>OW387027.1:36483727-37683727 GCA_936439885.1 Nowickia ferox
CAACATTCGCTGCTCTTTTATACATCACGTTTAAATAATAAGTTTATTTTAAGTGATTTTAATGGTTATAAATTAAAAAATTCAGTTTGAGGGAGTAAACTTTAGAAAAAATTAATGCAGATATATACGCTGTTAGAAAAATAGAAAATACAAAAAGTAAAATTTGGAAAAAGTAAAATAGATCTAAAATGTATTTCATTATGTAACTGTTTCATATAAAATTCGACATAAAATACATTTCAAATCGATATCGTATTTTATTAATACTAACGTAAGAGTATACGTTTACAACACTACGTTGTGTTCAATCACAGTAAAAAGTATTCGCACCATTCACTGAGTATTCGTTGCTTTTGACAAGACCAGTGAACATTGATATAAAGCAAGTAATGCACGCAATAAAATTCGCAGCACTCATCTCTTTCAATTGTGCCATGCGTTGTTTTTTTTTCCAAATGTTGACAGCAATATGCAGGTTTTTTTATTGCATTCAAAGCAACAAAAAAGGCATTCAATCTGTTCTCTGATGCGTTATATCCAGTAGAGATGAGCCATATTTCCAAGCCTGTTACCTTTTCACAGCGACTGAAAAATCACTAATCACAACTGTGACTCAATTTATCAAGTAACAGGTTTTGGAAATATAGTTGTTTCATACAAACTGTGAAGGTTCTTGTGTGCTTACTTTACAGCAAATAAAGCTAACACATTAATATTTTTATACCTTCAGCTTTTGTCGAGAAAAAATCGTCAAATTGTCTTTTGTTCTTGTCGCTCTTCTTATTAGTATTTCAGAATACTAATACTAATAAATACTTTTAAAGCAGAAGAGCTTAAGTGTGCTAAGCTGTGATCACAGTCACTGTTCAATTCCACTGTTACTCTTCTTATTAGTATTTCTCAAAATAACAGAATTGCTACAATCAAAATACTGCTTAACTGTAATCACAGTCACAGTTTATAAGAAAATCGATTTAGAAATCACTTTCACTAGGAGCAACATTGTTAAAACATCTCAAAGGATTGCTCATCCCTAATATCCAGTATAAAATTAATATTTAGTTCATTATATAAAGTTGTTAATGTAAGAGCTTTGGACGTTCGAGATTCATTATATCGAGACTTGATATATGTATGTACAAAAAAATAATTTCTTACCAAACCTATCGAGTGTGGGGTATCAAAATTAAGGAAATTAAAAGGGGATTTCAAAAATAAATATAGTTATATCTTTATATTTAATTAGGACATTAAAAAACTTAAAATATCAAATAAATTATTCCCTTATTATGAGTTGCATTCGATTTTCGATCCTCGCTGGCTATCGAACGTCGAAAATCGAATTTAAATTCATATTATGAGCATCGAAAATTTCGTTAAGTAACGAATTTTTTATCGATCAGAATTTAGTTTTCGATGAAGCATTTTAGTATGAAAAATTATTAAAACTATTGTATTTTATTTTTAGGTAAAGTTGTTGCATATTTTAAAAATTAAAAAAAAAATTAGTTTCGGGAAGCATTAAAAATCGAATCTTCAAATCTTCTTCATAGTGGCTCCCGACTGTAAAAGTCGTTTTCTTTTCTTTTCAGAATGTTTGAGGCCGTTTTCTTATTTTTTTAAACTTATTTGTTATTTATAATTTTATTTAATTAGCCTTATCATGAATTCCACATGTGAAAATTTCCGAATGAAACTTTTCGTTCACACGGATTTTAATTTCGTATCATCAATTCCATTATAATTAAAAACTTACATATTACCACATTTAACAACACACAAATCTTTGTGAATAATCTTCTTCATAAATTGTCAAAGTATTTCGCAATCGTATGATGTTTTTTGAAACAAACTGTTCACACGTTCGAAAATTTTCATGTGGAATTTTATTCATGATAAGCCTGAATATAATTTGTAAGCGAGTGTTTAAAATGTTCGCTTGAAAGCAAAAAGTTATAAGTTGTCTGTAAATTTGTGATTTTGACAGACATTCGTAGTTACATATGTATGTTTGCATGTAAAATACATGTTGTATGGAACCAGCTTTAAATGCAAATGTGTTTAAGCGTTCAAAACAAAAAGATGTTTAAAGAAATTTCCGAACAAAGTTTTTTTTAACCGTACGTAGAACGTAATCTGTATTATCCAAATATATATGTATGTATGTGCATATACATACATATGTACATATGTATATATTTTTATTATTTGAACTTTTTTGAGCTGTACGTAATGATAAATAAATAATTTTATTGTTTAATTTTAGAGTGATTATTATTCTACAGGAAAAGAAGCGAAAATATCAGCCGCCTTTAAAGCCTGTATTAAACTATATGAAAATGGTGAACTAAATAAATTCCTTTTGCCTGTTACAAAAACTGAATGCATTGCAAATTTATCGGACGAACTTTTTAAGCATTGGAAAAAATACAACGATGACGGTGAGTATACAAAATGCAATCGGATATGTATATCCTGTATTTCACGTGAAATAGAAACGTGCAAAATTGCTATAGAACTGTGTTGTAGATACTTATGTATTTATTAGAAAAATACTGTGGCAATTCCGATCGATTTAATTCCACGTAGAATACAGAATATACCCTAATATATTTTTCGCATTGTAGAAGTGCTCACATGAAAGGAATAAAACGAACCAAAAACATTAGTTGTGTTCGAGGACACAAAAGTTTTAAACATTTGTACTGTACTCTACTGCATTTTACTAAATTGCGTTCATTTACCCAAAATACAGTAAATAAAAACACAAATTGAGGGAGTAAAGTGACAGTTCTTGACTGAGTATTTGGGAAATTTTTACTGCAAAAATTTTTCGCAGTAAAGTAAAGGTAACTCCGACTTTCATCACATTTTACGAAGAAGAAATCTAAAGACATTTGTTTCGACTGTCAAAAAATCTACCGTAAATTGAAATTTTGTGTTCACATTATCACAACTCAAATTACAATAAAAACACAAGTATAAAGCAAACAGCTGTTGAGGATTAACATGCCTACATTAATTGTGCCGACGGCGATTAAAGTAGTTGATTAAAATAAGGTAAAGAAAAGAAAAGTACGGTATTTTTGTTAACTTTCTGACATGGCTTGCACTAGATATGCTTCATTTCGTCAGTTTGTTTATTATAGTGTTTTCACACTGACATGGTTTAAATAAAAGTTTGTCTTGACGTTAAAACAAACTGTTAAAACATGGTTTTATAATACAAATTGTCTTTGTTAAAACCAACTTAAAACCATTTTTGAGTTGGTTTTATGAAATGCAACCTTATTTTCGCTGTGTTAAATTCAGCAGCTTATAATGTTTATACCAGTGAAAAATAATAGATACCAATTGATACATTTTCAACTTAAAAATAGTTGCAGCGGCTATAACCATCAAAAAAATGTAAAGAAATTTTGAGATTCTGTGTGAAGTTTGCTAGATAATAAAACAAAATATATTTGTGCACTTCTTAACGTTGTATAAGTACAAAGACAGAAATTGCGACTTTGCACAAAAAATATGTACCACCGCAACACTGTAAATACAAAATTACGACTCTTCCAAAATGTGTGTACGGCCACAGTACTGCAAACACAAAAATATGATCTTACGTTTACAAATATCGCGTTCTTAGTCATGTTTTAGACTTGGCAGTTTTTCTTGAAGCAAGTCTGAGTTTATGGGAGAGAGGGGAAAGAAGAAAAAAGAGGGGTACTGACTTGCTTGTACAGAAAAGATACTTCAATTCTCTTTTGTTACTTCATTCCCTGTATTAAAACAACAGCAAAATTGAACAAGAACCCGTCTGAGTGTAAAGAAACGAGCAATTTTAAAAGAGAATTGAAGAGAACTGCTTCAAGAAAAACTGCCGAGTCTAAAACAAGACTTAGTAATCCTATACCACTACAACACTGTATATACAAAAATTCGACGTTAGTTCCCCAATACTCCGTTTACAATAATTCTATACCACTACAACACCGTAAATACAAAAATTTTACTTAAGTTTTCCAATACCCTGTTCGCAATAATCCTAATCACCGTGAATACAAAAATTTTACTTTAGTTTGGAAATTTCCATTGTGACGACCTTATAAAATTGTATTTAGAGCAAAGATAAGCAAAAGGCTGCCCGCGGGCACTTCGTTATGCTCTATTTTTACACGTACATACATAAATACACGTATAGAAGAAAACAACTCAATCTCTCATAAGCATTCAAAACCAGCGATACCAACTTTTTATAACCCAAACGCGCTGTTCCCCTTGGCAAAACGCGCTAGAACGCGCTAAGTTATAGCATTGCCAACTATTTATAGCCAAAACGCGCTATTTTCCTGCGCGCTAAATTAAATTTTAATAAAAGTCGATGTATGTACATGTGTATTAGTATATACAATTAATTTTTTTTAGTAGCACTTTTCTGACTATAATATTATTTCTTCGAAATTATATCCTAAATAAAAAAAATCACTTAATACAGAATCAGAATAGCCTTCCAAATAATCGAAATAATTATTAATTTTTATTTTTTTTTTTTTCAAACTTTGTAACAACTTATATAAATTGTCGAATAGTTTTGCGATTTAAATGCTTTTTGTACTTCAGCTAGAATAGATGCTTAATAAGTTAAATAAACTTTTTTGGTCTCGAGTACGAGTAGATATTTTTAATTGTGAAATTTACAATATTAAAATACGTTTTTAATTCTAACCACAGTCAAGGAAATTTTATTTGCGACAGCTGAATCATTAATCAATTTAAAAAAATTTATGAGTTGTGTAAGCAAAAAAAGGGGGAAAAATATTGAACTGATATGATGACTTTATTTAAAACGCGCTAATTTAGCGCTTTTTTAATAAACGCGCTAAGACGAAAAAAAGCGCGTTTGGCATAGTTAAAACTAGGGATGTAACGATACGCCATTTCGCCGATCCGATACCGATACTCAAAAATAAATATCGCCGATACCGATTCCGATACCGATACGCATATTTAAATTGAGCTCAAGTAAAAATTAACAAAACTCAAGTAGAATAATTCTTCTATTATACAAAATAACAGTGTTTATTAATGAGCCATTCAAATCATCAAAATTTTCAGTACATTTCAGTTTCTAAAATTCAAATTTTCAATCTACAAAACGTCTGCAATATTTATGATTTTACAAAATAAACGTTGGCATTCAGTTTAGATTGGCTCAAGATTTAAAATTGATATTAATAAGACTTTAAAAAAAAGAATTGAATTTCAATTCATGTTAACAAAAAATTAATTATTGTTTTAAACAAAATAACAGTGTAAGATTGAATGAGTCAATTCAAACTGAATGAGTCAATGAGTCAATTCAAACTGAATGTCATACTGTTTATTTTCTAAAATCATCAAAATTGTCAATACATTTCAGTTTCAGTTGTTCAAAAAACTCTAAAGAAAAATATAAGAAGTATCGGCGTATCGATAGTAAAATATCGCCGATATCGATATATCGGAAAACCAGC
The DNA here is from genome assembly GCA_936439885.1 of Nowickia ferox. Taxonomy (NCBI): domain Eukaryota; kingdom Metazoa; phylum Arthropoda; class Insecta; order Diptera; family Tachinidae; genus Nowickia; species Nowickia ferox. Next base: position 36,489,235 of record OW387027.1, read on the forward strand.
AGTATCGCCGTATATCGGTATCGGTATCGGTTGCATCCCTAGTTAAAACGCGCTAAATCTAGCGCTAAACGCGCTAAATTGGCATCGCTGTTCAAAACAGTATACATTTTACTCTCTTTCATGTTATCACTAATACATAAATAATATAAAGATAAAGATGTATGTGTGTGCCTGCCTTTGATTTAGAGTATTCCCTGTCGGAGAATCTGTGGTTGACTACAAAAATAGTTAACTTATAGTTAACTTTTCTTAGACTGACTAAAAGCTAACTGCAATGTCATCCAGAACAAATTCAAAATTAATTCTTAAGTTGGGTACATAATCGAATTTGGTGAGAGCCAACAAATTTATTCTCAGCTACTTTGACACTCATTTCAGTTTTATATTAACATTATTGTTAATATATTATTATTTAGATGGTACGTACCTTGGCTGTGTAGTTAGCGCGTTGAGTACACAACGTGTGATGATACATGTTCGAACCCCAGAAAAATTTTAAATTTACTGACTACCAGGTGATTTAAAAAGCCAACTTTAAGTTAGCTGAAAGTAATGCAGAGTGAGACAATTGACTACTGCCTAGGACATCGTAATGTTACAATAGTCAGTTGATTACGTTGAAAAGTAATCCAAGTGCCAGTCAGTATTAGTTGCGAAATAGTTAGCTTAAAGTTAGTTTAAAGTTAACTTAATTTCCGACAGGGTTATGACTTTAATGTTATGAGTACATCCAAATTTTGTTAAACAAATGTTGTACTAATGTTAAGCCTATAGTACACGGTATGTAAAAAGCCACATGCGTATGTGGCGACGACATCACGGGAATTTTCAGTATGTTGGCTGCATTTTTTTAAATTACTAGAAGTGGCTCAATACCATACAATTTTGATAGTATTTTTGTTCCAAAATACAAAAGTGACACATGTAGACGAATCGAACACATTTTCTGAGGCAGCACATCTGTAAGCTTGTAAACATCTATGTATATGTACATATGTTACTAGTACACGGTATGTAGCAAATGCAGCTTCGTGATGACGTCAAAATTACGTCAGAACCACATGTGCATATGCTGATTGCATTTTTCTGCCTGGGTAGTTACATAGTTTGAAAATGTTCATTTGCAAAATATAAAATAATCAGGGCAATCACGAATAAAATTCCGCGTGAAATGTCTCCCTTTTCCAATTAGAATTTTTTGTTTTCCCTATTACTTGCTATTAGTTGGAATTGTTCCCCGGGAAAAATTTCACGCGGAATTTTATTCACGATTGCCCTGAATTTTTATTTTCATACATGAAATACCGAAGTATATTTACTTGACATAAAGTCTTTATTTATTTAATTTGAAGATTTGGCTTGTTTTTATGGTTAAGCAATTGTCTATATGCATTCCCGCTTTTGGAACGCAAAACAGTTTTGAATTTAGCTAACAAACTTCGTATGTTTATAGTAAGACTCTTAATACTATATTGAGAATCACAATATACAGCCAGAGTTGGGAAAAATACATGGTTTGCGATATGTAAAATACAAAATACTTGCTGGTCATGTATTTAAAATACAAAATACAAAATACTTCCACGCCACGTACATATGTATTTAAAATACAAAATACTTCCACATCATGTATATATGTATTTAACAGGGTATTAAATTAATCTGGTTTTTGTTTTAATCGGTTATTCACTCCACTAATTAATCGAGGTTTTATTAATTATTAATTTGTTAATTCCAATAAATAAAAATACATAAATTATTCATTATTTTGAGATTTTATTAATGAAAAAAGGATAACATAACAAAAATAACAATTTTTGAACTAAACTAGACGAGGAAAAATTTATATACATATGTATATGTATTAATGAAAAAACAAGTACATAAGTGAGTTTTTTAAATTGTTTAATAGTATAATGTATCGTGTTTGGTGGTTGAATAAGAAGTGATTTATTATTATTTCATTTCATGCTTAAGAACTAGTTTGACAGATCATCTTTAATAATATATTAATGGTGTTGTAATGTAACTCACACCTAGATGGCACAACACTACAACTCCCATCTCAAGTTTAATAATAAGTAATAATATTCATTAAACTCTGGGCTTATATACCAGAAATACAAAAATAAGTTTTGTTATAATAACTAAATTTACCAATTTTAAAGCAAATACTTTTTCTAACTGATACGAAATGTAGTAATATACAAAAGCTCTTCTTGTTTTCAAATACAAAAATGATAAGCATAACTTACACGTAATTTTCTATACTTTTAAATATAAAAATAAATTTGAAATATACAAAATATACTATAATATAAAAACTTATTCTTTGTAATTAGGACGTTGCAAACGACTTAAATTACGAGATCTAGTCTCTTCTTTACACGGAGTAACGTTCAGCTGTCCACCCTCTTCTCCAGAAGCTGATTTATCAGAATCTGATGGATTTTTGTCAATGGAAGCACTTGGAACTGTTTGCTCGCCCACATCAGCACTCTCGTTTTTGTTTTGTGTACCTCGAATCATTTGATTAACGTGTCTTTTAATTATTTTGTTATTTCGAGTTAAAATACAACGATACGACTGCGGACCTAAACGTTCTTTAACCGTAGCTTCTTGCCACGTAGCTTTATTCGGATTAGAATAGTCACGAACAAAAACATTTCTACCGGTATCAAAATTAACAATTCGCGCCCCTTTGTGATTTTTGGTGTTTGACAACTGACTCTCTACCATTTTGTCCTTCACTAAAGGTGGACTAAGCATATTAAAACGTGTCTTAATCTCTTTACCTAATAACAATTTAGCAGGCGTTTCACCTGTAGTGCAATGATTTGTTGATCGATAATCAAACAAAAACGTATTTACGATCTCGTCGAGATTTTCACCATCACGTAGATTGGCCAAAAGAGACTTTTTAAAAGTTTTTACAAAATTTTCGGCTTGACCATTGGTTGCCGGGTGACCTGGAGTGGTCAAAATATGCTTAATATTATTTGCCTTCATGAAAACTTGGAATTCTTCGGCCGTAAACTGTCGCCCGTTATCACTCACTAGAGTATCTATTAACCCAAACCTTCCAAAGACTTCACGCAATTTGCTGATAGTAAAACTAGACGTTATACTTTTTGTTTTAAATATCTCGACCCACTTTGAGTACAAATCGATGATTAAAAGAAAGTGAAAATCCTTAATAGGACCCGCAAAATCAATATGAAGTCTGGACCACGTGAAATCCGCGTACCTCCATGGAATTAATGGACCTTTTTCAGGACTTGGTTGGCCTAATTTACACGAAATACAATTAGAAACTAATTTTTCAATATCGTGGTCTATTTTAGGCCACCACACATATGAACGAGCTAACGATTTAGTTTTTACTATTCCAAAATGAGAATAATGCAACTGCTGCAAAATTTTACTACGCAATTTTTGTGGAACTATCACTCTAAAACCCCATAAAATACAATCGTATTCTACCGAAAGCTCATCTTTACGACTAACGAAAGGGACAAATTCATCACTCTTCAACGATTCAATTTTGCCAACCTGAATGGCTTCTTTCACTTTAGCTAAAATAGGATCACGTCTAGTTTCCCTAGAAATATTTTTAAAATTTAAATTTAGCTTATTATGCCCACTAATATTATTTACAAAACCAAAGTCTTCACTAACTTCCACTACTTTTCGTTGAGGAAAACGAGATAAATGATCTGATGAACAAAACGCATGGTATAATTAAAACCAGATAAAATAAAAGCCCATCTTTGGATGCGAGCTGCTGCCATAACAGGCAACCCTTTTTTCTCCAAAAATGGCTAAAAGCGGTTTATGATCTGACTCTAAAGTAAAATGAACACCAAGCAAATATTGTTTAAGTTTTGTTACGCTAAAAACAATAGCCAACGCTTCCTTTTGTATAGTACTGTAATTCTTTTCGGTTTGTGTAAGCGCACTAGAAACAAAAGCTATGGGCTTTGTCGACCCATCTGCGCACATATGTGATAAAATACCCGCTACCGCGTAATTAGAAGCATCCGTTGAAAGCAATATAGGCAGTCTAGGGTTAAAATGAACCAAAATTTTATCTGACGTCACCTCCCCTTTTAACGACTCAAAAGCATTTTGACACAATTTAGACCATTTAAATTTAACATCTTTTCGCAAAAGTTCATAAAGAGGTGCCATTTTATGAGCAAAATTAGGAATAAATTTTGAATAATAATTCAGCATCCCCACAAACGCTCTAACCTCAGACACATTTTTAGGAACTGGTGCTTCTAGAACTGACGAAATACGATCTTTATTCATACTCAAACCATCCCGATCAATGTTGAATCCTAAATAAGATACCTTATCTTTGAAAAATTCACATTTAGTACTATTAAGACGCAAACCTACAGACTCTAGCTTAGTTAATACAAACTCAATAGTTTTGACGTGATCCTCAAAATTACGACCTGTGATGATAATATCATCCAAATAGTTTACTACGTTTGGAATACCACGTAAAATATTCTCAATAGTCTTCTGAAAAATAGCTGCTGCTGGCTTGACTCCAAATGGTAAAGGAGTCATTTTAAATATACCCATGTGGGTACTCCATGCGCATAACAATTGAGAACTTTCATCTAACAACAACTGATTATAAGCGTTAGACAAATCTAATTTTGTAAAAAGTTCTCCACGAAGAGAAGCAAATAGTTCGTCAATTAACGGAAGAGGATATTTAACGTCTTCTAAATATCTGTTAATGGTAGATTTATAATCCCTGCAAATACGGATCTGACCATTGGGTTTAATAATGGGTACCAAAGGTGTGCCCCACTCCGAATTGTCTACGTGTACTAACACGCCTTTTTCAACTAAATCCTGTAATTGTATTTCAATTTTTGAACGCCAAGCCAATGGCACAGGCCTTGGTTTACAAAAAATTGGTTTAACGTTCTCCATTAAATTTAATGTTACGTTACCCCCTGTGTACAAACCTAAATCTTCTCTAAATACGTTTACAAAACGTTCCTTTATGCTTAGTACGCATTCACTTATGCCCCTTATTGAATTGACATAAGTTCAGTAATTTCAATTCTTATTGAATGAAATATTTTTTATTAATTAATGTGAGTTTCTAAAAAAGAGAAGAAAAATTAAATTTGACTATAATACCCATATTTTTCTGTGCAGCAACGCACTTCATCAGCACCCAAGTCTATCTACTGGGGTAGAGATTGTTATTAACATCAGCTATTTAACGCAAATTTTTAATGAAATGGAATATGAGAAATATTGTGTATACAATCATTGATTTACCTTTGGTAAACACATTTGTAAGTATCACTATTCATTTTCTGTTTATCCGTTTTTTTTTTTCATTTTTATATTCAGGTTAGCACGATGAAGTGCATGGCTGCAAAGAAAAATATCGGTATTTCCCCCAGCTAATAAAGTCTAATTTAATTTTTCTTCTCTTCTTTAGAAACTCACATTAATTAATAAAAATATTTCATTCAACAAGAATTGAAATTACTGAACTGAAACCTGACTAAGAAATTATTTCTAATTTTTTTTTAGTACATATATTTTATTCTTTCGTGAATTTTACGGAAAAAAATTAAATATAAGAATAAAAACTTTTGTTTTGTTTTATTTTTTAATATTTTCTCTATTTATTTTCCTGTCATTGTATATATTGTATAAAGGATTATTGTGATAAAAAATTTGTTTTTGCTTTATGCTGGGAACACAACTAGGACGAACGACAAATTTCGTCCACGGCACACCAACGACAAATAATTAACAGATCTTATGATTGGATAATTGGTTATTGTTTGTGCAAAAAGGGAGAAAATTTTTTTCAATCGTTCATCCGCGTAAGAAATAGAAATAAACCTATCGCAGAGTTCGTCGCCCACGGCGAATTTCGTTCTACGGCGGTTTTGTGTTAATTTTCTTATGAACAAATGGGTTTTATTTTCTATGACGAAAGTTCGTGAAGAAAAATTATTTAACCGTTCCAGTTGTGTTCCCAGAATTCCCAGTTTTATTCGTGAGTTTCAGTGGAAAATATGTATGTATGTGATGTATGAGGAATACAGAGGCTGTAACAATTCCCCTTAAATTATCTTTTTTTTTTTCATAATTATTACAACCTTCAATTTCAAGAATTACAGATTATTCAACAAAATTAATTTTCAAATGTAACAAAATATATTTTTTTTGCAGATTTTTATATTTTAAAGATTTTAATTTTACAAATTACACAAAATTGCTTTTCATGATTCACGAATTTATTTCGTAATATAAACATTGTTTTTCGTAAATTTACGAAAAAACAAAATGGTAAAAATACAAAGTTTTGTTATTTGCAGACAAAAAGGATTTGGTAAAATAAACAAATACTATTTCTGATATTTACGAAGTATTTTGTATCGTAAAATCAACGATTATTTTCCTAAAATAAACCTAATTTTTCTTTTATTTTACCTATGAAATATTATGAGTGTATGTATGCATGTACATATATGTGTATAATAATGTTTGGTTTTTATATAAAATTTTTAGCCACTGACTAAGATCCACATTTATTTAGAACAAAACTGTTAATTTTATAAAAAAAAAACGTTTTATTAGTTAATATTCGTTGTTTTTTAGTTAATATGTTTTGAAAAGTCCATTTACAGAAAAATAAAAACCAAAGTTTAAGTTCACTTTATACTATATTGTAAGTAAGGCAACATAATTTTTATTGGTAGTAAGTCGAGATAAGTGCTTTAGGTTAAATTGAAAAATGCTGAAAATCTGACATAAGATATTTTTTTAAAAGCTTAGTTAAATATAAGGTTTTCTTTTTATGAGAAATAATTTGAATGGGCTGTTAGCTATTGAACTTAAGTGTATACAAGTTGTAATGCTCAAACATTTTAATATTGATGTAGCTACCTTAAAAAAAGAATTAAGTTGAGTTAAGATGTTATGGCTTATGTATTATTTTCCAAGAAGACTTAAGTTAAGTTTAAGTTTTTAACATTTCATAATTGAAATTTAGCTGAGTGATAGATCTTGAAGAAGAGAATAAGAATATGTAATAAAATGAAAAATCACTTATGTCAATTTAATCCATTATTATTTAATGCCACAGATATGTATGCACGTGTATATGTAAAATTTACATAGTAAATAAAAATAAAGCAAAGTTAGTTTTTTACATGAAGAAATAATTATTGCATTATGGCTTTTGTTTAAAAAAATTTAATTTTGTCTTTCGAATGTTTTTGTCTAGTCATAGTAAAATATTATTGTTTAACTTTTTTAATTACATAAAAGCATTCTTAAAACAAGAATTATTGCGTTTTGTTTTAAAAATAATTTTTAAAATAATATTTCTTATAATATTAATATACAACATTGTTATTTTTATAACGAAGCAGTTTTAAAACAAACATTTTCGCTTTCATTTTAAAAAGTTAAAAAACTATAATGTTTTCTTATTAAAATAAAAATTATAATTTATGAAATCATAATCATGAACAAAAATTCCGCAAGAGTTTTTTCACTTTTCCGATTTCTCTTATTATGAATTTGTTTTTTCCCTTTTTTGCCAAATGCGGGAATAAGAAACTCCCCGGGAAAAAGTTGGTATCATGAACGTAGTTGAACTTGCTTTTTACCCGACTGCGCGACGCAAAGGTATTAAGGGTTTTCATGAGAACTCTTAAAATTGCCATTTATGCAATTGGGCGAACTTGCGAGACTTGTTTCATGAAGCCCCTTTTGAACAGTTTATGTAAATTTGAAACAAATGTCAAAAAGTTCATTTAATAAAAATAAAACAAGGACATTTCAAGCAGTTTTTAATTTAAAAACATATTTATATATTTCAATACAAATAAAAAAGTGTGTGTGTGTGTCTAAAAATACCTAAAGAAATCCAAAAAAGCAAGAAGTTGTTGTTTACAAAATGCACAATTGCACAGCTTTAAGTTTCTTCTTTATATGGCTATTTTTTTACAACCCCAGTGGGTCTTAAGCCGATGAGAGAATAGCATTCCAAGCGCTTCGGTCTTCTGCGCTCTTCCTCCAATTTCTGTCGTTTATAGGTCCATTAGATGTTGTTGGACCTGATCTTTCCATCGGAGCTTCGGTCGTCCTCTTCTGCGAACACCTTCAGGATCATACTCGAAAATTCTTTTCACTGGAGCTTCTTCATCTATCCGCACAACATGTCCTAGCCAGCGCAATCTTTGCAACTTTATGCGCTTAACAATGTCAATGTCGGCGAACAGCTCATACAGTTCATGGTTCATACGATGCCGATAGTTTCCGCTTACACAAACCGGTCCATATATTTTGCGAAGGATTTTTCTCTCAAAAACGCCAAGTACAGCTTCATCTGCTTGCGCAAGTACCCATGCATCTGCACCATACAAAAGCACGGATAATATGAGTGTCTTGTAGAGTGTTATTTTCGTTATTCGAAAGAGGGCTTACTTCTAAACTGCCTATTTAGCCCAAAGTAGCACCTATTTGCTAGTATTACTCTTCTTCGTATTTCCAGGCTGATGTTATTGCTCTTATTAATGGATGACCCGAGGTACACAAATTCCTCTACAACACCAAAGTTATAGTTGCCGACGTTCACAGATTCACCTAATCTAGTAGATTTTCTGTTCGTTGAAACCATCACTTTGGTTTTGCTTTCATTAACTGCTAAGCCCATTTTCAAGGACTGCCTCTCAATGCCTGCAAAGGCAGCAGTTACATATCGCAATGTCCAACCCATGATATCAATATCATCAGCATATGCGAGGAGCATGTGGCTCTTGGTGAAAATTGTGCCATTTCTATTAACTGCCGCATCGCGTATGACCTTTTCTAAGGCGATGTTGAAAAGATCGCACGATAAACAGTCACCTTGCCTGAATCCACGTGTAGTGGCAAAAGATTCGGAAAGACTATTTCCGATTTTCACTGATGATCTAGAAGCATTTATTGTCATCCGGCAAAGTCTTATCAACTTCGCCGGAATCCCGAATTCAGACATGGCCTGATACACTCTTGTTCGAATCGGGCTGTCAAAAGCGGCTTTATAATCAACGAATAGGTGGTTTGTGTCGATTTGCTTTCGTGCGTTTTATCCAGGATTTGACGTAGTGTGAATATCTGGTCTGAGGTGGATTTTCCAGGTCTAAAACCGCATTGGTAGGGGCCAATTATTTCATTGACCTTTGGTTTTAATCGCTCACACAATATCGTAGCCAAGATCTTATAGGTGATTGTAAGCAGACTTATGCCTCTATTATTGGCACATACTGATTTGTCACCTTTCTTGTGAACAGGGCATAGCACGCTGAGTTTCCAATCATCGGGCATGCGTTCCTCCAACCAAATTGTACCAATAAGTTGATGAATACACCTAATCAATTCATTGCCTCCGGCTTCAAATAGCTCTGCAGGAAAACAATCAGCTCCAGCTGCCTTGTTGTTTTTCAATCTGGATATAGCTATTCCTACCTCAATCTCACTGGGCGGTGTACATTCAACACCGTCATCATCGATTGGATCAATGGTATCTTTATTGCTGGTCTTCTGAGATACCAACAAAATACAGAAATGTTCTTTCCATAAGCTCAGCACTCTTTCTTCATCAGTGACCAGATTGCCTTGTTGATCCTTACAGGAGGAAATGCCAGTACAAAAACCCTCAGTCTGCCGTTTGACTTTCTGATAGAACTTTCGGGATTCATTTCGCGTCCTGTACATCTCGATTTCCTCACACTCGCGCCATTTTGATGTTGTACCTTCGGCGGGTCGGAGCACGCACGTTTCTCGCCATATTCAATCTTGTACGTACCTTGGCTGCGACAAGGTGGTGATCGGAATCAATGTTGGCTCCTCGAATCGAACGCACGTCCAAGACAAGTTTACGAATCAAAATTATTGGGCAAACTTAACAGGTTTGTGTAAATAAATTTCTATACAATTTTTGACATTTCATTTATGAGAGTGTAAAAATGCACAATTCCTGAGTTTTCTAGACTTTTGATCATTCTCCTGAAAAGCCTTATCGTGTTTATTAGCCTATGTATGTACATATGTATGTATGTGTGTTCCTTTGCGGCCTTATATAAACCGAACGCGTGGACCGATTTTGATAATTCTCACGTCAATCGATTTGTCTTAATCCCGGGAGTGTCACTAAAGATATGACAGTAGTAAAAATTCAATATGGCGGCCAATAGGCAAAGTCGGCGAACTATATCAAAATGGGTATCATTCGACAGGTATTTTAAAATCATCTTTAGGTTTATATAATAACATGATTTTCAAGCACTTCTTCACGTTGTATAAAATTTTCATTAACAAAATATAAAATAATTTATATATTAGGGTTCTTTGTAAAATTTCTGACTTTTTCATGCAAACAAAAACAATCGATCTACAGGATGTCCGATAAGTATTATAAAAAGCTGAAAAAAATACAGCAACAAATACACGCATATCTACATTACATTTATTTTATTATGGACAAATTTATAAGACAGCCTGTTGTTTAAAAACTGAATTGATCAAACTTAGCTGTTTATGGTTTTAACGTTAAAAACAGGTTTAAACTTTCGATGTGAAAACAGTATACTACTTCTATATCAAAAATTGGCCTTATTGAGTTAGTTGACATGAATGTAGCTTTATATTCTGTAATAAGTATTGCTAACACGGTCAGCCTTACCTGATGAACCCTTGTCCAGACTAAGGTGTAATTCTTCTAAAGAAGACATGGAGAAATTCTAGTACATCTACAGATACACATCCGCTTATTTTCTGGCGCTATGGCATCATATATGTACTTGTATATTAGCTACTGCAGCACTTGTTCAAACAGATTTATGAAATCGTCTTCCTCCGAAAAATTTGAGAATGGTTTGTTTTTTAAACAAAAATTTTATTCATATTGGCGCATAATCATGGTCAAAACAAAGTGTACTTTAGAAGTTTACAACCAATATTTTGTATGATAATACTGGCTTTAAATTTTTGAAGTAACCTTTCTTTAGGTCTATGAGTTTGCGTCATTGATTTTAAATTCTGATAATTTCAATCCTTGTAATGATGTATAATAACAAAAAATAACTCAACTTTTTTTTTACTTTCTCTGAGTACCGGGATACTTCCATAAATTTTTTCATGAATTTTTTTTAATTCTCTATTAAAGTTCCTTCATTTATAACTCAAATATATATTTTGTTCGACAATTATTCAATACAAAGATATTATAAAAAATTTCAAGAAGTTTAAGCCATGAAATTTTTCCAACCACTGTAATTATGTACACCTCTTACAAAGTCCTCTTTTACATTTGAGACATTTCTTGCCGGACATTTTTTCAATTCTCTTTTGTTCTTGTCCGAAGCTTTTACATATTGGAAATTAATAGACAGACAGAAATTTTGTAGTTTGTTTACTTCTTTTTCGCGATTGCTACTCTCATGCACATGCACATAAATACCATATGCCTTGATAATACACATCAAGCATACATAGATTCGCTGAAATGAGAAAAATCATATGAAGCAACAAGAATAAATTGCGAAAGTAGAAAAGAGAAACAAAAAAATGTCCAGTACAGAGGGTCGTGTACTACACACTCTGCATCTTCGCCCCTTCTTCTACAAACTTCGTCTGTCTGTCTTTCAATTTCCCAAATGTAAAAGGGCACAAACAAAACAAAATTTAATGCAACTAATTTCATAATATACTTCATCGTGAAAAATTAGTCTTAAATCGAAACTTTTGCATTGTTAAGAGCACAATATTGTCGTTGTTATTTCAAATTTTAAATGTATTTATTTATAAAAATTTGGTCCAAATGTCGCAAGTTTTTTTGTGGTTGTCGTCCTCTTTTTCTCAAAATGGAAATGGCAACCCTAGCGAAAATAAACCTATAGATCGGGACACAATGAATCCGTCATACGTTAAACTTCGCCTTTTTCAACTGACATTAACGCATTTTCTCGAAAAAATATCCTCGAATCATAAATTAATTGGGAACAAAAAAGAGTAATACGTGGGCATCACCGTATTACGAAGCCGGTTGTTTTGCTTGTTTGTTGACATATTGTTTGTCCCCATTTTTTGAGTGAGAGAGTAAACAAAATTATTAAAATTCACCATCTTGAAAAAATATGTAAAAAAAAGTTTATTTCTAAATGATTTATTTGGGTATTATTTGTGTATTTCCAAATAAAAGAACTATAAAATACAAGTTTATGTATATAAATTTTATTTTAATGGATTATTAACTATGTTTTTATGCAAACTCCTGTTTTGCAAAGGAAAGATTTTTAGTGAAAAAAAACAAGTTCAACTACGTTAATAATACCTACTTTCTCCCCGGGGAGGTTTTTTTATTCCCGCATTTGGAAAAAAAGGGAAAAAGCAAATTCATAATAGGAGAAAAGGGAGAAGTGAGAAAACTCGTGCGGAATTTTTGTTTATGATTGGGCTGAATATCTGTCTAACTACTAAAAAAAGATTTGTAAATATAATTAATTAATTTTTGAATACAATTAAAGTATTATTTAAAAAGGCACCTACAACGATTTTTGCAAATACAAACACATTTGTAACATAAAAAAACAAAATCAACTCAATTATTTCCAATTAAAATTATTGTTTTATTCACAATAGAGTTGTTAACAGAAACAAAAATTTTTAATGAATTTGCTTTTCAAGTTCTAATGTGTGTTTCTTTGTTTGCTTTTTTTTTTAATTTTTATTTAGAATTTGGTTTTTTGTTAAATTTAAAAGTTATTTATTTATCCACACAATCCTCGAAACTAAATGTGTTTGGGATGAGTCGAACAGGCAACCTCTTGACTAATAGACTAAGTGCCCTTTTACATTTGGGAAATTGAAAGACAGACAGACGAAGTTTGTAGAAGAAGGGGCGAAGATGCAGAGTGTGTAGTACACGACCCTCTGTACTGGACATTTTTTTGTTTCTCTTTTCTACTTTTCGCAATTTATTCTTGTTGCTTCATATGATTTTTCTTATTTCAGCGAATCTATGTATGCTTGATGTGTATTATCAAGGCATATGGTATTTATGTGCATGTGTATGAGTAGCAATCGCGAAAAAGAAGTAAACAAACTACAAAATTTCTGTCTGTCTATTCATTTCCAATATGTAAAAGCTTCGGGCAAGAACAAAAGAGAATTGAAAAAATGTCTGGCAAGAAATGTCTCAAATGTAAAAGAGGACTAACGTACTTACCACTCAGCTAAAGAGCAAATCGTTGTTGGATACGCAATAATGAATAGATGCAAAACATGATTTCTTTGTTTCTTCTACATGTGCGCTTTGCGTTATGATATAATTTAACAAATAATTTTGCTGAGTAAAAAAATAATCCACGACGTTTTTCGGCTTCTTGTCGGCATTCACACGTGTACAACACGAGCAATCAAAATAAACAACAACAATAGCACATAACCGCGTTTGGTTAATCCATAAGCAAGATAAACACCAACACAAAGAAATTAAATTAAATGATATTTTAAAATGCGCTGTAAGTTAATGACAAATATTATTGAAATAAAATTTTTTTTCAATAACATGGTTTTGTTAAACATAAATGATGAAACAGAATAAAGTCTGCAACTTCAGGAAAATCGCTCTCAAATTAATAAAATCCATAATACTCGTAACATCGTCGGCAGTAACTTGAAATGCTCTCTAATTTTTTTTATTTTGTGCTTATTTTTTTTGTAGTTTTATTTACAAAATGTATGAAATTTATTGAAAGAGGGAGTACTTACGAGTATATGTGATAGCATAAAAAAACTCTCTCAAAATAAAATAGATTCTATCTCACGGCTGCTTTCTGCAGCTGCTCTTTTGTGCGAATTTGTATGGAAAATGTGTTTATGCCGGTATTCTGTTTAATCATTAATTCTTTCCTATTTTTTCTGTGTTTAATGTATGGCGCATTCATTGTGCCTTGTCTGTTTAATTTACATATATACATACATACTACATACATACGAGGTGTGTTCAAAAAGTATCACGAATTTTATGTTTTTTCAAAAATTATTTATTTATTCATGAATATCTCTTTTGTCCCCTTCAAAGTAATCCCCTTCAGATATAATGCAATTGTGCCAACGTTTTTTCTAATCTTCGAAACACTTCAAAAAATCATTTTGTTTTTATCTTGTTCAACTCCTTCGACGCCGTCTTTATCTTCAGTTTCGGGAACAAGTAAAGACACAAGGGGCCAGAAGTGGGAAATACGATGGCTGCGGCATCATTAGTGTGTTGTTTTTGATCAAAAAGTCGCGTACAAGCTGTTGCTGTTTTTGGTCGAAATTGAGCAATTTTGGTACGAATTTCGCGGAGACCCGTCTCATGCGCAAATCATTGATAAAAATCGAATGGCACGAGCCAATCGATATGTCTAGGTCCTCAGCAATTTCTCTAATGGTGATTCTACGATTGGCCAATACAATTTTTTTCACTTCATCAATTTTTTCGTCTGTTGTTGAAGTGCTCGGGCGTCCGGCACGCTCTTCCTCGTTCACATCTTCTCGGCCTTCTGAGAACATTTTTTACCACCGATAAACGTTGATTCGGTTCAAGGTAGCCACAGTCAACATTCGGAATGCATCCGCGCACTTAATTTTGTTTTACACACAAAATTTTATAAACCTGTATGTTCCATTTTTTTTAATAGTTAAAAATCGAAGACGAGCCAAAACACGTGCAAGCAAAGCAGCTGTCAACAATTAACTGAACATTCGAAATGGCCGAAATTGTCGCCATAAGTGAGAGACATGAGTACCAACATAACGCCACAAAAAATCAAAATTCGAATGCACGTAACCCGCGAAAATTCAAAATTCGCGATACTTTTTGAACACACCTGTTATGTATATAGGACATACATATGTATATGATTTGCATTAAAATATATTGGAATTTTTGACAGAACGAAGTCTGTCGTGTGTTGATGATAAAAAAATCTCATTATCAATTATGCCTATCAATAATTTACGTTTAATAATTTTTTTTGTATATTTCGTAGTAACAAAATTCTCAGTTGGAAAGCAGCTAAAGCGTACTTACGAACGTAAATGTCCGGATGAATTGAAAAATTCCTTACCTTGCTTAGGCGAAAAGGCATATGCGTATACAATTTTCTTTTCAACAGATTTTGAAATGAATACTTATAACGAGCACGTAATAAAGTATTTGGGATCGAAGAAGACCTATGCAATACTACTCAATAAAAAACTTCCGAAACTGGCCAAAATGCCCTTATTCATGTCACAGGGTAAATTGCATGTCCAAATCAGTGAAATTCCTATAGAGTGTATTATAAATAGCCAAGAACAATTGAATCAAATGATAAAATTTCACACTATGATATTTAGAGATCTTTTGCGGCTTTGGAAGGAATTTCTTGTTGTGGACCGTCGAAATGAAGATAATTCTTTTTTAATTGTACCCTTGGATGAAA
This sequence comes from Nowickia ferox, assembly GCA_936439885.1. Classification (NCBI taxonomy): domain Eukaryota; kingdom Metazoa; phylum Arthropoda; class Insecta; order Diptera; family Tachinidae; genus Nowickia; species Nowickia ferox. The sequence continues at coordinate 36,504,753 of OW387027.1, forward strand.
TGCAGACTATAGACTGGCAGTTAATAAAGGAATTTCAACATTTGAATCCATGTCGCACATACACAATTACGGAAAGACAAAATGTACGATACAATCCAAAAGACTATTTAAATAAAGTAGTGACAAAATGGTATAACGAATTCCAAAATGAATCTTTTGTTGTCACCAAAGTACATGAAGGTATGACGCCATTGAGTCCGTTCGATACTAAACAATACCGCACATACGCTGAATTCTATTCATCGCGTTATAATGTTAACATACAGCAAAGTAACCAGTTTTTATTAGAAGTTAAAAGTCTAACTAAGCGTCGAAATTTCTTCAACAATGCCAGCAATAAGAGTGCTGAAATTAGAAGAGATCAAAGTAAAATTATTTTGGTGCCAGAACTTTGTCATAACTATCAATATCCGGCAGATTTATGGCTGAAGGCCTTATTTTTGCCAACAATCCTGCATCGGGTGTTTTACATGCTTCATGCTGAATCATTACGCAGAACAATCAATAAATTTTTGAATTTGGACAAATATTTCAATAATTACACACCTAAACCTTTAATAATTGATGGGTCTTTGAAAAGAACATTAGATGATGACGGGAATATTGTGAAAGAGAGAGAGGTAAGATTATTAAAAAAAATTAATGCATTATTTTTAAAAAGTTTACTTAAATTGGCAGTGATAGACATCAAGGCATATAGTCAGTTTAATTATTATTGTTGGAACTTTATTTGTTTCTATATATATGATAAGATTAAGCTAAAGTTCGTTCGTATCGCTCAGTAAGAAAAATTAAATGTGATAATATTTAAGGAACAAATAACACCAAATTTAATTGTAAATATTCTGACAAACACTAGCAGAACGGAACAACTAGCCTTTTCGAAGGTCGCAACACCTTCATCACTAGAGTTCTTTGTGTTTGGTCACAAAGTGGACTTCATCATCAGCGTTCTTTGTGTTTAGTCACCATGAAAGAAGTTCCAATTGAAATAACTCTCAACAAAAAAAATCAAACAACTCCCAATGAATTTTTAGTACAAAATTCCGATTTATTTCATTAATAAATAACTCCCAATGCATTGGGAATTATTTAAATTATTCTTGTTGAGAGTGATTTCATATGTAATAATTCCCAAATGAAATAACTCCCAATGAAAAATCTTTTGGGACGAAGAAGACGCTATAAAATAAGGCCCAAGGAAATAACGCCCCAATAAAATAAAACCCAAAAAAAATTAAATAAGGACGCCCAATTAAAAACGTCCAATGAAACCAAACTCAAGACGAAATAAAGTACAAAAAAAAAATTAATTAAAGCCGAACTAAACTCAAGATGGGCTTTACCAAAATAAATTAAATAAGTCCAATGAATTGGGGTGTCTCTTCACTACGCTCTACAGTTGACTGTAAAAGGCGTGATACGTACATACTTCGAACAGAACCATGATTTTCAAAATAAATTTGCACAATTTGAAAGCTTTTTTCAGGCGTCAGTCTATTCATATTGAAATGCGAAACCAAACTAAGCATAAATCACTTGACAGCTGATAAAATTACCGCCAGTTAAAAAAGTGTTGCCAAATTAAATAACAGCTAATTTGGGACCCGCTAAACTTTCTCAGCACGACAAGTTGATCGACAATGAATGCGAACGATAACGTAACGATTTTCATACAAATTTGGAACCCGCTATAAAAAGTCAAATGACAACAAATGTCAAAATCAGTCACTTGTGTTGTGCTTGTCCACAAAAGAAATAAGTAAACATGCATCTCCATAAGCACCATATTTTGAAACATAAATTTACATTTATGAAAACCTAAAATAAAATTTTTAAAAATTTTTTGTTTTTGTTTCATTTATTTTGCTCTAAACACGTATTTGTCATAAAATTCTAGTTTTATATGACTAACTCATATGTATGTACAGTTAGTGTCATTAATATTCGGTTTTCAAATTCATAATCAGTAATTTATTTGCTGGAGGTCAAGCATTGTCTATATATTTCATTGGTGCTTAGCCAAATCATCAGTAGACTTTAACCACATTTTGAACAGTCACAAACCTCTTATCTTATGTACAGACTTTCAAAAACTATTTGAGAATTCACAAATAATAATCACAAATAATAATATTTCTGAAAATCACAAGCGAAACACAAGCAATAGGCATAGAAACTATAACAAAATCCCAGCAAATAATTTATATTCGATATGAATCTATTTTATTTTTCTACACCTTTATACAATTAGAAATCCATTGGATAACAATAAAAGTATTTATAAGGCAAAATGAAAAATAAAATCTAAATTTAACATTTAAGAAATTTATTATTCGACATATTGTCATAAGTTTATTTTAATTTGAAATTTATTTGCTGGAGGTCAAGCATTGTCTATATATTTCCCAGCAAATAATTTATATTCGATAATAAATTTCTTAAATTCATAATCAGTAATAAGTCTAGCAAACAATGGCAACCATTTAAACTGAAAAATTTCGAGTACGAATATGAATTCATAAAAAATAATCGAAAAAATTATATCAGTAAGTAAAAACTGACAGATTATTTGAAGTACTTCAAAAAATGTGGCGTCATTAATATTCGGTTAGGATCTTTTTCCCGAATATCACTTTAGTTTTCCTCCCAGTTGTAACTAAAGTCGAGAATGTGTCACAGACTTTACGGGATGAATTTTTGACTCAAACTTTTATTAAGATTAATATCTACCAATTCGTGGGTAAGATTAACAATTTTGAGATAATTACATGCAAGCTATACCTGATTTGGGACGTTTTATAACTAGGGTCATATCCTTCATAATACTGAAGTTTGTTAAAAATATCTGTCGTGTGGGTCAAGCATACACAAATTAAAAAAAATATATATCAAAATAATTTCTTTTTTATATTTATGGTATGATCAGGCTAAAGTTCGTATCGCTTTGTAAGCAAAATTACATGTTAATGAACAAATAACACCATACACTGAACCAAAAAGGTACATAAATACAACGAAAAAATTCGTTGATTCAACGAATTTATTTCTTATTTTTCACCTAAGGAACAAGTTCATTGAATTCAACGTATTCAACGTAAGAATCCATACGTTGAAACCTTACGTAAATTCATTAAACCTATACATATATTGAATGCAATAAACTTATTCCTTGACCCAACGTATTTATACTTTGAATTTAATGAAATAGTTGAATTTAAGGAACCTATTCCTTGACCCAATGAACGCATTCATTGATTTTTATGAATTTATTCCTTGACCCTATACATTCAAAACTTCACTTTTAATAAACATAATAATAGGCAAGTTCATATTAAATTGAGTATTTTATTTAAAAATTCATATTATAAGAAATGATTTACATATATATACATATGTAAGTATGTATGTACACAAAAAAATTTGGTTATGATAATATCATAGTCTACTAAATTATTACTGCCTTATTTATAAAAATTATTAAAGCTTTACAAAGGGTTAATATGGAAATCTGTTTTATAAACCCTTTATAAAGCCTTAATAATTTTTATAGATTAGACTGTTAATTTATAATTCATGTATAAATTTAAAAATGCAAAATAAACTTAATTGTATGCTCTCCGACTCATCCAAATTATGCAATATTTCTATCGTTGATGTTGTTCTCTTCGCGAATCGTTCCGGCCAGTTATAGAAAACTCCTTCTTATTGTTCGAACTTCATTTGCTTCTATATTTATGATTTGATCAGGCTAAAGTTCGTATCGCTTTGTAAGCCAAATTACATGTGATAATTATTAATGAACAAATAACACCAAAGTTAGTTGTAAATATTCTGACCACTAAACCTTCCTCATCAGCGTTCTTTTGTGTTTGCTCCACTGTGTGTGGTGTCAGTTGATGTAGATTTCTGCTTTATATACGCAACTGTTTTGCAAATAAAATATGTGAATTGTTTTGACTCATCGTATTACAATTTGCTGAAAGCTTTTTTGTAATGAAAGCTCATTTTTACCATCTCTAAATTTACAACAGTATTGCCATTGTCGTTTGTTCTTTACTAATTATGCACATGTTAGTTAATTTGCTTATTTTTTTGTTCTACTTAATACAAACTTTTTTGGTTTGATACTATAAGTATATTTTTATTTTTAATTTTTGCCACTGGCCCATGACTGGTCGTTGACGGTGTTTAACAGCTCCTGAGCGATGTCCATGCGACGTTGTTTTTGCTCAAAATTTAATAAAAATCGAAACACGACTAACCTTTTTATCTCTCAAAAACAAACTGACAATTCAAAATGGCTGATATTGCCAACATATATAACAGACATGTGTACCAACATAACAGAAAAAAAAATGCGAAAATCGAACATACGTAGCTCACGAAATTTGAAAATAACGATTATTTTTTGTTCAGACCTCGTATGTATAAAATTATACTATCTAAATAACATCCAAAATAATTACTCACATAAAAAGAGAAGGTGCCTCTGGGACTAATTTTCCAACTTTGAAGTAATTCATCATTTTCCTGAAATTCGGGATATTATACAACTATATTTTTGCAATGAAAATCAATTATAATCACTTCTTATTATTCTTACTTTTTGGCACTTTTATTTCAAACTTTCTTTTTTAATTGCTAAACGAAAAACAATAACTGATTGCTCTGTGTTTATTTTTTAGTATGTCTTTTTCCCGTTATAAAACAAGGACCTAGTACGTTGAATTGAAAAAAGTAAAACTAAAATTCAAATGGTGGTTCCTTGAATTAAAGTTCTCGTTCATTGAACAAAACATCATCTTCTTGTTCTTGAAGTCGAATTCAACGTACATTACTTAAAATTAATGAAAGGGTTCCTTGAATCAAAGTACACTTTCTTGAAATTTTCCAAACTTTTTTCTTTTATTTATATGAGAATGAACGTGTTTCTTAAATTCAACGAATTATACGTTAAATCAAAATACTAGTTCGTTGTTAAATTCAACGAATAATATCAAGGGCTGGTGTCAACGTTCAGTTCATATCTACATAAAATTTTACGTTGACTTTCAAGGAATGTTTTTTGAAACAACGTATAGTGCGTTGAATTTCAATGAATTTAAATCAATAAATGCGCGTTCGTTGAATTTATGTAAAACTGTTTCAATGGTGCCGCTTTCAAATATCTCACATTTATAAAAATAAAATAGCTTATGCGGTACATATTAAATTAAATTGAACTAGAGGGAATGTTAATGAGGAATAATGTCTTTAATCGGGCCTAAGTTCAGTATTTTTCAATTCTTATTGAATGAAATTTTTTTACTAATGAATATGATTTTCTAAAGAAGAGAAGAAAAATTAAACTAAACTTTATTATCTGGGGGAAATACCGATATTTTTCTGTGCAGCCACGCACTTCATCAGCACCCATGTCTATCTACTTGAGCAGAGATTGTCATTAACATAAGCTACTCGTATTTAACGTAAATTTTTAATGAAATAGAATATGAGAAATGATTATTGTGTATACACTTATTGGTTCACCTTTGGTAAATACATTTATATCACTATTAATTTTCTGTTTTTCCGTTTTTCATATTCTATTCAGGTTAGCACGAAGTTATATCACTCTACCTAAGTATGTTTAACTATTCTTGTTTATCTTTTGCGATCATCACATTAATTATTTCTACATCGCATCTTTGGTTTTTTATACAACGTTTGGACATATTCGTAGTTTCTTTTATTTTTCGCACTAACCGCTTTCTTATGTGACCAGTAAAGCTCTAGGGTATCCTGTTCGATTAGCACTGCTGAAGCTTGTCTCCCATTTAAAACGATTAATAATACTTCGAGAAGACATCTGTCCAATACATAGATCAGATTACGTTCGTAAATTGTTCCAATTTATGCATCTATTCGGAGCATTCCATGAGAAAGTGGAAGTCTGAACGATTTCACTAACGTTAATTTAAATACGTTAAATATTTTTGCGACTATGTTCACATCTAAAATAATTTATATCTATATAAAATTTTTTGGAAAAACGGTTTTTTTTTTGAGTCTGACAACAAGTAGACTTCTTAATTTAGTTATAAAACATATTTATCTATGTGGCTGTCACTATTTTTTTTTTTTTTTTTTTTGAGATAAAAAAATTTCTTTTGTTGTCAGTTCCAGTGCGTAGTGAAGCAGTGTTAAACTGCATAACAATTTATTTTGTAAAGTGCTTTGTTGACATTCCACTGGCAGTTTCTGGCAAACTGACAATTTTTGTGCAGAATAAGTACACAACATTTTTCCTGTACATAATTTTGCCCTAATTATGGCCTGTCATGGTCCTTTAATGAGTTGAAACTCAAGCCCCTATTATGGTTTACAACTAAGTTGATAGTTAAGTTGCAGTTTTCAAAATGTTTATTATGGATTGCAACTTTTTCCACCATGAGACAATTACTTTTTATCAGTTGTATTTTGGTTTTTATTTCGACTATTGTATTAGTTTTGCTTCATTATGCCAGACGCCAACCAATCCCATTTGTCAACCAATATTGTTGTCAAAGCTAAAAATATATAAAAGTTTTGTGATGGCTACTATGGTTTCAAAAGTCATAGCATAGATAACAACCTTTTCTTTCGAGCATTGTTTCGAAGACAACTAAAATTAAGTTGTAATTCAGAATACCAAAAAACAAACAGAAACAGTTAAGTTTTTTTAAAGTTAAGTTGTACCAGTTTCAATTCAACTCAGTTGAATTGTAAGCCGTAATAGTGGCATAAGTTTTCTGGGAAGACTTTTTTGAAGTAAAGAAAATGAGATCAAAAATTTAGGCAAAAAGAAAAAATGTATTTAAATTTAACTTTATAATCAAAATTTTTAAATATTTCGAAAAGTATTGAAGGTATGATAATATCTTTTTTTCAGTTTGTAAAGCTAAATGTACAGTGGCTCTCAGCTTATTTTATGCAGTGCGTTTTTTGTGTTTTAAAGCTTTATAAATGTAACAATAATGGGAACTTAAGAAAAAAAAATTTATACTTAAAAAGGAAAAATGCTACAGTTTAATAAACTAAATTCATTTATTACAAAAATGTACATTTCAATACATTAAACTAAAAAAAACGAAAAATACTCCTTATTTCATCTCACAGCTTATTTTATGTATGTGCATACTATGGTTTTGACCAACTCGAAATTAAAAGTGACAAATGCAAAATTTAATATTTAGTGTGATGGATAGCCTTTATTGTCTATAACAGATTTAATGCGGTTTAGCATAGATGCGACCAGTTTTTGTGTCACACTTGGGGAAATATTCGCCCACTCCGTCAGTAGCGCTTCCTTTAGATCGTTTCTGTTAGAAATTTTGTGTTTTCTTAAATTTACCAAAAAAAATTTCTATAACATTAAGGTCTAGCGACTGTGGTGGCGGTGTCATCAAATGTGGGCAGTTACATATCAGCCTAGTTTGCACAATTCCAGATTTGTGCTTTGGATCATTATCTTGGTAAAAGCGGAAATCTGATTGTATTCCCAGTTTATCTGCGCTATCCAACAAGTTGTCCTTAAGAATTTGTAGGTACTTAAATTTGTCCATGGTGTGGTGGTTTCAATAAATGCTGGATTTCCAGTGCCAGCAGCCGACATACAGGCCCAAACCATGACAATACCACCACCATGTTTTACTTTTGACTTTAAGTTTTCTTTGTTCAGCTCCGTATTAGGTTTCCGCCATACATATGACATGCCATCTGAGCCGAATAATATGTTGAATTTGGATTCATCAGCGAAGATGACCGAATTCCAAAATGCAGGTTCCTTGTAAAGATGTTCTTTGTCGAAATTTAGCCTGCATAGTTTATTCTTCGGGTTTATAAACGGTTTTTTACGTGCAACTCGGCAATGAAAATCATGTTGCCGCAGGACACGGCGAACAGTTTCGGCGCAACATTGATTACCCAGATCAGCTGCAACTTCAGAGGCCAGCTTTAGAGCTGATAGCTTTGGGTTTGCTTTTATCTTCCTCAAAATATATCGTTCGTCCTGCTCATTAAAAATTTTATTCGGTGCATTCCTACCTTTGTTATGAACTCGATTTTCATGGATGAAACGCTCAATGATTTTTTGGACTGTGGAAGCATTAATGTTAACCATTTCTGCTATTTTTCGCTGCGAGTGGCCATTTTTGAAATGGCTTAAAACCAATTCTCTTTGCTCTAAAGTTGTAGGCGGACCCTTTTAAATTTTTCTAAGTTGACACTCCATGTAACGAAACTAGACCACAGAACACACAGAAGTGTAAAAAGTGACAGATAAAAAAGGCTAGGATCAGGTTTTTAAAATCCGTGGGAAAAAGAGACAACTATAGAGCATTTGTTATTAAGAAAGTAGGAAAATAAACAAACTGAAAACCAAAAATATAAGAATGTGGATAAGCAATAAATGATTAAAAAAGTTTTGTTATCAAATGTAAAATTAATAAATTGTGCTTGATTTAACAAAAACAAAATTAAAATAAAAGATTGTGAGTGTTCACTAAATGTTGCCGGCATCTTTCAATGGCAATATTGCTAGTTATAATATTAATATTGCTGGATATAGTGTATAAAACTTTATCCGGATGAGAATGAGGAGTCTATATTGGCCCTTAAGGAATTCGCTCAACATGCCGGAGTGGCTTTTATTCCATATATTGGGGAGTAATATAAGAATGTTTACAGAATGATTGATCACCCCCATAAAGGTATTCGTATGAAAAATTTATACCATTTTTGCTTGCATTAATGATGTCCTGTTGGGAAAGGTTGCTTGCCAGATTGATAAGCCTGCTGGCGGCAATGTCGATGAAGCTGAAGAAAGTGAATACCAGTGAATAGGATGAAGCCATTGTCGAAGGTGCTGGTAATTTGCTGCTATTGTTGGGTCATGCTATGGAGCCCGCAAAATTATGCTCTGGATAATATGTGTGTACCGATTGCCCGCTTTATCCTTACAAACTGTAACTTAGTGCCAGTTTTATCACATTTGCCATTACGTGAAGATTTTTGATGATCGATCAAGACACCTGTGAAAATGCTATCGGTTTGTTTAAGTAAATTCGTGAAAATTATCCCGACAAATTCAGTGCAGTGGCTAATTCGAATTCAGAAATTCTTAAATTTTTGGAAACTCTAAGAAACCACAAACGTGAGAGCGATGAAAAACAACACTTAGCTTTTTTAGAAGTAGCATGAAGAAGTATTTATTTCAGTTTTCCTTCCAAAGGAGATTGATCATTGAAAGAGAAAATATATGTAATTTTCATATTCATTCAATGCAATTTTATATTTCTCAGAAAAGGCTGCATTGCACCATAAATAAAAATTTTACTTGTAATTATTATGAGCAATTCCTATCCATACTATCTATATTAGTATTTAAACCAGGGATCGCAAATAACGATTATTTTCCAAATTTAAACTGAAAAAATCACAATAATAGAGAAGTGCTACTGGCACAAGGAATATACCACAATACTCCATGTTACATGGACTACCTATAGATGCAATGATTTTTATTTTTTTAATTTTTATTTATTCCTCACAAAATAAGAGTTATTTCTTGATTTTTATTTATTCCTCACAAAATAAGAGTTATTTTGTGACTTTTATTTATTCCTCACAAAATAAGAGTTATTTCTTGATTTTTATTTATTCCTCACAAAATAACAGTTATTTTATGACTTTTATTTATTCCTCACAAAATAACAGTTATTTTTTGATTTTTATTTATTCCTCAGAAAATAAAAGTTATTTTTAAAATGTGTTTATTAATTAATTTAATTTAACAAATAAGAGTTTTTGCATGGACTCTGGCGATAAATTCGATCTTAAATCTGTTAATATTAATTTTAGAGCAGAAAATGCTCTTTCTACAGAGACTTGTGTTGCTGGCATGCTATGCAAAACCTGTGCCAATCTGTACAGGTATGGATATATATATTTTTTTTCCTCCCAATATTTCATTACATCTGCATCCACGTCAATGGGCTTAGGATTGTAATTATCTATTTCGCTTATCGCCCTTTTCATTTCCTCCTCCAGATCACCATCTGAGTCTTCATCCTCTGAATTTACTTCAATAGAGTTTAAGAACTCGTTTAATAATGAACACGTGTTTGTGTCTTCAGACGACGGTAAAGCATTTGGTGTTTCAGCGTTTGAAGATGATGGTAAGTCAGAAGACTTTTGCGTTGCATCATTCTTCACAAAGAGTAAAATTGATTAAATTCATGTACATTAGACCACCCAATGGGCCGAAGTTTTTATTTTATTCGCTAAAGCCCATATGACATTTCATTTTTCTTTCATTTATCAAGTTTCATTTATCAAGCTGGTAACTCTTATGTGTTAATTATGAAGAATTTTTACTTGACTTCTATGAACTGGCAGTTATTAGTTTAAAAATGACTTTTATTTTCTGAGGAATAAATAAAAATCAAAAAATAACTGTTATTTTGTGAGGAATAAATAAAAGTCATAAAATAACTGTTATTTTGTGAGGAATAAATAAAAATCAAGAAATAACTCTTATTTTGTGAGGAATAAATAAAAATCACAAAATAACTCTTATTTTGTGAGGAATAAATAAAAGTCACAAAATAACTGTTATTTTGTGAGGAATAAATAAAAGTCACAAAATAACGATTAAAAAGTAATTTTTAAAATAAAAATTATAACCGTTACGGTCCCTGATTTAAACACATTTGTTGTTATTCATGTAATATAGATGTATATTTGACACAACACAAATGAAAAATTAACAAACTAGGGGTTTTTTTATTTTTATTGTATAATAAAATTTGTTTTAATTATTATTTTAAATAAAAATTAAAAAAAAAATTAATTAATCATCTACATTAAAAAACTTAATTAAGTTAGGCATACAAAATGTACGTTTTAAAATAAAAATTATAATTTTTGAAATCATAATAAAAAAGAAATGTATTTTTAACCATTCTAAAAACAAAAATATTTTATTATAACAAGAATTTTAATTTTTTTTTAAATAAAATTATAATTTGAAAATTGTCTTTTATTAACTTAAAACGTTTCATACTTTATTTAAGAACTCTTCATTATTAATTCAAATCATTTAATTTTTAATATCAAAATATTAATTCAAGAATATTTCATTCTTAACTCAAAAACATAAGTTCTTAATTTGAGTATGTTTACATCAAAGTTGTTGTTTCTTAAAACAAAAATAATAATTTATCATTCCAAAATAGTTTTAATTTTTAAGCAAAGAATAAAATGTTTAAAATAAGACAAAACAAACTTAGTTCTATTTCATAAAGGTTTCGTTTTAAAAATCAATATGTTTCTTCTTGATTTTAAAACTTTTTTTTGTGTAATCTCTTAACAAAACGAAAAGCAAATCAAATGGCACTCTCACCCTCAAAATTTACATATTTATTTACCCTACGACCCATCTGTTTGGAATGTAAAACTTGTTCTTTTATAACAAAGCGTATATTTTTGATTCTGCCTAAGTATTCGAAGTTTTTGACCTTCAAATGAGCCGCGCGGTTAAGCAAATACGGAATGTCGAAATTATTTATTTATAACCGGTTAAAAGAATCTTTCTCACTACCAAAACATAATACTTGACTGTCTACTATAGGAGCACAGTTTTTATGCGTATAAAAGAGTCAGGATATCCTTGCCTGATTACCATATTGGTAATTTGTATAACTGGATCCATTTTAGATTTGGAACCAGCACGTTCAATATCAAATGACAAAATGCGAAAGGTTCATGAGCAATACATTTGTCAAAGCCGCATCTACTTCTAACTGGCAGCGACTTTTAGGCAATGGTTTAGAATTACGACCTCTTTGAAGTCACGTTCCTGGCGGCAACTCAATCCAATTACAGCCTACCACATCACAGTCCACCATAAACCGTATATCAAAATATATATAATTTTCAAAAGCACGGCAGTCTTGAAAATCAAATTCGTTATAAATAACTTCTTTTTCAAGCAATTTAGAGGCAGCTGTTATTAATTTTTTGGCAAAGATAAATCTTTATATAATTTTGTTTAGTATCACCCTGCTAACCATAAATGTTCAAACGCTATATTAATTCAACACTCAATACAGCTTCTTGAACATTGTCTTTGTTCCCGTTTAGCATATCCCCTGGAACTTTTTTGTCCAATGCACTTATTAATTCGTGGCAATGTCTTTGTTCAAAACCCTTGGGAGCGGCCAAATAAAAATATTTACAAAACCATGCACATGACAACACACCGAATTACCCTCCATAGTTATACCATACATACGTAAAACAGGCACTGGACCCAACTTTAAGCGTTGAATTGTATTCTGTGGTTGAATGTTCTTTTTGAGCACTTTACCATAGAATACAACTTTACCACAATGGGCACAAATATGTATTGTGAAGGGCTTAGGAAATTTCGGGAAGATGTGCAGTTTCTCACCAGATGGACATCCTTTAATGCATCTTAAACTCCTGTAAAATTGCGCAAATATTAAAAAAATTACCATCAGTTTGTATTATATTATTCATGCATACTTACATTTTTCAGTTTTCCGAGAAAAAAGATTGCCAAATGTCTGAAAGTAAAAATATTAGTAAGTGCATATATTTCTTATCATTTTCCAACATAAATTTATACTTACATTCAATATTGAGCCAAAGAATGGTTTCCTGAAAATAAACTGAAAATATATTCAACATTAAACATAAATGTATAAAATTAAAAAAATGTTCACCCTTTTACTTACCAATTAACACACATGAATAAAAGCACAAAGCATAATATAAAACAAGCTAAAATTTTGTTGCGCAAGAAAGAAAAATCAAAGCAAAATCAACGACAAAATTCCGGCTAGAGCGAGTGAAGTATATAAACACAATTATCTTCCGTCCTGTGTCACTTCTGTGTATTCTGTGACTAGACTAACAACAGAAAGTACACAGAGGTGAAGGAAATGAGTGATGAAAAAAGCTAAAATCAGCTTTGACAGAGGTTGTATATTTGTTATTAAGTTGTTAAGGATATAATCAACACAAACAAGAGAAAATTTGTAATTTGTGAAATGACCAAGAGAAAATTTTTACAAAATTAAATAAAAGATTTTGTAGTGTTGAATTAAAAAACACAGTGTGTAAAAGATTATTAATATTAAAAAAGTGATTAAAATTAGTTTCCAAATGATTACAGACTTCATTTTAAGCAATTTCATTAAAAAATATTAGTTTTTACCATTTACTTCCAAAAAGCATATGAGAATGAGACCTCAAAGCATAAAATGAAAATACATTTGAACAAGTGAACATTTGTACAAAATTGAATCAAAGAATTTGTTGTGTTGAATTAAAAAGCAGAATGTGAACATGATTATTAGTATTAAAAAAAGTTAATAAGATATGTTTTCCAATGATGTAAATATTAATTTGAACCTTTTAATTACAAAAATCTCATAGCGAATGAGGACACTACGAAAGAAAAATTAAAGAAGACACAATCTCGATGTTACCGAGACGTCAAGAATTCGCAATTATCTTCCGTCTCGTGACATCTCTGTATACTTTGTGCTAACAATTCAATAAAACACATTGCTAGAAGTAGAACTACGAAAAACGAAACCAACAACAACGCTGCATTGAAATACAGTTTCAGTAAAAATTTACGATTAACTGTTTTTGCTAGAAATTGTTTTTGTTTGCTAAACAACAACGTTTTCCCATTTATATAAATCCAATTTTTTGTCCAAGTTCCCGTTAGTTGTGTTTTTTTAGAGCTTTATAAACAAAATCTTTCACTGCATAAAATAAGCTATGACCCACTATATACTATTGAACTAAATTAAAATGTTTCCCAATATATAATTTTATAAAACTTTTTTTATTGGGAAAAATTGTGTTAGAAAAATTTTAAAATTTTTAGAAAATCTCCTCTCCTGCCTACATTTATGTGTAGGATGTCAAGAGTTTCTCACAAGTTACTTACAATAAGTTTATTTATCATAAAATAAAATAAAGAATACTTTTTTCACAAAATATAAAAAATTTTCTCATAATTTTCAAAAATCGAAATTGCAAAATTATTCCTAACTACAATTTTTGAGATATCAAAAAAAAAATTGTACGAATTGTAATGAAGTTTACTTTTAAAAACAACAAAACCAAATGATTTTTGCCAGGTAATAAAGAAGTTATGTACTAAGGATTAAAAAAAGTCATGGACAAAAGTAAAAAGAAAAATTTTTAAAGTCAAATAACTTGGAAACTGTAAGTGATAAAATCGTGCTGTAAGCATGTTTTATTTTTGTTTCTTAACGTTGATTGTCCCGCTGAATTATGAATTATCAAGATCGGTCAATATTTACAAAAGTTACAAGCTCCGAAAGAACTTCAACTTTGACGCTCTTTGGAGCTTCCTCAGAATTTCCACACTTCTTCTTTCCAAAACAGTTGGTTTCATCGAAGTCGGTTCGCTAGTTCAAAAGTTGCGGACTTTTTACCATTTTTTTATATCACGCCACTGTGCAGGGTCGGCATTCGATACATGTATAGTAATTTGTTGGGTCATTTGAGGATAAGTATCGGAGTACGTATTTCCTGTTTGAGCTAGTGTTACTTTAGGTTTTTGGCTCATTGTCTGCTTAACGAAAGAGTACACTTTACAAACTCTATGGTATGCGGTGTGATTACCTCCACAATTACTGCATTTTTTATCATTTTGATCTTTTGTCTTATTGCAACTAGCAGGACAGTAAGTTAGATTTGTGACTACTGTTATCTATAGTGATAACTTGGTTAAGTGATGATCACGAGCCCGAAGCTGATGATGTCGCTGACTTAAATGAAGAAGTAGCAACGGTAATATTAACGAATCACTAGTTGGCATTGGACCAAGCGATCAAGCTGACGAAAAAGTTGCTTTGCCGTTAGAAAGAGACTATCGTCAGCTTTTTTGTTTTTATTGTTTGTGTTAAGAGCTTCAGAACTCACAGTAATACGAGTATAGTCATTTATGCCATTAGAACTCACTTCTCATGTAGAGTGTTCCTCAATATCTCAATGTTTTCGTTTTTTTTTTGTATTTATTATTTCTGACTGTAAAAAATATTAGCAAAGCAAATAAAGCTTATTTATCAAAGTCAATATGTACATACTACGAATATTATGTATGTACTACGAATATATTTTTTATGATTTTTTGTTTGTTTAATATGTATGTATATAAGAAAAACTCCACAAGACGTCTGTTCACTGAGAAAGAGCTGATGATATATGTAACTGTGTTATCATTTAAGAATTATATATAATATAAGCGCCTACAAATAGTTGAATTTGTCTGTACGTGCCAGTGGATCGCTCCACTTAGCAATTCTGCTAAGTTTTACTGCGTATGCGTGATCAGCTTTTGCACATGCTTTGCAACTGCTCAACATTGAAAAACAATTAACTTTGGTGTTACTTTTTCATTAATAACACTGTGCTAGTTCAAAAATGTAACAAGCGGGGGATCTGGTGGGTAAGCCTAATTCGAGTACGCTGAATCCAATGGTGCTAACCATTTTTTTAGGATAGTTCTTGTTTAAAAAATAATTAAGGTTGAAAACTTCGTTAAGAGCACATAGAAATCGCAAGAACGGACTGGACAGTATAGGTTCGTAGTTTCTCCAGAAGAAGGGTTACACGTTCTTGATTGTGAAATCTGTGGAAGAAAAATTGTAATGGTATGAGGGTAGTAGAACCCTGTACCAAACAAATCTTGTTAGCATCTTATACCAAAAAAAAATAATTTCTTCTTACACTTTTTTTTGCAAAAATTAAGGAAAATTTTTTTTTTCACTTTTTAAAAGAATAACTTGCAGGGACTCCTAATTTTTTGCTAACAACATTTGGGAAAATTGTATATACGGTAAAGCTGGAAAAATTCTGCGAATACATCTAAACGTGTCTAGGTGACCTACTTACCTCATTAAGACCACTTTGTACTTTAAAAGAATTAGTTTTTTACTTTTATAACATTTTCCCCTTTCTTTGTTATTGTTGCATTTCTTGTATTGCAGATTTTACTGTTTACTATTAAACGGTTTTGTTGTTACTTTGCAAAATATTGGTAGTGAAAAGTGATTAGTACTTGTAAGCTATGTTGAAAAAAGTGAAAACAAAATATTTTTACTTCTATAAAATAAAGTGCTAACAAATATTGGGTTTCTTTGCACAAACTGTTACTGAAGCTCAGTAGAGATGCATGCAATTGATTATACGATTTTGAAAAAAAAAATTTGCGTCGGAAAATTCAGAAAAATTAAAATTTTTTAAGGTAAAAAGTGATCTGTATGAGCTATTAGTGTGCTTAGACACATTCAAATTGTATTAATATATTCGCAAAAGTTGTTCAGTTTTACCGCAGCTAAAACTTTCCATCAAATCAGGAGTCCTTGGGAGTTATTTTGAAAAAAGTGGAAAAAGATTTTTCTTTACTTTTGCAAAAAAAAATTTTTATTTTTTTGGCATAATATGTTAACAACTTTTCAATAATCACGCTTTTTTCTCTTTAATTCTCACAACTAAAAAGTAAATTAAAAGGAAAATTAATACATTTTTATTTTGTTATATGGTTTTCATAAGGTGACAAATTTGTTATATTTGATTCATGACAATATATTTCAGAATACCAAAAAT
Organism: Nowickia ferox; assembly: GCA_936439885.1. Lineage (NCBI taxonomy): Eukaryota > Metazoa > Arthropoda > Insecta > Diptera > Tachinidae > Nowickia > Nowickia ferox. The sequence goes on from OW387027.1 coordinate 36,521,454, forward strand.
ATACAAATAATCATTCACCTCAGTTTTGTTATAATTTTGTTACAGTCACAGAGGAAAACGGGTATATATTTATGATTTTGTCATTGTCAATGCAACGCTTCATTGGCATTACGAAAATTGTTTCATCAGCTGAAAAAATTTCACATATACAACGAAATATTTTCATTCATGTAACGACATGTTTTTTACTAAGCTACGTACATTTTCATATTTTAAATGAAAAATGTAATTATTGCAATAAAACTTTTTCGTTTATACAATGAAGTGATGTTAGTCTTACATTATTTAACAAAGTTTTTCATTGAATTAAAATTTTACATGTACGAGTATATCATGAGACATTGCATAAAAACGAGTAAAAGCGCTGAGTTGAGTCAGGTGAGCAATTGCTCGTAATTTGAGTTCTATCAAACAGTAACAGCTTTTGCTCAATTTCGTATGCATAAAAATGAGATCAAACCAATTGCAATTACTTGAGCAAAGGAAGATCAAACGTCTAATGGTTATTGAAGTGCAAACATTTCGTCAAGTGAAAATGAAGAGAATCAAATAATAATATAAGTTTCGCAACTTCCGCAATAGTTCGCGACACAGTTGATTGATGGACTCCAATATCTGTGGCTATACCATTTTGGAATACAGGATCTGCACAAAATCTTAAATACAGTCGAATTTTATCAATGTTGCTGAGGGCACCACCACGTGTTTCTTCTGACTGCTCAAAAAAATAATTAGCCAATCAGCAGATGCTACTATCATCAAACCTATGTATTTATCTTTTTATTATTAATTATATAAAAAAAAATTAATAATTAAGAATACAAACCTGTATAATTTTTTATCCTCACTTGCTAAATTTGTTTTACGCTGTTGATAACATTTTGTATTTCTTTGTGGCACAAAATATTCAGCCATGATTCCTTTTTAGTGTACGCGAGTCGACTATAAGGCAGGCTCAATAAAATTTGAGCAAGAGCTCACAAAAGAAAGCAAAAGCTTGTTTTTATGCATATGAAAATGAGCACAAGCTCATCTAACTTAGTTCAAACTGAGCAAGACGAGATAAAACGTGAGCAGTGAGTAAAAGCAAATATATCAAATTTTATTATGCATACGACAAGCACCTTTTACTCAAACAATCGAGTCTGAGCTCAAGCTCACGTTTTATGCATGAGACCCATTGTGTCTAATGCATAAAAACTGAGCTTTATTTAAGTCAACTTAAGTCTGCTGAGTACGATCTCAAGCAATGAGCACAAGTAAAGTCTCCCTGATTATCTGCATTAGCGTAAAGTCTCCCTGATTATCTGCATTAGCAACAGTGAGATGCGCATAGGATCCAGCTAAACCCCTCAATAATCAATTTCAATATAAAATAAAAGTGAAAAATAGTATAACCCTCATCGCGAAGAAGTAGTGCATCACCATCAGCGATCATCATTGTGGTATATACCTTGCTATTTCGCAGTACCCGAGAGGGATGTACAGTACCTGGCCAAGATATGTATGTCCACACTGGTGAAGAGCTCACTTGCATCGCATGTAGATTGCACGTTTATGGAATGAAATCCCTTTCTACTTATATACTCATCGCTATGATTGCTCGCTTTTTTATTTTATCTTTTATTTTTGAGCAGTTTATAACACCAATTGTAAAAGGAAAACAGTTTTTTTACCGTTGCCTTTGTGCACATTTTATTTCTTCCATTGTGCTATCAAATTTTAATCACTCATGTGCTTTTCCAAATATGACATGATCAATTTCTTAGATCGTTCTGAAAACTTTTGATTGGTGAAACCCTGGATCGGCGCAAAACCTTAAAAAGAAGCGTATTATTTCTGGTACGAAATACTCCACCATTATCACTACTGAAATTACTGGAGATAACTCAACAAATTGTGAATTTTTGCTCATAAATCAAAGCATTAATTTGTTATTATGCATACAAAACAGAGCTCTAACTCCCGAACATTTATATATGTATGTGAGTTCAAACTTTTCTATTGAGATCAATCAAAGCAGGCTACAGTAAATATTTTTATGCATACAAAATGTACCATTTGCTCAAAATTTTGAGTCGAAGCAAGTGCTCAGGTTTTATGCATTAGACCACCCAGTATTTCATTACTGAGTCGTAACAAATAATTTTTTGATGATATCGTATCATTGTGTTAACAACATAATTCATTGTTTTAATAATGACTGATTTATTAATTTAATGTAGTCATTGTATTTTATTAATTGTTTAGCTTACGTGTGTGTATTGACACAGGCATCAGAAAAATGTTTGTACTATTAATATAATTGTCTTATCCGGCCAAGATTTGAACTTGGAACTCGTCGCGTGGTAGTCAACGCGCTTACCTCTGCATTCTCAACAACCTCAAATATTATTTAGATACACACTAACGGTCTAATTCATAAAAAGTATTTTAGGTTTATTACAGGTTTATTTGACAAGTTTCCCATAGAAATACATATGTATGTCAAATGAGCGGTTAATAAACCTGAAATATTTTTTATGAATAAGGCAGTAAATATATACCATCATTAATGAAATTTTAAATCAACAATATTATTCAAAAGTTATAATAACTTATAAGTAAATACATCTTCTTCTTATATACATATATAAATACGGCTCACATTTTTTTGTCGTACACTTTTAACTATCTTATTTTCCACGAACATTGGTGTAACACATATGGTTTAAAAGGTATTTTTGTCCAGATATGCACAATATAAATGTTTTTTTTTTTCAAAATTCTTAGGATTAAAGTGCAAAGAGTGTTTTGTACACACATGTATGAACATATGTATACACATGTTTACATACGTGTCAAGTGGTCTAATTTAGACCACCGGGCGATCCTAGTGTATATAAATATATATTAAAAAAACACTTTGACTTATCAAGGGTAGGCCACTGCCTACTAGCCAGCAGCAGGAAGTTTTCTTCATTGTAGTTACGAAAATACTTCATTAAAGTTTCAACGAAACTATAATTTCCACAAATATATATTAATTGCAACTGCAATTGCAACAAATTAGATAATGTCATTAAAACTAATGGAGGACATATTGGCTACTGATGTAATTTAGCTATTTCAATGTTATTTTTGTGCAAAATGACTCAATACTCTTTATTTTCAGGATCTACTTTTCGTACCTATTTTTAAGGACAAGTGACTCGTATTTTTTTCGCATATTATGCTAATTAATTTAAAATGTTACTTTTTTATTGTAATTTTTATTTAATTTAATGCTGCAGGCAATAAATATTAACGAAGATCGACTATTTGTGCACATAAAATCGAAAAGTATGAATTTTTACAGATTATAAAGGTCGTACCGATTTTATTGGCCATATGTGTATCGTCGGATGGTTACTGGTTTGCCGCATGGAACATATAAAAAAAATTGAGTTATTGATCGATTACATATGATTAATGTGTATTTTTTTTCTTAAACTCTAGCAGCTTTTCGATATCTTGAATATATCAGGGGATATGAAGTTATTTCCCTTTTTATATAGGGTGTTTTTTATTGAGGTATAGAACTTTAAGTTGGCATCACTTTTTTAACTGGCGGCCATTTTGTCAGCTGTCAAGTGATTAATATTTAGTTTGGTTTGCCATTTCATCATGAACAGGTTGACAAAAGAACAACGCTTGCAAATCGTGCAAATTTATTTCGAAAATAATGGTTCAGTTCGCGAAGTTTACCGCAAGCTCCGTCCATTTTATGGTCGACATAATCGTCCATCAGAGCAATTAATTCGGTTAACCGGTCAATTGGCCACCAAGATCGTGTGATTTGACACCATTGGATTATTTTCTTTGGGGATATGTGAAGTCGCTCGTCTACGCCAACAAACCAGAAACGTTGGCGTTATTGCCAACATACGGCTCCATATGCTCGAAAAAGTGGTTGAAAATTGGACCTGTAGAATTGGCTTTATTCGAGCCAGCCGCGGCGGCCACATGCCCGAAATCATATTTAAACGTTAATGGCATAAAATTATCCTTCCAATAAAGCCAAATTGATGGACATTAAAACGATTTTCTTGTGTTTTATTTCAATTCGAAGTTCTATACCTCTAAAAAAACACCCTATATTTCCCTTCATAAATGATTTACTTAAAAGTAAGTGAACAATATTGATGCTATGATTGGTATATGCGGCAACAAAGATTTTTGTCTTTTTTTCTGTAAAACCTAAAGCGCAGTATTCACTGTCAAAATGTATGCCACAAAAATCGTATCTAATCTAATTTGTCAAAAAGTTTGACATTGACCAAAAAAAAACTTAATTAAAAAAAAACTTGACAAATAAAAACACATACTTTTGATTTTTATTTAATTTTTTATTATTTTTTTCATAAAAATTATTAAAATAAAAACAAAAATATCCTAAAAAATAAAAATAACAGAAACAATATAAAAGAAACAAAAAACAATATAATAATAAAAATTCAGTCTTTATATATTTTAAAGAAAACTTTGTGTTATTTAAAAAAAAATATAGGTACTATCTTAAGAAAAAAATATAGGTTCTATTTATTTTGCCACATATATTTCGTATTCTTAGATACAGAATTAATTAATTCTCTACTGTTGTTAAAAAATTTTACCTTCCAGCCTTTTTGTTGTATTTTCACTAATCCAACGTATCACAATAGAATATTCTGCAAATAATATACTCGTTAAAACAAATTAACAAACAAAAATATAAACTCACTTTATTTTTCCAAAAACTTCAATGTACGTATTGGAACTCAGCTGTTCAATGTTGTCAATTTACTAGTGTTGAGTAATGGGGGTAAATATCAGTGTTGGCACTTTTATTGTGCCAACTATATTATATATATGTATATATATTTATTGTAGAACTATATTCTTTAAACTATAATTGCACAGAAAAAAATATGTATTATATTAGTCCTTAGTTCTATTGATAGTAAAAATATGGGCTTTAGATTTGTTTTTTAGAAATATAAACTTTTTTTAAGTATTATTACATAGCTAGAATAAATTTGAGAAAAAAAATTAACTTACAAACAAGCTTGACAAATCACTTTTTCACTTGACACTTGACGCGCATTAAAAAACTTCACAATCAGGCCAAATCAGGCCCATCTGGCAATCCTAAATGCAGGTCATGCATTTTGACCGTGAATAATGCGCTTTTCACGTTGAATATAAAAAGATTAGCAACTTTAAGTTTAAATAAAAACCATATGATGATAATTTTAATTATTATTGTTTCTATATTTATGATTTGATCAGGCTAAAGTTCGTATCGCTTTTTAAGCCAAACCATATGTATCTTTTACTTTTGTTATTAAACAAAAACTATGGTATATTTTTATAACACCATTCTTCATCGATTTTCTCAAAAACACATTTTTCTTCCATACCGCAAACCAGGAAACACATACAAATGTATAGTTTTGTATATTTTTTTACATAGTATATATATGTATATATATATATATATATATATATTATATATGCATTAAAATTAAAATGTTGTATAATATAAATATATTTTTTAATTTTGTCAAATGTAATATAGTAAATATCTCGACAAGAGAAATACATGACTTAGACCACTTTCATAATTAAGGGCACATATATTTGTTCCTTTTAACTCTTACAAGGAGCATAGGGCAGTGTATACATATGTAAATATATAATTTTGTAAATAAATTTACAAAAATACAAAGACAAATGGTGTGAGCTACTGTTCCATTACAGCAATAAAATATAATAGTAAATTTTAATTGTCATGTCTCCGCCTATTTTTAAGTTCGAAATTGTGTCATTACTTAAGCCCAAGGTTTGTGCTACGTTTCATATCAATAGAATAAGTAAAAGTAAATATGTATAATAAAATAAATTAATGGACGTGTTTCCGCACACTTTCTTGACAATGGGACCAAATGGAAGCAATACCATATATACATATATGGAATTATAAATTTTTATTGAGTTAAAAAATGTCAAAAGGAAACCACTTCTTTCCAATGACACGTCAAAATTCATTGGTATTTTACCTAAATTTTAAGTGGTTTGATTGAGTAAATGTGGTGCTTTTTCTACTTCTTTTTCCTCACTTTTTTGCTGGATGTATATGTACATATGTATGTATATTAGAGTAGCCGTTATATTTTTTTTATTTCTTGTATTCTCTACCCCCAAATCGGTTCAGTTTTATGTAAAAAAATACCAAAAAAATGCATAGCAATAAGTTGTGTTTTAGGGGGTGCGTCTACCCCTCAAAGTTGGCCTTCAAGCCCAACTTGCTTTTTCTTATATTAAGAAGAATCGACGTTCAAATAAATACGATTGTTTTTATTTTAAATTAAATAATTTTTTTTTATGTTCTAGTTAAAACCATGTTAAGGGTTTTCAAGAGAACTCTTAAAATTTCAAGAGGACTCTTAAAATTGTCAAAAAGTTCATTTAATAAAAATAAAATAAGAAAATTTCAAGCAATTTTTAATTTAAAAATATATATAAGTATATCTATACGAGTATATATAACATTCTCGTGTGCCGGTGTTTGTAATTGAACTCCTCTGAAACGGCTTGACCGATTTTTATGAAATTTTCTATATGTATTTGACAGGTCTGAGAATACGTCGTAGTCTATTTTTATTACCCCTAAGTGGGCTGTGCCACTCCCATACGAACGAACTATCTTATATCTTGAAAGCTATAGGAATCAGAGTATTAAAATATGGTATCGACTGTTTTGAGAGCGAAGTGCGGAGTAGTTCACCCCCCGTGCACCCCCCATGCAAAGTAATTAATAATAATATGTTTTGAAAGCTATAATAGCAAGAGTCCTCAAATTTAGTATGGACTCCTTTGAAACCGAGGTGCGAAGTAATTCATAATATTGGTAGAATAGTACCAAGGGAAGGAGCACCCTCCAAAAAAAGTAATTAATAATAATATGTTTTGAAAGCCATAATAGGAAGAGTTCTCAAATTTGGTACGTACACTTCAGAGTGAGGTTCGAAGTAATTCAAAATATTTATATATTGTAGAATAGGACTATGGGAAGGGGCACCCCCCATACAAAGTAATTAATAATAATCTTACATCTTGATAGCTATAACAACAAGAGCCCTAAAATTTGGTGTGGACTCCTTTGAGATCGAGGTGCGAAGTAACTTAAAATATTGATAGAATAGGATTAAGGGAAGCTATAGGAGTCATAGTATTCAGATTTGGTATAGGCTCTTTTGAGAAAAAGTTGCGAAGTTATTTAAAATATAAGTAGGATAGGGGCACCCCTAATACAAAGTAATTAATAATAATGTTATATATTGAAAGCTGTAATAGCAATAGTCTTCAAATTTGGTATGGACTCTTTTTTATAACGAGGTTCGAAGTAATTCAAGATATTGGTAGAATAATTAATAATAATATTATATACTGAAAGCTATAACAAAAAGAGTCCCCAAATTTGGTATGGACTCTTTTGAGAGCGAGGTGCAAAGTAATACAAAATATTGGTAGAATGAGACTGTGGGGGAAGAGTCACCCTCAATACAAAGTACATAATTATAAAAATCTTATATCTTGAAAGCTCTATCATTTATGTATTATATCCTCACACACTTACAATGACTTAGTTATTATTTTCTACCCCAGAAATTCTCTAGGAATAATGTTTGTGCAAAACACCGTTTGCCGGGTCAGCTAGTATTTCTATAAAAATAAAAAAGTGTGTGTCTAAAATACCTACAGAAAAACAAAAAAGCAAGAAGTTGTTTACAAAATGCATAATTGCACAGCTTAAGTTTACGAGTCAAAAATATTGGGGCAAACTTAACAGGTTTGTGTAAACAAATTTCTATAAAATTTTTGACATTTTCGAGAATGTTCTGTATTCCACGTGAAAAATTAAATCGTTCGGAATTGCCATAGCATTGTTATAAATTCCCTTTTCCAACAACAATTCTATGGCAATTTCGCACGATTTAATTTTACGTGGAGTACAGAATATACCGGTTTATTTATGAGAGTGTAAAAATGCACAATTGCACAGTTTGCGAGACTTTTGAACATTCTCATGAAAAATCTTATTGACATTATAAATTTATTGAATAGTCGTAAAGCAGCTCTGGCCGAGTCAACATCAAACGTCGTTGGCAATTATCTCTTAAGTGCAACCAGGCCACTGTTGTTTATCGGCCTTCAAGAGTTTTGCGTCTCACTCGCACTGGTTGACTGATCTGCCACGGATAACCGTATATTTTTGCGGTTCTTTTGTGGAATTTCTTTAACAACTACGTTGCTACTTCCTATGTGAAGGCATAGGTCGTGTACAGTCAGTCACAAAGCCTTTTTAAAAATTGTTAATAACATCTTGGGCATATGGTCTAGCTACCCCGCCCATTTTTGTGCAACAATACTTTGCAAATTTAGTTTGTAAAGTATTTCTTAAATAAATAAATAAATTTATTGAAATTTACATGTCTGAATCAAACAGTTTTTCATTAGTAATTAGTGGTTACATTTTTTTGGGCACATGTGTGCCCGATGTGTGCTAGGCATTAATTTTTTTACTTTGTTAATTCTTTCCTTTTTTTCTTACAGCACCCTAAAACGGTTCTACTTTCATTGCCTACCAAAACACAACCAATCAATTGTAAAACAAACCATATAAGTCAGGATGAAAATATGTGGAAAGAGTATTTGGAACCGATAGACCTATTGCGAAACATGGGACAAACTTATACGGTCGAAATAGATTACTATCATAAATTTATTATGAGCTTATTACCCGAAATTGAGAACTTAAAAATAAGAGATGAAACAGAATATTCCAAATCCCAGTTCGACATGCCATCTACGTCGACTGCAGCAAGTAGCGAAGATGATGAAAGTCTTCCCAGTGTTCTTAATAATCTTGCTATTAAATATTCCCCAGAACCGAAAAATATTGAAATTGATATGCTTCAAAGAAATGCTGAGCCAGATCATTGTTTAAAGTCAGCAGAGCAATATGAATTCTTGGCAGCAATAACGGCTGCAAAAGTAAACGATGTGTTTGATATGGAACGCTTTGAACTATTGGGCGATGCCTTTTTGAAATTCTCAAGCTCTCTATATTTAGCAAATAAGTATACTAATTGGCATGAAGGGTTTCTAACAATCATTAAAGGACGTATGGTATCAAATCGTAATTTGCTCTATTGTATGAAAGAAACAAATATTTCTGAAATGATATGCGCTTCGTTGTTCAATCCAAATGCTGCTTGCTTACCACCTTTGGCCAGTTTGCCGGCTAATCTTTTAGAAATGATAAAGAAACATTCGCCGTTCACCCTCATCTTAAGCCCTAGCGAGTTTTATGCCCTACAATTAACTGAGGAGGAAATTTGTTCGGGAATATGTTCTGAATACAAGCTAGAACCCTTCGCACAGGCATGTGCTAAGGCCCAAGAAATGGCTGCTGGTAATGTTCATTTCGATCCCGAAAATGATATGAATATTTTCATAAACAAAGACGTCATACGGGACAAAGTTGTTGCCGACACTTTGGAAGCGCTGCTTGGAGTATGTGTAAAGAATTATGGAATACATCGTAGCTTCCGCATATTAGAATTTTTTGGTATATGCAAACCAGAAAAGCCGAACCCAAATTTTAATTTACTGGACTTAAAACTAAGTGGAGAACAGTTACGCACAAATATTTCAAAAAAAGAAGTAGACGGCTTTCTTATCAACTATCAGTATTTAGAAAAAAATTTAGGTTACTCATTTCGGGATAGAGCCTTTTTATTACAAGCATTAACGCATCCTTCTTATCCAACAAATCGTATAACCGGCTGCTACCAAGAACTCGAATTTATTGGTGATGCAATTCTCGACATGTTGGTAACATGTTACATTTTTGAGCAGCACCAAAATATGAATCCTGGAAAAATTACTGATCTACGTATGGCTTTGGTTAATAATATAACTTTAGGTTGCATATGCGTACGGCATAAATTTCATCTGTTTTTGTTAAGTGAAAACTCTGCCTTGTCAGAAGCGATAAAGGCTTTTGCCGATTTCCAACATGCACAAAACTACAAAGTCACAGATCAAGTGCGCGTTTTGATGGAAGAACATAATGATGACCTTAATCCGTTCAATGATATCTTAGATTATTCGAATAAAGAGAGCGATGATAGCGAAAATGAGGATGATGAAATGATTGCAGTTGATGTAGGCAATAAAAACAACGATGATAAAGAAAGTCCGTGTAATAAAAAATCATATAATATCGCCCAAAACGTTGATGTACCGAAGGCCTTAGGCGATATCGTTGAGGCAATAATTGCTGCCGTTTATTTGGACTGTCGTGATCTTAACACAACGTGGAAAGTTATTTACAATCTCATGAAAATCGAATTGGAAGAATTTTCTAATAATATTCCCATTGACCCGGTGCGTCAATTGGAGGAGAATACTCAGGCCAAGCCTAAATACAGCCGTCCTGTTATTGATAATAATGATGTCATGATCAACTGCAAATTCAATTGCTTGGACAAGTCATTTACAACAAACGGATTCGGAAGTAATGCTAAACAAGCCAAAAAAGCAGCAGCTAAGCAAGCATTACAAATTCTAGCTAAAAATTCTAATTAGTTCGATTTTTTTTAAATATATTAGTTTTAAGTTTTTCTACAAATTTACGTATGCCGCGATTATTATTAATTGTTTCCATTTTTATAGAAAGGCAACTTGTGTAGTAATTTATTCAAAAGCAAATGCATGCAATTTTTTAGCTTAGACAAAAATTAATATATTGTTGCAGTAACACCATAAACCACATTAATTTTTGAAAACAGCAATTTCCGCTATGTTGTTGTTGTCCAACGATGGGCATGTGATAGTTGTTTTAAAGCATTGGTCACATAGCTGCACATATATGTATATGTAGGTCAAAATTCAATATTTACGCGGCCAAAATTATTTGTTGACTTATATAATTTCTGCGTGATATTACATGTCTCATATAAGTATTTATTTTAGTTTTGTTAAATTTGTTTACAAAAACAACAAAAAATTTCTTAGCCTACTGAGATTGTAGTTTTGTAACTCTCAATAGTCTATTAAGAGTTTTTCTATCTTTTTGTTTTAAAAGCTCCCCAATTTTGTCAGCTGCACTTCTGCATCAAATTTTGGTGTCTTCTTTTGGTTCAAGGATTGTACTTTAATATGAAAAAAGAATAATGGTCGCATCTCATCGAGAAATACACAAATTAACCTTTAAAGTTGAAAATTACTTCAGAATTTGTCTAAACAAACACCATGTGTTTGAAACTACCAAATTATTTTAATTATGCATTCTGGCTAAGTAAACAATAATAAAACTTTTTTGTAACTTTTACTTGGTTTATAACTGTAAGCACCAAAAAGGAGGGCTCGGCTCGGGTTGAGAGTCAAGTTCCGACTGCCTTGTATGCGGTCGCGTTGTACCACAGAGATAGGTGGTAGGGTTCAGTTAGGATTCTCGAAATGGTCTTCTACCCAGAAACGTGTTATTTTATGTGTTTAAGGTAAACTTTTTAAAGTTCAATTTTGGCCGCGTAAATTTTGAATTTTGACCTACATATGTGCGCTGTGAATGTATTGATGAACAGTCAATGTATTGAGGTTGCGAGCTACCAAAAACACAAAGCCACACAGTTAAAATATTAATTGAAAATAAAACATTTCCTAAGTAAATAGTCAATTGACAAATACTTTTTCAAACTTTACTTTGGTATGGTCCACTGATAGCAACCATTTTTTTATTTTTTCCAAATAAATGTTTAATTTTTATTTAAAATTTTTTCTTTTCCTACTATTAAACTTATGAATACCGCTATGAAAAGCATTTTAATGTCTTAATAACACATTCCATTTTTTTTTTTCTTAAATCTTTGATGACAAAAGGCATTGTATGTTACCAAATGCATTATTTATATTAAAATAGTTGTGTTCATTTACTAAAATTTTTTACAAATTTGTAACAATTGTTACTAGTAAGCGTTCATTAACCCAAAAAATTTGCAACGCGAGAGTGTCGAAAGAGCGTAAAAAATTTAAAGACAGAAAAATTCTTGCAAGGTTTTACAAGTAAAATTTTTACTTGCAATAATTATTCAAACAGATGTTTTGCGTTTTGTGCTCAAATTAATTATTTCAAAAATATCTGAAAAAGGAAAACTCAAAAATGTTAATTTCTTTAGTGAAAAAATATGTATACGTATGTAAAAAGAAAGCATATTTTCTTAATTTATTGTTTTTCTTTCATTAAGCCACATAAATGCAATTTTATTGTGAAAGAATTTTGTTTGTTTATCATATTTGATCAGAGATGGAAAATGGGTTTTTTTTGTATTTGTTAATAGAATAGAATTAAAAAATAATGAAAAATGCATAAAAAATAGTAAATAATACATGTGTAAAGTATTTCATATTAAATGTCGATTTGTAAAAATTTTGTAATTTAAAATATTAGCAAACAAGATTATTCAAAATACATTAGAAAAAGTACAATTGTATCATAATTTCCATCCATGGTTCCGATATGAATAAAATTTTCTTGCAAGTTTTTAGAAGTAAAGCGTTCATTTACTTTTTCGTATCTGGGAGAGTAATTTTGTAAATTTCTGCCCTGCTCTCTCGTTGCAAGTTTCTGCTAGGAGAGTAAATGAACACACCTAATATTTTTCGCATATCATCAATTTGAAATGAAACACGTGTGTTTGCTGGATAAATATACTTGAACAAATATGTAAGCATCCGCCTCAAGTGCTGTTTCATCGACGACTAAATGAGAGAGAATAAGATTACGAGTGAATGTTTTCAACACAATTGTGCAAAGTCAATGTTTTAAAGGAGCCCGTCAATGTTTTAAAGGAGCTCTTAGATGGCTGTACATGAAATACCTATTGCCATGAAATACCCATTTTTAAGCGACTTCAAAAAAGGAGGATGTTATCAATTCGTCTGTATTTTTTTTAATTTTAAAGTCGATTATCTAAAAATATTTTTGTTGTTGCATATGATGTTATTGCAATCACTCTTATTCCAGTTGTCAACATCGACGTCACGTCAATACAATACCAAATAAGTGCGATTTGTCTACCCGTTGTCGCAAACAAATGACTGCTATTGACAGGATTATGCTATTTTCTAGACCTTAGGAAATAGAAAGAGACTCTCAATTAGTGTTGAGCGATACTGTGATTTTTTAATAATGTTGCTCCTTGAGAACGTGATTTCTAATTATTAGTATTGGTATTCTATTTATTAGTATTGGTATTTTGATAATACTAATAAGAAGAGCGACAAAAACAAACAATTATGATTCAACCCCATCCAAATACTGAGAATTGCCGTATAAGAGGCAGAGTGACAATAAAATTGCAAATACAAAAATGTGAGAGCTATACATAGTTGCCAGAAAAGACGATTTGACAATTTTTTTTCTCGACAAACGATGAAGGTATAAAAAAATCCATGTTAGCTTAATTTTCTGTAAAGTAAGCATACAAGAACATTCACAGTTTGTATAAAAGAACTATATTTGCAAAACCTGTTACTTGATAAATTAGTCACAGTTGTGATTAGTGATTTTTCAATCGCTGTGAAAAAGTAACAGGTTTCAAAAAATCGCTCATCTCTACTGTCAATAGCACAAAATTGCTATTGAGAGCGATTAACCAAGTCAAAATTTTTGATATTGTATTGACGTGACGTCGATGTTGACAATTTGAATTAGGATAAAAATAAAATATACAAAAAAAATATTATTTCAAGAAGTCTTATAGTAAGTAAAGTGCCGCAAATTAATTAATTTCTTAAGTTTTCATGCTCCTTGTTATTATTTTTACGGTCTGTTTGACTTACTTTCCGTCTAAACAAGCAATAAATGTTTTATTTTCATATATGAAATACCGAAGAATGTATATTTATTTGATATTTAGCCTTTAATGTGTGTGGGTTTTTTGTAGAGATGGGCAAAAATATTTATATATCTATATTTAAGGGGAAAAATGTCATTATATGTATATCGCCGATTTTTCAAAACCGATATATCGATTGTTATTTACGAGTATCTGGTTTCGATACTTTGAAGAACTCTATAAATTTTAGCCGTTTTTCAACTGCATACGATACTGTCGAAGAAAAAAAGAAATTTCATAATAACACCCAAGGCGCATCTATAAGGTGACCCCAATGCGTCAGGTGACTTGTTTGTTAACTAAGCTAAATTTGGTTTGTGTGGGTATAAGCCTAAGACTATATTTATGCTATATACATACTACATATGTAGTTCTTTTTATATTAAATAGTTTAAAGTGGCTCTTGTGCAGTAGAAGTTCATGCATACATTTCTGCAGTTTTTCAGAAATTATCATATAATAAAAATTAAACATACAGTTGTATGGATAAAATTACTTCCTTTTTCGATATCAATATCAATTTGTGTTTTCTCCACTCATCATGGAGTTTTATATAGTTGTTAGCGATTTCTTTAAATATTAAATCATTGTTGGCTTATACCTACACCATCCAAATTTGACATTTAACTTGGTATAATGACATCACCTGGTGTAGTGCTGAAATTTCTCTGTTTTATAGTATTTTCAGACGACGAGTTGAATCACCTCTTCGCTCTCTGAATCATGTTTATGAATCTTACTGTTCACACGGTTCATTCGTGCTTCGTGTGCAGCGTGCCAATTTAGTGCTTTTCGCCCTAGATATTAGTGCTTTACTGTTATTTAATTCATAACAGTGCGGAATTTTTAACTTGGGGTTTTTTTTAAAGGCACTAAACTAGTGCTTTTTTACCTTTGATTTTATTGCTTTTAGTGTGTTTTACAAATCTACTAAATTTATAAAAACACCAAATAAGAGTTTTCCACTTTTCATAAACTATCTGATTGCACTCCTTTTAGACACGCAAAGTTTCCTTTGCAAAATGTTAATTCAGATGGGTGAAATACGGAGGAAGAAAAACTTTCTCTTCCACAGTGAGAAAAAAGAACATATTTCTAGAAATTACAGAGGATACCATACACGCTATAAAATAACTTAATTACATTAATCCCAGCAACAGAATTCTGATTTGGAAGCACTACTAACAACTGAGAGAAGCAATGTCGTGCTTTCTTGATAACGAAAAATGCTTCTGAAACGCACTAACGTAAGTGGGCTCTCTAATAAAGTGGAAAAATTAAAAAAAAATTTAACCCAGTAACTTTTGCATCTGAGTACACAAAAACTACATTATTACTTCTGTGAAATGATTTAGTAAGGCAAAAAAATAATGGCTTTTTGGAAGCTGAATGTATTGCTTCTAGCTGGCTTACAAAAAATCTTCTGGGAAGCGGTAACTTTTGCTGGGATGGTGAAGTTGAAGAAATAGAACGAAGTATCAGAAATTTAAGGCTACATAAATGGAAAAATCAACTCAGAACTGATCAATTTTGGATTGAAGTTTATCAGGTATGTTCTGACACTCGCATGGTTTTCAAATCGCATGTGAGTTGCAATTTGCGAAGCATGTTCTGTAACTCATGCGTTTTGCTTGCGACTTGCCATATTGCTTTAGGTCAGATTTTTGTTGAAATCGTTACTATATAAGTAAACAATGCAAACGCAAAATTAACAAAACAAAAGAACATTTTATAAATTTCAATTTTATAATATAAATTTTACGAAAATATTACTATTTTTGATTGAAATCAAAAGAAAACATATTTAATTTTATTTATTAACCATACTCTTATACTCTTGTGATTTGAACTCGCCAAGACTCTTGCGATTGCGATTTGCAGAACACCTCTTTTGCGAGTTCAAGTCACAATCGCAAATGTTATGCGATTTGCGAGTGTCAGAACATGCCCGTATAACTATAGAAATTCAACTAACAATTATCCATTTCTAAAACTGTCAGTATTTGCTCTAGGACTATTAACATTACCATGTTCAAATGCTGAGGTGGAAATAACTTTTAGAGCTAATAACTATTTTAAAAGTAAGTTAGAAATACAATAATGATTTTTTAATACGAATTTTAATCGAATTGCTAATTAATTAATAAAATAAGGTCCAAAAGAAAAGAATGTAACATACTGAACCATGTTCATGTAAAAATTAATTCAGATGAAACGCTTAAAATATCTAATTAACTTATTAAAACAGTTTTATGGCCAGAAGAAAAAGATGAAACGACTTTTTCCATAACCGAGTATAATTATACCTATATTAATATAAATATGTACATATGTATTTATTTGTCCACACCCATACATAAATAGTTTTTACATATATATACTCATATACGTACACATAAATAAATATACATGTATATAATGAAGTGTGCTCTACAATTTGAAACAAAGGAAAATTCTTTCGATTTGTATGCTAATTACACGCAGAATGCATTTTATTTCGATTCGGGTTACAATGTACCCCTTGTAAGAAATTGAGGGAATCCATATCGACCAAAATCCTAAAACATTTCCACGTAAATTTTATTCAAGTGTTTTGATATTTCGTCTATAGGGAATGATTTAATTTAGGCAGTTATATAAAAGAGTACAAATAAAATTTTAATTGAAATCTTTATCCTGTAAATAAAATTCAGTTGTTTCTGAAATATCTGTTCATTTAGGCCGTATGTCTCTCGTTGATCACTCTTTTGTTAAAATAATACACCACAATTGGAGTGACTTGGAAAATGAATTTGAATTATTTTCCTACTCATATCCTACTTATGTATAAGCAAAATCGAAACATAGCTCGATATACTCTTAATTGAAATTATTACAAAAAACTATGAAATGTAGTAAATTTAAAATTGTAGTTAACTTAAGTTTCTAATTTTTACACATTCAATACATACATACATATATAATTGGCCATGTGGGTTTTATCTGTATTGAAAATAAATAAAAAATAAAAATATACACATGTACATACAAATATACTTATTGCATTTAGTGCTTTTTGCTCTGAAAAAGTTAGTATCACTTTTCGTATGGCATTTTTTATGTATGTATATTCACACATACATACGTATACGTACATACATACATATAAGCATACATACTTACATATATTAAACTCATTCAAAATATTGTTTTTGAAGGCATCCCTATATTTTCTTCTTATTTTTCCTTTTTATACTATTAATAACTAAATTAAATTCATTTATTTTAAACTCACATCTTTGTTTTTTTGGTTTGTTTTTATTTGTTCACAAACACACGCATGCACATATGTATACCTATTTTGTTTTGATAGCTAGTTCAGTTAAACTGGCGATAAACTGCGATAAAAGTTAAAGAAGATACCAATTTTACGTGCTTCGCAAGTAGATTCATATTGAATCTACTTGATTCGCTCTCATAATTTTGTATGGCGAAGCAAGTAGATTCGTTCGAGAGAGCGAAGCAGGTACCGTGTGAACATACTATTATTCTTCGCATCAGTAGCAGTGATGCCTATATCGTACAGTTAAAAAACGGCTAAAGTTTGTAGAGCTCTGAAAAATATCGAAACACGATACTCGTGTATAAGAATCGATTTATTGATATATCGGTTTTTTAAATATTGGCGATATATATCGATATTTATTTTATCAAATATACATATTTCGATATATGCTATTTTTGCCCATCTCTAAATGCTATATCTTCTCAAACGCTACAACTTACGCTGCAGCCACACGTTCAATAAATCGCTTTCAATTTCATCACACATACTGTGTGTCAAAATTCCTTGAAATTGAAATTTTCCTAACAAAGAAACTAGAATATTATTCATACATATTACAATTGGCGGAGATACATACTTCCTGATGACAGCGAAAAAACTATTGAAAACAATGAAGGCTTGTACATTCCAAATTCTTGGGAAGGAAAAAAAATTCCGAAACTATGTATATTAAAATATTTTGATTATGTACATATTTAAAATATATTTATTTATAATAATAATAATTAGGGAAAAGATTTTCATGCATTTAAATTCGCGTTTTATGTACATAAAATATGCATTAAAAATATAAAAATATGTATTAAAACTAATAAAATATGCATATATTAACTCTTTTTTTTTCAACATTTAATAACATTAAAAACGTAAAAAAATCAGCTTCATTGTTTTCTTAACAAACATTTTGTCAACTCATATGGAATACAAAATAAATTTAAGAACTTTTATTTACGTAAATGAATAAGTGTTTTTGTAAATAATTGTCAAAGGTAAATCTTTGACTATTTTTTCTGAAAAAAAAAAACATTTTTATTTTAAAAATTAATATTCCACGCCAGCAAAAGTTATTGGAGCATATTTAAATACTGCTACTTCGTTTTTGGAATATTCAGTTTCCAAATTTTAGCTGTTTGAACTATTTGTTGCAATTTGTTGCATTTTTTAAATCCATAAATTTTTTGGATAGCTTCATCTAATTTACTTTTAATTTTTTCACTTATTCTGTCTTTCAGACCATACATTCAAAACCATCTAATTGGGCTATAGTGTCAACACTAAAGCCATTCTCTGGGCGCAGAGATATCAATTCAGCGCTTAAGTTTTTTTTTTAATTTAAAATTTCTTTAACTTTGTTATTATAAATATAGTACTCCACAGCATTCAACCAAGCTCCCTATCTAGTTACTATAGGCTGTGGGGAAATACGTATCCCTGAATAATTTTCTTTAAAAGATGCAACACGCAAAGGGGAATTTAAAAACACTTTCTATACACGTGAAATTAATATGGAACCGGTAAAGAGCGCCAAAAAAATTACACTCATTTTGGGTTTAAAAGGGCTTTTATCCCATGCTTTTTATACCCTTCACCAAAAATGGTAAAGGGTATATATAGGTTTGTCCAGATTTTTGTAACTTCTACAATATTCATTTGCGGCCAAATAAAATTAGTTATTCTGGATCCTTATGAATAGATGAAAAAAAGACATGTCGGTCTGCATATACGGATTTTCTATGGGTGGCTTGAAAGTGATTCTATGAAGCTCCTAAAAGAGTTAGAGAGCTCGGAATTGGACTGAATCGACCGCATTTGTCTTGGCACGGTTGGTATTGAAAATCAGCAAAAATAAAGAATCGGTTCTTGCATTTTCTATATATAAAGTTTTATCACACATTTTTTACAAATCTACCAAAAAAGTTGCCGTGCATAGAACCAACAATGTTTAATTCAATTTCTAACCTCACTAGCCACTCCACCGCTGAAGCTTGCTTGGATTTACTTTATATTTACTTTACTTAAACATTTTCTTGAATAAGCATTATTTCGTATTAAACCCCTTTTTTCACCAATACATAGACATTACCTTATGGTATTTTTGCTTGGCACATGCTTTTTCGTACGCATGCATATGAATTGATGTGTATAAAACACATCCCTATGTATGTGCATAAGAGTGTTCATATGAACAACTAAAACAACAACAATACGCTACAAATAGTATTGAAAGAAGAATATCCAATTGTTTGTACGTTTTAATGTAGTCAACTCTACGCACAGCACAATATGCTAGCAAATGTATTCAAAGAAGAATATTTATTTATTTATTTAAGAAATACTTTACAAAGTAAATTTGCAAAGTATTGTTGCACAAATATGGGCGGGGTAGCTAGACCATATGCCCAAGATGTTATTAACAGTTTTTTAAAAAGGCTTTGTGACTGACTGTACACGACCTATGCCTTCACATAGGAAGTAGCAACGTGGTTGTTAAAGAAATTCCACAAAAGAACCGCAAGAATATACGGTTATCCGTGGCAGATCAGTCAACCAGTGCGAGTGAGACGCAAAACTCTCGATGGCCAATAAACAACAGTGGCCTGGTTGCACTTAAGAGATAATTGCCAACGACGCTTGATGTTGACTCGCCCAGAGCTGCTTTACGACTGTCAAAGAAGAATATATGTACATAAGTTGTTTGTGGTAAGAAATGGGATTTTTTTTGTATACAAATAAAGTATTGTGCTAATGAATGCGTGTTGATAAAATATATCGCACTTGATCAACAAGAGGGTATTAACTCAAAATTTTTGAATTTTCAGTAGAGTCAAAAAACTGTTTGTGGCCACATTTGAACAGAATTTAAAAATTCAAATATACCATAGGAAGCAAATTCCATTTGAAAATATATATATACATTGTTTTTGTTTTAAATTTTACCAATCATTGCAAAAAAATCAATTTTTTGAGTTAACACCATTTTTTTGAAATTTGTCGATTTTTTTTGGTATTATTTTTATTTCAACTCAAAATACAACCAAATATAAATAAAACAGTTTGATTATTTTTAACATAAATAAAGGCTTAAATCAAAATAGTACCTTTTTTATGAAAATATACGATTCATACCTATTTCAACTTTTGTATTAACTCGAAATAATACCTTTTTGTTGAAATAAAGGTAATCACTACATTATCATGAATATGGTCTCAAAAGTGGGGTTCGAGATGAAAGAGTAAACGGAATACGTTGAAATTTTTACAGTAGATAGATATTGATGTTGTTAGCTGATTTCTTGAAAAAAGTGATATTTTAAAAATTTTGAGTTAATACCCTCTTGTTGATCAAGTGCGATATGTGCCTTTAATAAGTCTATATTTACACTATTCAAGTCTTATTGCTAAGCTGATTAGTTTCTTAGGAAAGAGAGACGAGGGGAAAAGAAACGTTACTGTGCCCCTCGTCTCTCTCTCCCTCAAACTAATCAGCTTAAGCAACAAGACTTGCATAGTGTAAATATGGACTTATGAAAGTGGTCTAAGTCATATATTTCTTTCATCGAGATATTTAATAGATTACATTTGAAGAAATTAAAAAATATTTTTATATTTTGCAACATTTTAACTTATAGTTGTACTAGTGTCGATTCATGGAAGTTTATTTAATATTTATTAAATATTTTTTGAAGTTTTTTAAAGATTTATTTCATATTTCGATGCAGAAATATATGCATATGGCTTAGACCACTTTCATAATTAAGGGCACATACATATGTGTGATTGTAAATACGTATGTACATATGTATATTCAATATGCCCAAGTATACATACATACATACATATGTATAAATTCGTGTGCATTGGTTTTTTATAAATATTTCAAAGGGGATAGGATTGTTTGAATGTGTTTGATTTGCTTGTTTGTTTTCTGAATATAATTTGTAACAAAATGCATAAGATTTAAAGGCTAACGTGGTTAATAAGTAAGAAGTCGGCCTGTCAAAACTCGTATGCTGAGTTTCGAACTTAGTTGAAAATTTTTTTTCAATATATGTAGGTATTTTTGGGGAAAAAATTAAACAGGGACAAAAATAATAAGTATTGTTGAATTTTCATAGAAAAAAGGCAAAACTACATACATACAAAGAAGCATCAAACAAAGTGGACAATCACACCATTTTAATTATTCTAAACTATTTTCTAAGCTCCAATTTTAAAATTATAATTTTTATTTTTTAAGCAGAAATAATTGTTATTTCCTGATTTTTATATTTTAACTGGAAATAATTGTTATTTTCTGATTTTTCTTTTTTCCAGCAGAAATAATTGTTAGTGCTTTCGTTCTGCTAGTGTTTGTCAGAATATTTACAATTAACTTTGGTGTTAGTTGTTCCTTAAAAATTATCACATGTAATTTGGCTTACAGAGAGATACGAACTTTAGCCTACTGAAATAATAATTATAGAAATAATTATTTTCCGATTTTTATTTTTTCGAGAATAAATAAAAATCAATTTGTAATTTCTACTTTTTCGAACAGAAATTAAATTAAGTTACATTGTGGGAAAAAATACATATACCTACATACATACATACATACTATGAACTTATAGGTACTACTACGACAGGATCAACGTGTGGAGATTCCGTAGCCAAAAAACGTGGTAGCCGCCCAAAGCTGCGAACCGCTATTTTTCACACTTTTTTGATATGGCTATCAAATGAAAGGGATTTTCCAATGGAAAAATCATGGTGGAATCATGCAAGTGTGTACATTCATATTTATAAAATTTCGGTACTTTGTACACACAGCGATACAATTAAACAATTATTTCAACACTTGTATTTCTTATAAATACTCCCAAGAAGATAAGCTTGAATGGCTGTATTTGAATCTGTCTTCTTTTGGGTGATAGGAAAGCTATCCAACTGGCTGGCTTGATAATCTGAGTTCAACTTTACAGTGAAACTCCTATAGATTATAGGTATAAACATAATATGTTTTAATATGTACCTATGTACGAAAACAGCTTAAACACAAATGCTTTAATCACAGGGACATTTTGTATTTTCGTTTAAAATTACTGTGTTCGATATACTTAGGTACTTTTTTATTTTTGGTAGGTACATATAAATACCTAATATAAGTTTTTTAAAAATTGAAATGGCACTTATGTATCTCTGGCAAGGCATAAATTTTTGGTTGTAAAATAATGTGCCTTCTTGAGTTATTGTAGGGTAAAATCATATGTTTTATTGTTGTAAAAATTAAACTATAGCGACTCGCACTGAATTAGAGTGAAATTGTTTTTACAAAATTCAATTATTTATATATAACTTACATACATATGTATGTATGTATGTGTAGGTATAAATTTATGAAACGAATATGTAATAAAACGAAAGCATATGCTTACTAACTTATAACCAGGCCATTTTGCTTTAAAAACTTTTTTTTGCTTATTTCCTTAGTTTTTTATGAGAAATGCTTTATGTGATACACCTTGCTTATATTTGCTTATTATGCAAGTTGGCAATCATTTTCTTTAAAGAAGAAATGTTTTGAGTAATTCTGTTAATAAGTTAATATGCTGTACCTTTTCTTACTTATGTATTTTCTTAAGCCTGAGTATTCAAATAAAACTTCATCAGTATTCATTGAATTTGTTTTTGTAAAACAACGGTAAAATATTAAAAAAGTAAAGCGCCTGTACTTTTGTAAAAAAATTAAAGTTTAAAAGTTAGAAATAGAATGCCAAAAGAAACAAAAAAAAAGAGTTCATACCCATATGGCACAAAATTACCCGGGATTATTAAAGGCCGACAATTCTGTTTTGTTTTGTGTAATTTGTAATTGTACTATAAGTGGAATGAAAATGTATAATGTTCAACAACATTTTGGCACATCAAAACATAAAACAGCTTCTGAAAAGAAGAAAAATGTTAATAGCACTCAGTCATTGTTAACTAGCTACTCAGATGATCCAACTATAAATCCATTTCATATGGAGTTATGCAAAATGTTTTTGACTGCAAATATACCTATATAATATATATAGTTTATTGCACTCTATGTACCCAACAATAAGCAAACCCCCAAAGCCTTGTACGACCAGATGGGGATCTTGGATAAAAGCTGCTGTTTATTACTGCGATAATTTTACGGAAATAAAGAACGTTTTAAACGAGTTTTCTAATGAAGAGACAGAGGCCATTTGCAATGCAAAATTATTATTTGAAAACCCAACTGTAAATTCATTCCAATTCAATTCCAACTGTAAATTCAGATGTATGCTACATTAAAGACAATTTTGGATGTATTCGCAAAAGCATAGTTAAATTAGAAAGCAGAGGTCTAACTTTGCATGAAAGTTTATCCGTCATAGAAGATGTAAAACAAAAAATTGAGGCTTTAGAAAATAAGGTGTTTTTTGAAAAGTTTTCTAAAGTTTTCAATACAAATGTTGGACTCAAAACATTAGCTAAGATTAAAAATAACACATTTTTCAATATAAAAGAAAAAGATGAATATATTGACACATTATCCCCATGTGAATTGTTAGCTTTTAAATATGCCCCGGTAACATCGACTGAAGTTGAACGTATATTTTCTATCAGGGTGTTGACTGCAAACCGCGCGATTTGAAATCGTGCGATTTCAAAAACTAAAAACAGTAATCTGCTGATCGGACGACTTAGCGCATTCGCAGGTCAGTTCGTATAAAATATCTTAAACATCTAAAATATTAAAACCAATTAAAAAGCTGCAACATGTCACCTTTTTAATTAAGTTCTTTTCTGGAAATTAGGCGGTTTACAGAACACCCCTGTATATATTCTACTGTATTGTGCGACAATCGGAGATCACTCCTATTCGAAAATTAAAAAAAAAATATGATTGCAATATGTAATAAACATTTATTTGAATAAAAACTATAAATACATTTATAATTCGTGTTTTTCGTTTATGCTTTTTCTTGCTATATTTTGCTTATTTTGAGCTTTTTCCAAGGGTTTTTTGGGCTTTTAGCTTACTTTTTTTTAATTTGTTTGAGCTTTTTTTGCCTTGCCCTGCTTATAACTATTTATGAATTATATTCACAAACAGTTATTCATACATACATATGTACCAAATACTTATGTAAGTGCTATTTAAAATTTTACTGGTTCCAAACCTTAATTTTTACAGCTCTTGATTTCTTTGTAATTTAAACAAAAATTTTCGAAGAGATACGAATGTTAGACCGGGCTTACATCTGTATGTCATGTACCCTACATGCGTAAAAAAAGCGTAACCACTAATTACTAATGAAAAAATGTTTGATTCAGACACGTATGTACATACATATTTATTAAGTTGAACAGTTTTATGCATAACTAATAGACAATTTTATGGAATCCAACATTATTGGAAACAGTTTAAATCAGGGACCGTAACGGTTATAATTTTTATTTTAAAAATTACTTTTTAATCGTTATTTCTTGAGTTTTATTTATTCCTCACAAAATAATAGTTATTTTGTGACTTTTATTTATTCCTCACAAAATAAGAGTTATTTTTTTATTTTTATTTATTTTTCACAAAATAACAGTTATTTTGTGACTTTTATTTATTCCTCAGAAAATAAGTTATTTTTTTATTTTTATTTATTTCTCACAAAATAACAGTTATTTTGTGACTTTTATTTATTCCTCACAAAATAAGAGTTATTTTTTGATTTTTATTTATTCCTCAGAAAATAAAAGTCATTTTTAAACTAATAACTGCCAGTTCATAGAAGTCAAGTAAAAATTCTTGCTTGGCTATTTACATTGAAATCAAAACAAATTTTGAGTGCTTTGTTTGTGTTTTCAATATAAATAGCCAAGCAAGAATTTTTACATGGCTTCATGAACTGGCAGTAAATAAAATATAAAAAAATAACTCAGTGTTTTTGTAAATAAAATGAAAAATAGAGACTTTAGTATAGATTCTGCATATATTCGTACAATAATTTTTTCCTTTTTAAATTTGTATGAAAAAGATATTGTTTGTAACGAATTGTGATTATTTTTCATACAATTTGGAAACGTGTAGAAATGAAATTTTTTACAAAATATGCCTATTTAAATTGAAAAAAAACAAATTTGATATTTTTTATTACAAATAATTTTATTTCATTTACAAAAACAACCAATTTATAAGAAAGTGAGTTTGTTTTTTGCTAAGCTTTCACGCCCAAGCTGCTCATCTGGTTTTAAAAATTCTTTCACCAATGGAAAGCTACATTACCAGCGTCAAATATAAGATATTTTTATCCGGTTTGGAACCGGATTTCTTATATTTGGTACGGATTTTGTCCGAAAAACACATTTTTGTGCTGGTTAGGGTTTTAAGACCGGTTCTTATGTATTTTATAATTAATTTGTTGCATAACATAAAAATATTTTTTGATTTGTCAAAATTTTTTAATGTACTAAATATCTCAACACCTTCATAATTAACACATAAGAGTTACCAGCTTGATAAATGAAACTTGATAAATGAAAGAAAAATTAAATGTCATATGGGCTTTAGCGAATAAAATAAAAACTTCGGCCCATTGGGTGGTCTAATGTACATGAATTTAATAAATTTTACTCTTTGTGAAGAATGATGCAACGCAAAAGTCTTCTGACTTACCATCATCTTCAAACGCTGAAACACCAGATGCTTTACCGTCGTCTGAAGACACAAACACGTGTTCATTATTAAACGAGTTCTTAAACTCTATTGAAGTAAATTCAGAGGATGAAGACTCAGATGGTGATCTGGAGGAGGAAATGAAAAGGGCGATAAGCGAAATAGACAATTACAATCCTAAGCCCATTGACGTGGATGCAGATGTAATGAAATATTGGGAGGAAAAAAAATATATATATCCATACCTGTACAGATTGGCACAGGTTTTGCATAGCACGCCAGCAACGCAAGTCTCTGTAGAAAGAGCATTTTCTGCGCTAAAATTAATATTGACAGATTTAAGATCGAATTTATCACCAGAGTCCATGCAAAAACTCTTATTTGTTAAATTAAATTAATTAATAAACACATTTTAAAAATGACTTTTATTTTCTGAGGAATAAATAAAAATCAAAAAATAACTGTTATTTTGTGAGGAATAAATAAAAATCAAAAAATAACTGTTATTTTGTGAGGAATAAATAAAAGTCACAAAATAACTGTTATTTTGTGAGGAATAAATAAAAGTCACAAAATAACTCTTATTTTGTGAGGAATAAATAAAAATCAAGAAATAACTCTTATTTTGTGAGGAATAAATAAAAATTAAAAAAATAAAAATCATTGCATCTATAGGTAGTCCATGTAACATGGAGTATTGTGGTATATTCCTTGTGCCCGTAGCACTTCTCTATTATTGTGATTTTTTCAGTTTAAATTTGGAAAATAATCGTTATTTGCGATCCCTGGTTTAAATCAATAAATACATGTCTGAATCAAACAGTTTTGCCGTAGTAATTACTGGTTACGCTTTCTTTGGCATATGGCACACAAGAAATGCCAGATGCAAACTCAGCCTTACAAACTGCAAGAAATGAGCCGGATGGATCACACAAACCTCCAAAGTCTGATTCATTTTCATATATTTTTCCATGAACATAATATATACTACATATGATGAAAATCGCGCCCTTAGAAATATAAACTATTTTTTATAAATTAGGCAATTGTTTTAAAAATTAAGCCTTGCAATTATATATGTATAGATATTTATTAGCGCAATATTGACTTCGGTGTGAATCGATATAGGTACTTAGATGTATATCTACTTGCAATTGTACAACAATAAAACATGTATTCGTCCCCTACAATTAAAAAATCGGCAACATTTGGCTTACGTAGATTATTTGCAAGGAAATTGCATGAACACTTCTAGTTTGTTTATATTTTTTCTTTCGATATGTATATACATATGTACATACATACACATGTTTGCAAATACCAATTTTATACTTGTACGATTTATACCCAGCGGGAAAAATAAAGAGCAAGGATACCTTCTAGAAGGCCTTGTACTCCTTCTTTTGGATGTACAAGGTCTACTCGTTCCATTCCACTCTTATATCATTTTTGCCTTTCCCTCTCGCCTCTTTTGCCAGCCATTCTGAGAAGTCTTCAAATTAATATTAATAATATTATTTTTCGAAAATCCAAATTGCAAAATTATTCCTTGCTATAATTTTTGAAATATCAAAATTATTTTTTTTTTATATGAATTTGGATAAAGTTTTCTTTTAAAAACAATAAAACTAAACAATTTCTGCTAAGTAATGAATAAGCTATGTACTAACAATTGAAGAGTCATGGTAAAAAATTAAAAAAAATTTCAATGTCAAATATCTTGGAAACTGTAAGATATAAAATAGTGCTTAAGATGTTTTATTTTTGTTTCTTAACGTTGATTGTCCCGCTGAAAAAATTATTGAAATCCGTCCATATTTACAAAAGCTCGGAAAGAATTTCGATACCCGAAGTTTCCCACTTTGAGGCTCTTTGGAGCTACCCTGTCTTACAACAGGATGCCTCAAAATTTCAACAATTCTCCTTTCCAAAACACTTGGTTTCATCTAAATCGGTTGACTAGTTCAAAAGTTGCGGACTTTTTACCACTTTTTTTTTTAATTCACGCCACTGTGCATCGTGGGCCAGGACCGTAAGTTGAAATAAAATCATATGTACATATCTATTACTTTTATTATTAAACAAAATATTCTAACGTATTTTTATAAAACAAATGAAAAACAAACATTCTCCATCGATTTTCTCGAAAACACATACATATTTGTTCCATGCGGCTAACTAGTAACTTACCGACGGTATGTAAATTTTTTGCATTTACATACATGTGTGTAATTTGTATATATTTTTACATAAATGTATGTAAGTACATATCGTACATTCAGTTCAATAGTGCCATAATTCAAAAAAATAGTTTTGCAGAAAACACGTTTAACGTTTTCAATGTACATACATACAACTCAATAAGGCGTGAAAAAATATTCTTCTCTCAGGACGTGATAGTACAAGATATATATGTATATAAAATTTTTACACAAGATAAAATACGAAATGCATTATTATTACGAATTATTAACGCCAAAATTTGCAATCAGATGTTTTACATATTTTACCGGATTTTACAATATTTCCGTTCGCGTACTTTTATACAAAAACTCTTTTATAGAGAGTAATTTCTTTATATTAATCAGTTACTGGATTTTACTGGAAAAGTACTTAAACGCACCTATAATCACAATAAAAGAAAAACTGCTTGTCGAATACTTTTTTGCTTTGGAGTTATTGTGCTTTTATCAAAAAAAAAAAAAAAATGGATGGAGGTTTTTTAATTTTATAACGGTATATTCTGAGATACTTACTATACAACGTTATCTCAATCAAAAACCTAAAAAATTTTAAAAGTATACTAGCATTTTCAATTAACTTTTAAATAATGACTGTATTGTCGAATAGTTTTTTGGCTGCTATATACGCTGATTCAACATATCGTCTAAAGTTTAGACTCTAAGATAGTATTAATATTGATTTTCCTTTCTTTTAGCATTCTTCCCACAATTGGCACTTTGCTAAATTCGGGTTCCGCTGTCACAATAAACATTCACATAGACTTTTAGTTATCTAAATATTTATTTTTAATATTAGTTACTTTTAAGAAGGTATCTGCATTTATTCAGTTTTTTCGAACTTGGATCCATAGAAAGGAACGTATTGCAATACCAACTTCCAATCTGTGAAGTACAGTACTCCCAAGCCACCAGCACCACCAAACCCAACGGCAGATGAAATGCTGAAATATATATAAGTAAAAAGTCGTAAACAAATAGTAGATTTGTCCAAAACAAATAGTAAATTTGAGTGTGTTATGATCATGGCTCTGACTTTCATGCAACTAAAAATTGATTTTAAACGCTTAAAAAATGCATCCAAAAATTTAAAATATGCGCAAATACATAAGTATATGCATTAACGTACGAAACAAACAAAAACTACATAAAATAACAAAAATTAAAAATTTTAAAAACCAGCGATATATCAAGAAAAGATGATATCTTCTAAACGGCTGGACCGATTTTCTTAAAACATAGCTAACAACCCTCTCGATCAAGTCACCTTTCAAACAGAAAAAAATTAAATTAAAAACCGTCCAGCCGTTTGGTCTGTACGTGGAAATGGACAGACACACAGATAGGCACTACAAACTTATAACACCCCTTTTTTTGGTCGGGGGTTAACAAACATAATTCAACAAAACTTAAAAACTATTTCATACAAAAATAAGAAAATATTTTAGACAAAAAATGCTATATATTTATGATTTGATTAGGCTTAATTGTAAATATTCTAACGAACACTAGCATAACGGAACAATTAGCAGTGTTTTCCGACACGGTGCAGCCAACAAGGTTTTTCTGCGTTGCAAAGTTTTCCTGCTTAATAACGTTTTCTTGCACTGCCGGTCTTCAGGCGGGATTAATGATTTTCTCCACCATGGTGTTTCCCGACACAGCGCTGCCTAATAAAGATTTTCGGCATTGCAAAGTTTTACTGTTTAATAACGTTCTCTTGCACTGCCTGCGTTCGGCCGGGCTTAATGATTTTCTCCACCATGGTGTTTCCCGACACGGCACTTTCTAATAAAGATTTTCTGTATTGCAAAGTTTTCCTGCTTAATAAAGTTTTCCTGCTTAATAAAGTTTTCTTGCAAGTCCGACCAAGTCTGCATTTTACCATTTTATGAAAGATGTTCTCAAAATGATACCAATATTGGTCATATTCCTGATTCTTCATGAAGACCAATTAGGCTAAGTTTGCAAACGGGCGATTATTTATTCCAAATTCGGATGTGTAATAATTATTAATGATAATACAAAAGTTAGTGAATTCCATTAATGTTGTTTACTTACACTTTATTAGCTGACAAACAAAAATTATTAATAAAAAGATATATTACACATTGAATTTACTGCAAGTATTGTCACTTTAGTTTGATTGGTCAGTTTAACGTAAATTTAAAAGATTTACTGCCTTATTCATAAAAAGTATTTCAGGTTCATTAAGCGCTTATCTGCCATATTTCTATAGGAAATTTGTCAGATAAACCTGTAATAAATCTAAAATATTTTTGTATGAATTAGACCGATCATATTACACACTGAATTAACTGAAAGTATTGAAAGTACTGAAAGTAACTTTAATTTGGATTGGTCAATTTAACGTAAATTTAGTTTTAAATATATTTGTTGACTCAACAAATATATTTACAATAAAAATTATATTTGTAGGTCAGTAGTAAAAACTCGCTTTGTGCTTGAAAGTAAAAATCTTCTAATCTTCAAGTTCCAAGTGCTTGAAGAAAAGAAAAAAAATTAGTACAGTTCAAATTTATGTGTTTGAATTGATTCATACTAATAAAATATTCTAAACTGGATGATTGTACGTAATGAACAAACCCCCAAAAACTTCGGTAGATTATTCATTTTACACTTTTAGGCAATTCTCTACTTGTTTTCGGGTGCTCGGGCATTGTTTTTTTTGGCATTTCTTCACATTGTCTAATAACTAAAAAATTTTGGGCGTTCCTTCATTTAGCTGTTTCGGGCCATTTGCACTTGGGCGATAATTTGTACAGCCTAATTACTGTATATTATATGTTTATAAATTTATTGTTGTATTTATGATAATTATATAAGTTACCCTCAGAGAGCCATACTATAATTCTTGGCCGATGGAGAATATTGCCTTTTATGCATAATTTTATTGCAGTTCAGTAAGAAACGAATATTATTTATGCTTTTCTATAACTTTTCTTTTTTTCGAATATAAAAATTAAATTACTATAATTTTGAATTTTGTGCGATTTTTATTTTTTTTTTGGTAATTTTTCATTTTGAAATTTTGAGTGATTATTCATTTTTATTTTTGGGCGAGTTTTTATGGAGCCCTAAAGTTTATTTAAAATATTTAAAAATAAACAAAAGAAGTTTTTTGTTGTTTTAATAACGAGATCTTTCTAACAACATATGTAAGTGCCCTCAGTGACAAACATTAAATGCATCGTAAAAAAATATGTATGTAGGTGTGCTATGCATTACCCTCTAGTCAGCATAGAACCATATGTCTCCATGTCAACACTCTTTTCCATAGCGACAATTGCACTAGTTGAAATGTCGACAACTTTCCTTTTATGCGCGACTATAGATATGTTAGAGACAACAGTTCTAGTGTATTTCTGGTGACATTGTCAAGGAACGCGTCAATAGGTTGGTTTTCTTTTTTATGATGCTGTGCAATTTTGTTAAAATAAATATGTATGTGTTTAAATTTGTTATCCTAACATTATCAGGGCAATAATGAATAAAATTCCGCGGGAAATTTTTCCCTGGGAACAATTCCAACTAATAGCAAGTAGTAGGGAAAACAAGAAATTCTAATTAGAAAAGGGAGAAATTTCACGCGGAATTTTATTCATGATTGCCCTGCATGACATTGTAGGTGAGGGTCACTAAAATAAACTAGTGAATCTTTGGTTCAAATGTGTCCATAGGGGCGTAAAAGAATAGTACTAATGTCTACTGGTAGATTTTCAATGACAACCAAATGTTATATGTCAATAGACGATTACATTGGCTAGAGTACACCTAGTCAGTAGTACTACTGATAATATCACTAGTAAATCACTACAATTTTAATATTGACATCGAGCGAGGAAATATCGATATTGTAGACTAGAGCCCTTAAAATTTACTAGTGAATCTTTGGAGCCAATGTCTCCATGTGGTCTCAAAAGAACTACTTAGTCAGTAGTGCTACAGTCTAGTGGTGGATTTTCAATGACAAGCTAATGTTAAATGTCAATAGATGCTTACATTGGCTGGGGTACACCTAGTCAGTAGTACTGCTGACAATGTAACTAGTAAATCAATACAATTTCACTATACGCATTTCCTGCAGGGTAGTGATAGCGAATTAGGTATCGAAGTGTGGGTAAAAATTTTTACAACTACTGCTGAATAGGCACATACATATGTAGCAGCCGAGTGTCATGCCCTTTCGCTACCGCTTTTAGTGCAGAGAGAAGCACTTCGATATCTACTTGTGACAAAGGTTTCTGCTTATACCCGTGGGTACATACATATGTACATACGTGGCCACTCAAAAAATGTATTGGATGCCGAAAGTATTTATTATATTCGCTCTACCAGCAGTTTCCGATCTAGTTTCTAGATATCTGCTGTTTTATAAAAATATTTTTTTTAGTTCGAATTAGAGAATTTTTCAACACGACACGCAGGAACAGGAATGTCGAGATGTCCAACATGTACGAAACACGCACTGCACAAAGACGCACGAAATCGAATTGAATAGAAAAAAAAGCATTTTTTGATATTCAAATAGATACATATTTTTGTTTAATTTCAGAACTTCAAGCTTAAGAGACACTTACACTATCAACAAATTTGATGGTTTTACATACATATGTATGTGTTTGACGATACAAAATATTAAATTTTTTCTTTACTGGAATCATGCGGACATATTTTAACACCAAAAACCGTTTCGTGTTTATCGTGTCAATTTTGCTCAACACGATACGACACGAACACGCACGAAAAAAGGTTTTCTTTCACGAACACTTCGTGTTGAAAATACGTCAATGTATGAAAGTTTCCACTAATACATCTGTCAAAACTTATAAGATGTAGCCTCAAGTGGGCCAACAACAATTTTAAAACTTATAATTTGATACACGTAATTAACACGTTGATTTTTCAATGTTTTTTTGAAACACGATTTTTTGAGTTTGTATACAGTATACATACAGTGAAACATTTACTGCGAAACATTTTTGATTTCTCTTTTGAAACTGCATTCGTGTCCACACTGTGAAGTTTTTGTTTTGCAGCTTAACACATTCGGGTATGTTCTATATTCCACGTGAAATTAAATCGTTCGGAATTGCCATAGCATTGTTATTATAAATTCCCATTTCCAACAACAATTCTATGGCAATTCCGCACGTTTTAATTTCACGTGGAATACAGAACATACCCCATTTTCTCATATATTTCTCATGAGAATGACGTACTCAACAAGAACTACATGTACATGAAACAAAGTACCCTTTTCCATTCCTCTTTCCCCCTTCATCAACAAACTCAAAAGTTTTGCAGCAAATGTTTCACTGTATGGACGGGGAATAGGCGAACGGTATAGAAAATCAAAAGTGGTAGAAAAAAACTCACATTTTCCGTTCTCCGAGTTTTTTTTAATTTTTCCTTACACTTACTTCAATTGTTGGTATGTTGCTTTATTTTATTTTTTCATTCAACAGCTTTTTATAATACAAAACAGTGTTACCTGTAGGTATTTTTGTCACTAATATAGGAGTGTAGGGAATATCGGACAAATATTTTATTTTGGCCAAAATGTAGGAATTTTTTATTCTCAGATTGCATTTTTTGTGCATAATGTAAAAATAATTATACTCAAAATATATTTTTGCTCATAAACCGTTTCAAAATTTGTATTTGTTCGCAATGACATAGACATTTATCTAATTATATAATATGTATTAAACAATGATTTAATAATTAAAGATATTACTCCATGAGTGGATAAAACTCAAATACAGCTGTATGTTAAATTTCTATTATAAGATAATTTCTGAAAAACTGTAGAAAAGTATGCATTAATTTCGAAAGCAGAAGAAAATAATGTAATACAAAAGAATTACATTTGTCAAGTTTTAAGTAACCTAATGTAGCTTCAATAAAATAATAATTGATGTATTCAGAAGAACTGTTGTTCCGTTCTACTACGTGTTTGTCAGAATATTTACAACTAACTTTGATGTTATTGTTCATTAATAATTATCACATGTAATTTGGCTTAAAAAACGATACGAACTTTAGCCTGATCAAATCATAAAATAGGGAATTAATTTTGGTTTACAAAACAAATTTTTTATGGACATTTGTTTACTAAACGTTTTGTAATTAAAAATTATTTTTTTCTGAATAAGGCCTTAAATGTTTTTAAATTTTATTTCTTTAAATTAAATGACTAAAATTTTTAGATTTCGTATGGGAAAATTTTTAACATGTAGGGAAAACGGATTTCTTTTAAATCTACTGGCAACACTGATGTGATTTTTTGAAAATAAGATTTTTAAATCCTCGTATGAATTGGGCCCAAAAATAGTGTTTTAAAAATGGTTGAAAAAATCAACGTGTGAATTACGTCATAGTGTTCACACCTGATATCATGAATAAAATTCATCAAGAATAGACTCAATATTAATATTATGACAGCGTTATGATATAATCATTAGAGATCACGGCCTGATAGATTTATCTTAATATCAAATGTCATTTTATGTGTCACTGTGAATTTGATGTTTATTTATTAACAATTTTCGTTTAAGAAAGGCAGAACAAAAATTATTTCGAACCAAAAATTTTTTGTGTTAATATTAATGAAAAAATTACTGTTATAGTAGAATTACTGAAATCGTATCGCGCTGTTGCGTATCAGCTGACAAAATCCGTAACATTTAACAAGCATGTTGATACTCATTGAAAATGTGTTGGCAACGTTTGCTTTAAAAATCTACAGAAAATAGATTTTTACGTAGCAAACGTCAACTTCTGGCTTAAACACACACGTATAAAGCAAAGAGAAACACAATCAGGCTTATTATGAACAGCAACCATCAACTGGGGATCAATGCTCTCGTTCTGTGATAATGTGCAATGAAAAGAAAGTTTTCATTTTAAGGCTTCATTAGTCTTTACTTCCTGTTGCTGTGCTGTGCCGTTCTGCTTCTAAATTCTGCTTCTAAATTTGCATCGTCCATTGTTATGTTTCAATATAATTTTTTGTTTTTCTTTTCAAAATTAAATTTTTTAAATTCTAAACGCACAATCACAATTTATTTAATTTATGCTTTCAGTTACATTTACTTAAAATTTTTTTGATTTTCACAGGTTGAACCGAAACAGAACAGAACGAAACAGAAAAACTTACGACTTGTATTAGATTTCTATAAGCAAAAAAAAGTCAGGTGATTCGTAACAGAACAGAAAGTAAAAACTAATTCTGCCTTTAGTTTTCATTGTCACTTTTCACATTATCTCTTCACAGTTGCACATTTTCTGATTCTCGTTTCAATTATGAAAAAAATGTTTCATTCCATGTGTACCCATGAAAACTTATTAACTATATTATCAAGTATCAAAACAAAAATGAAATATTCAATAACATTTGCGTGTACATATTAATATATTATTGTTTTTAATTAGAAAAAAGTTGTTTTACTAATAGTTTTTGCGTTATTTGCTTTTTATTTAAAAATTTAAAATAATACATAGCGAATTAATTGTTTTTGATACCCGACAAAGCGTTTGAAGTGTGAATTGTGTGCATGTGTGTCTGTCCGTGTGTGGAAACATAACTTCCAAAAGGCTGGCTCAAATTTAAATTAGTTTGTTTATATTTAAAAGATGATTCGATCGAGGTTGTGCTTAGATATGTTTTAAGAAAACTGGTGGATCCGTTTTCATCATTCCATTTCTAGTCGTGTTCTCTCACAACTGCCTGTCTGTATCACTATAACTCCCAAAAGGTTGGCCGATTTAGGGATAGTTTTCTTTGCTTGAAAAGTTATTTCATCTTCAGTGTTCTTTGAACCGGTGTATTGAATTGGAAGTCAGTTCTTTTTTGCACCATCTTCTGTATCGTGGGGTTTTTTTTTTGGTTTTATTTAAATCTACGATTATTATTATTAATAGGTCTGTTCCAGATGCATAACAAAACAGTCCGAACTTGTACAAAGTTATCCAAAAGCGTTCCAGATAGCAATTTTTGTGCAATTGTGAGAGCGAATGAGAGAGTAATTTTTTTCGTTTCCTGTACAAACTAGTACGAACTTTTTCTTCTGGATAAGTTCGGACAAGAATTAAATAATCAGCTGTATTTTATTTACATATGAAACTGAAAAATTAATCAGAAAATTTGCAAATATAGGAAAAAAGTTTTTACATACAAATTTATTAAAAAACAAAATGGAACAAAGTTGAAGTTGTAAGTGCAATTGTGCATATTTCTCCATTTCTTTAATATAAAAATATGTTTTTTTCAATAATTCTCGTAGCTTTTACTTTGTTGGAACTTATTTTCATTTACTTTTTACAGCTGTTGCCAATGATGCAAAATTTTTGTTATTATAATGTTATGCGTTTTAAGCGACTAAAATCACTTAAATTAAATTTAATGTAAAATGTAAGCATTACTATTTCAAGATGTGCAATTATGGTTTTTTGCGTTCCAGCAATTTTGGATAACTTTTGCATATTCAGAGAGTAATTTTCTTTTTTCTCTCATTAGTCCGAACTTGTACGAAATCTTGTGGAACAGACCTAATATGTATATAATCATCTGAAATAAAATACCTCTTGCGTGTCACATAATTAAATCATTATCCTCTGGAAGGTCAAAATCATCCCTTAATTAATAAATAATCTAATAATAAAAAAACATTTATTCCCTTGTAAGTTTGCTCTTACTATCTCGAAATATTTGTTTTTCACTTAGAAATTTCTGTGTAAAATAAATTTTCATATGAAAAATTTTTGATAGTAATTTTCACTGCTACACAAAACAAGAATCGCAGTGCTGTGTAATTGTGCAAATTTCGTTCGTAATTTCGTAATTGTGAAAGTTTCGTTGCAATATTTTTCATGTGAAAAAATATTGACATTACTTTTCATTGTTTCATTAAACGAGAATCAAAACTAATATGAAAAGGAGAAAAATCTTTTCAAGAATTGACCCCCTGTAGCTCGTTTCTGTATTTCTCGCATTGTAAAATTTCTCACATGACGTGTGAAACATAAAATTCCATCGTTTATCGATTTGTGAGAAAAAAAAGTACTTCTGTATTTGAACACGAAAACAGACAACACTGATTCTGTTTTTAATGGAATATTTTTAGTAACCGAGTGTCAAATGAAAACAAAATGTCACAAAAATATTATTTCAATAACGAAAAAATAAACAATTAACAAGAAAAAGAAAACAAAATAATGAAGAAAAATATAAAATGAATGTAGAATGTTTGAAATAAGTTTTTTCTATCAACTGTCCACATAAGGAAATTACACAATATAAAATTCTAAATAAATGTAAACATATCGACTTTTTAATAATATTTTACACACACAAATTAAAAAAATTCATTTGTTTTTGTACAAAATTGGTTGTTCTCGCACCAATTTAAAATGCGAGTTGTTTGACAGTTCTTGCGAGAAACTTTTCACAAAATATTGTTACAGACAGAAGTTTTTGCACAACCTTCCAATAATTGCTGTAAATTAAATTAAATGACAAATACCTAGTTCTCGCAAAGTAAAAATATATATAGAAACAGTTATGTGAGAAAAGCCATTTTGTGTTTCAATTTACACTGTTTTTGTTACGATACCCTCGTTTCATGCGGGAAATTTTACGATGCGAGAAATACAGAAACGAGCTACTGGTTGAAAAGTGAAAAAAATTGTCAACTATGGTTGAAATAGTTGTTATGAAAATAAGTTCATAAAGTTGTAAATGATTAAATAGATATTCGCAATTGTGAATATGCATTTGAAGGAAAAAAAAATATAACAGCTAACAAATGACAAAAATAAGATGCAGTGAATGTGCGGAATTCGTTTAAAAATTAGTAGAAAATTTAATTTAGGTAAACCTAAACTATTTAACTCCGTGGTATTTTGCTCCCATTTTTTTCACCAACATATTTTGAGCAGAGTCCTTTTACTTTTTGTTGCAATTTGCTTTTTGTTGCTTGTTTATTTTTAACGATATTTATTAATATATATTTCAAATTAGTTACCACTTACATTCCGAGTGAATATTTTTCTCCTACTATTTTGTAGTTGCAAAAAAGAGAATAAATTTCTGTTAATACTCGTAGCTATTCACAATAGTGATTTTGTAGTTGATGGTTGATAAATTAGGGTTGATGCCTCTTTTCAACCGCTGACGTTGCTGTTCATAAAAAGCCTGAATAGCAGCTGACATTCGCTGGCAGTCTCATACTTTTACTAACTAACGATCAGACTTAAACGATACGACGGCTTCAAAAGTAAGACGATACGATTTCACTAACGAAGCAATTACTCTGACGGCGTTATATTACGAGTTGATATAAAATCGTCAAAATCGTTAAAAGGACTTCAACTTAAAATCGTCACGTGTTGACACTATGTAACCAATCAGGTCAGAGCAACGACGAATTGCACATGTAGGTAATTACTTGCAAGTAGTGTATACGTATTATCAACTAACATTTCGAAGAAATAGGTGAAAGTCTTGCAAGTTACTTGAGTGTTTACACAGTCAGTTGTAAATTTAATTTTAATTTTAAAAACGTTCCCGAAGCGTCATGAAAATAAATTTACATTTGGATGAAAAAACATGTTTCTTTTAAAAGTAAATGAATCTCAAGACTATTTCCTTGAACAACTTTTTTTTATCAAAATGCACGAAATTCATACATAAAAATACCATTAAGGCCGGGTTTACATCTGGCACACATGTGCTCAAAAAACGTCACCACTAATTAGTAATGAAAAACTTTTTGATTCAGCTTGAATTACAGCATGTTATGTGAAAGTGTCTCTCTAATTGATTGGTCAAGTATGTATTATATGCCCTCAGTTCATGAGCAAGTAGAATTTTTGGAAAACAATATTCAACTTTTTTTGATGAGACAGTTCAGCTAAAATCTAAAAGAACTTTTGGTAGGTTTTCTGCTCATATAAAATTTGTAATCGCTAAAAGAGACTGTTCTTATTTAAGATGGAAGCGATTTAGAACTGCAGAGTTAAAAAATGAATTCAAAACAGCTAGAGGTAATGTTAACATTAGCATCAGAGCTGCAAAAACTGAGTATTACGCTAGACGTTTTGGATCTGCAATAGGCTCTAAGCAAACTTGGAAGTATATTCGTGAGATTGGTTTTGGGCGATCTGAGTGTTCAAGCAGTTGTCAAGTTGATGTCAATGACCTTAATAGAACCTTCACAAGTATACCGCTTCTTCCAATAGACAACACTTTCTACAATTTTTCAAGTATAACTTCTAATCTTCACAAAATCAATAGTAACATGTTTCAATTCGCTCGTGTAAGCCAATCTGATGTATATTTAAGCTTCAATTCAATTAAGTCGAATGCTGTGGGCTCCGATAATATTCACTCCAAGTTTGTTATGATATTATTACCGCTACTCTTGCCATATATTAACATTTATACAACACTATTATACTGACTAGCACTTTCCCGTTGAAATGGAAATACGCAAAAATAGTGCCTATACCTAAAAAAAAAGACTCAGAGTTCAGGCCAATTGTCATACTGTGCTTTCTATCTAAGGCTTTTGAAAAAATTCTTTATAATCAAATGTCGCTTTATATAAAAAATAATAATTTGTTGTTTAATAAGCAATCTTTTCGCCAAAATCATAGCTGTGTTTCCGCTTTAATGGATGTAACTGAAAACATACGACGCACAGTGGACCATTTCGCGAGATAGCGGTCAAAAATATATAACTTTTGACTGGATTGGAATTTTGTATTGCGGTTTTTTTTTGTTCAGTAGGTGAGACCATAGGCTTTAAGTTTAAGATATAAAACTTTAAAATCGACCGGTTAGAGAAGTAGTTATGATAGATTTCAAATGCATTTTAGGTTTAGCTGATTTCGGGTACAAAAGCGAGGTATTATAACTTGCTTAAAAGATTTGTTTTGCACAGTACTTATTAAAAACTTAAACTCTTTCAGAAAGTGCCAAACTTTGGCCCCCGTGAAATTTTTAGAACGAAGGGCCAAAGGTTGGTTTTTGAAGAAGTTTGAGTTAAAAATTAGCTTATCAAGAAGCGAACATCCAAAATGCAAACATTGTTATAATTTTCCTTAGATAAAGAGGTTTTAATGAAGAAGACGTAGGTTTCTATTTAAATCCAAAAAAAAAACAAATATTGTACGCAAAATTTTAATAAATTTGTAAACTTAAAATTTAAAATTACTATTATTTAAACAATTTTAGTAAATATTTCTTCTATATATCTTTGACTTTCATCTTCTAGAAGTAGTTTAGCTTCTAGGTCTAATTCAATAGAGCTAGGTTTCCATTTTTGTCGAATATTGGACATATATGGATCTGATGTGCGTAATAAAATAGTAATCAAGTCTTCATTAGTACAGCATCTGGAAATTTTTCGTGTGTTGTGCTCGAGAAAGAATCTGTAGTCTTTGTTTCTTTTTTCTTGCGCTTCTTCAGACAGATCTCCTATTGGTAGCATATTGTCTTGAATTATTTGTTCCCCATGGTACAAAATTTAGTGAACTGTGGATGGCATATATCTCCAAGAGTATTTTTCGTTGTAAAGTATAGCTGTTTTTTTGGCGTACTCTCCAAATTTTTTGCATTTATCTTTCTGCTGCATGCTAGAACTTGTAATATAATGTTGAATCGTCTAATTAATTCCAAGTCTACACCTGTAATAGATGCTGCAGCTTCTGGATCTGAAAAAAATCTCCTTGCTGTATTTCCATCATTTGTGTTACCTTCTCCTTGCTTTGGCTGATCGATCATTAGGCCTAGTTCTAAATATTTTTCTTGAATTTGTTTTTGTCCTTGCTTTTTTTCTTCTTCATTTTCTTTATTTTTTCTCACTGTTTCGCCTAAAGGACCAAAATCAAAATCATAACCTAATTTAAGAATGTGCTCCATAAAACGAATTCTAGCATGAAGAGGGGACAATTCAAATTCGTATGTTGCCTTAAAACTATCATCTTCAGGAATGGGATGGCTTAATTGACTTGATGTCCGTTGGCATATAATGCAGTTTGACGATGCTTTTGTATCAGTTAAATCTTGTGCAACTTTTCCATCAACCATTGTGAGACACATTTTAAAACTTACTTCGATTTCCTGTTCATCTACTGTAAATATTACAGGTTGAAGGACTTTAATTTGATATTTTATATTTTTGACTTCTTCAGTTATGACATCTTTTGGTTTTCTGAATGTAAATTTTATTGGTCTGCAATACTTAGTTGATGAGGGTATTTTATTTTTCCATATATCAATTTCTGTTGCTCTACTAGTTGACGGCTCAAGGCCGGTATAACTTCTTGTTAAGCGCAATGGAACGAAAGATATCATAAATAAATCAGCATCTGATGAATTTTCGGCATTACACTGCTTGTATTGTCTGTGACCAGAGGACCCATCACATCCCTTTAGCAATTAAAGTAATGCTGCCAGTTCTAAGTTTTTTCAAACGATCAGTATCTAGTGTATTTAACAACCGTTCGGCGGTGTGTTCAAGATCTTGCAATTTTATTTCTGTGAAGAGTGATTTTTATTGCTGTTTTGTGATGACAACTGTCAAAAAACCAAGAAAAAACAAGAGACGTGTACTTGCATTTTCTCTTGGCTTTGCAAAGCTTGTTGGTATTAGTACGGCTTTAATAGGCACTGTGCGCGTGTGTTGGTAAAACATAAACAACATTTTGCACACACGAAACAAGCAAAACAGCTGGCGCTTCGCGGTTACCTGTATTATTGTATCATGCGTGCACCCATGAAGCTAGTCACAAAAATATTTTGCATACATTTTTTTCCGGAATTTCCATTTTAATTTAATAATCATAAAAAACCAAAAACAAAATTTCCCTAATTGCGGTATCCTTTTTAATTTTGTAGTTTTACCTGACGAGTGCTTATTACATGACTTTAAAAACATGATAAATCAATTAAAAATGCAAAGTATATTTGTAACCTTAATTATATAAATTTACTTTATTTTAAGTAGGCGAGATATTTTTGTGACCAACTGTACATGATTTAGAAATACGCATATGCATCTAAAAACCGTCTTTCATAATAACGGTTTGATAAAAAACCCGAAATACTTCAAAAAATAGCATTACAGAAAAACCATTTTTATAACTATTTTACTAAAATTTTGCAACAAAATTTGACCTTGTGTCAGAAAAATTGTTCTGGTGGTCACGGTCGGATCGTACCAGGTGTACAATGGGGTATAGTAGAGGAGAGTCTCGGCTACAAAAAAGTACTAAACTTTTTTTGTTCGCTTTTGACCTGCTTAAGTTATGCTCTGTTAAGTGGAAGAGTTTAGGAGTATTTGGACTAGGGATGCAACCGATACCGATATATCGGCGATACTGCTGGTTTTCCGATATATCGATATCGGCGATATTTTACTGTCGATACGCCGATACTTCTTATATTTTTCTTTAGAGTTTTTTGAACAAAATATTAAATTTTCAACTCTTTTCTTT
Source organism: Nowickia ferox (assembly GCA_936439885.1). NCBI lineage: Eukaryota > Metazoa > Arthropoda > Insecta > Diptera > Tachinidae > Nowickia > Nowickia ferox. The sequence continues at coordinate 36,564,171 of OW387027.1, forward strand.
GCATGACAACTATGAGAAATAACATATTAAAAGCAGAACATAAAATCAAAACAGAATACATAATGAAATTATTTCTTCTATTTTTTTTGCACCATAGTAATGAAATGTTCTCTCAATGCTAAATCTTGTATGTGTTTGTATGTTTTAAGATTTTTTTCAAGGCGCATTAATACAAGTGGTGGTAATTCTACAACAATTACAACTTAAAGTAACAACTGACATCTCAGCCCCTATGTCAACATGTACAAATTTTGACATACGAACCTCTAATTTGCGCAAAAAAAGAATAAAAACTGTGCTTATAACATCACCACTTTGAATACGTCTTGATTTTCTTTTATTCATTTATGCATGCGATGATTTAGTTCAGCGATGTAAAAGTTGGTACAATTGTCCTTCTTTTACAATTGTACTTTTGAGTACATTTTGTAATGAAACTAATATTAATTGTTGAGTTTATCTACATATCGTCACAGAAAATGCAAAAAGACCTGTCTAACGTTTTAAAAGTTTTACAGGGGAGCATAAAACTTGTTTCAATGAAATATAAATTGACAATTAGTGTAAAATGTTATAATGCAAGTTAAAAGGGCCAACAAATTTATAGATGTATTTATTGTAAAATTTTTTACTTATTGTCAATATATTAACTCATTCAAACAAGTTTTATGCGTTTTGTTTAACGACATACATGTTTACATGAATACAAATGAATTTTTATGTGAGTTTTTATTCAATTTCATTTAAATAAACAATTTTTCAAATTAATAAAAGCAATCGGAGTTAATAAGTACACATTTCTTGAAAGTTGGTACAATTTGTAAAATCTCATTTTGCATCTCTGATTTAGTTTTTTCATTGTTATACAAAAATGAGAAAACTATTTTTTTTCACTGAATTTGTCAATCTAAACTGAATGCCAACATTTATTTTGTAAAATCATAAATATTGCAGACGTTTTGTAGTTTGAAAATTTGAATTTTAGAAACTGAAATGTACTGAAAATTTTGATGATTTGAATGGCTCATTAATAAACACTGTTATTTTGTATAATAGAAGAATTACTCTACTTGAGTTTTGTTAAGTTTTACTTGAGCTCAATTTAAATATGCGTATCGGTATCGGCGATATTTATTTTTGAGTATCGGTATCGGTATCGGATCGGCGAAATGGCGTATCGTTACATCCCTAATTTGGACCTTTTTAAAAGAACAAAAAAAATTAATTTCTAAAAATTATAAACACTTTACTTTTCTCGTACTGAAAGCTAACAAATAAGGTAATTATACAAAATTTATTTCGATTGAATATCTTATAAAACCAAAAAGTTATAGATGTTTGAAAATGAAAAGCTAACTAAGAAATTTCTCATTTTAGCAAAATACTGAAAATATCCGTTTGAGTCACCCTGTTCACTGTGATATAGTTGAAATAAGGTTTTAAGATTTTGGCTCCCGACTACTTTCGAATGAACTTTAACATTTTTCAATCAGTGACCATAAAAAAATTACTTTTTTAATTGATGAAGGAAAAATAAATTTTTTGATACTTCTAGATCATTCTAAGGCCTTTGACACGGTTGACCATAGTACGCTTTGCATGAAACTTCAGCATTTCTTTAATTTTTCTTTCACGTCAACTAGACTGCTATCATCATATCTCCCTAGCCGTAGGCAATTTGTTTACTCGAACAACCTCCGATCATCAGCATTAAATTTATCAAGGGGAGTGAGACCACTACTTTTTTCTATATATGCAAATGAATTGCATAAGTAACTTTTGCACTGCAATATTCATATGTATGCAGATGATGTGCAGTATTTAAGTAGTCCAGTCAGGTCCGTTGCTGATAATATTTCAAGACTTAATGATGATCTAAATAGAATTTATCTTTGGGCAACAGCAAATGGACTTTGTCTAAGTCCGCACAAATCAAAATGTATCATAGTACGTAAGAAATCAATTAATAATTTTGCTGATGTTGAGGTCTTAATAAACGGAGAAAAAATTACTATTGTAAATACTGCCAAAAACCTTGGAATAATTTTTAATAACAACCTTCCTGATCAAACCATGTTAACGCAGTTGTGGGTCAGAGTTACTCAAAGCTGAGATGTCTTTACGGATTGAAAAGATATGATCATGTTTCTCAATTTTCCTCGAAACTATATGGCGTTTCGTTCAACAATCTTGTTAATATACGTGTGCTTTTATTTCTTTATAAAATTATTTATTCTGAAATGCCACGATATCTTACTGATAACATAAGGTTTGCAAGATCAGTTAGGGGGAAATAAATTATAGTTCCTTTACATCGTCTCTGGAATCCTCTTCCACATACACAACAACTTAATAGCAACGCAACTAGCTTTAAACAATTTTTATTTAATTACTTTTCGAATTAGAAATTCATAAATATTGTTCCTATAATATATACAATTAATTAATTAACTTTGTTAGTTTTTTAAATTTGTATTTTAATGTCTATATGTTTGCTGCCGTAATTTAGTTATGGATACTACTTTCCTGTACAGGACTTGAACATACAAATAAATAAATAAATAAACATGTTTTTATTGTTATAAACAGTTTCCAATCATGTTGGATTCTACAAAATTGTCTTTTAGCAAACCTAAAATGACGTCGAAAAATAGACTTTATTCTGTGTTTTATGAAGTCTATTTTTCGACGTAAGTTTTGGTTTGGTAGCGAGCGGTGTAGAGAAGAAAGAGGGGTAGAAAAAATGACTCGGTTTCTGTTTTTCATGGTTTTTTTAATATTTCTCTTTAACCTGCTCTTGTTGTTACGTTTTAATGTAGAACAAGCTTATTGTTATTTGATATTGTTACTCTTCTAGCTTATTGGCTATATGGCTGGAGAGAAGTAAAATTAGACGTCAAAAAAAATCATCGTATGAATGCAAGAAATTTTTGGTAGAAACTTCAAAAGGGAATTAAGAATAGTCGTCATAAATTTCATCGTCTGAATCCTGTGTTAGTATTTGTAGCTGAACGGTACAGAAAAGCAAGGGGGTAGACAAAAATTACATTTTCTGTTCTCCGTTTTTTTTTCTAATTTTTCTTTACACATACCTATTTTAATTTTTGGTATGTTGCTTTATTTTATTTTTTTCATTCAATGTGCCAACAGCCAGGTATCTACCCAGGTGGCAGCGCTACTTCAACTGATAATTCTTTGTTCTATGTGCTTTGTAGCTGTAGAATGTCAAAAACTTCGTTTTGGTTTGGTTTTGGTACAATCATTTTTGTGCTTTTGACATTTTTCGGTTCTTTACACAGCTATGGTTGCCGTATTTTTTTTTTTTTTTTTTTGTATAACAAATCCTTACGCAGTCACCTGTATAATTACACCATGCCAACAGCAAACGGACGTAACTTCACAAAAAATTGGGAATCGAGTTTTTGATTGATTATGGTTCATTTTATCAAACTACATGTTCACGCAAATATTTAGATATCTACGATCAAAAATTACGACTTTATTAAAGAAATACAAACGGACGTAATTACGAATGCATCTATTTTTTATTGGAAAGAACGTAACTAACATCAAAGGTTAAATACATACAAAAAGGAAATAAATGGTTAAAAACATATAAGTATCCATACTACAAGTAAATTTCGAAGAAAATTTTCAAGAACACTATTATTATTGATTTTGAAACGTTTTTTGTTCTCCTGTAAAAAAATATAAAAGTGTGGTTACGTCCGCTTGCATTTAATGTGACGATATGTAGTTCTCAGGTTACTTAAGTTTTAAGTTACCACTAACTACCAGCCTAACTACGAGCAATGCACACGACTGACGATTTTAACATGGGGATGACATTGATGGTAGTCAATTGCCACCATCTGCATAGCCCTTCGTCATTGATTTTGCCAGTCAATCAGCAATGCCAACTATTTATAACCCAAACGCGCTATTCCCCTTCGCAAAACGTGCTCGAACGCGCTAAGTTACAGCATTGTCAATTATTTATAGCCAAAAGGCGCTATTTTCCTACGCGCTAAATTAAATTTTAATAAAATTCGATGTACATATGCACATGTGTATTAGCAAATAAATTGATTTTTTTAGTAGCTCTTTTCAGATTTTATAATATTGTTTCTTCGAAATTATATCCCAAATAATTAAATCATTTAATACAGAATCAGAATTGGCTTCCAAATAATCGAAATCCTTAGCTTTTATTTTTATTTTATTTGTCAAACTTTGTAACAACTTATACATATAAATTATCGAATAGAAATGATTTTTGTACTTCAGCTAGAATAGATGCTTAATAAGTTATATAAATTGTTTTTTGCTCACGAGTACGACTACATATTTTTAGTTGTGAAATTTCAAAATATTTCCAATTTACATTATTAAAATGCCTTTTTAATTCTAACCACAGTCAAGGGAATTTTATTTGCGATATTTTACTTAATAAGTAAAATAATAATTTGGGATTACTAGTGCGTTAAAAAAATTTAAACTTAAATTGTAACAATTCCCACAAAAACACTAATTATTAACTTGACAGCACCCGGTCAAAAAAATACTTGTGTGGCAACACTCTATTCTTGAATAGCTGTTGTTGTTATTTACATTTATTTTCTTTACATACTCTTACAACTACAATTTGAAGCTGAAAAAAAGTCAGCCAATGTAGTAATGATAAAGTAAGAAAATAAAAAACATGTTGATTATTGAGTTCTTGTTTCAACTTTGTTATTTGTTGAGCTTTTCATTTGCTTAAATGAAAGTTTAACATATTAACTCTAGTTGTTTTAAGAAATTTTTGGGTAAAGGTTCCCTGATGATCTGCATTAGCAACAGTGAAATGCGCATAGGATCCAGCTAAACCCGTCAATAATCAATTTCAATGTATTTTTATTAAAAAAATATTTTACTTAATAAGTAAAATAATAATTTGGGATTACTAGTGTGTTAAAAAAATTTAAATTTAATATTGAACTGAAATGATGATGACTTTATTCAAAACGCGCTAATTAATTAAGCGCGTAGACTTTTGAAAAATAATTTTTTTCCGTACATGTTAAAAACTTTTCCACTATAAAAATCTAAAAATTTCAGTCATTTTAATTTAAAGTAATATCACTGCAGTTTAAGAAGTAGAAATTGACTCAAAATCGTTAGGTATTTCCCTAACGAAAAATCGACTACCTACTACAGTTGCCACAAGTAATACAAGAGTTCGCCTTTTGACTACCGCTCATGGATATGCAAATGTCTTCAACTTTAAATTATTTTTGCGAGTAGAAAAAAACTGTTCTGTTATCATCGTTGCCAGTTTGGTGCCTTTCGTATATTTTTTGGTGTGTTTTTTCTTTCGAAGTACGCGAAACTTTATTAAATTCTCGTTTCAGAAAAGCGGGTATTTATAGTGCTTTTTACAATTTCTCGCAGTGCTTTTTAGTGCTATTTCAATAATCAAAGTTGTTTAAACTTAAACAAAGCAAGCATTTTACTATTCCAATTCGATTGCTTGAATACAGTTAAACAACGTGGATTTGTAACTTGTGCAAATTGAAGAAATAACAAAAGAGTGTCTTAGTTTTTATGAAATGAAGTAAAGTAAATTGGCATTAATTTTTTGTTAAATCTTATTAACTTATTATGGCTTTCTTTAAATAGAAAAACCACAATAAAGAAAAAGCGTGGAAGAGTTATCGAGCGTTCAAAAGCTGGCTTAGACCAGCAAAAGATGCGTTCAAAGCACTATGCATTTGATGTAATTTTAACATAATTGCCCGGTATATCGATTTAATATGTCATATTCAAACAAAAAATAAATACTTATTTATATAAAACGTAAATAACAGAGAATATTTAGCTTAGTGCTTTTTTACCCGCAATATTTTTAAGTTTTAGCCTCTTTTGCACTATTTTTATATGCTCAAAATGCTTTTGGTGATCACTGGCTGTTATCCAAAGAAAATCAAATCTTCGTTCACACAATGCAAATCTTATTTTTCAGCTAATATTTTTTATGTATAGTTCTATGTATGAATGTGTGCTTTTTTAACATAACGAATGAGAAAGCAAAACATATTGACAGTACATGAATCTGAGTACCCGTTTCTGTTCCCCTCGTCTCTCTCCAACGAACTAATCAGCTTAGCAATAGTACTTACATAGTGTAAACTAGGACTAAGTATACTAGTTATTTTGATTTTGTGTTGGCGTCAGTTAGAATTCGTGATCAGTGGCCTTTCACACACGAGACTAGTTTTTATGCCGCACAATTTTTAGAACACACGAGACTAATTCATCTGGCATAAAAATGTATACGTGCACACAGCTTTCTGTGTGTTAGTGTTTTTCGTATTCAACATTTGCTGTTTTTTAAGTTGTGTTTGTATTGGTTTTATGCTGCTAATGCGGGGTTTTAGCTGGTTGAAAAGTTATGCCAACCACAAAACCACTCTCTTTGCCTCTCTCACCAACAAACTGGCATGTTATCATTGTTGCCATTTTAGCATTTTCACTGCCAGATCTGGCATTTTCATTTGTTAAAAAGCATTCAACTTTCAACACAATAAAAAACAATAAAAAATTGTAATTTGTTAAAAAAAATTCTTCTGCATAGAGGATTTTTCTCATAAATTTACATGTATTGCAGGCTAAAAGTTCCCTGATGATCTGTACTAGCAATAGTGGTATGTTCATGGGATCCAGCTAACCCGTCAATAATCAATTTCAATGTATTTGTAATTAAAAAAAAATATTTTACGGAATAAGTAAAATAATATTTTGGAATTATTTTGTAAAAAAAAAATTTAAACGTAATTGTAACATTTCCAAAAAACACCAATTATTAACTATTTTATATTTGTATGTGCTCTAAAAATACCTGTAAATTCTAAGTCTGTATAATCATGAAATTCAAAGCCATTTCAATAATTTTTTTCCACATTTAAATCTGGCATTATATTTAGCATTCTCTCATCATCATTTTCTGGCAACGCTGCATGTTATACCAGCACAATTGTTCCCGTGTGTGAAAGGTAAGTGAATGTGCAATTATAAGTAAAAAAGTGCGTTTTTTTTAGAATGGTAAATGAGCAGCTGAAGTAAATTAAAACGTCACATAAAAAAGGAACAATTAATTGAAAATGTATTAATAACACTGTTCAACAAGGTTTTTGCCACACGGATTCTGTATGCTAATTATTAATTTACTATATACGTTCATTGCAAAACACAAACTAATTTGTTTCTGTCACGCACAGATATGTTGTGACACCCAGCTATGATTTTATCTTATTTTCCGTTAATACTACTTTACGTACTGTTTAATTTCATCAAGTTTTCATTTAAAAAAAAGAGTAATATTTTGAGTTTAGCAAAACGTTGTTATTTTCTCAACATGCAAAGGAATTGCATCAATCATCATAATTATTTTTGCTACGTATGTGGTGAACTAACTTTCAAAAGTCAGCGACGAACGGCTCAGGTTTTACGTACTTGAGAGAAAAGTTTCCTAAAGTTAGTGACGCAAAAATAAAGAAAGGAATTTTCGTCGAACCTCAGATCAAGGAATTGTTAAAGGATAACAAATTCAAAGAAAAGTTAAGTTTGTTAGAGAAATCGGCTTGGAAAAGTTTTAAAAATGTCGCACAAAATTTTTGGGCAACCTCTATGGTCAAGTCACTACAAAGATTTGATAGGAGAACTACTTCCGACGTATCAAGCATTGGGTTGTAATATGCCACTCAAAATAAACTTTCTACACTCCCACCTCGATTTCTTTCCCGAGACCCTAGGAGCCGTTAGCGACGAGCAAATGGAGTCCTCGAATGTTGGCAGATTATTGTTGGACACTTGCAAGAGACCAGCCTCAGGTGAAATACTCCAGAAAATCATAGCTTTTAGTTTTAAACAACATATTATCAAGTATAATTGTATGTAAAGTATCAGTATTTTTATGAAATATAAAATTCCTGTCATAAAAAACTATGGGTGTCAAATCTTTCCTACCTCTGTTTTCCACCTTAGGAAGTCAAAATAAAGTAAAAAATACCAAAAAAGTTCATCTGACAAATTAAAAGTTCATTTTTGTCAATCAGTGTAATTAATTTGAATGTGTTAATAATTAATGATGAGTTCGAAAAGCGGGAACGAAATGCATATAGACAATTGCTTAACCATAAAATCAAGCCAAATTTTCAAATTAAATAAATAGACTTTATGTCAAATAAATATACTTCGGTATTTCATCTATTAATCAGCCTTATTATGAATTCCACATGTGAAAATTTCCGAATCAAATTGTTCGTTCACAAGGATTTTAATTTAGTTTAATAAATTTCAATAAAATAAAAAAATAACATATTTTCACTTTTTCCAACAGACAAATCTATGTGAATGATTTTTCTCATAAATTGTCAGATTATTTCGTAATCGTATGAAGTTTTTTGATAAAGATTTTTCACACGTTCGGAAATGTCCATGTGAAATTTTATTTAGGATAAGCCTTAATAATTGTTTTATCAAGAACAAATATCATGAACAAATACCAACTTCTTCTGAACAAAACTGTTCGATTTGTTTATAATCTTAAGGTACGTACTCATATTACTAATTATATGACAGATTTTTTGCAGTTTCAAGAATTGTATCCATATTAAATTAAAAAAAAAATAAATTTTATAAAATCATCAATAATAATCTTTCCCAATTTTCACGTCATCTTTTTGTTTTTTTCACGTTCTATTAGGTGTCCACAGTTAATATTCCCACGCATTAGAAATTCTATCCTTGACTTTTCTTTTAAAGTTAGAATAGTGAGGATTTGGAATAATTTACCACAACATTTAAAATCGTTTATATTTTCGGTCTGTGTTTTTAGAAACAAACTTTTTGAATATGCTCGCCATAATGATATTTAGATCTTGATATAAATGAGTACATAAATTTCCGATTGTTTTAAAACTTAGATATAGAATAATAACATATTTTATTCAATTCAATTGAAATATGTAATTTAATCTTAGTTGGTAGTTGTTGTTTGCTTTTTGCATCTGATATTTTAATTTCGTGGCCTCATAACTTTTACACAAAAAAATACTACCTTAATGCGCTCTGGTAAATATTATATATTTGAAAATTTTATATATGTATGTATAAGTTAACGTACTTGTTAACTTGTTGAATTTTTTTTTTTTAATTTTTCTTGAGATTACATTTGATTCAATTTTAGTAAATAACAACAGTTAAATAAAGGCAAAAAATGTACATGAAATTGACTCTTAATGTGGTTTCTTCCTTTTTATCTTTTCGTATTATGTTGTCAAGTTCAAGTTCAGTTACAACATATCAAAAAAATTAATATTAAATTTACTCTCTTCTTTTTACCTTTTCGTATTATGTTGTCAAGTGAACTAACAGTTCAGTTACAACATATCAAAAAAATTTACAATAAATTTACTCTCTTCTTTTTACCTTTTTCGTTTTACTTGTCAATCTAATTAACAGTTCATTTAAAACAAAAGAAATTAATATTAAAATAACTCTTTGTTTTTTCTTTAAGATTTGGTATTTTTGGTACATGCTCTATTGATTCATAAAAAGAAAAAATTCAGTCAGTTATAATTGTGCCTTTGATACGAAAGTTTAAATTTAAGAAACATTAAAAGAACATTACACCTATGGGAATGTAAAGTTAAAACATTAAAACTAAATAAGTTTAAACCCTTTAAAAAATAGTAAAACATTTATAATATTCTAAAGTTCTACATAGTAGAAAACAATGTCTGATTAACAAATTCTCTTGTTAAAAACTAATGAAACATTCAAACATTTAGAACATTAAAATTACACAAATTGGAAAACTTTTAAAAATAATTAAATATTTAGTTATCAAATTCTACATAGTAGAAAATAATATTTAATTACACAAAACGTAAATTCGTGAAAATTTAATCAATTACTATTTATCAGAAAACAATTTATTATTCAAATTCTACATGGTAGAAAATAATATTTAATAAATATAAAATTATTATATTATAAAAAGAAATGTTGAACTAGTGGAAGAATTTTTACCAGGAAATATTATAAAAAAACTAAACCTATGAAAATTAAAAAGAAACCTACAAACTATAAAATTACCCAGGCAGAAATTGCCAACCGTACAAAAATTTTAGCACTGGGAAAGTACTTTTACTCAAGAAACCAGAACGGTTTGCCAACGTTACGGTTTGCAATCTGAAAAATTATTTGCCAGTGCTTTTAAAAAAATTTTATTTTTTTATTTTTATATTAATGTACATTAAGTTCTTTATGTAAAAGGGTGATAGCAACTGTCTCATTTTGGCATTTGGTAAAAATACACGTCACATCTTCCATGTTTAGCTCTATTTCAACTTTTTTCTGGTCTAAATCTTCAACGATACATAATCGTAGGACCCTGGATGACATTGGATACGTAAAAAATTAAGAATATCGTTAAATATATTGCCTTTTGAGTAAATATCACATTTGTTTACAGAAAGTTTGCTAATAAAAATTTTTGATATAACCATGATATTTCCATTACTTAGTCAACAGATATTATCGGGAGGAATATGGCGAAACCTTACAACTTCCAGGGGAATTTTTTAAACCCGTTGGAAAAATTTACCCTAAATATCATTTGAAAACAATACAAAAATTATTACAAATACCTTCTTGTAAATATTAATATAATTAATTATTTGTAAATTTCAATAAACGAATTTACATTTTTTATAAATATAAATGTTGACAAAAGAAAATAGTGTTTTCGAGTTAACTGTGTCTATAATTTTTCGTAGTGATTGTTTTCTATTTTTAAAAAAAGGAAATACCTACTAATAGTATATTATTGGAGAAACTGTTAGTATGGAAAATGTGCAATTTCCTTTGAATTCGCTATTGGATTTGTAGTTGATTTAACAATTGATTTTAAATGCCCCACACTATTTTCAAAGTCAAAGCTGAAAATTGTGATAAAGGAGCTCCTAAGTTAATTACATCATCTGGTATATGGATTACATTATGTATATTCATAGTTTGCGAATTAGGGCCGTAATATCGTGGCATAAGTTCATCAAATGATTTTAACAATTCTTCAACGTATTTTGAATTTAATATGCCTAACTTGGTTTACGACAAAATACGAAGTAAATAAAATAAAATTTTTTTTGTACATTTCAACATCTAATACCTTTTTAAAAGTAATTGCAACAGCATATAACAAGAAGAAACGGAATTATGTAGCTTTCCTCAAACTGAAAAGGTATATTGTTAGATACCATTAGTAAGTTCTGTTGAAGTGCTGATACATTTTCTTGTGAAATATAAGAGAATGAATTTATTTTACAGTTAGCTTTGGAAGTAAGTGTTTACTAATTCCGAGATAAAGCATGTGCATTTCATCAATAACGACGTGTTTTATGGGATCGAAATTAATAATGTCCAGTAGTGAGCTATCTTTTTTTGATAAGTGATGTTGCGGGTTTGATTTATTTTTAAATGAATATCAGCGTTCCTCGCAATTTGTTTCCTTAAATTCTTATTGACTGTCTCCCCTTAACGATACACCTTTCGCAGGAAAAAAACCAGTGTGACCTCTGTAGCATTTAACAAAACTTGGGGCTAGCTTATCGCAACAAAAAGCAAAATTTCAAATTTTAAAGTTTTTCGTTCAGTTGTATACCTATGTAAGAATAATAAAAAAAAAAATATATACATATCAGGTTTAACATTTGAAAGTTTTTCTTTATACCTGTGCTAATGAAATTACTGGCTTCTAAAACGAATTCTGCTTAAAACTGCCTAGCTGAAAAAAGCTTAACATTTTTGGATAACATATTCATTTTTGAGTTTGAAGTATTGGGAATATATTACACTTAACAAAAAAATTATGTTGGCAAAGCACTTAAATTGTGGTTTTCCTAGTGTTTAGCCAACGACGTAAAAAATAGTTGGGCAACCCCATCATGAGGTTATCATTTGTGTGTTGGCACACCCATTGTATTTTTCTGCGTGGGTAAAGACACCTAAACTCTTAAACCGTAAATTCAATAAAATTTAATTACTGACTATGTAATTTATCGAAACTAAATTTTTCAACTTTAATATTCTGGAAATAAAACTATTAAAGACAAAATTCTTTGAGAAGTATTTATCTGGAAAACTGGAGAAAATTAATTTATATACTATTCAACCTGAATTATATTACTTATATATAAACTAATCATATTTTGAATAATATCTCTTATTAGCAGAAGTTCGGGCTACGCCTGCATAAACGTATGTTTTTTCTATGGCTGATCAAATTATTAATTTCGCCTTATTAATTTCGATTAAGTAATTATTTTCTGCTTGGAAGTGTTTTCCTAATTTAACTACTGTTGTGGACATTGAAATACCTTGGAGTATTTGTTTTTTGGTGTTAACTTTCATCTAGCCGGCGAGCATTTTTTTTCTTGTGTTCTTTTTGACATATACCTTATACATACATGCATACACATTGGTGCACTCAGTGTGTATATTAATGTAAATAGACATATGTACGTACATACATTTTAATGAAATATGGCGCCCAAAATATATACTTGTGGTTTGTGTGATGAGCCTTATGGATTCACCAATCTTGTGCTAAATTAACTGATAGTGAACTCGACCTAATGGGAAAAAACAAATTCCTTAAATTCAATTGTGCCAAATGAGATGGTATCTATTGGCAATGAAATTCGTGCCTTGCATAACAAAATGGATGAACTAAACAAGAGTAATAGTGATGATATCATATCCATTAAAAACGCCTTCTCCTGTGCTGTTGCTGACATCAAATCTGATATGGAATCATTTTTAAAAGGATTGAGGCAAGACATTGCAGCTTGTGATGATCGTATTAAATGTGTTGAATCCACCACTGCTTCTAGAATTTCATCCCTTGAAACTGAGAATCATATACTTTATAAAAGAATTAACCGTGGTAACATTATTATACGTGGACTACCTGCTGGGCTAAATTATCTTGTTGCTGCTGTTGGTGCATCATTTAATATAGCTGTTAGAAGCCATGATATTAATAATGTATGTTAATGATCCGTGATGACATTATGAAAGAATATTTTAAAACCCGCACACTTAAGATAAAAGACATTATTGGTGATGCTTTGATTAATGGTGGAAATTTTAGTAATGCAGCTGCTAGTTCTTCTGGTGATATGGGTACATCCAGGGTATATCTAAATGACCACTTTTCACCAGCACCTGGTAAATTGAATGCTGATTGCAGAAAGTTGTACCAAGACAAATTGGTGAAGAAATATAAAGTATATAATAAAGATAAGTTACGAGCTGTCATAACTTTGCCTGATGGAAATGAGGTTGAGGTACATGATGCTGCTGACTGTGTTGCAATTCGTAATGGTAATGGGTGTAGCTCATTGTAACGTATTCATTACAATATTTTTATTTGTTATTATTCTCCTATTCTTGAAATTGGATATAACGTTTTTTTTATTACTGAAGCACAATTTTTGACTAAACTATTAAGGTAATTTTTTACAAACATTTCTTTTCTAATGAATCGTTATGTCTATTTTCAATAATAATAATATTGTTGTTATTTGATTCTCTTATGATGCATTGACATTATGTATACTTTGCATCCTTCTTAATTAATTAATTTTGATCTCTCATAATTATGATTTATATTTTAAGTAATGTTTTTTTTTATTATAACACATTTCCTTTGGTTCCCTATAGCCATAACTATCGCCTATGTGTTTTTATAACGACAACAATTGTCCGGTAGTTACCAGCAGTGATTATTGGTCTAACATTTATCAAGCTCACAAGAACCTTTTGAAAGTTGCCCACCTTAACTGTAATAGTCTTAGACCTTCATATAGATTGTCTAAGTTTGATGAAATTAGTAATATTATTAGTGGTTCAGGGTTTGATGTAGTCGGGATTAGTGAAACTTGGCTAAAGGAAGAAGTTTCTTCGCTTGCTGTTAATATTTCGGGTTATAAGTTCTATCGTAATGATCGGTTGGTTGCATTGTAGGGTTGGAAGTGTTGGTATCTATATATCTGATAAAATTAAACATAAACTTATTTTTAAGACTTCTATTCCGGGTAAATGTGAATCACTCTGTCTTGAAATTTAATATGGTAATAACGTGAGTTTATTGGGAGTAGTTTATTTGCTCCTCCTGCTGACCTTGCTTCATTTGAAGAATATCATTCCGAGATTTGATACTGATACATTTTGTGCTAGGAACAATCTGTCCATCTGCCATAATTATAAGCCTACACATTATGATGTCAGGCATTTGTCCACGTCTTTGCTTGACTATTTTCTTGTTAGCGATCGGTCTTCTGTAAGTTTTTCTAGCCAGGTACAGTATCCGTCTATTTCTCATCATGCACTTATCGCCGCGGCTTTAAGGATTAATGTAGTATCTAGAGAGGTTATTGTTTCGCACCGTGATTTCAATAGAACTGACTGGGATGGGTTGCTCTCGTATTTAAATGGGTTTGATGTCTCATGCTTTTGGAATTCTGCAGATATTAATGAAAAATTTTCTATTTTAACTTCTATTATTTTGAGATTATACTCTTTTGTACCGGTCAAGAGGACAACTAGATTGAGTGATAATGATTGGATGAAATCGAATGACATTGTTTTGGCCAGATCACTTCGAGATATGGCTTTCACCAACTATTATTCGAATCCTACTACAATTAACTGGAAAATATTTTGTAAATATCGTAATAATGAGGGTGGCGTTGGCTGAAGTAGTTAGCACGTTGACTACAAAAAAACGAAGATCCTGGGTTCGAACCCGGTATCAGACAGTCATCAAATAACAACACCACACATTCTTCTATGTACATTAGTGTCCGTTTGCTTCAGTTGTTGTAGGAAAGTTTATGTGATGAAGGCATAGTCACTGGTCACTGAATTATACCGACTTCAGCAGATACTAATCCCAATGTAACATCAGAGCGCTCTCCTTCGTTGTGTAGCAGAATCATGGGCGAAGTAAAATAACCAATAAAATGGCTACTAATCACAGCTTCAAAAATTTAATACGACTCATTTAACACCAGAGGCGCTGCAGCACTGCATTATTAAAAAAACGTGCAAAAAGCAAAGTTGTAAAAGAATGAAGCTTTCCTCTATTTCTTCCTTCACCATCTGTCTTCTCTATCACTATCCCTTTCCTAAAGAAGGTAACACCTAGTAATAGTAGTAGGCATTCATTGCCTGAGTGTTACTTCTTTTCAAAAAATAATAAAAATAAAGCTAAATGTGTGATTCGTCGTGAAAAGAGAAAACATTACGCCAAACTTTTTTCGGGATTAGATAATTGTGGTGTTTGGAAGGTACTTAGGGGTAGTGGTTGTGTAGCTCCGGCTGAAATGACGTGTAACAAGAATGCTGATGTAGTCAATGAATTTTTTATTACTGGTGTTGGGAACTATTCGCGGACGAGTGTTAATTTTGATGATTTCTCAAATAATATTGGATTGTTTACCTTTCATTGCATAGATGAGGATGAGTTCCTGGATGCTCTTAACAGGGTCAAATCCCAATCAAATGGAGTCGATGAAATTCCTATACGCTTCATTAAGATGATATATCCTCTCATTTCTGATATGATTTTGAATCTGACAAACTGTATATTAACGTACTCTGAATTTCCTAGTGACTGGAAGACCGCACGTGTGGTACCTATTCTTAAATCTATTAGAAGCCTGAATGATCTTAGACCAATTTCAATTCTTCCTTTACTCTCTAAGGTAATGGAGCATTTAATTAAAAATCAAGTCTTGTGTCATTGTGGAAGACAAATTCCTGAATCTCAATATGCCTTTCGTCGGAATTTTAATACTACTTCTTTATTATTAAACTTATATTAATGGTAAAAAATTATCGTCACTTGTTTCGCTAGATTTGACAAAGGCTTTTAATTCCATCTCATATTCGATTATGGTTAAAAAATAATAATCAGGGATAGATTTGGATTTTCTAAGCCTGCATGCAGGCTGGTTATGTCATTTCTTAGTGATAGATGCCAATTCGTGTATTTGAATAATAATTACTCTAGTTGCCTCTCGCTACTCTCTGGTGTTCCCCAGGGATCTGTTTTTTGGCCCTTATTGTTCATTCTGTACCTTATCGATTATATTAATAGGGATTCATGTCACCCTTACGTCTTTGCTGATGACATTTTGCTATTGTTTAGTACGGAACGTGAATCTATAGAAGTATTGGAGCATAATGCTAATTCTTGCCTAGCTAACATTTCTAGTTGGACAACTGAAAACTCTCTTGCTATAAATCCCCTTAAGACTAAGGCTATGCTGTTCGGGTCCGCTGTTCGTCCAACTTCTGACGTAAATATTTTTGTTTCGAACCAACGTATTGATTTGCTAAGTGAACTTAAATGCCTGGGCATTATTGTGGATAGCAATTTGAGCTTTGATCCCCATATTGGTTCTGTTCAACGTAGGATTGGGTTTATTTTGCGTAGGATCTATTCAACAAATATTTATCTGCCTTTTGAAATCAAATACAGACTTGTAAAAACACTTATGATGCCTCTATATGGCTTAGAAGTTTTTTCGGGAACTATTTCGACTAATCTGTTGAGACTGGGACGAGTTGTTAATTCTATTGTACGTAGGCGTAATCATATATCTGAATTAGTCGTCAAATTCTTGGGTTTTTCATTTATAGATTTTGTTAAAAGTCGAAATGTTTTTTTCTTTTATAGGTCTTATAGGAATGGTGCCGTTACACAGTTATGTAGTACGACAGATATTGATCCCTAGAATTACCTGTTCGTTGTTTGGTATGTCATTTCTTGTTAGAATTGCGCGCTAGTGGAATGTGTTACCACTTGAACTCAGAGTTTTTTCTCATTCTAATAACTAGCCAAATATTTCTTGAATGTGAATGCCTCGTAGACTTTCCGGATTATTCTTGTTTTTTTTTGTCAACAAAACTACTAATTAATTATAAAATCGGCTGGGGAGCCAAATGTAAAAAGGGATATTTAATAATTATAATAAATTATTAATGTTGTATTATAGATATTGTATCTATTCAGGCTTTTAAGGTCATTCAATTTCTTCAATTGTAAATAAAAGATGTTTTTATCTCATTTTTAATGTATCCGACGTTTCGTTGGTGTTTTCCAACATCTTCAGGGATAATTATTTTATTGAAATATATTTTATCTTTTATTCCAATTTACTTTCAAGTTCTTGAGATGTATTTTACAGGGACATAAAATGTACAACATAAAACACATAACGTAACAAATAATTGCAAATATAAATAAAATAAAATATCACAGTTGGAATTACACTGTGTAATTCCAACTGTGATATTAGAAGTTAAGAAAAGACTGTGATTATTAAATTTATATTTATGCAGGTGTTGCTTATAATTTTTTTGCTATATAATACTTGTTTTTGGCCGAATGGCTTTTGTATTGCAATATAAAATAAATAAATAAATATAGAAAACAAAAAAAATTGTTTTAAAGTCAATTTTCTAGCCTATAATGTTTTATTGTGCTCCTGTCTGGTCTACATCAGCTGCCGTTCATATTAAGAAACTACAAAACAAACTATTAAAGATGTTATATAAACTACCCTGGCATTTTTCCACACGAAGGCTCCACAGCTTATCTGATTTCGATCTCGTTTATGATGGAATTGTCAGACTCCCAGAAAATTTCAACAGAAATTGTCAACTTTCGCGCTACAGCCATATTAATGAGCTCACCTCAGCATATTCTTAATTCTTACGGACACAGCTATACTTTTTCACTTTCATAAAGGTTTTTATTTTGTAAAACAGTAATCCTTCCTATTAATATTAATTTAAATTTATGTTATTAATCATGTATGTACTTTAACAACAAAGTAGAAAAGGAATGTATATATACATATCCTAAACTCTTTTCACTATATGTGACGCGCAAAATAGAAAGGGACCTAAGGGTAAAAACCGGGTTTTTTCAGAAGAGCCATTTTAAAGATTTAAATACGTGTATCTTTGGTGTACCATCACCATCATAAAACGCACATATCTCTGGGAGGGAACACTTTTGAGGCTTGGGATCGGTCTCATTCGATGCTCAGATGTTGTCCACATCAAAAAAAAAAAAAGTGAGAATTATTTTTTTTTACCCTTAGGTCCCTTTCTCTATGCGCTGTCACATATAGTCAAATGTAAATCATATATACATAGATATTATAATGCAATGAAATAAAATCAAATATCTCTTCGTTTTTTCTTAATTCAAATAAAAAATTAAAATCCTTTACTTTGTAACTTCGAGTTGTTAAGCATCAATTTACAGACTGAAATGTTTATCCCTCATGTACAAAATTATTTTTTATATGTTAATATTATTATTATTATTACTTTTTTAATATTAGCTTAATTCTATATTAAATTTAATTATTTTTATATACATTATTGTTAGCCTACTAACCATATATTGCCTTCATGGCCCGGTTAGTTAATTGAATTTAAATAAATAAAATAAATAAATGCAGCTTAGTGAAGCAGCTCCAAACAAAATAAAAAGTAGTCTATGTGATAGAAAATTTAAAAATGAGAAAAAATATTAAATAAAAAGTTTGCGCAGAAAAAAATTCAGGAGAAAAATTGGCTCCGACCCTTATTTCTCGAGTTAGTTTTCATTAGAAAATTGTGAAGTGTGATAAAAAATTTAAAACGAAACGACGCTGCTTACATGGAGCATCATAATAAAAATTTTCTGTATTGCAAAGTTTTCCTAACTAATAACGTTTTCCTGCACTGACGACCTTCGGCCGGGCTTAAGGATTTCCTCCACCATGGTGTTTCCCGATACGGTGCATAATAAAGATTTTCTGCCTTGCAAAGTTTTCCTGCCTAATAACGTTTTTCTGCACTGCCGACCTTTGGCCGAGCTTAAGGATTTCCTCCACCATGGTGTTTCCCGATACGGCGCAGCATAATAAAGATTGGGTACGTTCGTAAATTCAGGTTTTACTGCGTATGCGTGATCATCTGTTGCACATGTTTTGCAACTGTTCGACATCTGTGCTCAGTTGACATTTTTGAACGAACTGCAAACAAGTCTTAAGTTGCCAAATAATTTTATTTCAGAAAATTGTGATAATAAAAGCGACAATTATAGTAAGAAAAAAATTCAAAGCGAATATCTCTTACAAGAACACAATTGACCGTAAAAAGAAAAATAATATGTATGTATGTGTTTCAAAATTATTTTCGAATGTATCAATCTTCTTGTAATTTAATGTAATTAATTTAACGTAATTCATAATGGGTGCTATTCTGGAAAACGCGTCGAAGAAGTGAAACTTTACATTAAAACAAAAACAAATTTTCAAAAATTGTTTTTGTTTGCCATACATTTCTAAAATGAAATAAACGTGAGAATTTCAACGCGTCTCTCTCTCTTTTAAAAACGGTTGATTTTGCATGAGAAAGAAAAACAAATTTTTTACATTTACACAGTTTTGTTTTTGTTTTGCATGTAACTTTCACCAAGTCGACGCGTATTCCAGAATAGACACCATTGTTCCTCTGCAAGTTCTTGCATCTTAAAATAATTTACTGCGCCATTTGCAGATTTGCGGCAGGTATGCCGATAAAATTCATTAAAAAACGTTTGACTCTGAACAGTGCCGCCAAGTTATGCATTTTTGAACGTTAGTTGTTCGTGTTGCTGCAGACGTGCATTATAAATGCTTTTACGAACGTACACATTGTCTTCCTTTGCAAAGTTTTCTTGCCTAATAATGTTTTCCTGCACTGCCGGGCTTAAGGATATTCTCCACCATGGCGTTCCCCAAAACTGCGCTGCTTACTAAAGATTCTCTGCACAGCTCTTAATTCAAATATTGACCCGTCACATTCAGAAATGTAAAGAGAAATCACAATCTTCTTTCAAGGCCTATAACTTGAGAAATAAAGGTAGAGGTCCATAGCTCGCTTTTTGCGCGTTAAGCTTTACACGCGTTTTATCCTCTTGTTTCATTCTATACTTTGTTCGCGTTGAGTTACATGCACTGCTTTCCATGCGCCATTTTATTTTTGTTTTGATCAGCTGTGTGCGTTTGTTTATAAATACTTATAAAGAAAAAATGGAGAGTGAAATCGAGTTTTTAAAAGAATTTGTGGAGTTGGTCGATATAACTTTTCTAAGCAGCTATTTAATACAGATTTAGCGGAGATGACACTCAGTACGTAAAAGTAATCGATAACTAATATGCAAAATTTGTTACTGAGAAAAGTGTTGTGAAAAGTTAATTAAAATACATCGCATTAATGAAAATATTCACATATTTTATTAAACAAGTTTTTTTTTAATAAGAAATTTTTTTTTATTGAAAAACAAGAAAAAAATTATCCACGGCAAAATAATATTTATCGATAACGTAAGAAATGAAGTATTATTTAACATCTTTAGCATTCAAGAACAGCTGACTTTCTTTCATGGTGCTTGTAACGCGTACAAAAGTAGAAAGTAGACCTACTTTTTGCTTTGAACGCGCCTACGCGTCACACTATTAAGGTAGAGGTCCATAGCTAGCTTTTTGCGCGTTACGCTTTCTATGCATCTGTCAAAAAAGTAGAATCAATGTAATAGTATGTGACAAGTTACATTGCAAAAAGCGCAGAACGCGTAGGCGCGTTCAAAGCAAAAAGTAGGTCTACTTTCTACTTTTGTACGCGTTACAAGCACCATGAAAGAAAGTCAGCTGTTCTTGAATGCTCAAGATGTTAAATAATACTTTATTTCTTACGTTATCGATAAATATTACTTTGCCGTGGATAATTTTTTTCTTTTTTTTTCAATAAAAAAAATTTCTTAGTAAAAAAAACTTATAAAATATGTGAATATTTTCATTAAAGTGATGTATTTTAATTAACTTCTCACCACACTTTTTTCAGTAACCAATTTTGCATATTAGTGTCTTCTCCGCTAAATCTGTATTAAATAGTTGCTTAGAAAAGTTATTGCTTAAGCCAATAATGTGCATACATTTATATGTAATTTTCAATTTACTTACATTAAAGTCAACAACAGCCGACAATCTGCTGGAATAGCCCAGGCCGAGTTCTTCTCAAGACTATTTTTTAAAATGCTGAATAAATAGTCAAAGACATCTGCAGACATTCTTGTCGCGGTTCGAAATTGCTCAGGGTCAGAAGTTTTAATTGTTTAAATGTGGTTTCAAAAAACCCACTTAAATTCCGTTCTAAATACAACGGCCGTACACAAAACCTTTTCTTTTTTGAAATTGTTCATAGGCATTTTTTTAAGTATTTATAAACAAACGCACACAGCTGATCAAAATAAAAATAAAATGGCGCATGAAAAGCAGTGCATGTAACTCAACGCGAACAAAGTATAGAACGAAACAAGAGGATGAAACGCCTGTAAAGCATAACGCGCAAAAAGCGAGCTATGGACCTCTACCTTTACATTGATTCTACTTTTTTGACAGATGCATAGAAAGCGTAACGCGCAAAAAGCGAGCTATGGACCTCTACCTTAAGGGTCGGAGTCAATTTTTCTACTTAATTTTTTTTTTCTTATTTTTTCATATTAATATCAGATAAGTTATTTAAAAAATTCAAGAGATTTATTATTCGACATATTGTCATAATTATATTATAAGTGAAATTTATTTGCTGGTGGTTAAGCGATGTCTATATGCATTTCATTGTTGCTTTAACAAATCGTCAGTAGACTTCAACCACACATTTTGTTCAAAATTTTGTTCAAAATGTGTGGTTGAAGTCTACTGACGATTTGTTAAAGCAACAATGAAATGCATATAGACATCGCTTAACCACCAGCAAATAAATTTCACTTATAATATAATTATGACAATATGTCGAATAATAAATCTCTTGAATGTTTCATTAAAATATTATTTTTCATTTTGCCTATAAATACTTTTATTGTTATCCAATGGATTTCTAATTGTATAAAGGTGTAGAAAAATAAAATAGATTCATATCGAATAAAAATTATTTGCTGGGTTTTGTATAAGTTACTAAGCCTACTATGCTTATTTTTCTTTTGTGATTTTCAAAAATATTAATATTTGTGAATTCTCAAATAGTTTATGAAAGTCTGTGCATAAGATAAGAGGTTTGTGACTGTTCAAAATGTGTGGTTGAAGTCTACTCACGATTTGTTAAAGCAACAATGAAATGCATATAGACATCGCTTAACCACCAGCAAATAAATTTCACTATTTAAAAAATTTTTTTTTTTGAGTTTTTTCGAAGTTTCCTATGGAAAGTTCAGAGGCTCAATTTTCTATCAGATTCACTACTTTTTATTTTGTTTGGAGTTGCTTCATTAAACTGCATTTAAGCCAAATCTACTGCAGCACTTGGAAGAAACAAAAATAAAAACTAGAAACATGGAAAATAACATTGTACGAATGTAAAATTTTTTGAAACTTTTAAAGTGAATCGATAAAACAAGATTTTTAAATCCTCGTATGAATTGGGCCTAAGTTGTGTAGATTTTTTACAACTTTTTTATTTCACCATTATAAAACTTGATTAACCTACCATATACAATGAATTTGCTGAAAGTCAGAGCCCTGGTTAACCATTGTCAACCCCTTATTTTATTTACTACAGGGTTATGCAATCAGAATACATACGTATGTACACACATCCCATCCATATGTATGGATGAATGCATTTTGTAATATTATGTATGTGAGTATTATGAAAGCAATCAATAATTCTTTTAACTTACAAGGACGTTGCAATTTCAGCATGTTTTTTTCCAATGGGAAGCTTCATTTTGATAATTACCGTTTTTCAATAGAGGTTTTGTGCCCAAACGAAGCAGGAAAAATTGCAATAATCAGAACTATAACAAATTTGAAAGATGACTACAGGGCGGCGTAGCGGCGCCGCTGGCGGCTAGCCAGTCAGCCGATTTCTTTTAAGACCGAGCCGCCAATACTCAGCCGATTTTTATTTGCTTTTACTTCTTGTCCTTTTTGAATTATTTTTGTTTTGTGACTACATATCATAAGTATAGTTTTTGTTTATATTTCGTACGGAATATGTAAGCCAGCGTCCTTGAAAGACAGTTGTTTTAGCTTTTCTTGTGCAAAAACTTCAAATCACACAAAAAGAGCTGTGAAAACGCTTAAGCCAGAATTAGTTTTTACTTTCTGTTCTGTTACGAATCAGCTGACTCTTTTTTGTTTATAAAAATCTAATACAAGTCGTTAGATTTTCTGTTTTGTTCTGTTCTGTTTCAGTTCAACCTGTGAAAATCAAAAAATTGTTAAGTAATTGTAAGTGACAGCATAAATTACATAAAAACATTTTGAAATAAATTGTGATTGTGAGTATAGATTTAAAAAAATTTAATTTTTAAAAGAAAAATATTAAACTATATTGCAACATAACAATGGACGATTCAAACTCATAAATTTAATGGAAAACTGCGACCCTTCTGGTCAGAAACAACTGACAGAAAAAGTAAGTACGCAAATTTAGAACGGCACAGCACAGCAACAGAAAGTAAAGACTAATGAAGCCTTTACGTTCTCTCTTTGAGTCATTTCTAAAGGCTCAGTTAGCCGACTGTAATGTAATGTAACTGCAATAGTAGGAAACAGCTGATCGATTTTGTTATGTGAAAAGTAATGGAAATGGTTAAGGCTCAGTTAGCCGACGGTAATGTAATGTAACTGTAATGTAGGAAACAGCTGATCGATATTTTTATATGAAAAGTAGGTTACGTTACATCACATCTCTATAACCATTTCCATTACTTTTCACATAACAATATCGATCAGCTGTTTCCTACTGTAACAGTTACATTGCATTACAGTCGGCTAACTGAGCCTTAAAACCCATGCTCGTTTACACAAAGACTTGTCACAGCATTCAGACGACTTTTTGATAACTAGCGGTCTCCACTAGCCATGACCATGGTATGGGCATCATGTCGGACATCGCAAATGCCTAATGGAAACCGCTCATGTACATGTTTCGTCCATGCTGACATGGATGCCATAACATATGTCTGAGCAACGATGTTCGCCATGAGATTCGTAGTCCGCAACCATTTGCCATAGAAAGAAAAGAGACAGAACAAAATTGGTGTATATTCCATCTTTATTGCACTAACGCAAAATACTTTGATATGCCTGAAAATGGACGTATTCACCACTGCAAAGTAATTGAAAAATTTTTCATGACCAAGTCGATGGCTAGTGGAGACGTATGGTAATGGACCTTGTCGTGGTTGTTGTATTTCGAATTCGACAGCTTCGTCCTAGATTTAAGAACAAGTGTTACGGCGTTCTTTAATCTATTACAAAACCGTCGTAGTAAGAGTCGATAAGGGTCATTGATTTGATCAACGCTTTTTATTCGCTCACCCATAGCAGTGTTGCTATAAAGTGACTAATTTTTAGTTTGGCAAATCGAAAAGCTTAAGTAAAATTTATTTATAGTCTATATGTTTCTATGGATTATCAAATAATTTGCGAAGATATTTTTCTTGGCATTCGGGACGTTAATTACTGCAATACTTAAATTATTGCAATTAAAATTATGTTACATAATGGTGATACAATAATTCACGTACTTCTCCAGAGCTAGATTGGGAAAAAAATTTAAATCTTAAAAATTCGGCATTAAACCTTTAACCCGCCGAATATATTTGTCTTTCAGCCGCCGCCGAAATATTTTGATCGGCTTGCTACTCTGCTCAAGGACTATAGCTGCAAACCTATCGATAGTACTGTCGATAAAATCGATAGTTTTGTTACAAATGAAATAACGAGTTTTTTCCACTATCGATAAAAAACCAACGGTTGCCAGATTTGAAGATTTTGGGTGCCAAAAAAAGCATTTGAACGACTGGACGACTTTCGCATTCAATTTGACGATTTTAAATAATTATAAATTTACTTTTTATAGAACTATTAAGCAATTTTGAACTTGACCAACAACTTGGCAGCTTTTTCTAGAATATGCAATAAAAATAAGTAGTAAAAGGCAAACAATCGTAGTATTTGTATTAATAATATTGCACCTAAATGGTTTTTATAAATGTTATTGCACATAATTTATCAAAGGAAATAACTTAAATACAATAAAGCGCGTCCAATTTGTGATTTTTCTGTTATTGTGTGTCTAATTTTTTTCTTGAATGAAGGTTTGAGTGTCGAACATGAGGGATAGTTCATAGCCATCACTGTCATTCAAAATGATAAATTTTTGACTGTTACTCATGTTCGATAACGTGTACCCCACTTCACGCAAACAGTTTATGCATATTTGAAACATATGTCGAAAAGTTCATTTAATAAAAATAAAATAAGAAAATTTCAAGCAGTTTTTAATTTAAAAACATATATATCTTTAAAAATGAAAAAGAGTGTGTGTGTGTCTAAAAATACCTAAGAAATCCAAAAAGATAAAATTTAATACTTAAGGCCATGATTCACTATCCTACACAATCGCGCGATCTACGAAAAAATACAACCCTGATCTGATGAATTGATTTTGTATTTTGAAAATGTTCATAGACTCCATCATACCAGGGCTGTATTTTCTTAAAAATCGCACGATCGTGTAGGCTAGTGTGTCACGGCCTTTAAGGTGTCTTTACATGGTAATACAATGTATTACGACATGTCAAAAATGCTGTAGATTATACAAAATCTTAACTCAACAGTTTAATAACTTTGCTTGCATTTTACTTATAGTATCAGTGTAAACTTGAAAAATACATACAACAGACTCTTGTTCTCTTTTTTTAAGCACGGAGAGAATTTCATATATTTATTCTACAAAGTCGTAATACTTCGTATAACCATGTAAAGACACCTTCACATGCGAGTTTGTTCAAACCAATTAAGATAATTATACATGATACAATTATACAAGGTACTTGCAAAAGCCCAGCCTGTTAATGTTTGCAATGCAAATAGTTGTCAAACTTTGTTTACAAGCTGTAAAAAGTATGTGTGTATGCAAAGCATATTTATATAAAGTATATGCAGGTCTACAACAACTGAGAAAGTACAAAAACAACAGGCGATTTGTTTGTGTAAGAATAATGGATGAATGTCAAAAACAGATGGATACAACCAGACCTGGGCAACTTGCATTACTTTTGCATAAGCACTGATTGAAAAACAAAAATTTTAGTGCAAATTTAAATTTGATGCTTGTAGTGCACTATTTTTTGCACTTAAATAAAATCTCTTAAAAGTAATGGATTAATATTGACAAAAAATACACTAATTTTGTGTTGCCACTAAAGGCCATGCTTCACTATCCTACACAATCGCGCGATCTACGAAAAAAATACATCCTGATCTGATGAATTGTTTTTGTCTTTTGAAAATATTCATAGACTCCATCATACCAGGGCTGTATTTTCTCAAAAATCGCACGATCGTGTAGGCTAGTGTATCACGGCCTTAAGCACATCATGAAGTGATGCAATATTATTGCACTATCACATATTGTACACAGTAAAATTTAAAGGCCGTGATACACTAGCCTACACGATCGTGCGATTTTTGAGAGAATACAGCCCTGGTATGATGGAGTCTATGAAAATTTTCAAAAGACAAAAACAATTCACCAGATCAGGGTTGTATTTTTTCGTAGATCACGCGATTGTGTAGGATAGTGAATAATGGCCTTAATAAAACGTGAAAATATTTTTAGGAGATAGCACAAATAAAAAATGTAAAATACACTAAAGTTCATTGAGGGCACTTTTATAAGTACGTACATACAAATTAACGAAAAAACACTGTCAATATAAATACAAACTAGATTACAGAACCAATTTAAAAAAAAATTAAAAAGTTTCATACTTCAAGTACGTTGCATCTCAAGCTTATTTGAAAAACCGTGCAATTGACAAAAGATCAGAACTTAGATTTACGTTTATTGTAAAGTTATATCTTAAAAAATGGTGATTTTATAAACGAAAAATACTACCGCTTGAAACAATTTCATCAAGTTTTGTCTTTCTCCCGAAAATTATAAAAAACGTAGTGATATGATTTTTCGTCTTGGATGACGATATGTACATAGGAAAAATGTAAAATTTATGTATGTACGTATGTTTTTATGTATGTACACACTTACGTTATATTTTGCACTATATGTTCCACTGATAATGCAATAATACTATTCATAATGTGTTTAGTGGTGCAAAAAATAGTGCACTAAAAATAACAATGCAATGTTGATGAATTACTTTGAAGGAATTTTAGTAAAATGCAAGAAAAATTGCACTAATATTATTAAAGTTAGTGCTAATGTAATAAATTTGCATTTGCATTGATTTGGTTTATTGTGGGAAAATGGTCAATGCATTTGCTTATTTAATGCAATAGTCCCAGATCTGCATACAACAAAAATAAAATGTATGGATAGATAAAACCAAAGTAAATTTATTAATTGATAAACCTTTAATATGTGAAATAAGTATAAAAATTGTAAACAACTTTTGACGTTCAGGCATTCACACTACACGAGAAAAAAATTAATCACCTGAGTACTTGCATATACTTTATATAAATTTACTTTGCTCTGTACTGGACATTTTTTTGTTTCTCTTTTCTAGTACTTTTCGCAATTTATTCTTGTTGCTTCATATGATTTTTCTCATTTCAGCGAATCTATGTATACTTGATGTGTATTATCAAGGCATATGGTATTTATGTGCATTTGTATGAGTAGCAATCGCGAAAAAGAAGTAAACAAACTACAAAATTTCTGTCTGTCTATTAATTTCCAATATGTAAAAGCTTCGGGCAAGAACAAAAGAGAATTGAAAAAATGTCCGGCAAGAAATGTCTCAAATGTAAAAGAGGACTATGTATATACATACTAGGGAGTAACGAATGTTCGCATTCGTTATTCGTTTACTTTTGCTATTTGCATTCGCTAAAACGTATGCGAATATTTCAAGCGAATACTAGAGACAAAAAAATTGTATGTACTTCTTTTATGAAAATAGTTTGCTATTAACAAAAGTAAAAAAACGAAAATTACTTAAAGACAGCATAAACAAGATACATAATATACTTACAAGTAAAGCATTCTAATCAATGTTTTAAAGTTTTAACGGGAAACTTTTGAATAAATAAGTTGTCATAAGTATCAAAATGAAACCAAAATCCAGCGGTGTTTGGATATATTTTTCCGTTTTTAAAAAGAAAAGGCATTGTTTGATTTGCGCGAAAATATTTTCTGCTTAAGAGTAGTCTGTGCAAACGGTTGAGAAATGTTGAGCACCATTCATTACTTCGTACAGAATATTTTAAATGCAAACAATATTAACTAGTCCTTGTTTATTTTAAATTCCATGCGAAACAAGTGCCACTCATATTATTTCTCATCTTGAAGATACTATATTTCATATGTTTTTCCCAAGATGAACAGAGTATTACTTCTACAACATTTTTTCAGGAACAAGACATTCCAAGTTTTCTTAATATGTACATATGACATATGTATTTTAATAGCATTTCACATGAAATGTTGAACAGAGTATCAGACTTTAGGGCCAAAGTACGAATGGGTTGATTGCTTAACATTTTGTAAGCTTATTTGTAATAATTATCTATATTTATTTTAATATAATTTCATAAATCTTTCTGTTTTAACAATTTGTATTTTTAATAAATTAATAAATATTTGCTCCGTTCAAGACTCAATTTAAATAAAATGCTATATGTAGTACAACTACATATGTACATACATATATAATACAACTTCATATTCTTATATAAATTTATTTGCATGTGATATTTTAAAGAATTGTAATATATGCATTCGCTTTCGCAAAAATTAAATGTATTATTCGCTTTCGTATTCGCATTCCCTAATACATACTACGTATGTATGTACATTAGACCGACTCAACTTGTATGGAAGAGAAAAAAGAGATTTTGACTAAACTACAAATTAAAAAATTTATCAAAATGTGAAAAATACAATTGCAATAAAAAATATAAAATCTATAAATTGGTCGCATTACTGAACCACCGTATATACAATTTTATTCCCATCTGTTTTTAAAAGATCTTTGTGATTCCGAAGAAATTATTGAAATACCAGGTAAAGTCACAATTTAAAAACTGTTTATGGAGATAAATTTAAGTTCTTCTTTTACCGAAATCAATTTAGAATTCCCAAGCCATTCGCAAAACACGGAACGATTTATTAAGCTAGTAAGCCAATCATGTCTTTCTGTTATCGAAAGTAATCGACCAGGTCATATTGCAAACAAAATGGAATCTTGCAAACTTTATACAAAGATAGAATTGCAAAAAGATTTTATATAAATTTTATATTTTTTAGTAGTTTAGTTAACTAATTTAATTTGTTCTGTTAGTAACTATTTTTCTCATTTTATATATTTATTCAACTAAAAATTAATATTTGAAAACTTAAATATATCTCACAGCATCTTAGATTATTATAATTGAAAAATTAAAAAATTTGATACCCATATTGTCTATATTAAAAAAAAGATAAAATACATCGCGATTTTCGCGTTTTATGTAAATAATTACAAAACAAAAATAAATTAATTTATTTTAAAACAGATTAAATTTGAAAAGCAAAACATTATTTCCAAATACGTAGAATTTGTATGAAAACCCGGAATGAAAATATGTATTTAGTTAAATATCTCAATTAGTAGGTCGCAAGTGGTCAAGTTTTATATACCATTGGATGCTGCTTCAAAAACTCTTTTCGATGATACCAAATTTTATTTATGTCGTCTTAGAGCAAAGTACAAAAAAATTCGAAAAACTGAAAAAAATATCTTTTTTAAAATGGTCCATCCGTGAGCTGGAACGTCAACGCTAGAACCAAAATATTTCGGGAATCACCATAAAACATATCAAGCTTTATTTTCAGAGGCGTAACAAAATCACTTTTTTTTAAGTCGCTCTAATGTACATATGTATGTATGTGTAAGAACCTATTTTTCAACCAATAAACATAAAAATTTTCAAAATAATTCGTGCGTGAGTAAAATATTTTTCTGAGTGAGCGTGCGTGTCGTCAGTCAAAAACCGCTCACGTGCATATCTCTAGTTTAAATCATGTCTACATGTCTGAATCAAAGTTTTTCATTATTAATTAGGGGTTACGCTTTTTTTGGCTCGTGGCACACAAGAAATGCCAGATGTAAACTCAGCCTAATAGGTTTATCTAAGGTCAGTACTCAGTCTTTCCACCTCCTAATCTATCAGCCCCACACTCAGTGCTGAGTTGTTTGGAGTTTCTGTTGTAGACTTAACCTAAATCTTAACCAGTCAGTTATTACCCTATTTCTGAAAGTTATGGCATTTGGGGAGGGTAGTCTACAGTTATAAAAATGTAGCGATAGTTCGAGAAGGAATGAAAGTCTGAAAAGATTATTTTCATTTATGAATTCAAATAACGCAACATAACTATATACATACATATATAATTACGCATTATAGTAGATATATTTTATAATCAAAACCACAAAAAAAATTTAATTTTAAATTTGTCGTTTATTTCTTATTTTTTACCAGTTTTGCATCGATTTGAAATAAATTTCAAATGCGAATACGAAAGTTTTATAGAATATCAAGTGTCTTTCGCATCGCACTTCATTTACACATCGCATTGATTTTCGTATCGCAATACATTCTCATCCTCCTGTTTTAAATGGTTATGGTTATGGCATATCTAATTCAACCTCAAAGAAAAAAAATTAGAGAACAACATTGATTGTTTTTTTATTTTTTTTCTTAATTATTACTTGTAAATATTTCGTTTTCTACAAACTACAACGAGATTTTTCATTTTAATTTGTCTTATTATATACATTGAGAAATGATTATAGTACGAATAATTAAAATCAAACAACTTTTAATAAATCTATAAACCAATCTACTTATGTATAATTTACGTAAATATACTATATGTATGTAAATAATATAAAAAATATGTAAAAAATGGAAAAATAGGCAGACAAATTTCGATAAAAGATACATGTTTTTTATAATGAATCATGGAATGAATAATTCTAAATTCATTCTAAACTATTAAGAAAATAGAAAAGTGTTCACATTTTATGTATTTGTATTATGGAATGTCACTTTTTTTATACACATGCTATTTTATGTGTATGTCAAAATTTGCGGTTTACAATATCTCTGTTCACTCGTTGGTATGTTATGAACATTTGACATAACCTATAAAGGTAAACAAATGCTTACTTTTTTTAATGTCGTATACATTTTTCCTTCATTTTTATTTTTTAATTAATTACTTAAATTTTAATCTAATTTATATTAAAATTTTACTTAATTTTCATCCCCACCAACACTTATACGACGCCTTTTTCAACTGATATTAACGCAACGACGTAGGAAGCGGACATAATAGGTCTGTTCCAGATGCATAACAAAACAGTCCGAACTTGTACAAAGTTATCCAAAAGCGTTCCAGATAGCAATTTTTGTGCAATTGTGAGAGCGAATGAGAGAGTAATTTTTTTCATTTCCTGTACAAACTAGTACGAACTTTTTCTTCTGGATAAGTTCGGACAAGAATTAAATAATCAGCTGTATTTTATTTACATATGAAACTGAAAAATTAATCAGAAAATTTGCAAATATAGGAAAAAAGTTTTTACATACAAATTTATTAAAAAGCAAAATGGAAGGTTTTTTGAACAAAGTTGAAGTTGTAAGTACAATTGTGCATATTTCTCCATTTCTTTAATATAAAAATATGTTTTTTTTCAATAATTCTCGTAGCTTTTACTTTGTTGGAAGTTATTTTCATTTACTTTTTACAGCTGTTGCCAATGATGCAAAATTTTTGTTATTATAATGTTATGCGTTTTAAGCGACTAAAATCACTTAAATTAAATTTAATGTAAAATGTAAGCAACATTACTATTTCAAGATGTGCAATTATGGTTTTTTGCGTTCCAGCAATTTTGGATAATTTTGCATATTCAGAGAGTAATTTTCTTTTTTCTCTCATTAGTCCGAACTTGTACGCAATCTTGTGGAACAGACCTAATTAATACTTTGTTCACGAAAACATTTGCGCAGGGTTGTTCTCCATTTTATTAATTAGTCCCCGTCCATACAGTGAAACATTTTCTGCGCAACATTTTTGATTTCTCTTTTGAAACTGCATTCGTGAAGTTTTTGTTTTGCAGCTTAATACATTTTCTCATGAGAAGGAGACGAGAATGACGTACTCAAAAAGAAGTGCAACTTTGTTTGCCCTTTTTCAATCTTCTTTCCCCCTTCATCAACACTCAAAAGTTTTGCAGCAAATGTTTCACTGTATGGACGGGGACTTAAGCTTAAATTTTCTTATTTATTTTATTCATTGCTTTTGTTTTATTTTACTCTTCCTCCCACAAAACATACAAACCTAAATCAAAACACCAAAAAAAAATACTAATAGCTGTCAAACTACTCAATGTACGCTAGAGTAAAAGTTGCCCAAATTTTGTACACTGCGTCGACACAGACGTACTGAATGGGGCAGAGCTCATAAGAAACCCTATATTTCAACTTAGTATGACTGATTCTATGGGACTCGACCTTAACATAGGGTCTACACCTAACATAATATGTAAGATGAGATCGTCAAATTCAATCGCAGAGCGAGTTATGTTACGTGTAGACTTCATATTAGTGTTATCTCAATCTTATAAGATTTTTTATGAGAGAGTTGTTATAAGAAATCCCATAACAACAATCTTATGAGATGAATTGTCAAAAAACACACGTACATGAAAATAAATTCGTATGCATGTGTGAGTGTTTCTTAAAATAAATGAAAAACAATGTTTTGGACAATATTTTTGGGATTTTATATGTTCAAATGTGTTAAATTTAATTTGTGAATTAAAGTTTGTGCGAAAAAGTGAAAACAAAATATATAATTATACAAAAATAATACATGTTAACTCGATGAGAATTTGCATAAAATGAAATGTTATAAGAAAAGTAGAATTACGTTGTCCTGTTGTATGAGATGAAGAGAAATATCGGCATTTTATTTTTGTTATTCTGCCGACGTTCTCTCACATATTATGTCAGAGTTAATCGCAGTTGTAGACGCTATGTAACTAAAAATTGTAGCATTTAAGGCCATGTCAGATAAAACAAATTCGCTTTGACATATAAGATGAAATGTATGTACATGCTTATATGAAACATGTCACATAAACTACATTTAACGCAAAGCGAAACGAAAAGTTAGGCAATTCTCAACTTTTTGCGTGCTTTAACCATCAGTTGGTGTAATTTTCTCAATTTGTTTGGCCAAACTCGCATGTAAATAAGAAATTTTATTAAACTTTTGGTAAATTTACATATAAAATGATTTGGTGGTATCAGGTGGTATCAAATTGTGCTGTCTTTTATGCATAAAATAAAACAGTGAAACAAACACGCTTTTCTACCAACGTTAGAAAAGTCACGCAAAGCGTTGAAGTTGTATCCGTCAATAAAGTACTCATTGTGCCAACCCTCTCCGTCGTTGCGTTAATGTCAGTTGAAAAAGGCGAAGTTTAACGTATGACGGATTCATTGTGCTGGAATTAATTATTGATACGCAATAAATTAACATCCTGCAAAATAATTATTTTAAATTTATTTGCGCTATGGAAGAACTCTGCATATTATTTGAGAGACCGACAACACTTCTACCGAGAACGTTCGTATCTTAAGTCGCGCGGAATTTTATTCGCGATTGCCCTGAATAATACAAAAAATGTAGAAAAGCACGGGAACAAGAAAAACGAAAAATGTTACCATAAAAACCAACGTCATTGCATGTATGTATATATATACATATACGATACATACTTATGTACATACATACGTATGCGTTTACTTACATGCTGTTGTATATCTATAATGTTTTGTTTCTTATTTTATATACAAACTCATAAAACTTAGTTAACTACTAGTTTATAAACCTTCTTTATACTTTTCAATGTTTTTAGTGTTTCGAACAATTTAATTTTACTTTGTTATTGGTTATTTTTCAAACAGCTGATTGTTTTTCGGCTTGCCCAAACTCGCCCAAAGAAATATTACGGGCTGTTTCGTGCAAGAAGAAGAAGAACATTACTCTCTCAAAAGCTCCCTTACTTGCCCAAACTTTGATTACGGGAAGTTTTCGGTAAAATTGGGATCCCGCGGGCTCCCAATGTAGAGTACGGGATCAAAATCAGGCAAACACACACACATCTTTACATTATTTACATATTAGTGTATGTGTAATATAAGAGAGAGTCAAATGCATGTTTGTACGAATGCTTATTAGAGACTGAATTATTTTCTTCCGTAAGCATTAAAATAACAAAATTTTTTAAATTAAATTTAAAAATTACTTTTGTTCGCGAAAAATACAAATATTTATTCATCAACTACAGCTTCGCTGACAGTTTTAACAAGTTTAGTTTAACAATACCATATGGCAATATTGAAAATTACATGCTTTTTATACTTTCAAATTTGCCACCTGGTAATAAATTTTATTTACACACAAACAAAATCAACAAACTTGCCAGACCATATTAAAGTATCAAAATTGAAACATTGCAATATTAAGATATATTTTAAAACGCTTTGTGAACTTCCTGTTAAAACAGTAAATAATTCGAGTATTGTTCTTAAAAAATGTAAGCAAGAATTCTGTAAGATTATAAATAATTTCTGCGTGACCGGAGAATGAGCAAGGGCTTTTTTTATTTATTTATTTTTTTGTAGAGTTCCGTAAACCAAAGATGAAAAGGAACTTTATTGTTTTCGCTACGCTGTCCGTCAAAAATAAAATATTTAAATTCTGACGCCTCGAAAATGATTTTTTTCACATGTCGTAGTGGAGCTTTTTTCCCCTCATGCCAAAAGCTATCGAAAATCGATGGCACAATATCTATTGCAAAATCGACCCACCCTAATACGCACCCTTGTTGTGGTCGACATCGACGTCACTTTAACACAATACCAAAAAGACGTGTACACAGGCCCCAATTTTTCGGTATTGTGTTAAAGTGACGTCTATGTCGCCAAGTCGAATAAGGGTAATGATTTCGTTTTGCTGGATTTTACTGCCAAAATTTTGTCCAGTAAGAGTTTGAATTTACTCAGCCAATGAACTGTAATTTTTCTCTCTCAATTCACCCTCTCATTTATTCATTATGTGTACGCAAACGCAATCCAGTAAAATGCAGTAAAAAATTTAAAAAAGTGTTTAATTTTCGAACGCAGCTTATAGGTAAAAATTTGCCATGTGTAAAAGTGACATTCCACTCGACATACAACATACATGCATATGTAAATAAATAAATACATATGCATGTATGTATGCATATGTATTTAACTTTTTTAAAATACTTACTTTAATGTTTTAAGATAATAAAACATTTATGCTCACAGATAAAGTGGATATGCCGGATTAAAAATTGAAATTAAAACACAAATTATTGATGTATACAATAATTTAAAGACGACAACCGCAATCAGGTTTATTAATACTTCGCTGCCGAATCTGCTGAAGATTTCTTAAGGCTGCTCCACCATATTGTATACCACTGCCTATACGCTCTGGATCAAGTTCTCCAGTTTCTATTTTGGCCAAGATTGTTTTCGAACATTTCAAAAATGCTTCTTCGACATTTTCACCTGTTTTTGCACTTGTTTCCAGAAATATTAATTCTACAAATAAATAAGTATTTTCTTAAATAGTGTATAACAATTTGAGTTATTTTATAAAATACTTGCCATTTTCTTGGGCGAATGTGCTAGCTTCCAAAAACGTGACATCTCTGGCTTCCTCTAAATCCTTTTTATTGCCAACTAACAGTATAACAATGTTGGGACTTGCTAATGTTCTGGCGTCGTTGAGCCAATTTGCTAAGGCATTAAATGAGTCACGTGATGTCGTATCATAGACTAAAAGAGCTCCAGCTGCTCCACGATAATATGAACGAGTAACCGAGCGAAAACGTTCCTGTCCTGCTGTGTCCCAAATCTGTAATTTTACCGATTTGCCTCCCACATTCACAATGCGTGACCCAAATTCTACACCAATAGTATGAGAACTGTCATCTTTAACTAAGAAGAGAAACATTGCATGATCATACTGCGTACATGTACATATCGCTCATATACTCAAACAACGTCATAACTCCAAAAAACTAGTTTGCCAGGAAACGAGTTTAAAGTTTTAAATATACCCACAATTAAAAGGAAAAAGAAAATTTTATTTTGCTTTCAAGAGTCGAGTAAAGAAGATATTTGTATGAAATTTTTATACAATGTGAGGAACAATATGAGGATTAATTTTGCATCATTAAATTTTTTGAGTTATGACGTTGTTTGAGTAAATGAGCGATATGTACATACATACATACTATTTATTAAATAACTAATACCTATATGATATTAGAAAAAAAAGAATATTCTATGTAACAAAAACAATTCATCGAGTTCAACATTAGTTTATCAGTTTGGCAGTCGTTATGTTTGGAAAAATAGGTTTTGTTTGGTAAATTAATTGATTTAACTTTTTTCTAAAATATATTTACATTATTCTTAAGTCCGCATCTTCAACACACTTTTTTCTAGCGACAAATGAACTAGTTGAAATGTCGACAACTTTCCTTTTATGCTTGAGTAGACATACGTTAGAGACAACATCTCTAGTGTATTTCTGGGACACTGTCAATGAACGCGTCAATAGTTTTTTTTTATTATGCTGTGCAATAATGTTAAGAAATACATACATATGTATGTATGTTTGTAAATTTAATGCTCCAACCCTTATAAAAATGTAGACGAGTGTCACTAAAATTTACTAGTGAATCTTTAGTTCAAATGTCTCCATATGGTCGTAAGATAATAGTGCTAAAGTCTACTGGTAGATTTTCCATGACAAACCTATATTATATGTCAATAGACGATTACATTGGCTGGGGTACACCTAGTCAGTAGTACTATTGGCAATGTCACTAGTAAATCACTACAATTTTACTATTGACATTGGGGGTACACCTGGTCAGTAGTACTACTGACAACGTCACTAATAAATCACTACAATTTCACTATTCGCATTTTCTGCAGGGTAAGTATTATTTAAGTTTTAAGTGGGTACCATATGTTTTTATGAGTGTGTGTGTTTATTGTAAACATGCACATGAACATTATGTGGTCGTGTTGAAAACATCATGTGGTCGTATGAAAAAGATGCCCTATTATGATTTACAACCAAATGGATAGTTTAGTTGTAGTTGTAAAATTTTTATTATGGATTACAACTTTTTTCCCCATGAGACAACTGCTTTTTATCTGTTGTATTTTGGATTTTATTTCGAGTGTTGTACAGTAGAATTCATTTATAGCGACCTCGGTTATAATGACCATCCGTTTATAACGACGGATTTTCAAAGCAAGTTTGGTTCTAAATAGTTTGTACATGCGCAAGCATTCGCTTAGAACGACTCCGGTTTTAGCGACCATCTGCTTTTAACGACCAATTTGCACGTCTGCTTTGGAATGGACATTCGGTTATAACGACGATGTAAGTTCTGTGTACTAATTTTTATTTTTTTCATTCCATTTTTTGTCGTCAGCCAATACTAAATAAAGAAACATATACTGCGGGGAATCACAGAATTTGTTTTCGACTATCCCAAACAGAGGTGCAAATGACAAAGAAGAAATATTCAAACCAGTTTGAGTTGTAAAAGCTGATGGACGCACAAACATTCACTTTTTAATTACCAGCGGTGTTAAAGAAATTTTTTATTTACATAAGAATCTGTAATCCAGCTCAACCAAACGCAGGTAAGGTTGCGTGCTGCACTTTTACTTGGATAAATACTGAGTAAATGTATGTATGTTTTTCCAGAATGGACGTTAAAAAACGTAAGATGTTCTCCATAAAAGAAAAGGCAGAAATTTTGCTGAAACTGGAAACTGGTTCTTCAAATGCAGCATTAGCGAAGGACTATTGCGTTTCGCATTCGACTATCAGTACGGTATGGAAAAACCGAGACGCAATTCGTAAGTGTTTTGAATCTGAGAATATGCAAAGAAAACGTATGCGTTCTGCTCAAAATTCTGATATAGAACAAGCTCTTTTGCAATGGTTCAAGACGCAAAGAAATAATAATGCTATTGTAACAACTTCCATACTTCAAATGAATGCAGAGGAAATAGCGCAACTGCTTGGAAAGGATTTTAATTGCACTGAAAGTTGGATCTACCGTTTTCGAGAGCGCCATAACATAGTTTTGGGAACAATTTCTGGTGAGGCTTGCAGTGTCGACAAAAATCAATGCAGCGACTGGCTAGTTTCTGTATGGCCTAAAATACGAGAGGGATATCAAGCAAAAGACATTTTTAATGTGGATGAAGCAGGGCTCTTTTATAAGCTTCCACCCAACAAAACCCTTAAATTCAAAGGTGAGAAGTGCTGCGGTGGTAAACAATCAAAGGAAAGAATAACCCTGCTGGTTGGAGGTAATATGGATGGGTCCGAAAAAAAGAAAATGCTTGTCATTGGAAAATCCAAAATGCCGCGGTGTTTCAAGAATGTAAAATCGTTACCTGTGGATTACAAAGGAAATAAAAAGGCATGGATGACCTCAGAAATGTTTGAACATTTTTTTTTTGAGCATTGTTTTGAATACAACTAGAATTAGTTGTAACTCAGAATTCAGAGTTGTAAACCGTAATAGGGGCAATAATTGCGATCAATTTAAGGTGACCACATTTCGGAGAAAGAAAAATAATAGAAACAATTTTTTTTGAAGACAATGTCTACATTTTTAAATACTTTATAAAAAATTACATTCATATATGTACATGCACGCAATAAAAATTAAAAATTTTAAGAACCCCCGATGCAGTTAGCGCTGTAGCAAAACATATAAAACTTATAAACAAAATAAAAATTTAACAATATCACAGCCCTATACACAATAAGCTTTCCAGGGTACACTCAAACCAGGTAAGCCCATAAAGGTAGAGGTCCATAGCTCGCTTTTTGCGCGTTACGCTTTCTATGCATCTGTCAAAAAAGTAGAATCAATGTAATAGTATGTGACAAGTTACATTGCAAAAAGCGCAGAACGCGTAGGCGCGTTCAAAGCAAAAAGTAGGTCTACTTTCTACTTTTGTACGCGTTACAAGCACCATGAAAGAAAGTCAGCTGTTCTTGAATGCTAAAGATGTTAGATAATACTTTATTTCTTACTTTATAGATAAATATTATTTTGCCGTGGATAATTTTTTTCCAATAAAAAAAATTTCTTAGCAAAAAAAAACTTGTTTAATAAAATATGTGAATATTTTCATTAATGCGATGTATTTTAATTAACTTTTCACCACACTTTTCTCAGTAAAAAATTTTGCATATTAGTTATCGATTACTTTTACGTACTGAGTGTCATCTCCGCTAAATCTGTATTAAATAGCTGCTTAGAAAAGTTAAAGTTAGTCAGTAATGTGCATACATTTATATGTAATTTTCAATTTACTTACATTAAAGTCAACAAAAGCCGACAATCTGCTGGAATAGCCCTGGCCGAGTTCTTCTCAAGACTATCTTTTAAAATGCTGAATAAATAGTACAACGGCCGTACCCAAAATCTTTTCTTTTTTGAAATTGTTCATAGGCATTTTTTGCACATAAAATTAAATATACAAACTCGACTAACTCCACAAATTCTTTTAAAAACTCGATTTCACTCTCCATTTTTTCTTTATAAGTATTTATAAACAAACGCACACAGCTGATCAAAATAAAAATAAAATGGCGCATGAAAAGCAGTGCATGTAACTCAACGCGAACAAAGTATAGAATGAAACAAGAGGATGAAACGCGTGTAAAGCATAACGCGCAAAAAGCGAGCTATGGACCTCTACCTTAAAGCAAATGTTTATTTCCTTATAAAACCAACCTGTCAACCTGCTTATAAAACCAAAATAAACCAAAAAAAGATTATATATGGAGCTTGGCTGATAGTTATAGAATGCAAATGAGGATACATTGTTTCAACGATAAAAACAAATATAAATCATTCTTTTAATATTAAAGATGACAAAAGATGACTGATAATAAAAAAGATCACAAAAAGAGGACACACATTTTATAGATGACTGCGAGTTAAAATAGATGATTGTCCTCGAAAAAAGAGGACGTATGGTCATCTTATTTAATTTTAATAAATATATAACATATACAATATAGTTTCATATCATGGAATAAATAAATATAAAAATGCATTATGCTGTTCGTTTGGTTTCATAAAATGTGTTTTTATGAAATTTTAATTTTCTGCATGTTGATAACCTTATTTGTTTATATTAACAGCTGTTGTTTGGAAAGCTTTCCATAATATTTGGAATTTGTTTAGTGCTGCCGTACTATCAACGTAATTTAATAAGAACTTTCATAAACCACTGAAAAAATGAAATCGTATTTAAAAATAATTTAATTTTAAGTAAAAATTAGCTACCCAGCTAAAAAAATATGTATGGTCCATATATTTTTAATATATGAATGTATATAAATTAGAGTTTACATAAACCGACTGCAGTTTTGTTCAGTTTTCTAATCAAAATTTAATATTCTCTGCTGTTCCATTGGCATTACAAACCACAATATCCGAGCTCAATAAAATGTCGAACTCAATTAATTTTTGCCGTACAAGCTTTTGAGTTTTTTTGGAATTACATGTTCTAAAAATTCCTAACTAAAATATTTGCTATTTGAAATGTACAAATTGATATTTATATATCGTCTACCTCTAGTACTAGTTCACTCATCCATTGTTAAACTGTTTTTCAATCATTAGACTTTTTATGACTCTGACATTGTCTGCTTTCGAAGACATTTAACTTCAATACAATTGATTGTCTTATAAATTGAGACTGTGTTATACTTTCAAAGGAAAATCCATCAACCCACTGCGAGCTTTGATACAATAGTTTCTACAAATCCGTCCATTAATTTCTGTCCACGTTGTAAAGATCTTTGAACCAATTCTTCATTATGTGACGCTCTCAAATCATAATTAATGATTGATAAAATAAAAAAAATAAAATCATCCCCAAACTATTATATTACTGCCACCATGTTTGGTTTTTTTTTGTGTAACGTGGGTTGAATTCTTGCCTCTTGGGTCTTCTAATTTTTGTTTCATCGCTAAAGAGCATATTACACCATTTTTTAGACCTTCTGATCCACACCATGTCTTATGACTATTCGTAAGGTATTTTCTCTTCGTTACATTCACTTTTCGTAACAAGGGAATTTGGCGAGGTATTCGACAAGGATTGCATTAGCGACAAGGATTGAAAAAGAAGATATTCAAAACAATGCTCAATTGTGGCAAAAAATTCAAGTATGGTAAAAAAAAACTACTACTGACACCTGTCGCAAGATTATCTCTTCTATGCCCAACAGATTAGATAATGTCATTAAAACTAATGGTGGACATAATGGCTACTGATGTAATTTAGCTGTTTCAGTGTTATTTTTATGCAAAGTTACTCAATAATATTTTTATTTCCAGGATCTATTTTTGCTACCTATTTTAATGGCCAAGTGAATTTCGTGTTTTTTTTCGCATAGTATGTTAATTAATTTAAAATGTTACGTTTTTATTTTTATTTTTATTTAGTCTAATGCTGCAGGCAATGAATAGAAACGAAGATCGGCTATTTGTTCACATAAAATCGAAAAACATGAATTTTCATAGATTATAGAGGTCGTACCTATTTTATTGGCCAATAAATAATCAACTAACCAATACAAATAGCCAAAAGAAATGTGGAATAAAATTAAAAGTTTAGTATTAAAAAACCAAAAAATGTGATGAAAAGTGTGATATTTGAAAACATAGAATATAAAGGAAGTATTGAAATTGCTGAAAATTTTAAATAAATATTTTGTAAAAAGCATTGAAAATATTTCAATTTAAAATGAGCTATATGAAAACAGAGTACTTAATATAAATTATAGATTCAGTTTCCGTGCAATATCTCTACTAGAGCTAAAATATGTATGTAAAAGTATGAACAAAAAACCGGACTATAAAAAAATTTCTACCAATATTATATTAGATAATTGGGACATAGCTGGCAATATGTTGTTAAAAATTATAAATAAATCATTGGAAAGTGGAATTTTTCCCGAAAATTGGAAGGAATCAATGATAACACCTTGAAAAAATAAAAAATACTAATAAATGTGAAGAATATCGTCCAATTAATACTCTTAAAACATGCTAAAAAATTATCGAAAAAGTAGTCAAAAATCAGTTGGAAGATTATATGGATCGGGCTTTAGAAAAAACTACTCTTGTGAAACTAAAATTAACTATGTAATAAATAAATGGAAATTTATGAAGCGTGATAGTAAAATACTTGCCATTTTTCTAGATTTCAAAAGAGCTTTTGAGACAGTAGACAGAGATATACTGATAAAAAAAACTTTTTAAATGCGTGATACAAAATAACGAACTGAAATGGTTTCAATCATATCTATCAAAACGTAGGCAAATAACAAAAGTGAACAATATTGAATCTAGTACAGTAGTAAATGACTTTGGTGTACCGCAAGGCTCAATCTGAGGAGCGTTGCTATTTCTGATATACATACATTAATGATATTGAATATGTTATACAAAATTGTGAAATTGTTCTCTATGCAGACGATACACTGATTTTTACAGAAGAAAAAACATGTGAAGAGTGTTATGAAAATCTAACAGGAGATATAGAAAGAATAAATAAATGGTTAAAAATGAACAAACTTAAATTAAATGAAAATGAAAATAAAACTAAAGTATTGGAAATTAACATGGACACGAATAGAACTCTTGCAATAAATAATATTATAATTGAAAAAGTCACAAATATTTAGTATTTGGGTTTCTTAATTGCTAAGGAATTAAAATTAAAAGATCACATAGAATACATTTGCAACAAATCGGGGAAAAATCGGGTTTTTCTAAAGGTTAAGAAATAAAGTATCGGTAATCACAGCAATAAATATATACAACACTATTATTAAACCACATTTCGAGTATGGATCCACTATTTTGTACACATGCTACTCAGATCAACAAATATCAAGACTG
Organism: Nowickia ferox; assembly: GCA_936439885.1. NCBI lineage: Eukaryota > Metazoa > Arthropoda > Insecta > Diptera > Tachinidae > Nowickia > Nowickia ferox. Next base: position 36,607,432 of record OW387027.1, read on the forward strand.
CAAAAATTACAGAATAGGGCAATGCGAACAATATTAAAATGCAATCGACTTACACCTATAACATTTATGTATGTTGGAATCACTGCGATAGCTTAATGTACCGCTAAGATTAGAATTTAATACGCTGAATTTTATTCAAAAAATTAAGATGGGAGAAGCACCCCAATATTTAACAGAGCAAATAAAATATGTTGGAGAAGTACAACCATATAGACTAAGAAACACTATGGACTTTAGACTACAACAACAAATACAACCGCAATGCAAAAATCATTATTCTACAAAGGATTGAATTTATACAACAAGATGCCACACTACCTAAAGTCTGAACAAAATACTAATATCTTTAGAAGAAATATTGTAATTTTTGTTAGAAATAATAATGAGGTTCAAATATGTAATAAATGTATGTAAATGTTCTTTAAAAAGTATTACAAATATATACTACTAAATAAATTAATAATAATAATAATGTAATGTTTATACATATGTACTATGTATGTCTAGGGACACGTGTTTCGGTCCTAAAAGAGACAAAAACTTGTTCAGAAAAGAAATATATTTTTGCAATTTTATTTTTGGTGGGAATCGGTATACCGGTATATACCGGTACAGACATAAACGGTATTCTGGATACCGGTACTTTCTAAAGCTCCGTTCAGACTATTATACAAGTATTAATACTTTCATCACATTTTACGATACAGAAATCTAAATACATTCGTTGCGACTGTCAAAAAATCTAACGTAAAATCACATATTGTGTTCAGAGCTGTGGTTCAGACCATCACACTTCAAATAAAATGTGTAATACAAGCAGAAAACAAAATAGCTGTTCAATGAAAATGTCTGTGCTATTCATTGACTAGCGGCGGCAAAGCGGTTTCAAGTAGGCCGGGACGTGCCGGCACTTAAAAAAATTCAGCAATTATAAATATTCTATGTAAATAACAGAAAAAATTTAAGAAAAGATATTACAAAAACGTTAAAAAATTACGTCAACGAAATATACTTCCATAAGATTCACTTATTAAAAATTTTGAGCCGATATACATATGACAAAACATTACATCAATGACGACACGCTATCGGCGGCGAAACAGCCGACTTGGAAATTTGGTTTGTGTGAAAATGCAACCCTGATCTAATGAAAAGTACTACCGTTTAGAAAATTTTCTAATGGTAGGTGCAGACTTTGCAACTTGCTTACGCAATACGCTTTCGAATATTTTGACACAGACACTGCAACCTACAATGCAACCCATAAACATCAAAACGTTTTGATATTTTGGAAACTTCGAATGCAACTTCGCACGCAACCATAAACAAGACTACAGACTATGAGACCGACAATGCAACCTGCCTGGTTGCATAAACACGTTGCTAAGTCTGTACCTACCATAAAAACGAAAAAGTCTTATGGGATGTCAAAATTTGTATCGTATTATTTGCCACTTTGATGACATTTTGCGTTCAGACTATCACACTTGCACGTATTATTTGAATTTTTGACAAGCATAAATACAAAGTATAATAGTCTGAACGCGGCTTAACCGAAATGAGTTTCGGTATCGGTAACGACACCGGTATCTATTTTTAGCGGTATTTGAATCGGTACCGGTATTTTACGATACCGTTTGCCAACCTTGTTTTCAACTAAATAAAATTCCAGTCGTAAAGCAGCTCTGGGCTGGGGAACAGCTCTCGCTTCATAGTAATTATTTCTTAAGTGCGGTCAGGCTTGTGTGTGTTGTTTGGCATTCGAAAGTTTTACGTCTCACTCGCACTTGTTAATGGGTACCGCAACTAATTGTATCGTTTACAGTTAGTTATTTTGTGGTATTTCCATTATCAAGTGCAAAAATTTTTAATAAAATTTAATTGGTGGAGACCTTAAAAAACTCTAGGGGTGGATCTTGGAAACTCCTACTTCCTATACGATGGTATAGGTCGTTCGTAGCTTCGGCTGTGCGGCACGTAGCGCCGTCCTGTTGAAACCAAATGTTGCCAATATCCTCCTCTTCAAATTTTGTGAACAAAAATTCGTTCAACATGGCCCGATAACGATCGCCATTGACTGTAACGGCCACTCCTTGCTCATTGGCCCAATTATGCCTCTGGACCAAAATCCGCACCAAACAGTGACTCCTTTTAGGTGCGTCGGCTTTTCAATGTATTCGTGCGGATTTTCTGTGACCCAAATGCGACAATTTTGCTTGTTTACATACCCGCCAAGATCAAAATGAGCTTCATCTGAAAAGATGATTTTTTTTTGGCAAAACCGGCGTCTTCTGTAAGTCGATCGCAGGCCCACTTAGCGAAGCGTTGTTCAAGCGTATACACAACCATATTCGTTCAACGGAAGGATAAAACTAATTATCTGTCAAATCAGACATGAGCTAAGTGTAACCATTCACGAAACAACCACTAGTTAAAAAAAAACGTCAGATGGCGGACCCTATAAAATATGCATTTATTAACTCTTTTTTCAACATTTAGTAACATTAAAAATTTAAATTTTATCAGCCTAATTGCTTTCTTAAAAAACATTTTGTCAAATCATATTTAATACAAAATTAAGCTAAGAATTTATTGTAAAAATTAACGTTCATATTCAGTTTCTAAATTTTAGCTGTTCTATAAAACTATAAAATATTGATGCAATTTGTTGCATTTTTTAAATCCATAATTCTTTTTTTATAACTTTATCAAATTTATTTTTAATTTCTACACTTATTCCGTAATTCAACATGAGTTGTTAAAGAATCAAAACGATATAATTGGACTATAGTGTCAACACGAAAGCCATTCTCTGGGTGCAGAAATATCAATTCAGTGCCTAAGTTTTCTTTAATTTAAAATTTCTTTAATTTTGTTAATAATCATTCAACACGCTCCCCATCTACTTACTATAGCCTGTGGGGGAATTCGTATCCCAGAATCTTTTTCTTTAAAGGCTGAACGTAAAGGAGCTTTTAAATCCACTTTCTATCCACATGAAAGAGCGCAAAAGAAAATACACAAAAATTTTTGGGTTCCCATTCTTTTGTATTTTTTTGTATTGAAATTTTCAAATGAATTGAGTTTTAATCCCAGTTGAAATTGATTTCGTTTTCCTCTTTTTTGTTTTGCAAATATACTTTGCAACTAATCAAAAAACACGGAAATTTGTTTTATAACATGAAAAAATTAAAAAATGTATTAAAAATACACATTTATAATGAAATATGCAAAAATATGTATTTATTTTAAAATATGCGAAGATATGCACTAACAAATCGATGCCATTTTGTCGCAAATTCGTTGATTCGCAAAGATATTTTATTTACGTTGAACTACGACCAACGACAGAAAACATGCATTTACATGAAAATCCTCTCCCTACATATAACATTGGCATCAACAGCTGATAATCAGCCGGGCGGAAAAGGTCACCTGATATTGAATTCGCCTGGGGCTGCTACTTTTTATTTTATTTGGAGCTGCTTCGCTAAACTGCATTTAAGCCCTTATTTTTTTCTTATTTTTTTAATATCCTATAAGAGCCCCATAACTCGGAATATAAGCGTCGTCGCCAACTCTTTTATTTAATTTTTTATTATTTTATATCACATAAACTACTTTTTATTTTGTTTTGAGCTCTTCACTAAACTGCATTTAAGCCTTTTTTCTCCTTATTTTTTTAATTTTCTATTTTATGGGATCATTTTTATTTATTTCTGAGAGAGAGGGAGAGAAGTTCAATATTTTTTCGGCTTAAATCTAGTTTAGTGAAGTTATTCCAAATAAAATAAAACTCATCTTAAAAGATAGAAAATTGAATTCTAAGAAAAAACTGTTATGCCCAAAAATCCTCGGAAAGCCATATTTACGGAGTTATAGACCTCCAAAGTTTTTTAATGTCTTTTGACATTTTCTTGGTAAATTTTTGATTTAATTTAACAATATATGTATCATATGAAAGATTTTCAAAATTATTACATAATAAACATATTTTCTAGGAAAATTAGGTTGTATTTTCCCTATTTTTTGGCTTGTTTTTAAATTTGAGTAGATCTTTTGATCTCCATTTTTACTTTGTCGCTTTTTAGTCGACTAAAATTTGTAAAATTACTTGTACTTACATTATAACGGTAATTCTATTGTATATACAAGCTTATGTACATGCGTACATAAGCATATGCATATGAATGTATATACATATGTATGTATTTATGTGCATGCATTTATATCAGGGATCGCAAATAACGATTATTTTTAAAATTTAAACTGAAAAAATCACACTTATAGAAAAGTACTAGGTGCACAAGGAATATACCAAGATAATCGATGTTACATGGACTACCTATATTCCTCATGAAATAAGAGTTACTTTTCTTTATTTTTTTGCTTAAAAAAATTTTACTTTTTAAACTGCATAAACTTTCAATTTAAATAAATTAAATTTAATTTTAAATTTAAATAAATTTTTAATTTAATTTAACATATACATAGGAGTTTATTTTACAGATTCTGGCGATAAATACAATTTTATCGCGAAAAAATAGGATTTCTACAGTTTAAAAATTATTTTTTTTAAGCAAAAAAATAAAATAAACAAGTAACTGTTATTTTATGACGAATAAATAAAACTCAGAAAATAACTTATTTTCTGAAAAATAAATAAAAATCAAGAACTAATCGGTGAAGTGGTTTTTAATAAAAATCAAACAAATATTCAGGCTTATCCTAAATAAAATTTCACATGGAAATTTCGGAACAAATGCAGTTTAGCGAAGCAGCTCCAAACAAAATAAAATTCAAAAATAAGAAAACAATATTAAATAAAAAGGTTGGCGGCGACGCCTATTTTCCGAGTTATGGGCTCTGAACTTTTTTTATAGGAAACTGCGAAAAATCCCAAAAAAAAAAATTAAATAGCATATCTAATAGAAAATTAAATAAGAAAATCAATAAAGAAAAAAAATTTACTAAAGTTCAGTAGAGATGCGTGCACTTGATTATACGATTTGGAAAAAAAAAATTAGCGTCGGAAAATTCAGAAAAATAAAATTTTTAAACTACGTAAAAAGTGATCTGTGTGATATTAGGGTGCTTGTATTTGCAAAAGTTGTCCAGTTTAACCGTAGCCACAAATATGCAAATATTGTTGACAAAAAATCAGGAGTCCTTATAAGTTTTTTTGGAAAAAGTGAAAAATTTTTCCTTCACTTTTGCAGAAAAAAGTGCACGAATAAATAATTTTTTTTAATTAAGATGTTAACAATTTTTCAATAATCACGCTTTTTCTTTTTAATTGTCAAAACTAACAAGTAAATTAAAAGGAAAATTCATAAATTTTTATTTTGTTATGTGCTTTTCATGAGATGACAAATTTGTTGTATTTTATGCATCAAAATATTTTTCAGAATACCAAAAATATACAAATAGTCATTCACCTCAGTTTTGTTATAATTTTGTCACTGTCACAGAGGTTAGAATAGGGGTATAAGCCGTGAGCAGTAAATATTTTCTTTTAACTTCAAAATGAACAAAAATATAAAAAATACTACTTGATTTTCCTTGAAATTTGTTTACCGTGTCATAATTTTGGTAATCTTTCATATTATACCCATATTGTTATACGAAATCAGAAACTTACCACGAAAATGCCGACATTCAAAACTTTGGGTGTCCGTAACTCCGTAAATATGACTTTCCGAGGATTTTCGGACATAACAGTTAGATAAGTTTTATTTAATTTGGAGCAGCTTCACTAAAGTAGATTTGATCCATTTTTCTATCACATAGCAACTTTTTATATTGTTTGGAACTGCTTCACTAAACTGCATTTGTTGCCTGGAATTTTGCCAAATTTTTTTACTACATATGTTAATTTGTGCCACTGTACATATCTATGTACACATGTACACACATACACATGTTTGTATTTATGTTTTGGAAATCATTTGTAAAAACTGATATTGTATTTTATTACTTACACTTATTTTCAATAAAATGATGCAATAAGCAACTTTTGCCACTACCAGCACTACCAATTATTAAAAATTTGAATAGATAATCTAAAAAGAAAACTTAATTTTAGTATTTTTACGATTAACAACAAGCGGGCCAAATCCAATACCGTATGTTTCAGACATTATTATACCGAGAGCTTTCCTCACAATTAATAAAAACAATTTGCTAGGCCACTAAATTCAACAAATATTTGTTTAATATTAAGCACAAAATATGATTTTAAATAAAACCTAACACATACTTATGTATATATATGAAATTTAGTTATTTCCAAGGCGCATTAAAAGGTGACCGCACTACGCCAGGTGACTCATATATGTTACCAAGACAAATATCAAATTTGATTTATTTGGGTGAAAGCAAGGCAATTTCATGACAGGTAAAGTTAACCCTACAAGAACAGTATCAGTTAATTTACTGGTCATTTTATTGGAAGTCATGTAGGATATATTCATCATTGCGTGGAACAAAAAAAAACGTCAAAATGAAAAATGTGATGGAAACTCTTATGTACATGTGATATTGCATCTCTCTCTAACTAATGAAAATAACATATAGTTGAACTCCTCACTCCAGTGCTTTTTACTAATCAATGATAGCATAAGCATTACTCAAGTTTGACTTATCATAACTGATTAATATATCCCCCACAATTGAGTAATCATACTTGATTGTTATACTGACAGCAAATATACTTTTTATTTTATTTTATTTGCTTTTTTATTATAAAAATATAACTTTAAGATACACAAGTAAATAACATATTTAAAACAAAAAATACAAATAAACATAAACACCAAATAACTTAAGCGGTATCTAGCCCTCTTCACAAATTGTCATCTCCAAGGTGCGTTACAAATGTGTATCTAAAATTTTGAAGGAATTATTTTTTTAATAAAACTCGATATTTAAAATTTTTGACATATATACTTTAGATGTTACACTCTAACATACATATATGCTATAGTAAAGAAACTATATTTTTTTTCATGAGTATATTTATTTATTTTATCTTCAAAAAATAAACTAATAATAAGTATTCAAATCTTAAATCTAGATATAATAATTAGGCCCAACCAGTGTCAGGCATAAGCTTAGTGATAGCATTCAATAATACATAAATATCGTATTAAGCACAAAAATATTTTCAAGCTATTTCATCTGGAGTGTTGAGATGTTACGAGCAAGGGGATTAGAATGAGACCCAAGTTTTGTTATTATATACATATATGTATATATATAATTAAAAAAATAGAGGTTAATATTTAAAACCGAATATGACAAATTCCAAATAAACAATCATAAGTACAAATCGCAGGTAGCAAAACGTATTATGTTCATTGTTTTCCTGCAATTTTGTATAGTTAACTGATTTTTGAATATTAGGTTAGGTAGACAGGTTTCTAGGAAGATATAGCTATAAACTCACGTTCATTTCGAAGGTCTTTTCATGCTTACCTGAAAGAAAATAAAGAAGGAGCTAGAGGGAGCGAGTGGAGGACTTAATTTTATTGGAAAATTGAGAATTTAAGTAGGTAACCTAGATTTGCTTTACAAATTTTATATTGAGTATAGTATATAAGGACAATAATTTGGAAATGAAAATAAGCTTCATACAAATATTTGATTCTAAAAGATTGAAATTTTTTTTCAAGTTTTACTTTAGAGCGTTTTAGGAAACACGACTTTCATAGAAAATTAAACTTAAATTCTTACAGCAGTGAAACAGAATTGGACTTGCAAAAAAAAGTATCAGCTTTTGTCAAAAATTTGAAAAAACGCTACAAACAAAGCTGATTGGAGTAAAAGTAAATTCAATATGTGCTTTGCAAAATGGTTACAAGTGGAACTTACTATCCAGATAACTTCTGAAACTACAAGTAAAAACAGTGGAGGAAGACCACAAAAATCACTAGATAAATGTAGCGATAGATCTAAGAGGCGAAAACTGAAAAATATAAATGAAGAGATCTGATGTGAAAACATTAAAGATAGTTTGCTTTGCCAATTGCGATCACAAAAACAACTAACGAAAGTGGAAGCCGAAGCTAAGGGACTGCTACACGACATAAGCAATAAAGAACTGAATATGAAATATTTACAAACAAAATTCCAGCCAAATGAATAATAATTATAACTTGTTTTTACTATTATTTAAGTGAAATAAAGTATAAAAATATTAATATTTAATGAATGATATTAAAATAACGTGTTTCTTACGTGTTTTGTGCATTATATAAAAAGGGGTCAAATATAAATATCTATGTCAGTCGTAAAGCAGCTCTGGGCGAGTCAACATCAAGCGTCGTTGGCAATTATCTCTTAAGTGCAACCAGGCCACTGTTGTTTATTGGCCTTCGAGAGTTTTGCGTCTCACTCGCACTGGTTGACTGATCTGCCACGGATAACCATATATTCTTGCGGTTCTTCAGTGGAATTTCTTTAACAACCACGCTGCTACTTCCTATGTGAAGGCATAGGTCGTGTACAGTCAGTCACAAAACCTTTTTAAAATACTGTTAATAACATCTTGGGCATATGGTCTAGTTACTCCGCCCATATTTGTGCAACCATATTATGCAAATTTACTTTGTATAATATGTATAAATAAATAAATAAATAAATATCTATGATATATCCATAGATTAACATTTCTTCAGGTACTAATATTTAGTTTTGAATTATGGTTAAAGTTTCTCATAAGTCCATCATAAAAAATCTAAAAGCCAGATTTTGTAAAAAAATCCCTCATTATATAATACTTAGCGTAAGGGCTTTATGATACCTAATTATATTTTAAATATTAACAGGTATATTGTGTATAAGTGATACTTAATTATTTTAAACTAGTTTTATGATTCTCATAAGTAGTGTTTAAGTATTTTTTTTTAATTCAGTGTCTTGCAGATATTCATCTAGTAGAAACTTTTCTGTTATTTATGTCGGAACATGTCTTACATGCTTATGTATGTATATACGAGTATATATTCAAATAACCAAGAGTATATAAGCTGTTTATGACTGAAAAAACTAGGCATATGTATTCAATTTTCAAAAACTTACTTTGTTGTTTTTATAAAAATGATTTTAGTTTCATTATAAGGCCTTTTTTCAACAAAAATAAAAAAGAAAAAGTGCGCATTTCTAAGCAAATTAAAAAAAAATTTTGAAAGTTCAACTTTAACCTTACATTTCTCCACAACCACTGTAGTGATTTTAATGAAACTAAAACTGGATAAAAGCTTTAGATGTTAATTATCCACGAAAAAAAATCTTCATTAGTTTAAAAGTTACAGAGTTTTGGCCGATGAACCACTGTGCGGCGCCTTTTATATATATTTTATAAATTAATTTATAAAATGTATTGGAAATAAATAAAATAATATTTAACGCATCGCCACGTATAGGCATGTGTTTTACAAACAACGGATACAAAACCGATACAAATATCATGTAAAAACATACCCATAATAGGGGTGTGCGTGCAGGTGTCTGTCATTGTGGGTATGTATGTATGCTGTCTGTTTATATTAATTTTTATATGTTTAAGTCAAGTAAAAGTAATTAATTTAAAAAAAAAATATATAATAACATCTCCAAGAGGGCATACAAAATGTGGGTTTTTTTTTTAAATATACTATATAAAAATGAGGTGTTATATTGTATACATTTTAAGACTGATATAATGGCAAAGATATACATATTATATACCGTTGAATAGACAATTGCGTCTTCTATTGTGATTGCATTTTTTTTTCATGCGTATATTTATTTATTGTATCTTCAAAAAATGAACTAACAATAAGTATTCAAATCTTAAATCTAGATATAATAATTAGGCCCAACCAGTGTCAGGCATAAACCTAGTGATAGTAATCAATAATACATAAATATCGTATTAACCACAAAAATATTTTCAAGCTGTTTCATCTCGAGTGTTGAGTATTAGACCCACAGTGTCCCTCTTTTTTAAGCGGATGTGTCCTGTAAAATTCAAGATGTTACGAGCAAGAGGATTAGGATGAGACTCGAGTTTTGTTAAGTATTTGCTTGCGTATTTTTTAATTTCTTCAGTAACTAGTGGCAAATTTAAATCACGATGTAAATTTGAATTTTTGATGTACCATGGAGCCGATGTTATTAGTCTTAAAATTTTGTTTTGCCTTCGTTGGATTCTCTCTATACTGCAAGCTGAATCAGTGCCCCATAGCTGTATTCCGTAGCACCATATAGGTTTAAGAGCGACTTGTATATCAAAAGTTTACAATCTAGACTCAGCGTGAAATTTCTACCAATCATCCAAAGAACCTGAGTTAATTTTAGTTTCATTTGTGTTAGCTTATATTCAATGTTGTGTTTCCATGTAAGCCGACGGTCAAGGTGTATACCAAGGTATTTCACATGTGAGTCTTGAGGAACAATTTGATTATTTATTCTAATGGGAGAACAAGTATCTTTTCGTAGGGTAAATGTTATCTGAGCACACTTCTGTTCATTTACTTTTCTTCTCCATAAGTTTAGCCATAGTTGCAGCTGGGTAATATGTTCCTGAAGATATCGAGATGCCTCGTGAGAGTTTTCGTGCATACTAAGGCAGGCTTTATCGTCGGCAAATGTAGATGTAGATGTGTGGATGCTACTGCTCACAGGCATATCACAATTATAAATCAAATACAAAACTGGACCCAGTATACTCCCCTGTGGCACACCGGATGAGATTGATTCGGGAACACTCATGAAGTCTCTTTCCACAACAGTGAACATCCGGGCAAGAATATAACTTTGTAAAAGATTAAGAATGTTTATTGGTAGATATGTCTTCAATTTTAAAATTAGGCCTTCATGCCACACTTTATCAAATGCCTGAGAAACATCAATAAACAGGGCAGAACAATATTTCTTTTCTTCAAATGTTATTCTTATAAATTGAACCAATCTATGCGTTTGTTCAATGGTGCTATGCTGACTTCTAAAACCAAATTGATGATCCGGTATGCACGCATTATCAGTTAGAATTTTTTCGAAGAGCTATGACATTGTCTACAGTAAACTTATGAGGCAAACTCATCAACATCTGATTACTAATTTCATCAATACCTGAAGATTTCTTTGGGTTGAGTTCAGCAATTAGTTTTTGTACCTCATGCATCTTAAATTTTAAGGGTCGAGGGGGTAGAACAACTACACAAGGTAAATCAACAACGCCCGTGCATGTCTTTGGGGTAAATACGGATTTTAAATGCTCAGCAAATATGTTACCTTTTTCAGTATCATTTCTTGCCCAACCTCCGGTAGAAGTGCGCAGAGGTGGTTTAAATTCAACGGGTGTGATAAGCTTTCTCGCAGCGTGCCGCAAAGAGTAATTAGATGCTGGTGTGACATCGAGGTTTTGCAAATAATTTTTAAGAGATGCGGTTCTTTCAGATGCAATCAACTCTTAGAGTCGTTTAGTGCACTCCTTAAACCTGATTTTATGTTGGGGTGATCTGTGGTGTTGCCATTCCCTTCTAGCTCTTCTTTTTTCACATATGAGACGTAGAGCAACTATAATTAATAAAAAAATCCATCATTACTTCCGATCAAATGACTAGTCAATTGACTGTCATTATTGAATTCAATATAAAATTGTTGGAAATGTGTTAATGAAACAATTTTCTTAGTGTTAGTTTCAGTCATTCATTTCTTGCAAAGTGTATCAATATCAAGAGGCCTTATCAGCGCAGCTTATCGTCAGCTGACTTAACCCTCTTTCAAACTTTATATAAAATAGCATAAAATCTTAACCCGAACTGTGAACATTCAAATAAAAATAATCCTACAACAAATTTGTATGTATGCTGTTGTAATGATAAGGTCACTTGGTATTAATTACTTTGATTTCTTGTAGGGATTACTACAATAAAGTACAGACAATAAAACAGTGTGGTATTTTGTTGTTGCCTAGGGAGGCTGAAGCAGCTGTAAAAGCATCTGCAGCCACTACGCCTAAAAGGCAACGTTCAGGGGAGGAGCCTTCGCCGCAGCTAAGGGCACAGCCATCCAGCAAGCGTCAAAAGCAGGTGGATTCCAAGGTCACAAACAAACCTTACAGTGAGGTTGCAAGAAACCTACTGGTAAGGGCTGTTCTTGAGCGTAGTAACTGCGACAGAGCAATCGATCATGAAAAATTGGGATTGATTTGTCAGAAGTTACTGGATATTTACCTGCAGCACACTAACATAAATCAAGGGCATTCGCCGCAATTCATGGACTCAGGCTGGTTTCAAGGACACGTGAAACTGGTCTCCTGCATGGACGAATTATCGGCGTTCAAACTAAAGGAAATCATCCTATCCCTAGGGAAAGTGTGGCCCGGCGCGAGACTGGAATTGGTCCCGGTCAGTGAGATACCTCGCAGGCCGAGAGCAATTGCGAAGATCCTGGACATCTTCCGGAAAGGAAACCCGGACTTACCGAACTGGAAGGTAGTAAAGGTTTTCGAGCCCGTTGGTGCCCGTAGGAAGGTGATCGTGGTCCTTAATAAGGAGACGTTGTCTCTACTCCAGGGGAGGCAAGGGATGCTGTACTATGGATTCAAGGGCATCAAACTGCGCATCTACCAGGGTGATGACAAACCCCATCCCGAAAACCCCGTTGCAGCAGAGGGGTCGTAAGGGGTACTCGTTGACAAAACAGCCAAGACCAACGCGGAGGCCTTAGTTGAAAATATAGATTCAGTTGCTTCGGGGTGTTTCCAAGTAGACTCTTGTATGATTGGGGACCTCCTGGATAGACTTGACTTCGTATACGATGAAAACGCTCTTCTGGATCCAAACACAGATGACGCAGACGTCGTTGTCAACTATGACTCTGATATATGAGAATGGCGAAGGTAATCCAGATTATTCTTCACTACTCGAAGGCAGCCTCAGAGGCATTAACCAACCGATTCGTAGAAGGATGAGTGGATATTGCGCTTGTCCAAGAACCATGGACTGCCAATGGTAAAATGCTTGTATTTAGCGCAAAAGGTTACAGACTACTGTATGTGAGTAAATCAGGTAAAAATGATAAAAACATCAGATCCTGTATTATGGTGAAAACCAATTTAAATATCTTCATTCTGTCTAATTTCAGTGATGAGGATACAGTAGCCCTAGCATGGGAGACGGGAGAATGGAGAATCCACAGTATGGTGGCTTCTCTCATGCTACATCGCCCATGATCATGCGGACCCCCACCAAGCATTTTGGTCCAAAAGGCAGTTAAGGAAGCAAGCAAGCGCTGTAATCCTATCATAATAGGCGCTAATGCAAATGCACATCATGATATCTGGGGAAGCTCATATACAAATTAAAAAGTTGAGTGCATTTTTGATTTTATTATGAACAACAATCTGGCAATAATAAATAAGGGTTCAGAACCAAGCTTCGTAGTCTATAATAGGCAGGATGTATTAGACATAACTCTAGTCAATTCGAGGCACGCTCGTTTAATTCGTGAATGGAGGGTCTCTGTGGACTGCTTGTTCTCTGAGCATCGCTTTTTTTATTCTTAATTTCAAATAGGAACGCAAGATTATACATAACGAGATGTAAATCAAACTGAGAGGTACAGAACCAAATCCTCACTAATTTGATTGCGCAACGTCCAATTATAAGAGACGCAGCGGATATTGACTTAGCCGCAGATACGCTATCAAATGCATTTAGCATTGCAGAAACTCGTAAGAACTGCAGACAACTTTTAAAGTCGGCAAAAATGACAGGTAATTGGTCACTTTATAAAGCCTCATTGAATAAATTCAAAAATGAAGTCAGGAATGCAAAACGCAAAACTTGGAGAGAATTCTGTAATAAAGTAGAATGCAAAACGCAAACTTTGGAGAGAATTCTGTAATAAAGTAGAATCCCACTCCGAGACTAGCAGACTGCGTAAAATCCTAGCGAAAAAACCATCGATACCCAGGTATATCCAGAATAATGATGGAAAATGGACAATAAATAGTAACGGATCTCTAGAGGTCCTAATGAACACCCACTTTCCGGGCTGTCAACCCTTTAGTGATACTCAACAAGTATACCCCTCCAATGCCCAGACACATGTATCCATAGATATTACTGTGGAGAAAGTGAGGGTCCAATAGCTTCCATCCATTTAAATCTCCAGGTCCGGATGGTATCATTGCTACGGATGTGAAACATAACGCAGATCTCGTAATCCTATGGTTACTTGTAATATATAAAGCCTGCATTATAAAATTGGAATCCATGAATATTAAAACAGTTGCATACGCAGATGATGTAGCGATTACAATATATATATTCCAGAATATGGAATTGAAATGTCCTTCAGACTCCCGGACGAATGTAGTATATTAGAGGCAGAGTTATTTATCTGCAATTAAAAGAGCGATTCACTGGTTAAGATTCTATCGGATCTCGAACAGAGTTATCGATGAGAGATGTGTACACCACATCTATTCTCGTCCAAGAATGTCGAAAATATTGAGTGCGGGGACACGGGACTATTTCAGGAAACATAGTTGCGGATGACCTGGCAAGGAGGGGAACCATACTTACAGAGGTTGATATTGACAATCTCTGTGGTCTCCCACTCTCATCCTGCTGGAGACGTTTCGATGTGACCTTTCTTGAAATAGCCCAAGACAGATGACGCAACGAGCCCACCTTTGCAATAGCGAGAGCCCTCTAGACTCGCCTAATCTCCCATAGAACGAAAAACCTCATGAACTTCAATAGGAAGCACTTGAGGAACCTCGTGGCCACGTTGACCGGTCACTGTGCCTTCGGAACCCATGCTAAACGTATGGGTCTCCCGTATAATGACTACTTCAATGACGAGGAAGGGGAGGAAAATGTCCTGCACCTCCTGTGTCATTGTCCCGCTCTGGAGGATCTCCGGTTGCACCTCATTGGCAGAATATGCTTCGGCAGCTTATCTGAGTTATCGGAAATTGAGCTAAAAAAAACTTGAGCCTTTATATAAGGAACAGTGGCTGGTATATTGCTAACTCCCCCCTAGCTAAATTAGGACCCACTCACCCCTCTCTTAATATAACTGTCATATCTTTCTACCTCTATCCCTCTCACCCTCCTTTCTCTTTCTCACTCTTGCTTTATCTTTTTAATACAGGTAGTATTCCCTTTCATTATAATGGACCCAAGTGAGCTGGACTCTAATTTTTCTAATCTTCCTTGCCAGCAGCGTGCTAACCTAACCTAACCTAAGGCGAATTCAGTATCAGATGGCCTTATCACTACAACAATGCAACTACACAAAAAACAACATGTAGTTTGCTGTGCTAAAGAATCAATCTGAAGATTTCTAAGCAAATTTTGACATTTTGGTTCAAATTGCTCAATTTGGCATCAACAGCTGATAATCAGCCGGGCGAAAAAGGTCACCTGATTCTAAATTCGCCTTTATTTTCATGTTATATGCTCTCAGCTTCCGCCGACGATTTTCTCAATAGACGCCGCGAAAGCAATCATCCGGCGCAGATATCTGTACATAAGAAACTTTTGACATACAAGCCAACAGTTATATGAATTCGCCTTAAATTAGGCAACAAGAAATGTGGATCAGCTGTTTTTTCAACTTTACCTGTTATAGATATGCCTTCGATAAAAGCAAGGCGAGTGCATACTATGTGGCCGCAAGGGATCAGGTGACTATTTTCGCTCCTTGTAATTTGACATTGAAAGTATAAATTTCTACAAAGCGAATTGAGCCGAGTATACCTTGTATGATTTTTCCTTGGGTAAAAGCTTTAAAACATTAATTTAAGGCGACAACTAGGTGGTCGCAATGGATCAGGTGAATATTTTCGCCGCTTGTATATTGAATATACGTTGGATGTCAACACACATTTTTCAGTATTATTTTTTAACATTTAAAGTATAAATTTCCCAAAGCGAATTGAGCTGGGCATAAGAAACATACATGCTACCCTGTTTTGATAATAAGATGATATTTTATACCAACAGAGTACATGTGATTATTGCTGTTGTAGTAATGAGTGTATCTTAAAAATTCGCCAAACCAGCTGTCGGTGTTTTTTTGTCGTGATCAAGGCAAAAAGTACTTACAGAGATGTCACGAGATGAAGAATAATTTGCGTTTTCGGACATAGAATATTGTGTGTTTTCGGAGGTTTCGCTGACTCAGTGACTGCGTCTTCTTTAAAGTTTCTTTCGTGGTGGCGTTTTTTAATGTATTTTCGTTTTATGCTTTGTACCCTCATTCGCTGTGCGATTTTTGTAAATAAATGGCGAAAATTAAAATTTTTGAATGAAATGAAATCAAATGCCTTCTGAAATCATTTTAACACAATTTTTAATCACCTTTTTAATAGTAATAAGTTTATTCGTATCATGGTTTTTAATTCAACACAAGAAGTTCTTTCAACTCATTTTGTAAAATTGTTTAGTTACTCAAATGTATTTTCATTTTACTCTTTGTGGTCTCATTGACTGTGATTTTTGTAAGTAAAAGGTAAAAATTAAAATGTTTCAATGAAAATTAATAAAGTTAAATCAGGAATCATTTGCAAACAAATTTTAATTACTTTTTAATACCAACAATCTTTTTCATATTCTGTTTTTTTAATTCAATTCATTCATTTAATTTTGTAAATATGTATGGATGTATGTACATATGTTCATTTCATAAGATACACATTTTCTTTGTTTGTTTTGTGCCTGCCCAGACTTGCAATTTTTGTTGCAGCAACTTTTTATTTTTTAGTGCAAAAGAGCGAGAGAGGAATACAAAATGTATATATTTCTATTTCAACACTTTCACACATATTCAAGAATTGCTGTAACAAAAATTGCAAGTCTGGACAAGGACTTTGATTATTTTGTTAACATCTTAATGACAAATATACTAAATTTGTTCCTTTCTTGCAGAACCTGCGTTACAGTGGATTTTAGCCTTTTTCATCACTCATTTCCTTCAACTCTGGTATCCTGTGTAGTCAAAGCAAATTCATAACAGATGAGGGGCCATACTAAATATTTAACCATGTCGGTCATTTCACCGACAGTGGTGATGGATTTATCAATCTAAGTTTCAATCAGTTTGTTAATGGCAATGTGGAAAAAGTGGTGTAAACTTTTGTGCACGTGTGATTTTGCATCTTTGTCTAACTAATTAAAAATATCTGCTATGGGACATATATATCTGACCTACTTACTCTGTCGTATTTTTACTTATCAGTTGTTAGTTGTAAAATTTCAAGCCTTTGAAGACTATTTTCTTATTTTGCATTTACGTTTTACTTTTCTTTATATATTTAATGCATTTTTTATTTATTGTTTAATAAAAAAAATGAATTTCTAATCATTTTTGTGTATGTTAGCATGTGAATCTGGCAACACTAGCTGTCATTCTGTATACAACGCATGAAAGTTGAAAGGTAGAGGTCCATAGCTCGCTTTTTGCGAGTTATGCTTTACACGCGTTTCATCCTCTTGTTTCATTCTATACTTTGTTCGCGTTGAGTTACATGCACTGCTTTTGATGTGTGTGTGTGTGTGCTTTTGTTTATAAATACTTATAAAGAAAAAATGGAGAGTGAAATCGAGTTTTTAAAAGAATTTGTGGAGTTAGTCGAGTTTGTATATTTAATTTTATGTGCAAAAAATGCCTATGAACAATTTCAAAAAAAGAAAAGGTTTTGGGTACGGCCGTTGTATTTAGAACGGAATTTAAGTGGGTTTTTTGAAACCACATTTAAAAAATTAAAACTTCTGACCCCCAGCAATTTCGAACCGCGACAAGAATGTCTGCAGATGTCTTTGACTATTTATTCAGCATTTTAAAAGATAGTCTTGAGAAGAACTCGGCCAGGGCTATTCCAGCAGATTGTCGGCTGTTGTTGACTTTAATGTAAGTAAATTGAAAATTACATATAAATGTATGCACATTACTGACTAACTTTAACTTTTCTAAGCAGCTATTTAATACAGATTTAGCGGAGATGACACTCAGTACGTAAAAGTAATCGATAACTAATATGCAAAATTTGTTACTGAGAAAAGTGTGGTGAAAAGTTAATTAAAATACATCGCATTAATGAAAATATTCACATATTTTATTAAACAAGTTTTTTTTTACTAAGAAATTTTTTTTATTGGAAAAAAATTATCCACGGCAAAATAATATTTATCGATAAAGTAAGAAATAAAGTATTATTTAACATCTTTAGCATTCAAGAACAGCTGACTTTCTTTCATGGTGCTTGTAACGCTTACAAAAGTAGAAAGTAGACCAAGGCACATTTACTACAGGTACATGCATTAGAGAAAACAGTGTGGCAACTCTGTGCTTCTCACAGAGTTTTACAAAGTAATTGTCAAAATATTGTATGCATCAAACAAGGCACAAAAGTATTTGTCAAATGAATTCTTCGTTATAAACGTGTAAACAAAAATCAGCGGATGAGCAATTTGCCCGATGCATGTACCTGTTTGATATGCCTTGAAGTAGACCTACTTTTTGCTTTGAACGCGCCTACGCGTTCTGCACTGTTTGCAATGTAACTTGTCACATCCTATTACATTGATTCTACTTTTTTGACAGATGCATAGAAAGCGTAACGCGCAAAAAGCGAGCTATGGACCTCTACCTGAAGAAAGTTAAACATTTTGCGAGGTACGCGCGTCGCAAAATTCTTTATGTAACTTGCCTTATGAAGACATACTATTTCAACTTTTTTGACAGAAGTCTGTATCACAGAATATTAGTTAGTCTATGGCACAAATAAATAATAAATTTCTTGAATGTTAAATTAAGATTTTATTTGATTCGACATAAATAAATTTCACTTATAATATAATTATGACAATATGTCGAATAATAAATTTCTTGAATGTTAAATTAATATTTTATTTTTCATTTTGCCTTATTAATACTTTTATTGTTATCCAATGGATTCCTAATAGTATAAAGGTGTTGAAAAATAAAATAGATTCATGTCGAATAAAAATTATTTGCTGGGTTTTGTATAACTTTCTAAGCCTACTACGCTTATTTTGCTTTTGTGATTTTCAAAAATATTATTTGTGAATTTTCAAATAGTTCTTGGAAGTTTGTGCATAAGATAAGAGGTTTGTGACTGTTCAAAATGTGTGGTTGAAGTCTACTGACGATTTGTTAAAGCAACAATGAAATGCATATAGACATCGCTTAACGACCAGCAAATAAATTTCACTTTTAAAGAACTGTCACATCGGTTTTTAAGTGTTGCCCTATTTACGTAAAATATTTTAAAGAATGCGACAAAGTATAGCATTTCTAGCTAAATTGACAACTGTTAAAGCAGGTCGTACACGACATGTTTTTTACGTCTGACATGTCAACTTTTCAACTCAGATGTAATTCTGTATGTCTATCAAAAATTGTGTTTTACAGAAGGTTTATAATATTCGGTCACAAACGTGCATGTACAAATACGTCTGACATTGTCCGTGTTTGTATCCAACAGCTGATCTGTGCTCAAATTTGATTAAATATTTTGTTAAAAGTGGTTGTAAAATGAATTCAGAAAATAATAAAATTGCAGTGTGCAGCATTATTTCAATTATAACTGCAATTAAAGCAAAATCAAATATAAAAAAATGTAAATATTTTTGCACAAACCTATGTCGTTCTCCGTTTCAAAATGGAGTGTTGCCGGCACAATAATGTTTCTTTACGCCGCAAAAAGTTCACTCATTTAAAATAATTTTTCTTTAAATTCGAAGAAATAATGTTAGGATATAAATATGGAACTCAATTTTATTGCATGTACATGATTGTTATTTAATAGTTAAAAAAAACATAATATATCAATGTTGTAATATTTCAACCTTAGGCGGCTAATGATTCCGTCAATATCGGAACGCCGCTGAATGTTTCCTCAAGGCATAGATTTTTGACAACATATTTTGCTAAAGAAAAACAGCTGATGTCAGTAATTTTGTCAGAAGAAAATAGAACACTCTCTAATTGATATTTTGTCAGAAGACTTTGCGTCTGACTTTTACAAAAGCAATATTTTAAAGGTACCACACGACATGTACATGTTTTACACTGGGAAATATGACAAGTCAGATGTAAAAAACATGTCGTCTACGGGGGGCTTAAGATGGATTCACCCATTGTTTCGGAACAAAATTTTGGTACGAATTTTTTTTATATGGAGTTTGACGCTTCTCTTTTTGGGAGAGAGAGAGATGAAGAGAACAAATTTTTTCGGAACATTTTCTGCTTGAAATGGTTTATGGCTTCGTTAGTCAAATCGTATCGTCTTACTTTTGAAGTTGTCGTATCGTTTAAGTCTGTATGTTAGTTAGTAAAAACGTGAGGCTGCCAGCGAAAGTGTCAGCTGTTACTTTGCTTTATACGTGTGTGTGTATGTATATAAGCCAGAAGTTGACGTTTGCTATGTAAAAATCTATTTTCTGTAGATTTTTACGTAGCAAACGTTGCCAACACATTTTCAATAAGCATCAACATGCTTATTAAATGTTACGGATTTTGTCAGCTGACACGCAACAGCACGATACGATTTCAGTAATTCTACCATTAATTTTAATTTTTGTCCAGACAAAATTGAACTGAGCTGCCAACTAATTTAATCTTTCAGCCAAGGTTGAACTGAGCAGCCACATCATGTTATATGAATAATAAAAGCACAGAGTATACTTGTATTTATTAGAATAGAAATAAAGGAAAATTAAAAAAAACATATACATATGGAGTTGAACGAAACAATTGCATTAAACAATTAAAGAGATGTGTTTGACACAGCAATTTGTAATCACTTGTCGTTGTGATGTCACTTCTAAAATTAATACGCATCGTTTATACACGTATTTCATATGGTAGCTTTGATTTTCCACACAAAATGTTCCAAATGGACGAATCTTCTTGCAAAAACCTCTCAGTAAAAAAATTTTTCTGCAGACAAAATTTTTTTTCCGAAACATTGGGTGAATTCTCCTTTAATCCATCACTGAAAAACAGCATGGGTGGCTATACCCTGTTTAAATTTGTTTCTTGGTTAACGTATGCTAAACTAAGTTTAACTTATTAATAAAAAACTAGCCAACAACCAACACAGTTAACACAGTTTTCATATTGTTTTAAACTTTTATTATTATAAAAAATAGATAAATAAGTAAAATATTTAAAAACTAAGAAAAATAACCAAAAACCCAAAATGACGTAGGTGGTATCTTGTTATATGACCTATCGGCACTTGGATGGTTTCCTCGACTAGCTCAAGACAGGAGGATTTTCGTTGAAGTTCTCAACCGTCATCCAAGCCCAAGGGTCAGTAGCAATTAAACTATAAAACAAAAGCTTGAACTTACTTGTCTAGACGCATTTTTAGGGAATGTAGCTGTTTCTTCCGACTGCCCTAATCCCATCCTTGGTTATTTTCTCGCATTCGATTTAATTTTATTATGATCCCTTTTTTTTGGTTACCACACACTCACCTTACTTCATATTTCACCTCTCTACTTTGACTTATTCAGACATATTCTTTAATTTCGGCTCACAAGATACAATATTAATATTTATTTTCATTCCTTATTTTTTAGGCTTATAATTTTCCATATATACAATTACAATTTTAATTATATTTTCCTTTCCACAGATTTAAATTTTTAACTATCAACTGGATTGTGTCCGAAAAAAATCGTATGTAGCTAAAACTTCTATTTTCTTTTCTTTTTACAATTACAAAAAAAAACAATGTTACAAATAAAAACGAAATTTATCGCAGGTTTCTCTTCCTCATTACCTTAGAGCCACTCTCGCTCATCTAATCGTTTCACAACCTAATTGTTCCTACCTGAAGGAGCTCCCTAAGGTATTAAATACTCTGCCACTACGCATAACACCGTAGAATTTAAATGTTTTACGAGGACGAAATCCCTTTTATAAATTCCTCTTTATTTAAAATAAATTTATATATATTTTGCCGCTTTTCCGCTATATAACTATTTTCCGGGAAACTATCCTTACAGATTTGGAGTTTTTTCTTTTTTTCCTTACAAATTCAGACACTATCGTTAACAAATTTTGACACTATCGTTATGCATAAAAATACATATCATAATCATACATATAAACATAAATTAAATATTTGTCTTATATACAGACATTTCTCCATGTAGTTAAATTAATATTTTGCTATTTGACTTAACTTGTTTTTTTATCTTTCAATTTTCGCACCGCTAGGCTTCACTCATCGCCGCTTCAGGGATTTTCCTTTGCCTCTCCACCGCTTCGGTGGTAAGTTGGAATTATCTTGCCTTGAGGCTGCTTTCCAAGATAGGCACCTTCACAAATATATTACTGTTATCCTCCTTTTTTTATAATCTCTTACGAAATTGTTACAATTGTTCTTTATAAAAAAACTACTTTTTGTTTAAACAGTTTTTTATAATATCTTACAAAATCGCTCTGATTTATAAAAGCTTTACTTTACGTTTTATTATTATTTCTTTTATATAGTCGCCTGCGCTCTCAACATCCGCCAGATCAACCTTCCTTTTCAACCTTCACTTGTTGAATCCTTTGTCTGTCCTCAAAATTAATTTTCTTAGCTTCATGCATACGTCTTTCCCACTTCCAATTTTCCTCTATAATCTTTATAATAGCTTTTCCAATCTAGCGGTCTATGTCCGCTATCCTTTCTGACTACATGACTCACTAAAAGAGCAAGTTGAAGTTAAAAATTAATATTTTTGAAGGAAAATTTTTAAAATTAGGTTTTTAAGCATTTGGAAACTAATTTTAATCACTTTTATAATACTAATAATATTTTACACATTGTTTTATTTAGTTCAACACTGCAAAATCTTTCATTTAATTTTGTTAAAATGTTCAATTGTTCATTTCACTAAGTATACATTTCTGCTGTTTGTTTTGATTATTGTACTAAAAATATTCAATAACAAACAGTGATCAAATCAGCGGATTTTAGCTTTTTTCATAAGTCACTTTCTACAACTCTGGTATACTTTGTGATTTGCACGCGATACATCGAACTGAAGACATCACATTATCAAATTAATTACCGAAAATAAAAAACATATAAGACAAGAAACATCGGTAACTATTGGAAATAGATTTTCACCCTTCCCATAATCTCTACGGGTTAGCCTATACGTTGACTACTCCCAGCCTGCTAAGACTGTCGGAGGGTAACGTATTGTTCCTATTCCACATCACATCATCGGCCTTGATTTTCATCAATTTTAAGGGATATTGATATCGATGCAAACCTTGCAGCTACCTACACACATATACATACATACGTACTTTTATATATATAGCTGTGCATGCTTACTGCCCTCACTTTACCCTAAACTAGCATCTGAACCTGGATTGAGTTGGAGAGTGGTTCCTCCCAATCGCTATACGCTCTTTCCTAACAAAACAAACTACATGTGCATATACAAACTAATATACGGGTATGTCCACAGCAACAATCTGCCCCTTAATGCTGTTTTCAACCTCCAGCACACCTTGCTTTTTACAAATATCTAAAATTTGAAAAATAAATCTTATTATGTGTATATTAAATTAAACATTGTAAATCCCTTTTATTCAATATTTTTTATACTTAACTTTTTTAACACTTCTATAAATTTTAATTTCACAGACCGAACGAATTATATTTATTTATTTATTTCATAAATACTTTACAAAGTAAATTTGGAAAGTATTGTTGTACAAATATGGGCGGGGTAGCTAGACCATATGCCCAAGATGGTATTAACAGTATTTTAAAAAAGTTTTTGTGACTGGCTATACACAACCTATGCCTTCATATAGGAGGAAGCAACGTGTTTGTTAAGGAAATTCCACAAAAGAACCGTAAGAATATACTGTTATACGTGGCAGATCAGTCAACCAGTGCGAGCGAGACGAAAAACTCTCGAACGCCAAACAACACACAAAAGCCTGACCACACTTAAGAAATAATTACGATGACTCCAGAGAATTTCTTCAATCCAGAGCTTCTTAACGACTCTACAAACATATTTAGTTCAAAATAACCTGTTTTTGTAACTGAATTGAATGTATCCTTTAAAATTTTATTTGAAAAGTACTATTCATATTAATTTAAAAAAAAACTTGATGTACTTTTAATTGAATTATAGTAGTAGTAACTATTGTAGTAGTATTAGTGAAAACCGATTATGGCCATAAGGCTAGGTTTTCGTGTTATGAATGAATAAATTAAATTAAATTAAAATTAAAAGTACATATGTATGTATGTATAATTTTTTACTTATTTTTTACCAAAGCTCTAATAAATATACATATATATTTTTTTATAACTTATGGAACATCAATTTTATTAAGGCCATGTCATATACAACTTTTGCTTCGCATTGCATTGAAGATTCGCTTTGATATCTTAGATGAAATATACGTGCTTATATGAAACATATCACATAAATTTTTTTTTAACGCAAAGCGAAGCGAAAAGTTTGGCAACTCTCAACCTTTAGCGTGCTTTGGCAATCGGTATGTATAATTATCTTAATTTGTTTGGCCAAACTCGTATGTAAGTATGAAATATTATTAAAATTTTGGTAACTTTATATAAAAAACGAGGTAGTGGCAGTATTTTTATTTATTTTATTATATTTAAAAATTATATTATATACTTCGATATTTATTACACTACTATTCCCTTACTTATCATAAGGTCTGCACCAAGGCACATTTACTACAGGTACACGCATTAGAGAAAACACTGTGGCAACCTGTGCTTCTCACATAGTTTTACAAAGTAATTGTCAAAAATTTTATGCATCAAACAAGGCACAAAAGTAATTGTCAAATGAATTCTTCTTTATAAACGTGTAAACAAAAAATCACCGGATGAGCAATTTGTCTGATGCATGTACCTGTTTGATATGCCTTGGTCTGCACCTAACATAATATGTAAGATGAGATCGTCAAATTCAATCGCAGAGCGAATTATGTTACGTGTAGACTTCAAATTAGTGTTATCTCAATCTTATAAGATTTTTTATAAGAGCGTTGTTATAAGAAATCCTATAACAACAATCTTTTGAGATGAACTGTCAAAAAACACACGTACATGAAAATAAATTAGTATGCATTTGTGAGTGTTTATTAAAATAAATAAAAAACAATGTTTTGGAAAAAATTTCTGGGATTTTATATTTTTAATTTGGTTTTTAACTTAAAGTTTATGTGAAAAAGTGAAAACAAAATAAATAATTATACAAAAATAATACATGTTAACTCGATGAGAATTTGCATAAAATGAAATGTTATAAGAAAAGTAAAATTACGTGTTCCTGTTGTATGAGATGAAGAGAAATATCGGCATTTTATTTTTGTTATTCTGCCGACGTTCTCTCATATATTATGTCAGAGTTAATCGCAGTTGTAAACGCTATGTTACTCCACCGCAGTACATCTACTAAACATAGTTTTTCAAAGTTAGTGCTAATGAAAAAAAAGTTAACAAATAGGTCGAAGGTAAATAATTGCAAGCCCATGCGTCCATGTTTGAATTTATAAGATGTTGATCTGGAATATCGGATTCCCAGTGCAGATCATGTTAAAAATATAGAAACACAATTCGAAATAAATGATATAATCGTCACCTTAAATGCAAAACTTTCTGTTTAAGAAACACTAACAAATTACCTCTTTTATCATTTTTATTACACTGTAAAAATTTGCAGTGTAATCCCTATATATCGTTTTCTATTAACAATCCAACGTTTTTACGCTAGAGTTACACGACTCAAATTTGCTTTCAATTGCCTTTTTACACACGAGAACATAGAGACAAAGACAATAGTTTAGTGGTTGGCATAATTTTTCAACCAGGTACAACCCCGCATCAGCAGCACACACTTTTTCACTTTATTTTATTTTTTTTAGTATATTTAAATGGGGTAGAACTGGGTCCAACTCGTTAATTTTTGCCACAAACCTATGATCAAACCCATGTAATTAAAATGGGTTTGGTCAAAGGTTTGTGGCAAAAATTAACGAGTTGTACCCAGCTCTGAAGTGAGGTACACATCATCGAACATGAGTGACGGTCAAAAATTCATCAGTTTCAAGGCATATCAAACATGTACAAGATAAGGTCAACCCAAGCACAGGTATACTAACATTAATAAACGATGAAGCAATTGATATCGTAAATAATTTTTAACCATAAGTAATAAAGATAAGAAACAAATCATAAATAAAATATATCTATTGTAAGAGTAAAAATACTGTAAACAAAATGATGTAAACACTAATAAATTAATAATGTTTTTAATACACAAAGAAGTATCAGCTAGTTCTAGATAAATAAGAACAAACACACAAATTATAACTCTTTGTAAGAACAAAAGAACACTAAAATATCATCCCTTAACATTATACGAACGAAGAGTATAAATAGCACTGTAAATACTCTCGCTCGCCAGTCCATAAGAAAACTCAAAAAACTTAATATAGTTTAAAAAACTAGTTCATAAGTAAACTAATAGTTTCCTAAGAAAATTAAAATAAATATTAAATAAAGAATATTTCAAGATACAAAGGTATCTTGAAATTTAATAATTTTTTATTAATATAAGAACATTGTTTCTTAACTTACACGCATCAGGCATATTGCTCATCCGCTGAATTTTTGTTTACAAGTTCATAACGAAGAATTCATTTGACAATTACTTTTATGCCTTATTTGATGCATACAATTTTTTGACAATTACTTTGTAAAACTATGTGAAAAGCACAGAGTTGCACCTAATGCGTGTACCTGTAGTTAATGTGCCTTGGTCGGAACCATGGTAAAATTATACAAGGTACTTGCACGACTACATAAAAATTACAACACCAAAAAAATATTGTCAGAAACAGATGTCGTTTGTTTTTAAAAATAGCAATCACAGGGTAACTAAAGTACACAGTGTGTAATTTCTACTCTCATGTGCAGGCCATGTAAAGAGATTCATATATAATCTAAGCGTAATTATACTTTGGAATCAATTTTTATTTATTTTTGTTTTCATTTTAACCTACACAAAAGATGTGTAGTGTAATTTTCTTCAATGTGTAATTGGCGACACAGTTATGTGCAAATTTATTGGCAACAATGTAATCATTTTATTCACACACATACACTAACATTTTTGCAGTTTGTAAACAAAGTTTGGCAACTTTTTGCATTGTATACATTAACAGGCTGGGCTTGTGCATGTACCTTGAATAATTTTACCATGTTCCTAATACTATGTTCAGACGGCATCATGAACCACTTGGTTCGCTCACTGAACCATGATTGTGAATTATGCCGTTTACACGAAACTTTTGTGGTTCGTTTTGACAAATCTTTCTGATGCAGTGATGCCAACTTAGCCCTTTTCGGCTTAGGTTTAACCCAAAGTAAAAAACCCGCAAATCTAGCAATTTTTACACTTTTCTTTTTTACTTTTGGTTCAATATGACTATATTTTTTCTTTGTGAAATTTTTCTTCCTTTAATCTAGCAATATCGACTTTTTACCATTTTATTTTGATAGTTTGCTTTACCAATTAAAAAAGAGAAGAAGAATAAAGAATAATCTTATATTTCTTTAAAACTTATTGTGCTTTGAAAAATAGTCAATAAAGCCTTAAAACAGGAGATAATGTATGTATGTTTATTGAAGAGCGAGAATTCGAAATTTTATTTAACCCTAGATAGATAAGGTACGTCTCACAGACGTACATCTTTTTAATTTTGTACTCTATCAAAATCGTTTGTCATGAGAGAAAGTTGTTACGCTCAGTATTCTCAGTCGTTATCAGTAGCTTGCTAGTGGCGGTTGCGTTCGTGCAGTAAGTTGATTTTATATCTCAGAAATTACAAATCATACGTCTCGAAGACGTATTGATATCTTTTGTGTAATATTTTGCTTAATTGTTTTATTATTTTCCGTAATAGTTATAGGTAATAAAAGGACATTTTATTGCAATTGTTTCTAACAATGGCATGGGAACAATAAGATCCAACAAACGGAAAATTCCAGAGGAAGTAAAAAATTTTGTTACGATGGTCCTTTAACATTGTTGTCGTATAAACATAAGCCATCTAAAATGGTATATTTGCTTTCTTCCTGTAATGAAAAAGGCACCATTGATGATAAAACAGGAAAGCCAGACGTAATTTTATATTACAACTAAACAAAAGGCGGAGTCGACACATACGACCAAATGTGCTCCCTGATGTCATGTTCAATTAAAACATGCAGATGGCCAATGGCAATATTTTATGGAATGCTGAACATGACGTTTATAAACTCATATGTGATTTATTCGCACAACATAATTTCTGCTAATCAAATGCCTTTAAGTCGTAGAGAATACATGAAGAAACTTTCCTCGTCTCTAACAACACCTTGGATGCAAATAAGGCTTGAAACTCCC
This sequence comes from Nowickia ferox, assembly GCA_936439885.1. NCBI lineage: Eukaryota > Metazoa > Arthropoda > Insecta > Diptera > Tachinidae > Nowickia > Nowickia ferox. The sequence continues at coordinate 36,635,916 of OW387027.1, forward strand.
ACTTTGTCGAAATCATTGCCTGACAACATTCAAAGTTTGGTTTACAATACACTAGAGCTGTGCCAAATCGTTCATTTAAGTGACCGCTCATTTTCGTTCATTTTGTAAAAAAGAACGAGTTCGTTCATTTCGTTCATCCGCTCTTTTCAAGAAAAATAACGAAATGAAAAAACAAACAGTTGATTCGGTCAATAAAAGAGACAAATGCAATGTTTTTGTTATTTTTTGGCAAAATGATCAAAACAAACAAAATAACACAAAGGAAAAATCAGCAAGTAAATTTTTTTTGCAATATTAAAGTATTTTTTGTGTGACATAAAATAAGGAATTTGGAAAATATTAATAGCATTAAGAAGTGTTCAAGATGTGTTTTTATTTTGCCACACTTAAGTCTCTGCTGGTAAATAAATCTTTGGCCAATGAATAAAAGTCAAAAAGCGGGAGCGAAAATAACTTAATTACGTATGTGAGAAGTTAAACCAGTTTAAAAAATTCATAATGGTAACACTGTAACTAAAAGTAGATAAAAAGGCAAATGAAAACGAGAAAATGACAAAAAAATCCCACATGAACGATGAAAAAGCAAAACAAAACAAAAAAAAAAAAGAGCCAAGTGCGCTCGGTCATCGGTCGTTCATTTCGTTCAATTTATTTTTATGTGTCAGTACTACCGAAACAAAACAGTTCAGTAAAATGACCGGCTCACTTCGTTCATTTGAGCGATTCGTTCAATTTTACTCGTTCGTTCATGAACGACACAGCCCTACTAATAAATTAATATGAACAAAAATCGTTGAAGTAGTGGTGAAATAAAATTAATATTTCATAAAAATTAATAATTTATTTTATCAAATAAAATAAAAAATGTTGAAATTAATGACGATGGCATAAATACTGATGAATATGGCGCTTAAAACTATCGTTCTCAAATGGAATTGAAGAAGACTATCACAATCGTCCATTGTGGGTAGCACCAAATGGTCATATATGTATTCCTAGCAGTGTTGCCAGTGAAATTTCGAGAAAGATACATTTTAGTTTCCAAAAAGATACATATGTTCCCAAAAAGATACATTTTGTAAAATATTTTAAAGTCCATTTTTAACGTTTAACATTTATTAACATAACATTTTTATTTCATATTTAATGAATATTGTAAAGAAAATGATATCATATAAATTAATTTTTATATTTAATTAAGTCATGTAATTTTAAAACTTTAAAATTAATTATATGTACGTAACTATCTTTGGATGTTATCAAAACAAATTAATTTTTGTAAAAATTAATATACGAGCTAGGGCGTTTATACTAAGGCGATTATATCAAAAAGTTCATATAAATTTCCTGAAAATAAAAAAGATGTTCATATTTCCTCAAAAAATTAGATATTCATATTTTCTGTACATTTTGCGTACAAATTCAAAAGATACGAAAAATGTCGGGATTACACATGGTACCTGAAGTCATCAAAAGATACGAAAAATGTATCTTTCGTATCCTAATGGCATCACTGATTCCTAGAGCCTTTCTCTCCTGTATTTAAACATGCTCATGACTTTTTAATTGCTGAGCTAACTTGAAACCAGCTGCAGGCGTGAAACCTGCTGCCGCCCAACTCCTCTGGAGAGTTCAAACAAACATTTGCACCAGTGCGCCCCCCTGTAAGTGCAACATTCTAATTAAAATAGAGCAGTAAATAATATAAATGTATTTGTGTAAAGATTCTATTCACGTTGGAAAGAGTATGAAATGCCTGAACATATATGCTTCATTTCACCCTAGAGGAAGCTCAGTAGCAAGAGGACTGAACTACTCTGCTGTCATTTTGTTTATTTCATCATGATTTTTTGTACAGAAATTAAAAACATAAGGTGTGTTCATTTATTTTCCTAGCAGAAACTTGCAATGAGAGAGCAAGGCAGAAATTTACAAAATTAATCTCCCAGATACGAAAATGTAAATGAAAGCTTTACTTGTAAAAACTTGCAAGAAAATTTTATTCATGTCAGAACCATTGATGGAATTCATGATACAATTGTACTTTTTCTAATGTATTTTGGATAATCTTGTTTGCTAATATTTTAAATTACAAAATCGACATTTAATATGAAATACTTTACACAGCTTGATGTATTATTTACTATTTTTTATGCATTTTTCATTATTTTTTAATTCTATTCTGTTAACAAATACAAAAAAAAACCCATTTTCCATCTCTGATCAAATATGATAAACAAACAATTGAATTTTAAAATTCATTGACAATAAAATTGAATTTATGTGGCTTAATGAAAGAAAAACAATAAATTAAGAAAATACGCTTTCTTTTTACATACGTATACATATTTTTTCAATAAAGGAATTCACATATTTGAGTTTTCCTTTTTCAGATATTTTTCAAATAATTAATTTGAAAACAAAACGCAAAACAACTGTTTGAATAATTATTGCAAGTAAAAATTTTACTTGTAAAAACTTTCAAGAATTTTTCTGTCTCTCAATTTTTTACGCTCTTTCGACGCTCTCTCGTTGCAAATTTTTTGGGTTAATGAACGCTTTCTAGCAGTGATGGGAATTGGAAATTTTGTTTTTGTGCCAAATCTCTTGCTAAATAGTGCCAAATGGTCCTGTGTTCACTTTGAGCTTTTTGTTTTTGAGCGTATTTTGTTTCGTTTGGGAACATTTGTGTAACAAAAGGAACAATATTATTCGTGTTTCCATTTACATAGATCATGTTCTGGTGTAAACTTTGGAAACCAAGTTATACTTAGTTTTCAAATATGACATAAATTAAATATAAAAAGGCTTTGTATTATTTTCGATTTCTGCAACTGTATGCTGGAAAGCTGAGTTTTTGGTTATTAATAGCTCAACTTCAGCGCCGAGATAAATGTCTTCCGTGTGAAGATGGTGCGAATTTATCAACATGATCATCATCAATGTATTTTTTGTTTAAAAATGTAGACACGAATGACGAATTAAAAGAAAACTTCTTTAAAAATAAGTGTACTCTTAAATAAATAAATATCATTTATTATTTTAAGAAGATAACAAAAAACAAAAATACATCTGGCTTATATCATCCATCAAACTATTTCATATAAATTAAGTGATATCATTACATTCCACTGTTCAAGCACTCTATCTACAACAGTTTGATGAGACAACCAACATTTTTGGAAATACTTAAGAATTAAATGAAGTTCTTAGTTGAAATCTTTCCGAAAATTTTTAAAATCATCTTTTCGACATGAGCTGTTGCAAAAAAATAATTTATTCCTTTTAAGAAATCGTCAATGTCTCTAGGGCAGTGCTGGCCAACGAGAGAAATGTATTCGTGTATGTGTATTCATTTGTATAAGAACCCGATTGATGTTCGGCATCCTTGTGCCCCTTTGGCGAGCTATGCTCTAGGTAAACGTTCACTGGACATATGTACTTTTCCCCATCATAACGGAACAGCCCCAAATCCTACTAAGTTTGCAATACTTAAAAACGTAAAAAGGCAAGATTACTTATTATTGTGCTTTCTAGTAAATGAATACAACTATAAATACACTCACGCACTCTTAGTTTGCTGAGAGCATTTAACTTTTAAGCTTGGTACCGTTATTGCTATGCTCTTAGTTGAAGAAAAAATCAACTATACCACATCACCCGAACTTACTCTATTACTTTTTTGAGTCAGATAAATTAAAGGGATGTTATTATGTATTTCGATACCAAAGATAACATTTTCGAAATTCAATGTATAGGTGTAAAAATACAAATCAAGTGGCTTAAAATTTTACTCTAGAGTAATATTTAGTGGCTTTAACTAAAAGAATATTTACATTTAATACACATACTAAACATATTACATTGGTTTTCAAAGTGTGTCCCGTTCGCGTTTGTAGGAATATTTTTTTTAAAACAAATACTTTTTTTTATTTTAATTTAAGTTGTTTTATGACCAATTATATGTAATTAAACTTCTTGTAACAGGGGTTACCTTCGGGCTAGTAATGTAATAGTAAAACAATACGAAAATTAAATAACAATAACAACAGCAGATAAAGGGAACAAAACGGTAGTTATGTATAAAGATGATTACAAAAATAAGATGAGCACTATGTTAAATGACAAGAAAAGATACAAGCAAATAGAAACGGATCCAACTGAGAAACTTCAAAAACGCAACAATAACATAATTACAGAATTATATAAAAAGAACATCATTACAAAATTTGAAAAATATAGATTGACAACACATGCTGCAGCTGCTCCCCAATTATATGTTTTAACAAAAATACACAAGGAACATATCCCACTTAGACCTATATCATCATCTGTGAATTTACCATGTTATAACCTGTCAAAATACGTAGGAAATATACTAAAAAATATTATAGCACCGACATATAACATAAAAAACTCGGAACTTAAACAAAAATTACAAAACTTAACAATAAATGACAGCGAAATCATGGTTTCTTTTGACGAGGTATCATTATTTACCAACATACCGATTCACTTAGCAATTAAGAATATAATGGACAAATGGCAGCAGCTAAAGGTACACACTGTGGTAGAGAGAAAATTATATCTCAAAATTTTACAATTCTGCTTAAACGAAAACAATTATTTTAATTTTGACAATAAATTCTACCATCAAACATATGGTATGCTTATGGGAAATCCTTTATCTCCCACCATAGCAGATGTTGTACTTGACACACTGTTGGACGATGCAATCAAGGAACTGGAATCAATGGGTATTAGAATTAAATTTTTGACGAAATATGTGGATGACATTTTTGCTATGATAAATCGGACGAATTAATTATACTAAAAACACTCAACGCGTACCACATACATATGTATATATAAATTAGAGCTGTGCCAAATCGTTCATTTAAGTGACCGCTCATTTTCGTTCATTTTGTAAAAAAGAACGAGTTCGTTCATTTCGTTCATCCGCTCTTTTCAAGAAAAATAACGAAATGAAAAAACAAACAGTTGATTCGGTCAATAAAAAGAGACAAATGCAATGTTTTTGTTATTTTTTGGCAAAATGATCAAAACAAACAAAATAACACAAAGGAAAAATCAGCAAGTAAATTTTTTTTGCAATATTAAAGTATTTTTTGTGTGACATAAAATAAGGAATTTGGAAAATATTAATAGCTTTAAGAAGTGTTCAAGATGTGTTTTTATTTTGCCACAATTAAGTCTCTGCTGGTAAATAAATCTTTGGCCAATGAATAAAAGTCAAAAAGCGGGAGCGAAAATAACTTAACTACGTATGTGAGAAGTTAAAGCAGTTTAAAAAATTCATAATGGTAACACTGTAACTAAAAGTAGATAAAAAGGCAAATGAAAACGAGAAAATTACAAAAAAATCCCACATGAACGAGGAAAAAGCAAAACAAAACAAAAGAAAAAGAGCCAAGTGCGCTCGGTCATCGGTCGTTCATTTCGTTCAATTTATTTTTATGTGTCAGTACTACCGAACCAAAACAGTTCAGTAAAATGACCGGCTCACTTCGTTCATTTGAGTGATTCGTTCAATTTTACTCGTTCGTTCATGTACGACACAGCCCTACTAATAAATTAATATGAACAAAAATCGTTGAAGTAGTGGTGAAATAAAATTAATATTTCATAAAAATTAATAATTTATTTTATCAAATAAAATAAAAAATGTTGAAATTAATGACGATGGCATAAATACTGATGAATATGGCGCTTAAAACTATCGTTCTCAAATGGAATTGAAGAAGACTATCACAATCGTCCATTGTGGGTAGCACCAAATGGTCATATATGTATTCCTAGCAGTGTTGCCAGTGAAATTTCGAGAAAGATACATTTTAGTTTCCAAAAAGATACATATGTTCCCAAAAAGATACATTTTGTAAAATATTTTAAAGTCCATTTTTAACGTTTAACATTTATTAGCATAACATTTTTATTTCATATTTAATGAATATTGTAAAGAAAATGATATCATATAAATTAATTTTTATATTTAATTAAGTCATGTAATTTTAAAACTTTAAAATTAATTATATGTTCGTAACTATCTTTGGATGTTATCAAAACAAATTAATTTTTGTAAAAATTAATATACGAGCTAGGGCGTTTATACTAAGGCGATTATATCAAAAAGTTCATATAAATATCCTGAAAATAAAAAAGATGTTCATATTTCCTCAAAAAATTAGATATTCATATTTTCTGTACATTTTGCGTACAAATTCAAAAGATACGAAAAATGTCGGGATTACACATGGTACCTGAAGTCATCAAAAGATACGAAAAATGTATCTTTCGTATCCTAATGGCATCACTGATTCCTAGAGCCTTTCTCTCCTGTATTTAAACATGCTCATGACTTTTTAATTGCTGAGCTAACTTGAAACCAGCTGCAGGCGTGAAACCTGCTGCCGCCCAACTCCTCTGGAGAGTTCAAACAAACATTTGCACCAGTGCGCCCCCATGTAAGTGCAACATTCTAATTAAAATAGAGCAGTAAATAATATAAATGTATTTGTGTAAAGATTCTATTCACGTTGGAAAGAGTATGAAATGCCTGAACATATATGCTTCATTTCACCCTAGAGGAAGCTCAGTAGCAAGAGGACTGAACTACTCTGCTGTCATTTTGTTTATTTCATCATGATTTTTTGTACAGAAATTAAAAACATAAGGTGTGTTCATTTATTTTCCTAGCAGAAACTTGCAATGAGAGAGCAAGGCAGAAATTTACAAAATTAATCTCCCAGATACGAAAATGTAAATGAACGCTTTACTTGTAAAAACTTGCAAGAAAATTTTATTCATGTCAGAACCATTGATGGAATTCATGATACAATTGTACTTTTTCTAATGTATTTTGGATAATCTTGTTTGCTAATATTTTAAATTACAAAATTTTTGCAAATCGACATTTAATATGAAATACTTTACACAGCTTGATGTATTATTTACTATTTTTTATGCATTTTTCATTATTTTTTAATTCTATTCTATTAACAAATACACCCGATTGATGTTCGGCATCCTTGTGCCCCTTTGGCGAGCTATGCTCTAGGTAAACGTTCACTGGACATATGTACTTTTCCCCATCATAACGGAACAGCCCCAAATCCTACTAAGTTTGCAATACTTAAAAACGTAAAAAGGCAAGATTACTTATTATTGTGCTTTCTAGTAAATGAATACAACTATAAATACACTCACGCACTCTTAGTTTGCTGAGAGCATTTAACTTTTAAGCTTGGTACCGTTATTGCTATGCTCTTAGTTGAACAAAAAATCAACTATACCACATCACCCGAACTTACTCTATTACTTTTTTGAGTCAGATAAATTAAAGGGATGTTATTATGTATTTCGATTCCAAAGATAACATTTTCGAAATACAATGTATAGGTGTAAAAATACAAATCAAGTGGCTTAAAATTTTACTCTAGAGTAATATTTAGTGGCTTTAACTAAAAGAATATTTACATTTAATACACATACTAAACATATTACATTGGTTTTCAAAGTGTGTCCCGTTCGCGTTTGTAGGAATATTTTTTTTAAAACAAATACTTTTTTTATTTTAATTTAAGTTGTTTTATGACCAATTATATGTAATTAAACTTCTTGTAACAGGGGTTACCTTCGGGCTAGTAATGTAATAGTAAAACAATACGAAAATTAAATAACAATAACAACAGCAGATAAAGGGAACAAAACGGTAGTTATGTATAAAGATGATTACAAAAATAAGATGAGCACTATGTTAAATGACAAGAAAAGATACAAGCAAATAGAAACGGATCCAACTGAGAAACTTCAAAAACGCAACAATAACATAATTACAGAATTATATAAAAAGAACATCATTACAAAATTTGAAAAATATAGATTGACAACACATGCTGCAGCTGCTCTCCAATTATATGTTTTAACAAAAATACACAAGGAACATATCCCACTTAGACCTATATCATCATCTGTGAATTTACCATGTTATAACCTGTCAAAATACGTAGGAAATATACTAAAAAATATTATAGCACCGACAAATATGTGGATGACATTTTTGCTATGATAAATCGGACGAATTAATTATACTAAGAACACTCAACGCGTACCACAACAAAATACAGTTTACTGTAGAAAAAGAACAAAACAGTGCAATACCTTACCTGGACATACATATGTATATATAAATTAGAGCTGTGCGAAATCGTTCATTTAAGTGACCGCTCATTTTCGTTCATTTTGTAAAAAAGAACGAGTTCGTTCATTTCGTTCATCCGCTCTTTTCAAGAAAAATAACGAAATGAAAAAACAAACAGTTGATTCGGTCAATAAAAAGAGACAAATGCAATGTTTTTGTTATTTTTTGGCAAAATGATCAAAACAAACAAAATAACACAAAGGAAAAATCAGCAAGTAAATTTTTTTTGCAATATTAAAGTATTTTTTGTGTGACATAAAATAAGGAATTTGGAAAATATTAATAGCATTAAGAAGTGTTCAAGATGTGTTTTTATTTTGCCACAATTAAGTCTCTGCTGGTAAATAAATCTTTGGCCAATGAATAAAAGTCAAAAAGCGGGAGCGAAAATAACTTATCTACGTATGTGAGAAGTTAAAGCAGTTTAAAAAATTCATAATGATAACACTGTAACTAAAAGTAGATAAAAGGCAAATGAAAACGAGAAAATGACAAAAAAATCCCACATGAACGAGGAAAAAGCAAAACAAAACAAAAGAAAAAGAGCCAAGTGCGCTCGGTCATCGGTCGTTCATTTCGTTCAATTTATTTTTATGTGTCAGTACTACCGAACCAAAACAGTTCAGTAAAATGACCGGCTCACTTCGTTCATTTGAGTGATTCGTTCAATTTTACTCATTCGTTCATGAACGACACAGCCCTACAATACACGCCAAAATGAATTGAACAATAGTGAAGAACCATCTGTTCCTAAAAAGAAAAGATATTGTGGATTTTGTCCTTCGAAAATTCCAAGAATGTGGAAAATTTTATGTGTCAAATGTCAAACACCTGTATGTGGAGAACATAAAAGGCTAGTCTGCAACACTTGCATATAATGATGCAAAAATACGGTTTCTTTTACTGACAAAGTTTGTTTTATATATAAATACTTAAATGAATTTCAAAAAAAGGTACTTTTTAATTTTTTGTTATACTTGTTTCTGATTCCTTTGAAAAAGGCTATTATTTTATGTTAATTTTTGAACCTTTTGAATTTTTTGTTATTTATTTTTATTATTATTTGTACTTGCCAAATTTTTATGCTATCAAATAAAAAACTCAATAAATAAATGATCTCAATTATAAGTATGCCAATTTTTTATCCTTTTAAGTGCTTAAAAAGATGCTAAATATCATCCGTCTTTCAGACGTATCGTTATCGTTAGCGTACATAAAAATAACCTTATCTATCTAGGGTTAATAACGACCAATTTTATATGTATGTACTTATGTAAACATAGATACATACATATGTATGTATACTTCTGTAGTTTCACAAAATTATATAAAATTCAATACTATTTAAAAATGAAAAGATAATTTAATTTTTTGGTTTTTTTTTATTTTTTCTCAATTAAAAATTTTTTAACAATAAAAACAGAATACAATATTAAAAAAACACTGTTAAAAATTTTATAGTTCAACTAAATGATCAAACAGAAAAAGTCCGCAACTTCAGGAAAAATCGCTGCCAAATTAACAAAACCCAAGGCACATTTACTACAGGTACATGCATTAGAGAAAACAGTGTGGCAGCTCTGTGCTTCTCACATAGTTTTACAAAGTATTTGTCAAAAAATTGTATGCATCAAACAAGGCACAAAAGTAATTGTCAAATGAATTCTTCGTTATAAACGTGTAAACAAAAAATCAGCGGATGAGCAATTTGCCCGATGCATGTACCTGTTTGATATGCCTTGACAAAACCCATAATAAAATCTACGGCAGTAACTTCAAATGCTCTCTAATTCTTGGTTTATTTTATTTTGTGCTTATTTTTCTTTGTAGTTTTGTTTACAAAAAGCAAGGCATATCAAATGTAAATGTGTGTGTGTAGTAAATGTGCCTTGACAAAAAGTATGAAATTTATTGAAAGTATGGTAGCATTGTTGAGAGAATATTTATCTATATATGAGAGGATAAGATAAAACGCTGTCTGGTTTTTTGTGTCAATTTGTATGGAAAATGTGTTTATAACGCAATTCTGTTTGATCATTAAAGTGTATTGGGAAAGTCTTCACGCTTCTATTATAATATATAATATATATGTACACAATTTATATGCACCTTATTGAAATGTAAAATCTCAAGCTATGTATGTCTTGATCTCATGATAGTTATTTATATTGTGAAAAATTACTTCACAAAAATGCTTTTGATGTTCTGATTTACAACAGAAACATTTCCAAACTATCCCCTTTTTTGCGCTTATTCGAAAAATTTGACTTTACTTTGAGGTAAACGTATATTTTTTTCAATTTAGCCCTTTTTCAAAAAATGTTTACGGGTTTTGAGCATCAAAAGTTGACATCACTCTTTTCATGTACATATATACATACATGCATACATACATACATGAATAGTTGGCACGAGTTTTATATTCTGTGTTATTTGCTTTTTTACGGTAGATAAATAAATTTAAAAAAAATAATTAATAAAATGTGATATAATATTCTTAATTCATGCACGCATCCATTTTTTTGGTTTGGTTTTTGTTTACACATGTGTATATGTGTATGTTTATGTGTGTACGCTCTCACAAATTTGTATGGCGAAACATGTTGATTCAATCAAGATTCGACCGCGAACCTCGAATTAGAGAGCGAACCTCGATAATTGGTGTCCGTGTGAACATGCTTTAACGTTTTGCAATGATTGACAGCGGACAAAGTAAATTTATATAAAGTATATGCAAGTATTTAGGTGATTCATTTTTTTCTCGTGTAGTGTCAATGCCTGAATTTTAAAAGTCGTACGCCATTTTGTTTTGCTTTCCTTTGTTATACACAATTGTGTATACTGAAAACGTACGTGAAAAAGTTTAAATACATTTTTACTTAAAAAATGTGTTACAAAACATATAAAAATAATTATATTTAATTATTAAAGTACATATGTATGTATCTTTTAGTAAACTTATTTCACATATTAAAGGTTTATGAATTAATAAACTTAATTTGGTTTTGTCTATCCATACATTTCCTTTTTGTTTTATGCAGATCTGGGACTATTGCATTAAATAAGCAAATGCATTAACCATTTTGAAGAGTATTATTGCATTATAGTGCAAAATACAACGTAATAGAACGTATGTGTACACACATAAAAACATACGTACATACATAAATATGTAAATTTTTTCCTATGTACATATCGTCACCCAAGACGAAAAATCATATCACTAAGTTTTTTATAAATTTTTCGAGAGAAAGTCAAAACCTGATGAAATTGTTCCAAGCGGTAGTATTTTTCGTTTATAAAATCACCATTTTTTAAGATATAACTTTACAATAAACGAAAACCTAGGTTCTGGGGGGTTACTCTCTATTGCGATGCGAAAGAAAAATGCTACGAAATCGAACGATTTGTACTAGAGATGAGCGATTTTACGAAACCTGTTACTTTTTCACAGCAATTGAAAAATCACTAATCACAACTGTGACTGAATTTATCAAGTAACAGGTTTTGGAAATATGCTTACTTTACAGCAAATAAAGCTACCACATTAATTTTTTTATACCTTCACCGTTTGTCGAGAAAAAATCGTCGAATCGTGTCAAATCGTCTTTTCTGGCAACTATGTATAGCTAACACTGTTTTGTATTTGCAATTTTACTGTCTCTCTGCCTCTTATACGACAATTCCCAATATTTGGATGGGGTTGATTGCTAATTGTTTATTCTTGTCGCTCTTCTTATTAGTATTTCTCAAAATGCTAATACCAATAAATACTTCTAAAGCAGAAGAGCTGAAATATGTTAAAACGTGAAAACAGTCACTGTTTAATTTCACTGCTGCTCTTCTTATTAGATTTTGTCAAAATAACAGAACTGCTACAACCAAAATACTGCTAAATTTTAATTTTTTTTTTTGCTTATAGATATTCTTCACAAATGTTGTCAAGAATATAGTGCTTGAGTCTCGACTTTATTAGAAAAGCTGATCCACCGCATGCTCTTCCTCTCGGGTCCTTTGAATCATATAGGGTGTAGCTATTAATTTTAAAAAGACTTCTCGAAGTCAAATGGGTCTCAGAGACAAACATTATATCAATATTTTTTTCCATGAGAAAGTGCTCAAGTTCATTTTGATGTTGGCGAATGCCGTTTGCATTCCAGAAACATATTTTTAACGTGTTCATGGCTTATTAACTAATGCTTGAAGCAGTGTATTCTGCATTCGCAGCATTTCTTACGTGAAGTAATTGGTTGACTCATTTGAGGAAAAGTTTTTTTTTCATGCGTATATTTATTTATTGTATGTTCAAAAAATGAACTAACAATAAGTATTCAAATCTTAAATCTAGATATAATAATTAGGCCCAACCAGTGTCAGGCATAAACTTAGTGATATTAATCAATAATACATAAATATCGTATTAAGCACAAAATATTTTCCAACTGTTTCAACTCGAATGTTGAGTATTAGATCCATAGTGTCCCTCTTTTTTAAGCGGCTGTGTCCAGTAAGATTCAAGATGTTACGAGCAAGAGGATTAGGATGAGCCTCGAGTTTTGTTAAGTATTTGCCTGCGTATTTTTTAATTTCGTCAGTCACTAGTGGCATATTTAAATCACGATATAAATTTGAATTTTTGATGTACCATGGAGCCGATGTTATTAGTCTTAAAATCTTGTATTGCCTTCGTTGGATTCTCCCTATACTGGAAGCTGAAGCAGTGCCCCATAGCTGTGGTTCGTAGCACCATATAAGTTTCAAGAGCGACTTGTATATCAAAAGTTTGCAATCTAGACTCAGCGTGGAATTTCTACCATTTCATTTGTGTTAGCTTAGATTCAATGTGGTGTTTCCATGTAAGCCTTCGGTCAAGGTGTATACCAAGGTATTTCACATGTGAGTGTTGAGGAACAATTTGATTATTTATTCTAATGGGGGAACAAGTATCTTTTCGTAGGGTAAATGTTATCTGAGCACACTTCTGTTCGTTTACTTTTATTTTTTTTATTTGAGGAAAATTGTCAGAGAAAGCGTTGGCTGATTGAGCTTGAGCTAATTTAGGTTTTTGACCCATAGCCTGTTTAACGAAAGTTAGCGGTGTGATTACCTCCACAATTAATACATATTTTTCTCTGCTTGATCTCTTTTGGCTTACTGTAGGTAAATTGCAGTACGTGTTTGTATGGCCATATTCTTATCAATTATGGCACTGTACGGGACCTGAACGTTTACGTGGCTCTTCAACTGTAAGAGAAACTTTACGCTATAAATAAGATGGGTTTAGTTTGTTTAAATTGTATGTCATTTGGCTCCAGTTCAACTGGAAATAGGGGTTGGGGGACCTTTTCTCTGTTAATTATATTAGTACAATTTTTTACCTTAAATCATTTTTCCATAAGTGCACATTTTACTTCTTCGCAGTCAACAGATGAATCTATGCCCTTTAATACTATCTGTAGGCTTTTAGCAGTTTTAAGTTGGTATGTGTAAAAATTTGTTTTATTTTTTTTTCAAATTCACTAATAATTTTTCTGATATCTTTTTCATCATATATTTGGATCTTAGTTTCATCAATATTATCTCGTATAATTGGAATGATGTGAAAAGTATTTTTACCAATGGCCGACAGTAGTTTATTTAGAAGCGCGTTAGAATTTTTTTAACTCATTTCAGTATTACGAAGGATATGACCCTTGTCATAAACCACCCCAATTCACGTATAGTTGGCATGCTGTTATCTCAAAATTGTTCATCTGACCCACCAATTGGTAGACATAATTCTTAATCAAAGTTTCAAGTGATAAATTCATCCCGTAAAGTCTGTGGCACATTCTCGACTTTAGTTACAACTGGTAGGAAAAGTAAAGTGATATTCGGGAAAAAGATCGTATTTTTTTTAAAGCTATTTGTAAATACTGAACTCACCGTTTATACGTAGATAGGATTCATTACTATCTGTGTACTATATTGCCACACATTGTTATCTGTGTGTTATATTTCTTAAGGTAGGATCACACGATTGCCGCAATGCACCAATTGTTGGTACATTTTATATGTCAATCGTGTGATTTCACAATTTATTGCCTCATACTACAATCGAGAACAATATTCTGCTGATTTGCCGCAATAAAATGCAACTCTGGTGCGGCAATCGTGTGAACGGTTATTACAGAACCATGCCCCAATAAAAATTTTAGAAATGCACCAATATTTATTGTGTTCTCGAGCGGCAATCAAAGTAGCCAATACGCGACAATTTCTAAAATTGATTTATATTGCTTGTGCGCCAATTGTTTTCGTAAGCACATGCCGTAAACTTAAACTTACTTTATATGTAATTATAACTTATTTGAAAGGTTAACATGGAACTGTGAGCCAATCTTTAACCCATATATTTAGTTTTTATTCGTTTAAAAGAACGAAAATTGCCTCTGCTTTGTACATTTAATGAGCATAAAATATAAAAAGAAGAGGCAATTTCATTAATTAATTTATTTATTTATTAATTTTAAGGAATAAACCATTTTCACGTACAAAATAAAACAAACAAAATTTATTTCTTAAAAAAACCATTTGCACGTAAAACAAAACAAATTAAAAATGATCACAACAGCTGTTTGTTTGTGTTGCCGCAAATTAGAACAATCGTATGACTGGGCTGCGGCAATTGTTGCCAAAAATTCATTATTCGCCAATCTGCGTCAATAAAATTTTTGTAAAATTGGGCAATCATGTGACTGCAGCGTATTTGTTGATTGGGACAATTTTATTACTGTGCATCAATTCAGCACAATAAAAATTGTATCAAATTGGTGTATTTGCGGCAATCGTGTGATCCTACCTTTACAAAACAAAAATAATTGGCAAAATTTTACACCTTATTTGCAAATAGTTGCGTTATTTGCAAATAGTTTTCGTGAGTTATTAACTACAATAAAAAATTTATACGGCAGCGCTTTCGACTTTTATTTGCAAATAAGAAGTGCGTATAAACAGGATATTTGATATCTTTCAAATGTTACCAAATTTTTGCGAATTTTCGACATCGTCACAAACTTTTCTAAGTTTTTGACATTCGTTATGATTTTAGCGCTCTTTAATAAATTTTAAGACTTTTTTCAATTAAGAAATTATTCGGGAATTTTCGCAACTTCTTGTACATGAGATTGTTTTTGATTCTTAAAATCTACTGAGTTTCTTCATCAACATTTTTTGCGGTTTTAGACATTTTTTAATGATATTCGTACATTCGTGTTTCCAAGTTTTCGCGATTAATATAGAGCCTTATACCCTTATTCTAATAAATTGTGAAAATTTTTTTTCTACAATTTTGTCAAATTTCTTGTTATATTTTTTTAAATAAAATTGTCATGGTATTCTGTTGCTCATATGACAAGAAAAAGCTCAAAAAGCTTTCAACATACTATTACATGAGCCCGAGTATATTGCATTTACATGAATAAATAGCAAATGATGATCGCATATATAGAAATATACTAATAATAACTCCAAGGCACATTTACTACAGGTACACGCAAGGCATATCAAACAGGTACATGCGTCCGGCAAATTGCTCATCCGCTGATTTTTTGTTTACACGTTTATAACGAAGAATTCATTTGACAAATACTTTTGTGCCTTGTTTGGTGCATACAATTTTTTGACAATTACTTTGTAAAACTATGTGAGAAGCACAGAGTTGCCACAGTGTTTTCTCTAATGCGTGTACCTGTAGTAAATGTGCCTTGGGTACACGCATTAGAGAAAACACTGTGGCAACTCTGTGCTTCTCACATAGTTTTACAAAGTAATTGTCAAAAAATTGTATGCATCAAACAAGGCACAAAAGTATTTGTCAAATGAATTCTTCGTTATAAACATGTAAACAAAAAATCAGCGGATGAGCAATTTGCCTGATGCATGTACCTGTTTGATATGCCTTGAATAACTCTATGCAACAAATTAAGACTTTTTGAAAACACACGGACTGGACAGTAGTTTGTCCAGAAACATAGACTAAGAATAGAAAAAAGAAATGTGTAGTTCCTTGATTGTGAAATCTGTTGAAGAAAAATTGTAATGGTACAATGGTATGAGGGTGGTAAAACCCTCTACCAAACAAATCTTGTTAGCATCTTATGTCAAAAAAAAATTATTTCTTCTTGTACTTTTTTTTCGGCAAAAATTAAAGAAAAAATTTGTTTTCACTTTTTTCAGAATAACTTGCAGGGACTCCTAATTTTTTGCTAACAATATTTGGTAAAATTGTGTACGGTAAAGCTGGAAAAATTCTGTGAACACATCAATATAATCTGAACGTGTCTAGGTAGTGAAAAGTTATTAGTCCCTGTAAGTTATGCTGAAAAAAGTGAAAACACAATATTCTTTCTTCTATTTTAAATAAAAAAGTGCAAGCAAAAATTGGGTTTGTTTGCACAGTGTTACTGAAGCTCAGTAGAGTTGCCTGCACTAGATTATTCGATAGGTGTATGAGCTATTAGGTTGCCTAGACACGTTCAAACTGTATTAATATATTTGCAAAAGTTGTATTGTTGAAAAATATCAGGAGTTCCTGGAAGTTATTTTGAAAAAAGTGAAAAAAAAATTTTCTTTACTTTTGCAAAAAAAAGTGCACAAAGAATTTTTTTTTGGCATGAGATGTTAGCATTTTTTCAATAATCACGCTTTTTTCTCTTTAACTCTCACAACTAAAAAGTAAATTAAAAGGAAAATTAACAAATTTTTATTTTGTTATGTGCTTTTCATTAGAAATACAATACAAATAGTCATTCACCTCAGTGTTGTTATAATTTTGTCACTGTAACAGAGATTCATGCTATGTAACTTTTTATATATCACTATTTTCTCTAGCGCTGCAATTGGCAAATAGAAAAAGTTTCGTAAAATAGATTTCATTAAAAAATGCATAATACACAACGAGTTTTTTGATATATGTACATATTTGGTAACATTGTTCATATAGTTATAATCGTAATAACATGCTTATGCGCATACATATTGATACGAATATCTATAGCACATTTGTTTGATCGAACTAGCACCTTTGGATATGCGCACTTATTTATTTGTGTTAATAGCTATAGACATGCATGCCTGTATGTAAGCACGCTTGTTGATGCGAGTGTGCTATAATACTCAAAATCGTTGGAGTATCGATATGTATTATGCAGTCAAAAAGTAAATTTTTGGCTTTCTCTGACGTTGTTGTGAATCAGAATTGAACAACACTCGTACCCGTACATTGCACTAATTTGTTAACGCAGCAACAACCAGTTCATTCACTTGGTTATTTGCTAAATTCTTTGCGTTGACAAATTGTGCAATAGCGATATTTCGTAATTGGGTTATATGCTAAATAATTACTTTGTTTATACACACGCTATTTCCAAAAAAAAAAAAATATTTGCAAATAAATTAACTCACTGTTTATACGGCATTGTAAATCCATAAAAACTTGGTAGAACTTCTATAGAAATGCTACTTATGTTTACAAAAAAATTGTGTAAATGTATAAAATAACAAATGATAATTTGTTTTGATTGCCATTATTTCCTTCTATCAATGTTTTTTGTGCAATATTTATCAATTTATTGTTTTTTATTTGCAAACATTTGTAAGTGTGGCAACCTCAAGCATTTTATTTGCAAATAGTGCGTTAATCGTGAATAGTTTTCTCAATTAGTAAGTCGCAATAAAAACAATAATATGGTAACAATTTACAGTTTTATTTGCAAATAAGCCGTGCGTATAAACGTAGTAAATATTAAAGAAATAGGTTAGCAAGTTGGCATAATAATATTAACTGTTAAGCATAATATTAATATTGAAATATATTAAATTATGATTAAGTTTTGTATAAATAGTTCAATTAAAGAGGCAGTTGTAATTAGTTAGTTCCAATAAGTTGTACTCCTCCAGGTTTAAAATTGTAAATTTAAAACATAAGATACTAGTTATTAGTTTCACAAAGCTATTTAATAAACCAATTACGGTCTAATTCATAAAAAATATTTTAGGTTTATTACAGGTTTGACAAATTTCCCATAGAAATATGTCAAATAAGCGCTTAATAAACCTGAATTATTTTTTATGAATAATACAGTTAATATATTAATTAAAAAATCCGTATTTAAATTCAACACAACATTTTGGCGCAGCCGGTATTAGCAAGAGTAAAGTTTGATACCTTTTTGACAAGAAGGAAGTATATTGATATTGGAAAGATATTTTAGCTCAATTTAATTTCAATGTACTGAATTGTTAAAAGGATACGTTGTTCCGTATACCAACATTTACTAGAAAACGTAAGGTTTTAATGAGCTATTTTTAAGTTGCATAGACTTTTTTTTAAGAATGTTCATATAACGTTAGTTCTATGGACATTCTTTTACAGATAAAAAGTATTTTTGAAGTATAATTAAAAATTTAAATCTTAATGTAAAATATTAGGTTTTATTGGTAGTGCACATACCGTTTTAATTATTTAATATTATATAACTTAAGTCTATTCTTATGAACTATTTGTGTTTTATTTGTTTTCTTATCAAATATAGTTACATTATTTCTTAAGTCTATTTTCTTAATTTTGTAAGGTACTCTATATTGTATTTTTAACTTATGACCTGCTTCATTTTTAAGTAAAACTAGATCTCCTATTTTAAAGTTATAATCAATTATATCTTTATCATAGTTTAATTTTTGCTTAAGTTTATTTTTATCTAATAATTGTTGGGCCCTCTTATATGCTACTTCTAATCTAAATTTTGTTTCTTTGGCATAATCTTCTATATTATATAGTGGTGCTACTTTATTCACATTAAAAATCTGAAAACTGTTAGGAGTTTTTGCAAAAACTAACTCATAGGGACAATAATTATGTATTGTTGAAGGTGTTGTATTAAAACAATAACTAAAATATTTTAGCCATTCGTCCCAATCATATTTGTCTATAGATATATAGGAACGTACGTATTCATTGAAAGTTCTATGACTTCTTTCTATTGTGCCTACTGTTTGGTGGTGATGAGCTGTCGAAGTTAATTTTTAAATTTTTAGTAGATTACATAGTTCTGTTAATATAGAAATCTTATATTCTGTTCCCATGTCCGAAATGAATGTCTTCATCGGACCATAGGTAAGTCCTTAGCGATTGTTTTAGCGCTTTTGTCTTTTATTGGTATAGTAACTAAATATTTAGTTAAATCACATATTATTGTGATTGCATATTCATTTCCAAATAATGATTTTGGGAATGGTCCTATTGTGTCTACCGCTACCGTATTAAATGGTTTTGTTGGCGTTGGTGTCACAGTCATTGGACTTTTGTTATGTCTTAGGGTTTTAGCAGTTTGACATTTGTGACATGTTTTTGCGTATTTAGATATGTCCTTGGACATATTTTTCCAATAGTAATATCTTTTTATTTTTTCTAATGTTCTATATATTCCACAATGTCCTCCTTCTATTGGATCATCGTGATATTTCAGCATAATTTCAAGAATTGCATTGGCATTCTTATTATTGATTTGGGTCACCACATTTAGTAGCGCTACTTTAATTTTATTTAATATTTTATTGCCCATAAGTTTAAATTCATTAATAGAGATAAATTCGAAAATTTTCTCACTAGGTGCCACGTGTAAATTATATATATTGTGTTTACCGGCCACTTTTTCGAGCCTAGAGAAAAATTGTCCTAAGTCAAAATTTTCTTTAGTAAACAAATCATTAATATGTATATATGTTACTATATATTTTCCACGTTTGATATAACATCCTCCGGGGGAAATCTTTAGTTTATAGTATTTTCTGACGTCAGTGTTTGTTAAAGGTACATATATACCGGGGTTATCATTATTTTTATTTTTATGCTGTTCATTTAGTGTATTACTATTTTTTTTTTTTTATTGGTCATCGATCTGGTCGTGACTTTTAATATAGAACAAATTTTATTATTCATGTCATTTAGGTCATTTATTGTAATTCGCGATAGAGCGTCAGCAACATAGTTATCTTTTCCGCTAAGATATTCTACTGTAAAGTCATATTCTTCTAAATCTAGTCTAATTCTTGTTAACTTTGAGCTTGGGTTTTTCCTTGAAAATAAATAAGAAAGCGGTCTATGATCAGTACGGATAAGAAAATGTGTTCCATATATATATGGTCTGAAGTGGGTAATTGCCCAATGAATTGCAGTCAATTCTTGCTCAATTGTTGATTTATTACTTTCTCCTTTTGTGAATGTTTTGGAATAGGCAATAGGTAAATGTTTATCTTCGTGTTGTTGTGTTAAAACAGCTCCACAAGCGTGTTTACTTGCATCTGTTGTTATACAAAATTCCTTGGCGAAATCAGGATATTGTAGTAAGGTTGGGCTCATTAATGCCTTTTTGAGATATTTAAATGCAAAATCACAATCTTTCGTCCATTCAAAGGGTGTATTTTTCTTGGATAATTTTGTTAAATGTCTGGAGTATTCAGAAAAATTTTTAATAAATCTTCGATAGTAGTCACAAAATGCTACGAATCTTTTTGCACTGTCTGCGTTAGTTGGTGTTGGATAGTTTTCAATGATTGAATATTTACTATCGTCTGGTAATATTCCTTTATCTGTACATTTGTGACCAAGGTATGTTACTTCTCTCATGAAGAATGAACATTTTTCAGGATGTAATTTAAGATTGTACCTTCTACATAGATTGAAAACGTTTTTCAAATTCGAAAGCATGTGCTTTTCGGAGCATCCCAATACGACTAAATCATCCATATATAGAAAGGCTTGGTCTGGTTTTAAACCACTGAAAGCAAGTGTCATCATTCGTTGAAAAGAATTGGGTGCTATTTTTAAACCATACGGTAATCTAGTAAATCTGTATGAACCATTGTTGGTTGAAAAAGCTGTTAAGTCTCTGGAGTTTTTCTCTAAACTGATCTGGTGGAAACCTGATATTAAATCTAAACAGGAAAAATATTTTGCTCTACCAAGTTGGTCTAGGATATCATCGATGCTAGGTAATGGGAATTTATCTGCAATTAATTTTTTGTTTATTTGTCTGTAATCTATAACAAGTCTCCATCTTTTCTGGTCAGAGTTAGGAAGTGACTTCTATGGTACTAACAAGACTGGACTATTATATTCAGAATAGGAAGGTTCAATAATCTTATCGTCTATTAATTTTTTCATCTGTCTATTAATTTCTTCCTTATGTGTATGTGGTAAACGATAATTTTTAATATATACTGGTTCTTTATCTTTTACTCTCAACTTTTGTTCATAAAAATTATTAGTTGTTATTGTTTCTGTTTCTAAACCGAAAATATCACTATATGTTGAACATAGTTCAGTTAGTGTAGGTTTAAATTGTTGTGGAAAATTTTTCTTTAAAATTTTTAATATATCTGATTTTCTTTGCGTATTTTGACTTAAATTTTCTTTGATAATTTCATAATCAGAGATGTTTTCGGTTTTTATGTTACTTTGTTTGATTTTAGTAATGGTGTTATTAGTGTTTAGTATACGAATAAAAGCTTTGTCAGATTTAACTAATGTATTTGGTATAAAAACACCTGGTTCAATTTCTTGATTTGGAATTAATAATTCATTATTTGAATTGGTAAAATTTACTTCACGTATTACTTCACATCTTGGAGGTATATTAATTTCATTGCAGTTATTCGTAATCGGTATATCTATTGTATGTGGTATATTAAATGGTCTAAGGACAAGGTAATCATTATCTTTGTTGAAATCTAATATACAGTTATATTTTTTGATAAAATCCATGCCAATGATTCCATCGCATGGTATCGGAAAATTATTATCTACCACTTGGAAGTAATGTGGTATTAAAAATTTTTTAAACTTTAAATCACAAAATGTATTTCCAATCGATTTGATGCCACCTTGTTCCATTCCACTCAAAGTTGTTGTTTTATTAGTGTTAATTTGGTTTAGTTTAAAGAATTTTGATTTTATTAATGAAATGTCTGCTCCTGTGTCTACCAAGAGTGTGAGTGAATTGCTAGTATTGCCTAATTGAATATGTATAAAGAAGCTCAAGTTAAGATTTAGATGGTAAATTTTTACTGATTTAATCCCAGGGGAAGTTCGGAGTTTTTCGAACCATTATCATTTGATTCTGTTGCTCTTACGTAGTTATTGTTCCTACGATTATTATTAAATCTCTGTCGGTTTCTGTAATAATTGTTATTATTATTGTAGTTGTTGTTATTATTTCTACGTGGGTAATTATTTCTTCCACGTGATCGTGTGTTATTACCACGGTAACTGTTTTCAGATTTGTACTTTTGTCCATAGTACAAAATGGTATTTTGTTGACCTGTGGCGTCTGTACAACTATTGACAAATTTACTTATAGCATCGTTCATGCTATTAAATTGTCCTGCCTCCATGATAAGCTTAACTTTATCTATGGTGCAGTTTTTAGTTAATGCTTTTACGGCAGTTTGTGTGGAATATTTTGTAGCTAAGTCGCATGACAGTCCATCTGAAATGTATGCAGTTTCAAACGCTTTAGTTAAATTTTCTATTTCGCTGTTTTATATTTAAAATTTTTGCTGTTAATACTTCCACAGACTCTTCCTTCACTCTACTTTTTAGTTTGTTTATTATTTCTGATATAGTTGATTCATTGTTTATTAGATTTCTTGCAGTTCCCTTTAATTTTGTTTTTATTAGTGATACTGCCACCGCTTCGTGGGTACCCTTTATTGAATCTACTAGGGACAGGGAGTCAATAAAGGATCGTAAATTTTCTGATTTTCCATCAAAATCTATAATCAGCTTTGATGCTGTGTTCAAAAAGTCCACTACAGTTTGAGTCATTGTGGATTCAGTTATAGGCATAGAAATATTAAATGTTACACTTTCGTGTACTGAATTTGGTATTTCGATTTGTATCGATTTTTTATTAGCTAATTTTGAAACTCTGCTTGTTAAGTCAAGGAAAAATGCGTCTGCCGCTCTTTGGTGAGCTACTTTAAGCCTATTGTAGTAAACTTTAAATAAAACTCTTATTTCTTCTAATCTTTTTAAAATGTTCTGGAAATGGTGGTTAATTGTTTCGCTTTTAATGAGTCTATCAAGATTGAGACACTTGTATGAACGTTCAAAATCTTTTATAATTCTGGCTTTAGTAATTATTTCTTTCCATTCCATTGCCCATGTTCTTTTATATCTTATCTAAATCATTTGCTTTACTGAAATACTTTTTTCTTAGAGCTCTTTTATGTGACAAATATATTTTAAGCAACAAGTTTATTGCTGAAATTATTACCAATATTAGCATTAGTAGCCATAATGAATTTATTTCCGACTTATGATCAATGATTTCTAAATTAGTAATTACGTTAGCATTGGGTTTTTCCATTTTGGATTCTGTTTTACCCATATTGAAAAAATAAATTCAACAGTTCACCACTCCAAAACAAAAAATCTAATTTTTTTTTTCAAGTAAAAAAAAATTTACCACTCTAAAAATTTCCTCATGAGTAAGACTGTTTCTTGTTCAATTTTTGGTTTATTTATTACGTCGTCTTCTGTTGGAGTTCCTTCTATACCTACCAATTTCCAAATCTATTTTAAAAACTCTATTCGCGCTTCCATAGTTGGCTCATTTTCCTTAATTTCCCATTGAACTGGGTTTTTAGCCCTACTTCTGAATTTCCTATTCATTTTGAAAAAAAAAATTTTATAACCTTACAAAATTAATTTTAAATTTTATATTTATTTTTATTTTTGATATATTCTTAAAAAAAATTTTCCTTTTTGTAAAATAATTATACATTAAATAAAATAATTTTAATGTCTGCGTTGCTGCATTAACGCCTCAAAAGCTTCAATTTGTAGCCAGATCTCTGTGGCTCTTTCCCAAGATGGTGGTGGATCGGATTCCACAATCCTTTTCATCGCAGCCAGTTTTTTCCGAATTTGTACAAGTTTGCCACCTCTTTTATGTCGTGGTCTTTGTATTTTAGGAATTGTTGTTAATTTTTCCTCAATGTTCTTGGCCTGTCTTCGGCGGTATTCCTCTATAGTCAAGGCTTTTGGTCCCTCTTTTTGTGGTGCGGATTTATTACCTGATGATTGGATGTCAGTCATAGCTGTCTGCCTTTTGGCCAGGCAGCGTCTTCCTTCTCCTCTGACGGATTGTTTACAGGCTAATCCGTCAGGACAATTAAATATAATGCAATTAATAATTAAAAAAAATTTTGTTCATGAGAACTGGCAGGATCGCCATGTAATAATTATGTATTTTCCTAAGGGTTCTACCTGCCCGAGGGTGCTGGTGCTAATTAACGCCACTGGTTCTAAATGGTTGAAGGCAGATGAATGCCTTTGTTAAAGCAGATGAATGCTTTAATTTTAAATGAAGTAAACTATTTCTTTTGATGGATAGAGCTCAGCAAGGAGCTCACAAGAAAGTTGTTTATTCATTGCTTTAAATACAAAATTGTATTGGCTTATATACTACTTATGAGAATAATGCTTAACCTATCTTAACATAAGAGAGAAAAGAAAAGGTATATGCTTAATAAGCAAGTTGTTCCCTTTAGTTTCCCACGTTAGGCGTGCGGCGTGTGTCTCATAATAAATTTGGAAAACATAGATTCTGTATTGTTTATATTTATATATAAACACATTATTGGTTATTAAATATGATTTATTCAAGTGCATTATGCTGCGGCCTTTGAGCAGACTGGTGAGTGTCAAATAGCCGTTGTACAAAATACATATTTACGTTGCAGTCTGCCAATGCATTTATCTAACACTTCATGCAACGGTATTTGCCCGAATGCATGAGTGTCAAATGTCCAAAATACTTTCAATGCAATTGGATGTTATGTATGTTGCGGTCAAGTTGACTTTAAATGTTTACTACGCAATGTTAGTCGTAGTGATAGTTAGAACACGCTACAGTAAATTCAACGACGATCAAACATTTTGCTCTAGATAAATGGTAAAATATTTATATAAATATTTATATAAGTGTTGAATTATTAAAATAGATAAACATATAGTGAGAAATCAAAAAACTTTAGCAGTATATAAATGAAAGGGACATTTGTTTATGAAAATGTACATTGAAAGTAGAAATATATAAATGGATTTGGGAAAATTTGCTTGAGCTATATGGAGGATTTGAAAAAAGAATTATGTAAGACACAAGAAGAGACCAGGGAAATTTCTGAGCGAGTATGAAATCTCATAAAGTACCTTAACAATACCAAAGAGCTCTATATACTCTTAGTGAAGCATAAAATGAGGAGCCAGGGAAATATAACAGAATTTGAAAAGATAGATATTTTATTGGAAGAACTACAAGTGCTACATGAACATCAACGTTAACCCTAACTTGACTCCTGATCAGTTGGAGCAAGTCATCGAAAACAGAAAATTGATAGAGGAAAAAACTCAGCAAATCGAAACGCTGAAGTCAAAGATACAACACTTACAAGGAGAGACGAGGAAAGTAATTACAATTAACACCACAACAAATAGTAACAACATGACAACTTTTACTGAACTCTTGAAAACCACATCCCATGTGGTACCAATTTTCTACGGAACTGATGGGCCAGA
Source organism: Nowickia ferox (assembly GCA_936439885.1). Classification (NCBI taxonomy): domain Eukaryota; kingdom Metazoa; phylum Arthropoda; class Insecta; order Diptera; family Tachinidae; genus Nowickia; species Nowickia ferox. The sequence continues at coordinate 36,661,760 of OW387027.1, forward strand.
ACTGGCAAGGGAAGTTCATTGAAAGATGTATGATAGCAAACGATAAACTAGGGGAGCCAGGTAATTTGGTCGACATAATCAAATGCATCAAAACTAGATTATTTGGAAATGCTTACTCATATTTACACAATAAAGAGTTCGCAACAATAGAAGCCTTATGCCAGGCTATTAGAGAAAAATTTATAAAAGGAAAAACTCTAACAGAATTGCAAGAACTAATTTTTACTAGTAAGCAAGGTCCAACGGAGACAGCATATGAATTTGGAGAGAGACTAGATGGACTACTTACAGATACCACCGAATTAATTGCAGCACAATGGCAAGAAGTTTCCCATCAAAAATCTATGATAGATCATTGCAACCAATCTGCAGTAAGAAGTTACATAAGAGGCTTACGAGATCCTAGGTTGATGTCCAAATTCATGAAAATCACCAAGGAGGCTCAAAATATCTTCGGTTCTACGTTGAAACCTTCAAATATCATGACAATGCATACCGAGGAACCTTTATATGAGACGGTCCAGCAATTGATAAAAGAAGTCCGATGATTATCCATGCATCAAAAAACTTGTAACCATTCAATGCCAAACAGTAATTCACGAGAAAACTCCTTTAACACATCAAAATAATGCAGTTCTGTGATACACGAATGCTATAACCAAGGAAACAATACGTGCTTTAATCAAGGCAGACGACAGGGGCATAACGAATGCAATTTCAGAATGAACATGAAACCTCCCGAGTATGGAACAAATATGCAAAATCGTACAAGCTCGAAAACTCAAAATAAAAGTGGGTTTAACAACAACGAGGAGCGACGCTGTTTTAAATGCAATCAACAGGGTCACATTTCTTCTAACTGCCCTAGAAACAGAGGCAGTAGAAATAGCAATATTATAAATGGCAATAATAGAGGCAACAATAATGTAAACGGAAACAGATATAATTACAATAGCAACAATTCGGGAAACGAGAATCGGCCCGGCCAAGATTAATGGACCGGAATGCCGAAAAATTTAGAGAAATTACAAATCAAAATCATATCGAAGACAATGAAATAAACACCCTGTAAGAACTGACGATGAAGAAGATAAAGCTTTTAATATAATAAATTTAGATATTAACAACATACACTTGACAGAGGAGCAGGATAAGCAGAAACAGGTAATAAAAACAAATATCAAGAATATAACAGTCAACGCACCAAAAGGGGTGCGTCACGAAGACAAGGATAATACCGAATTAACATCTGGTGCAAGATGCACAGATTCAGTAAGAAAATCCTTTAATTATATGGAAATGAGGACATGTAACAATATAAATAATAGCGTCAATAATAATAATAATAATAGGATCAAGGACGGAAACGTCGCAGAACATCACATAAATCACTCAGAGCACAAAAAAGAACTGAGACTGGAGAGTGATGTTAGTAGCAACGAAAGTTGTGAGATAAACGATGCGTATATAAGCTTTCCTTGTAGAGAAGCAAAAGAGGATAAACTGCTGTTGTTGGTAGACTCAGGCGCTGATACTACACTAGTAAAGGTAGAAGCTTTGACATCGGCCATAAAAGTCAATGAAAATGAGAAGAAAACCTTGTCAGGAGCCTTTGGAAGAAACATAGATACCGAAGGAACTATAACTGTGAACCACAAATACGTGGACAGACTACGTTTAAAAATGCACATAGTACCAAAGGGTACTATTTTGCCAACAGATGGTTTGCTGGGCAGAGATATGACGTGGAATAGGTCGGTTACCGATACAATAAACAAAAACATCAAATTTTTTTGAGAACCAGAAAGAAATTGTTTCCTTACTACTTGTTTCAGAAATCCCTCCGTTATATATTTATTTATTTTTTTTTTATGCATACATATATTTATTTATTGTATCTTCAAAAATGAACTAACAATAAGTATTCAAATCTTAAATCTAAATATAATTATTAGGCCCGACCAGTATCGGACATAAACTTAGTGATAGTAATTCATAATACATAAGAGTTGTGCAAAGCAAAAAATAAAAATAAAAAAAAATAATTTCAAACAGGTTCATCTGGTGTGGTAAGTATTAGAGCCCTTGTGTCCCTCTTTTTTAAGCGGATGTGTCCGGTAAAGTTCAAGATATTTCGAGCAAGCGGATTAGGGTGTGACTCGAGTTTAGTTAAATATTTGCCTGAGTATTTTGCAATTTCTTCAGTCACTTGTGGCATATTTAGATCACGATGTAAATTTGAGTTTCTTATGTACCATGGAGCCGATGTTATTAACCGTAAAATTTTGTTTTGTCTTCGTTGGATTTTCTCTACATTTGAAGCTGAAGCAGTGCCCCATAGCTGAATTCCGTAGCACCATATAGGTTTCAAAAGCGACTTGTATATCAAAAGTTTGCAATCTAGACTCAGGGTTGAATTTCTACCAATCAGCCAATGTAACTGAGTTAATTTTAGTTTCATTTGTGTTAGCTTAGAGTCAATATGGTGTTTCCATGTTATCCGTCGGTCAAGGTGTATACCAAGGTATTTTACATGTGAATGTTGAGGAACAACTTGATTATTGATTCGAATGGGTGAACAGGTATCTTTTCGCAGAGTAAATGTTACCTGAACACACTTTTGTTCGTTTACCTTAATTCTCCATAAGTTTAACCATAATTCCAGCTGTGTAATATGTTCTTGTAGATATCGGGAAGCCTCGTGAGGGTTTTCGTGCATACTAAGGCAGGCTGTATCATCAGCAAATGTAGATGTATGGATATTGCTGCTCAAAGGCATATCACAAGTATAAATCAAATACAAGACTGGGCCCAGTATGCTTCCCTGTGGCACACCGGATAAGATTGATTCGGACGCACTCATGAAGTCTCCTTCCACAACAGTGAACTTTCGAGCAAGAATATTACTTTGCAGAAGATTAACAATGTTTATTGGTAGATATGTCTTCAATTTTAAAATTAGGCCTCTATGCCACACTTTATCAAATGCTTGAGAAACATCAATAAAGAGGGCAGAACAATACTTCTTTTCTTCGAGTGTTCTTCTTATAAATTGAACCAATCTATGCGTTTGTTCAATGGTGCTATGCTCACTTCTAAAACCAAATTGATGATCCGGTATGCACGCATTATCAGTTAGAATTGGGGACAATTTGATCATGAGTAACTTTTCGAAGAGCTTTGACATTGTTGGCAGTAAACTTATTGGCCTGTATGACTCAGCCTTGGTAAGATCTTTGCCCGGCTTTGGAATCATTTTGACCTTGGCAAGCTTCCAGCTGTGTGGATAATACTCCAGTCTTAAAATGGCATTAAAAATGAATAGCAGAATTCTAATTGCAATACGAGGCAACTTCATCAGCATCTTATTACTAACTTCATCAATACCCGGAGCTTTTTTTGGGTTGAGTTCAGCAATTAGTTTTTGTACATCACGCATCTTAAACTTTAAGGGACGAGGGGGTAGAGCAACTACACATGGCAAATCAGCAACACCCATACATGTGTTTGGGGTAAATACGGTTTTTAAATGCTCAGCAAATATGTTACCTTTTTCAGTATCGTTTCTTGCCCAACCTCCGGTAGAAGTGCGCAGGGGTGGTTTAAACTCAACGGGTGTTTTAAGCTTCCTCGCAGCGCGCCACAAAGAATAATTAGATGCTGGTGTAACATCAAGACCTTCCAGATAATTTTTAAGAGATGCAGTTTTTTCAGATGCAAGCAACTCTTGGAGTCGTTTTGTGCACTCTTTAAACCTGGCTTTATGTTGGGGTGATCTGTGTTGCTGCCATTTCCTTCTAGCTCTTCTTTTTTCACCTACGAGACGTTCAATATCCGTAGAATAAATTCTATTAAACCCAGTCTGCGGATGGGAGGTAGTAGCATGTTCAGCAGCCTGTTTAATATTTCCGTTAAGATTCGCAATGTTAGATTCAATATCATCGGATGTACTTAGCGTTATGTTTTCTGTGCAATGACTACTAAGATATTTTTTGAATCTCAGCCAATTAACACGATTGACCATCTTCACATATGGATGAGGTAAGTCACTTCTTAGTGGATTACAGATTGTAACGATAGTGGGAGAGTGATCGGAGGAGAGATCTAGAGAAGCTTCAACATGAACTAAATCTCTAGAAATATTTTTCATGACGCCAAAATCTATAACATCCGGAATTTTTTGTATGTCAGTAGGCCAGTAAGTGGGCTGCCACTCGAAATGACGTCCAAACCCATTTTTGAAATTGTGGTGAACAACGCTCTACCTCTAGGTGTAATAAGACGCGAACCCCAGAACGTATGCTTTGCATTGTAGTCGCCAGCTGCTACAAAACAAGGTCCAAGAGATTTGAAGAAATCCTCGTATTGATCCTCAGTGATTGAAAATCTGGGAGGGGAGTAAATTGATGATATAACGAAATTTGTACAAAAATTTTCGACGCAAATATTTGTAGCTTGTAGATTTTCTTCACAAACGTTGTCAAGAATATAGTGCTTGAGTCTTGACTTTATTAGAATTGCCGACCCACCGCATGCTCTTCCTCTAGGGTCTTTTGTATCATATAAGTTGTAGCCATTGATTTTGAAAAGGCTTCTCGAAGTCAAATGAGTCTCAGAGACCAACATTATATCAATATCTTTTTCCGTAAGGAAGTGCTCGAGCTCATTTTTGTGTTGGCGAATGCCGTTTGCGTTCCAGAAACATATTTTTAACGTGTTCATGGCTTGTTAATTAATGCTTGAAGCAGAGTATTCTGCATTCGAAGCATTTCTTGCATTATATTAGTCATATTTGTTGTGAAATTGTTTATAGTTTGCACCAGATTATCAATAGTGACTTCAAGGCGACTGAAATTAAAACTTGTGTTCGCATTTGTTGAATTACTTGGTGGGGACACTTTCTGCGTGGGAATAGAATTTATTTTAACAGCATCGGCATACGATACACGTGAAGTACTAGGTTGGTTCATTGGAGGAAAAGTGACAGAGTAAGCGTTAGTTGATTGAGCTGGAACTAATTTAGGTTTTTGACCCATAGCCTGTTTAACGAAAGAATACACAGGGCATCCTCTGTAGTTAGCGGTGTGATTGCCTCCACAATTACTATATTTTTTTTCTGCTTGTTCTTTTGGCTTAGTACAGCTAGCAGTACCATGCAATTCACCGCAGATAACACAAACTGTAGGTAAATTGCAATAGGATTTTGTATGGCCATATTCTTGGCAATTATGGCACTGTACGGGACCTGAACGCTTACGTGGCTCTTCAACTGTGATTTTTCGGTGTAATAGAAACTTTACATTATAAATAGGATGCGTTTCATTTTTTTTCAACTGCATGTCATTCGGCTCCAATTCAACCCGAAATAGGGGTTGTGGGACCTTATCTCTGTTAATTATATTGGTAACATTTTTAACCTTAAATCCTTTTCCAAGAAGTGCACATTTTACCTCTTCGGGGTCAACATATGAATCTATGCCCTTTAATACTATCTGTAGGCCTTTAGTACTCTTAAGTTGGTAAGTGTAAAAATTTGTTTTGTTTTTTTCAAATTCGCTAACAATTTTTCGAAAATTTTTTTCATCATAAATTTGGATTTAATTGGAATGATGTGGAAAGTATTTTCACCAATGGCCGACAGCAGTTTTTTTAGAAGCGCGTTAGAATTTTTTTCTCTCAAATAAATAGGTGGTGGCTTAAAAGACTTGCGATGATGCAGCGGGCTTCTCGTTATTGTCTTGCAATATTGAAAAACGATTTTGACGATTAATAGAGGACGCGCTGTTATCCCTAGACATTTTTGGAGCAGATGAAATTTTAGAAGATTTTGGGCTTCGCCCACGCTTTACCACAGTTATATACCTATCCATTCCGACTTGGACTTTGGGTTTTGAACTGCTGTTATCTGTAGTGATAACTTTGTTAAGTGATGAACACGAGCCCGAAGGGGATGATATCGCTGACTTATATGAAGATGTACTAGGCAACTGGACAAAGCGAAGTTGATCGCTGACGAAAAAGTGGCTTTGCCGTTAGAAAAAGACTATCATCAGATTTTTTATTTTTATTGTTAACATTGAGAGCTTCAGAACTCACAGTAAAATATGCATTTCTGCCGTTTGAACTCACTTCACAATTTTTTGTTTTTGAGGTACTCATGTAGAGTATTCCTCAAGGGCACTTTGTTTGCGGTTTTTGTTTGTTTTTGTTTTTTGTTTCTTGCTATGTAAAAATAATATCAGCAATATTTGCTTTGCTTATTTATCAAAGTTAATATGTATGTATTACGGTTATTATGTATTACGAATATTTTTTTTTATGATTTTTTGTTTGTTTAATATTTATATGAAAAAAAAACTCCGCTAAGACGTCTGTTCACTATGAAGGTTCAGCGAGAACCTTTTTAAAAAAAAAAATTTTATACCTTCTATAGCTTTATATATATCCGAAAAATTTTCTATAAAAGGACGTTCCCAGGGTGTAGTATCGGTAGTAGTAACCAAGGCTAAGGGAGAAATAATAGTAAATATATTATAAATTTTACCAGGGGTTTTTGTGGGTGAAACCCTAACATCGATCAAAAGGGGAGTAGCATTTGTTCCCATTCTAAACACCAACAACTATACAGTGAACACAAATAAGAAATCAATGTTGAGTTATGAAAACCCTGAGGACTTCCAGATAGAATCGACAACATCCATTAATACAATAAGTACTGCGGACAACAAAGAAAGAACCAAATTGCTATTGGAAACAGTACAGCTTACAGCAGATTTGAACCCGGAAGAGCGATTATCGATCGAGAGCATTTTGAAATCATACGACGACGTGTTTCAATTAGCCGGAGACAGTTTAACTCACACAAATGTACTTAAGCATAAAATCCCAACTAATCCTAGTCAAACCCCAATAAATACTAAACAATATAGACTACCTGAGGTCCACCGAAATGAAGTGAATAGACAAGTAGGCCAGATGGTTAAAGATGGAATTATCGCTCCTAGTACCTCCCCTTGGAATTCACTAATACTCCTCGTACCAAAAAAGGCAGGAAAAGACGGGAAGAAAAATTGGCGGTTAGCAGTTGATTTCAGAAAATTGAACGAGGCTACAAGTCTTCCCCATACCAAGAATTGACGAAATCCTAGACCAACTGGGGTACGGCCGATACTTTTCTACCCTCGATCTAGCAAGTGGGTACCACCAAGTTTTAATGGCCCCACGGGACAGACAAAAAACAGCTTTCAGCACCAATTTGGGACATTTCGAGTTTAATCGTATGCCTTTCGGATTAACAGGGGCACCAGCCACCTTTCAAAGAACCATGAACTCGATATTAATAGGGCTACAAGGAATTGACTGTTTCGTCTACCTGGACGATATAGTAATCTACGGCAGAAACCTAGCGGATCATCAATTAAAGCTTAAGAGAGTATTAGATATATTAAGAAGGTACAACCTTAAGTTACACCCCGAAAAATTTAATTTCCTTCAAAGGGAGGTAGTTTCTCTGGGCCACCAATGTTCGGAAAATGGAGTCTTACCGGATCCCCATAAAACTAAAGCAGTAAAAGACATTCCACCTCCTAGAAGTATCAAAGACCTGCAAGCATTTCTGGGACTTATCAACTACTACAGAAAGTTTATACCGAACTCATCTGAAATGACCCTACCCCATGCGGAACCATTTATTCTGACTGCGGATGCTAGCAATGAAGCCCTAGGAGCTATCCTTTCTCAAGGAGAGCCTGGTAGCGATTTACCAGTATATTTTGCAAGCAGAGTACTAAGTGCCACAGAAAAACGATACTCCACAATATATAAGAAGTTGCTCGCCATCGTATGGGCAACAAAAACTTTTAGGCCATATTTACTGGGGAGACACTTCACCATTTTTAAAGTTCACAAACCCTTTAAGGTATAGCAAATCTGAAAGATCAAGAAGGCAGATTGGGGCGCCTTAGACTCAAATTTTTAGAATATGATTTTGAGATACGGTATAAGTCAGGAAAAACGAATCAAAACGCTGATGCCCTCAGTCGCCTTCCTATAGAGAAAATAAATATAGGGGCAATAACTAGATCAAAAGCTCGAGAATTACAAAATAGTCCGAATAAGGATAATGAAGGAATTGTGCATCACACAGAGGTAAGCGAGGCCATGGGAGAGGAAGATATGGCTGTTTATTTAACGAATGCAGAAGATATAAATAAAGTAATGAAAGCATTTCACGACACACCAAGAGACATGCAAAACTTATTCCCGCATCAGGAATCAGTATAAGTGGGCCGGTATGTATCGACAAATAAAAAATTATGTAACAACGTGGACCTTATGCCAGAAAAACAAATGTTCGAAAGTGGAAAAAATGCCATTGGTTATAACAAGCACTTCAAGTAAGCCTTTTGAGAAGGTTTTCATGGACCTGGTAGGTCCGTTGCCATTATCTGCTAGGGGAAATAAATATATCGTCACCTTTCAAGACGATTTTTCAAAATTTTTCGCATGTGCAGCCGTGCCTGACGCAGAAGCACCAACTGTAGCTAAAGTTTTTTTAAGGAAATAATTTCAAGATACGTTCTTCCCAAGATGTTGGTAAGGGATAATGGATCAAATTTCACATCCAGATTATTCAAGGAAACGTGTAAGATGCTAAGAATAACCACTCCTTATCATCCACAAGCCAATGGTGCTTTAGAACGAGCTCATCGACCATTGGCCGAATTTCTGAGAAATTTCGTTAACTTGGATGGTACCAACTGGGACGAATGGACCCATCACGCCATGCATGTGTATAATAACAGCAAACATCCAACAACAAAACAAACACCGACGAGAGTGTTATTCGGGTTTGAATTCGAAATACCCTTAACTTTGAAAATACCCCCGGCACCACTATACAACGCGGATGATTATAGCAAAATTCTGAAATGTAAAATTCAACCTTCATATGAAATCGTTAGAGAGAATCAGGAGAGGGCAAAATTGAGAGATAAACAGTATTATGATAAGCGTTCAAAGGATAGAGAGTATAAAATAGGTCAAAGGGTTTGGTTAAAGAATCAAACTAGAAAAAACAAGTTTTTACCCTTATGCTAGGATCCATATGAAATTATAGACATACCAACACGTGTCAACATAAAATTGAGAGTAAAAAGGTGTGAAAAGGTTTACCATAAGAATTTAGTAAAACCCTACAAGGAACGGCATTTAATATAAGGTATATGGTAATCTACATAGGATAATTGTTCATCCAGCATTGAACTTTAATTATTTTACTTTTCTTTTTTAATTAAATTATTATGCTTCCACTGTAGAAAATTGTTTAACGACAGTAACGAATTAATTTCCGGGTACTCTAAAACAAACAAAAAACACAAATATGCTTAATAAAATGTTTCTTTAAATAAAAAAAAAAAATTAACATAAAAAGCAGTTAGTTGAATAAACTACAATACGTAATTGCAGTTGAACAAAATTGTTGACAAAAAGAAAATGATACAAAAAGAAAGAACTTTTTTTTAACTGCAATACGAGCTTGGGGAAAGTTAAGCTAGGCATTGTACGGTATGAGCTGGAGAATGCGCGCGTCAACAACCTGAAGTATAAAAGTGCTGATGACGTATTTATTTGTTATACATGCCGTGTATATGCACACCTGTTATCATGTTTTTTTTTTTAATTTCAACAACTTTGTTTTTACATACTTTAGATTTGATTACCATTTAAATTCAATAATTCAGTTTTAATAAAAAAAAAACCAAAAAAAAGGCAGCATATGAAATTGGAAGAGTTCTTTATTGTTTCATTTCTTTTGGGAAAAACAATAAACAGCAATATAAGCACGGTTTCCGGCAATGAGCCGGGCAGTCTTATTAAAGCCTTGAAGAATAATTTTAGTACTTCAATAATATTATTATTTTTTTTTTGTATTATCCGAGTGTTTGTGAAATTATATTAAAATTTTTTTCCCTTCTACCCATGATATTTGGTAGTGAAGAATAATTTGTGGGACACGTAGCGGAGATATAATAAAATTCTTACTTGTGTTGCATCCACGTATGTATGGATGTGTAATTGTGAAACTAAATTGAAAATGCGGTGCGGATTATAAGGTATCCTACTAGAAGAGCTTTTACAGCTGACTACAGGTTTACAAATATTTTCTGCACACAGTGACTAATTTGTGTGTAATTTTGAAACTAAACTGGAACTGCGGTACAGATTGTAAGGTATCCTGCTGGAAGAGTTTTTACAGCTGACAGATTTACCAAAATTGTCTGTCCAAAGTGTTATTTCCGTTGCACTCTCCTTGAATTGTTGTTTAATTTACACTCAATCTGAATTCCATTAAACTCTTAGTTCAACCAGCGTTTTTGATGCATCCATCAATATCAGATAAAAATAGCGAAGGACTTTGTAGATATAGAATGGGGAAACGGCACGTAGATATACTAGCAAATGATTATACAGACATCCTACGAAAACGTTAGTTGAATGATAAGCACATTGATGTTTTTTTACATTGGGTTTTACAAAATATCAAACATGCAGGACGTTCAGATTTTTGGATCACAGTGGTATACTGCTATTAAAGACTGGTGCAACTGGCCTACAGAGGGAAGTACACACAGGATTAATCTCGCAACTAGGCGAATAAATATTTTTGAGAAAAGGCACATTCTGTTTCCTATTTGCGAGAACCAACACTAGATGTTGGGCATAATTTAATGGCCTAGAATAATAATCTTGGACTCGTTGAGGCCTAGGTGTGCTGACCATATTTTCCAATTTGTAGAAAATTTTATTATAAATGAGGCAAAGAAGTACGGGATAGAAAATAGTTTTTTACATGTCCCTTTACAAAGATTTTACCCAGATTGTACCCAGCAAGATAACATGACAGACTGTGGTATCTTTCTCCTGAAATTTGCGGAGAAAGTAGCAAAAGAAATCAACAGCGGACAACAACTAAGGGGAACAAAAATGAACGTCGAAGATAGCTGGATAAATAGATCCAACATTGTGAAAGCTATGAGTAGGTGGACAAAAAGTTTGACACAAATAGCAGAACGGAAGTACCCAGGGAACACAGGGAGGCTTTACAATTAGAATTATCAAGGTTAAAAGAAAGTTGGGAAGTGAATAGATTTCTAAGGAGAATTATTAGAGTAGAAGAAAAAGACTATGTATTGATTATTGGGCGAGGAGGAAAGGAGACGATTAAGAGGGTCTAAATTGATAAACGGTTATGGACATGCATATTTAGTAATAATAAAATATATGTATGTCACATGAAATATTGTAACTTTACATACATATGTATACATTTAAATAAGCATAAATACTAACTTGTTATTTGAAAATATAAAAAAAACAAAACTTGATTGTTTGAACTATTTTATTCAGAGCATATTGTATTATTAAGATATTAACTTATATATATATATATATATATATATATATATATATATATATATATATATATATATATATATATATATATATACATGTAATACCGCAAGCTGTGTGGTGCATAGAAGCTGATGTTTATTTACACAAAAGTGAGGCTGAGAAGATTACAAGAGCTTTATTTAATAATGAATGTATTCAGATTTTAGGAGTTCTTCTTTTGAGCATTTGGGTCACGGACGGAGAGATGACTATCGAGAAACTAGAGTCAGTTGACGGGTACGCAGAGATACATATGGTTGGTAGAAGTTGCGTCCCAATTAGAATACATTTTGCATCAAATTAGCATTCAACAAATAGCAGACTCCGTCAGTGAAATCCATCTTAATATACCAAAACTGCTACCCAGTCCCTATAGAGAACTTATCATAAAGGAAATAAGTGAGATTGAGAACGGTATTCATACACTTCTGCCGGGTCGCACGAAACGCGGTTTATTGAATATTGGAGGGAAACTGATGAAGTGGCTATATGGAACACTAGATGATGATGACAGACAGCTGATAAATGAACATTTTGAGGCAGTTGATGCTAACGGACATCAAATAATATAACAAACAAATTAACAGGTCCATATACACGACAGATTTAATTCATCCGTTAACAAGATGGTGGAAGCAATCAATGAAAACAGGAGGACTCTGAACAGCTTGACTCAGATCAAGCAGGAATCAGAGGTTCAGCACTACCGCGATGTTGCAGTTTTCCAGCTCTTCAAACTGATGGAGATGAAGAGCCAAGTGAAGACCTTACAGGAGTCTATAGCATTAGCGAAAATGAAAATTTTTAATCCAGCACTTTTGACCATAGAAGAAATTCACAAATATAGAATAAATATTGAAACCATACAAGAGATGCATATGGGAGTGGCGTTACACAGACAAAATACTATCTGGTTAAAGAAATCCCTAAACTAAACTGTATTCTCAGAGGGAAGTGCAACCTAATCTTACATGAAGCAGAAACAATAGAATTAAAAGATTAAGGTACGCTTATAGCAAGCAACTCAGATAAGACCCTAATGTCAACTAACTGCGATGACCGACGGTCAAATCTTTCAGGGAATTTCCTTTTCTCATTTTACAATTGCAGCATAACAATATGAGAACAAAGTTTCATTAGCCATGTCATGTGACCCCGAAGTTTCTAATATTAGGGAATAATAGAAGTGTCACTACCGCAGCCAACCCCACCCTTGAGAAACTACACATAATGCAGATTAACAACATCAACACGATCAAGGAACTTAAATTTCAACAGGATGTTTTGAATAACATTGCTTACTCCACGGCAGTAATTGTTACAATTGGCGTAATATTATTGATGGTGTTGGTGTTATACAGAAGACGCGTTCGTATAAAAGTTAAAATAAACAACGAATTCCCGGAACGTGGCCCAGAATTAAACAGAATTGTGGAGAACCATCTGCAAGAACATCTTGGAACAGTCCCCACGCCTACAACATAAAATCCACACAACTCCGCAGATCACAACCACAACCTAAACAGCAATCACGCAGGCAAGGACAACAGTTATTTTAATAAAATTTAGTATAAGATCAACTACATTTAAGATCATAACATATGTAAAAGCATTTGATCCAATTATTATTCTTGGAAAATATCTATAATTATATATTTTCTTCCGCCAAGGGGGTAGGGATGTTGTGAATCAGAATTGAACAACCCTCGTACCCGTACATTGCACTAATTTGTTATCGCAGCAACAACCAGTTCATTCACTTGGTTGTTTGCTAAATTCTTTGCGTTGACAAATTGTGCAATAGCGATATTTCGTAATTGGGTCAAATGCTAAATAATATTAAAGAAATAGGTTAGCAAGTTGGCATAATAAGATTAACTGTTAAGCATAATATTAATATTGAATTATATTAAATTATGATTAAGTTTTGTATAAATAGTTCAATTAAAGAGTTGCAATAGGCAGTTGTAATTAGTTAGTTCCAATAAGTTGTACTTAGCAGTTAAAGTTATAGAGCCATACCTGCGATTCCCACGGGACCTTCCAGGTTTAAAATTGTAAATTTAAAACATAAGATACTAGCTATTAGTTTTACAAAGCTGTTTAATAAACCAATTAATATATTAATTAAAAAATCCGTATTTAAATGCAACACAACAACCTATACATGTTTTTTTAACAAAGAAATTAAAATTTTTCACTTTTCCTTTTTCAGATATTTTTGAAATAATTAATTCGAAAACAAAACACACAACAGGTGGTTGCAAATAAAAATTTTACTAGTAATAATTTGTAAGAATTTGTTTGTCTCTCAATTTTTTCTCTCTTTTGACGCCCTCTCCTTGCAAACTTTTTGAGTTAATGAACACTTTCCAGTAACAATTGTTACAAATTCGTAAAAAGTTTTAGTAAATGAATGAACCTAATGCCTAAAGAAATAAAAAAAGCAAGAAGTTGTTGTTTACAAAATGCACAATTGCATAGCTTTAGTTTAAAAGTCAAAATTATTGGGCAAGCAAACTTAACAGGTTTGTGTAAATAATTTTCTATAAAATACTTGACATTTCATTTACGAGAGTGTAAAAATGCACCATTGCACAGTTTGCGCAGCTTGCGAGACTTTTGAACATTCTAATGAAGCCCTTATTGAATTACTTATTTACGAGGGCGGATCAATAAGTCCGTGACTTTTCGATCTTCCCTTGTAGCTATATGAAATGCAACACTGTTCCCATCAAGTACCACCTGTTAATAGACTACTGTCAAATTTTGAGCAAGTGTCGTCATTTACTTTGCGTTTAACAGCTGTTCAAAACAAAAATGGAAAATGCTCATTAAACATGATTTTTTGCGAAAAAAAACCATCAATCAAACCAAGAAAAAGCTCGATGAATACCATGGAGACTCTACACCATCGAATTCAATGGTAAAAACGTGGTTTACTGACTTTCGTTGTGGTCGCACAAGTACAAATAATGCTGAACGTTCTGGACGGCCAATTGAGGTCAGTACACCCGAAAATGTCGAAAAAATCGACGATATGGTGTTGGTCGATCGAAGAGTAAAAGTCCGTGAGATTGTTGATGCCATAGGCATTTCATAGGTATTTCATTTCAGCTGGGTTTAAGAAAGTTGTCTGCAAGATGGGTGCCGCGTTTGCTCTCAATTGACCATAAACGTAAACGTGTGACAACTTCAAAGAATTGTTTGGACTTGATTAACCGCAATCCGAATGAGTTTTTGTGGCGTTTTGTAACTGTGGATGAAACATGGATCCATTACTGTACTCCGGAGACCAAGCTCAGTCTAAACAATGGGTTTCTCCGGGCGAACCTACTCCGAAGAAGACCAAAGTATTGGCAACAGTTTTTTGGGATGTACGCGGTATAATCCACATCGATTACCTTCAAAAAGGAAAAACAATAAACGGCGAATGTTATGCCAACTTATTAGACCGATTTAATGAGGATTTAAAAAGAAAACGACCCCATATGGCCAAGAAAAAAGTTATTTTTCATCAAGATAATGCACGGGTGCACACGTGTTCAGTCTCAATGGCAAAACTCTATGAATTGCGCTACGAATTGGTACTTCATCCGCCATATTCTCCGGATTTAGCCAATAGTGACTACTTTCTATTTCCAAACCTAAAGAAATGGCGCGGTGGAAAGAGATTTAGCTCCAACGATGAAATTATTGACCAAACAAATGCTTATTATAAGGACCTCCTATCCTATTTTTTGGAAGGGATACAAAAACTGGAGAAACGTTGAACTAAGTGTCTAGAACTCAAAAAAGACTAAGTTGAAAAATAAAATAACTTTTTATATAAAAACCTGTGTTTATTCAAAAAGTCACTGAGTTAATGATGCACCCTCGTTGCTCAGCGCATAACTTGAAAACGGCTTCACCGATTTCGCAAATTTTTTTTTTTAAATATGTATGTGTAATAGTCTGAAAAAGGAAACTTTGCTTGGAAAGTTTGAAAAATTTGGAAAAAACTACAATTGCGTTTTTCTATGGGATTTTACATTTTTATTTATTTTATTTTTACAAATTCCTCACAAACTTCGTACGAATAACGTCTTAAGTTCGGAAAATATGCATGTACAGGTTTAATTGACTACGCCCATTTGGACGCCCACTTTTTTTTCCAAATTTTTCAACTTTCCAAGCAAACTTTCCAATTTTTTCCCATAAAAACCTTTTTCAGACTATTACACATACTGCATCCCCCACGATGTCGAAAGAAAACTTAAAAAAAAATGTTCCACTATCTTTCGACTTATCGTTCGATTGGCTTTACGTTTCTAACGTAAGCCGTATACGCGATGTCAAATATCCATATTGCCACATCAGCAATTTCACACATTCATCGTCAAATGGGAATAAAAAATTTTTTCAAATGTGTAAATTATGCTTTAAAAAATTGAACTCTGTTCTAATTTAACCTGTAACAAGTGGCACCCAAAAATAAATTAAAATAAAGAAACTTAACAACACAATTTTTGTTAAGGATAAAAAGTATGCATAATTACTCGTTAAGATCATATTAAATTTTGCCACTTATGCTAACTTGTGAGTTTTTTTTTATACATAACACCGATAGTTTCTAACCAACTTTCATTATAACTAGCGGAAGCGGTGTTAGGCAGCAAATTTTTACTCATCGAAGCTGTTGTCGAACACACATACATACATACCTAGAGGAGAGTATCACAAGACGTGAGGAGACCGCCAACGATCGGTTACGCAAGAAATCCATTGCCAGCGAAGCCGGTATTCTATTTACTCATTGCCAAAACAAAATATTTTATTTAGGTAAATAAAAATAATTTGTTGTATTTTGTCTCAATCGACAATAGAAATACAAGTGACTGCTTTTGACATTTGAGTTCGTACAAATGACTGAAAAAGTTTTTATTTGGGCACAAATTTGTATTGAAATGCTTACGTTATCATTCGAACTAATTTTCTTTCGACTTGTCGTGCTAAAGGCTTTTAGTGGCACGGAAAACAACTGTTTGTCGTTTAAAATGCTTGCGAACGAAAATGAGTGACATCGTGGAACAGGCAGATATTAAAAAAAAATTAGCAACGGACAACATTTAATTTTTATTTATATAGATAATTGTTTTTTGGATGCCATTTTCTGACGGTTTGGTGCCGTAAATCACAGAATTTTGAAACAAGATGACCCAATTAGTTTGCATTTTTAAGATTTTTGTTACTATTGTTGTTATTATGATTATGAACTATTTTTTTTATTTTTGGTATAACCATATTTACTACCACCGTAAATATTGACATAAGGTGTTGGGTGTAAGGACAGTTTAGTCCTTAACTGTATATATCCATATCTCAAATTAAATACCGTTACGTATTCCATTTGCACTGAAAAAAATATGTACAAAAAACTGAAGTTTACACCTATTGACACCATACACAGTGGACCAAACACAGGAACGCTGATGATGAAGGTGTGGCGGCCAGCGTTACCGTTATAATATTTCATGTTATTGAAACTAACTTAATACTTAAAATATTATTTAATTTAATTTGTTTGTGTTGGTGTTCATCTTGTTTGTTCATTGATACAACACACTCTTGTGCTATTGTTGTTGTATTTTTAATTGCTCGTGTTGTATACGTGTAAATGCCGACACAAAGCCGAAAAACGTCGTGGCTTGTTTTTTTACTCAACAAAGTTATTTTTAAATTATATTATAACGCAATGCGCACATGTAACATAGCGTCTATACCTGATATAATATCAAATATATTTCTATCAGCAAACGTCAAATTTCATAGTACAGAGAATAATATTACGTGTGGACTGCAATATTAGTATTATATCAGATATTATAATATTGTTTTCTAATATATATTTAGAAAACAATATCATGATATCAACTGTCAAAAAACGTACACATACATGGATACGTGAAGAGAATTTTGTGTGTTAAAGTGAAAATTAAAACTTTTTGATAAAAAAATTCAGAAATATTTCAATTATGCACGATGTATTAAGGAAAGACCAACATTTTTATAAAATTAATATTACAATTACAATAAACGAAGATGTTTACTGCACGGCTGCCTGATAATTGTGAAATATTATGATATTTACAAGAGTGCGTTTTCCCCTACATAGATAGTAATAATAATATAAATATATTTTTCTTCTCATTCTGCCGACGTTCTCTTTCACATTATATCAGAGTTAATATCAGGTATAGACGTAATGTTAGAGCCCGTTTAGATGAAGGGTGACCTAGCTGCGACAAGGCTTACGTTCTCTTTTGGAGTCCCTTCTTAAATCCACGTGCGTTTACATGAAGACTTTTTCGTCGCAATAGTCAGGGGACTTTTTGACATTAATTTGATCAATGCCTTCTATTCGTTCATTCGTAGTAGTGTTTCGGAAATGTGGAATTAATATGTCCATATATTTTTATTTTTTTTTAATATACTATCAAAATACAATAATTTTTTTGCTCTTCTTACTTTATGTGGTTATAATTTTTATATTATAACTGTTTATTTTATGCATGTTATAAAAAATTGGTCTAACTGGTAACATTGTTATGTACATATTATAACAAAAGAAAGAAATATGTGAGAGAGAAGAGTTAAAATTGTAGCTTCAGTTCCCAGTACGTGCGACTTTTGCTAACCCGTAAGCTTCTTTTCACTTCTTGCCTATTAACGCGACTCGCAGGCGACCTGGCAACCCTTCATCTTTTTTATTATTAATTTCTTACTCTACGTCTCCACCTGCCATGAAATTTTGCTGTAACTTGAAGTTATAACTGAGTTGTTAAAACAAATGCACTAACAATAATGTTTTAACTTGAAAAAAGCATTAACTTGAGCAGTCTACACATAACATTAACTTGAAGTTAATGTTGAAGTTAGTCATTTTATGTCAGGTGGAGACCGCAAATTATAGAAATGAACCAAAAGAAGAGTTAACTTTACTTCGTACGTTTTTTCTGAAGAATTTTACGCAATCGCCAAACAGTGGCGTTTACAGTAAAACAATACTTATTTAACATAAAAGTAGTGGATATGGAGCAAAATTAATGCTTAATATCTCAGAAACCATAATAAATTTCGTGAAATGCGTTTTTGATTCAGAAAGAAGGTATTCAAATTATATATATTCTAAACATCTTATTTTTTAAGGATGGTCGGTGGAGTAAAACTACTCTGCGGCGACAATATACTATTTGTATGATAAAATAAAGCCACAAAATGTAAAAATAATTCATATAATCTGTGCTTATTATATAAAATAACTTGAATTTTCTGAAGATAAAGATATTCTTTTTTGCATTGGCACTTATTTTAAGGTGACCATACGTCCTCTTTTTTAGAAGACAATCATCTTTGTTATTATCAGTCATCTTTAATATTAAAGATAAATCATGAAAAATGATTTATATTTGTTTTTATAGATGAAAAAATTATACTCACTTTCATTTGCATGCCCTCACTATCACTGAAGCTCCATATTAATTTTTTTGTTGTTTATTTTTGTTCTTTAAGGAGGTTGACAGTTGAAATAAACAGCTGCTCTATGGGCTTACCTGGTTTAAGTATACCTGGGGGTTACTCTCTATTGCGATGCGAAAGAAAAATGATACAAATCGAACGATTTGTGTTCATGTGCATAATTAGTAATGAAAAAACGACAATGGTAAGACTGTTGTAAATTTACTAATGGTAAATTTGGGCCTTCATTACAAAACACATTTCAGCAAATTGAAATACGATGAATCAAACCAATTCACATATTCCATTTGCAGAAAAGTTTCGTATATAAGGCAGAAATCTACATCAACTGACACCACACACAGTAGACCAAACACAGAAGAACGCTGATAATGAATGTTTAGTGGCCTTCGAAAACGGCTGGCCGTTCCGTTCAACTATGTGTTGTCAGAATATTTACAACTAACTTTGATGTTAGTTGTTCATTAATAATTATCACATGTAATTTGGCTTAAAAGGCGATACGAACATTAGCCTGTTCAATTAATTAAATATAGAAAAAATGCAGTTCGAATAATAATAATTAAATTAACTAAAATTAATAGTCATGGGCTTGTGGCAAAAATTAAATAAAAATAAACTTAATAGTAACAAACCAAAAAAGTTTGTCTTAAGTAGAACAAAAATAAGCAAATTAACTAACATGTCCATAATTAGTAATGAAAAAACGACAATGGTAAGACTGTTGTAAATTTAGTGATGGTAAATTTGGGCCTGCATTTCAAAACACATTTCAGCAAATTGAAATACGATGAATCAAACCAATTCACATATTCCATTTGCAGAAAAGTTTCGTATATAAGGCAGAAATCTACATCAACTGACAAAACACACAGTGGACCAAACACAGAAGAACGCTGATGATGAAGGTTTAGTGGCCTTCGAAAACGGCTGGCTGTTCCGTTCAACTATGTGTTGTCAGAATATTTACAACTAACTTTGATGTTATTTGTTCATTAATAATTATCACATGTAATTTGGCTTAAAAGGCGATACGAACATTAGCCTGTTCAATTAATTAAAAAATTACTTTACATTTTGTGATCACATGCATATGTATCTAAAAATTTAAAATAAAGATGTAATATAATTAATCGAATAGAATTCATATTGTCCTGATTTTTGGCAGATCTAACCATCATAAATCAGATTTGATATGGTTGGAACGTAGTATTCTTTCAATGCCGAGCAGACCTCTAAAGGCCGTGATACACTAGCCTACACGATCGAGCGATTTTTGAGAAAATACAGCCCAGATCGCACGCTTATTCTATAAATGATTAATTGCTAGAATTTTATATTGCAAAATTAATAAACGATAACTTAGCAATGACCTGCTTTTGCATATTACAAACATATTGTTCAATACATGATCATTGAATTAATATGGTTACACTACGACCACGCGGGCAATTTGTTGTGTCTTAACACAAGCAATAACGTCGGCAGAATGATGACGTCAAATTGCTTGTGTTCAGCAATATATCTAGAGGTGGCGAACACGTTCATTCAAATATATATGTATTTTTTTGAATATACATACCAAAGTTATACTTTATTATATCTTTTATTAATTATAAATTGAAATTATATTTATTTTATTTATTTAAAACATTTTTTCTTACTGTTTTGTTAAAAAAAAATTAATATTATTTCAATTTGACAGCATGTGTTAAGAGATTATTGCTCAGCAATGTATTTTAACATTTGTTGCTGAATATATATTCGAACACATATTCATACGGTCTACACGCTAATATCGGCAATCGAATTTGACAATTGCCAAGGCAATAATTGCCAAGATTATTGCTCGGGTGGGCGGCTAGTTATAAACAAAAAATTTACTCTTAGTGATGAAATTAATACAATTAATAATAACGATAAACAATAATATGCATATCCCAACAAACAAATAAAAACCGTGATACACTATCATACAAAGTCGTGCGATCTACGAAAAAATACAACCCTGGTATGATGGAGCTTATGAAAATTTTCTAAAGACAATAATAATTCATCACACCAGGGTTGCGCTTCTTTGTAGAACGCACGACTTTGTATGATAGTGAGTCATGGCCTTAAAGAAAATTATTAACAGTATGGTCCTGGCCAATTTGATGTTGATATCCGCCTTGGCCAAGTAATTTTAATGTCCTAATTTTCCTTTTCTGAAAAAAAGTTTATTAAATATTGTGGCTTTTCATTACTGTCAACTTTGCCATATTTCCTTTTGCAAAGTCAGTGCTGCCACTTTATCAGAATTTTGCGAAAGTAATAGAGAGCACCAAATTGGCATCTCATCGCATTTAGCTTTCGCATAGTAAGTGTTTTCGCATCGATATAGAGAGTAACCCCCAAGGCACATTTACTACAGGTACACGCATTAGAGAAAACAGTGTGGCAACTCTGTGCTTCTCATATAGCTTTACAAAGTAACTGTCAAAAAATTGAATGCATCAAACAAGGCACAAAAGTAATTGTCAAATGAATTCTTCGTTATAAACGTGTAAACAAAAAATCAGCGGATGAACAATTTGCCTGATGCATGTACCTGTTTGATATGCCTTGGTAACCCCCCTGATCTTTTGTCAATTGTACGTTTTTCATGTCAGCTGAAAATGCAACGTACTTGAAGTATGAAACTTATTAATTTTTTATTTTTATTGACAGTTTTTCTTTTCTTTAATTTATGTGTACATACTTATATGTACACATAAATGAACTTTACTGTATTTATTTTTTATTTTATTATTTGTACTATCTGATAAAATAAGTTAACGTTGTATTAAATTTTACTGCGTATAATATTTGATAATGCAATAGTATTGCATTA
Source organism: Nowickia ferox (assembly GCA_936439885.1). Taxonomy (NCBI): domain Eukaryota; kingdom Metazoa; phylum Arthropoda; class Insecta; order Diptera; family Tachinidae; genus Nowickia; species Nowickia ferox. The sequence goes on from OW387027.1 coordinate 36,683,604, forward strand.
ATTCATGATGTACTTAGTAGCAATACAATATCAGTGCATTTTACGCCATGCAATTAGTTCGTAATGAAATACTAATCCATTACTTTTAAGAGAATTTATTTAAGTGCAAAAAAGTGCCGTTTATAAATTCAGGTGTGGGGTACAAACACGCTAGCCATTTGGAACAAGAAATAATACGTTTGTGAGTGTTCATCGAGTTGGAAATGGACACACGGCTCACACGCCAGGAAATTCTGGAAGTACTCATCAGAAAAGGAGTACACTTCCCGCAGTCCGCTACCATCGGACAGTTGCGTACACTGTACGAGCAGTCCGGTGAATGTTGAGGACAAAAGTGGTTTGCCTATAATCAGTGTGCCCTCCGGCACGGATGCAAGAGCCGAGACAGAGAATACGACTGCATTGCTAGACATCAGAAATGGTGCGTTTGTAATGCAATCTGCTGCTGCCAAATATTCTGCGGCTAAGCCTTCTGTCACTGGTGCTGGTAATGAAATAACTGCTGCCACGACAACTGCTGCCATGACAACTGCTGCCACGAAAACTGCTGCTCTGACAATTGCTGTCACGAAAACTGCTACCCTGACAACTGCTGCCACGAAGACTGCTGCCCCGAAGATCGCTGCCACGACAACTGCTGCCATGGCAAATAACCACCATGCCATGGCCTGCTGCCCCATGTCATGTGTCTGACGTTAAATCAGATGAGCCAGAGTTATCTGCCACCACTGAGTCGATGCATTATATGTGTTTTGAAAATTATGCAGACAAGTCTGCACAGCAGATGAAATATGGCACTGATGTCCCTGCTGCCACTTCCGTCAATTTTGGAAATTTAACTGCAGAGTTTGATACTCCCTCGCTTCAGGTGTTGCTGAAGCTACTAATTCATTGGAGGCTGAATTAAAAACTCTGCATCTACGCCTGGAAATACTGCGGGCCCAAGAAAAAATCCGTGCCATTGAACTAGGTAGGCCCAAACATGTGGCAAGTGTGCGTCAACATATCGATCTTACCGAGATCGATGCTGTTATTCCGCCGTTAAGTGGCGAGAGCCACTATGACGTCATCAAGTTGTTCGGACAATTCGAGGAATACACAGGAATGTGTGGCTATGGGGAAAAGGAGCAATGCCTCGGACTGCGACGTCGGCTTGCAGTAGAGCTGTGCCAAATCGTTCATTTAAGTGACCGCTCATTTTCGTTCATTTTGTAAAAAAGAACGAGTTCGTTCATTTCGTTCATCCGCTCTTTTCAAGAAAAAGAACGAAATGAAAAAACAAACAGTTGATTCGGTCAATAAAAAGAGACAAATGCAATGTTTTTGTTATTTTTTGGCAAAATGATCAAAACAAACAAAATAACACAAAGGAAAAATCAGCAAGTAAATTTTTTTTTGCAATATTAAAGTATTTTTTTGTGTGACATAAAATAAGGAATTTGGAAAATATTAATAGCATTAAATGTTCAAGATGTGTTTTTATTTTGCCAAAATTAAGTCTCTGCTGGTAAATAAATCTATAGCCAATGAATAAAAGTCAAAAAGCGGGAGCGAAAATAATTTAATTACGTATGTGAGAAGTTAAAGCAGTTTAAAAAATTGCAAAATGTTGCAAGTGCTTTTTTGTAAAGTACAACTAAAAGAAGAGCAGGTATTTATTAAGAAATGGAAATTCTAGTATATAAATATATATGTTGTATCGTTCTATGTAAATAATGACCTTTCTACTTGGGAAATATTGCTGCTAACAGTCTTTGAACAAGTGAAATTCATGCTAAGGTGTATCAACGGATTGAATTTGCTGTTCTTTACTGTGCAATTGATTCAATTTCGATTTAGTGGTTAATGAAAACTTATAGCATTATAATTTATTGATAACAAAACATGACAACATGACAGAATAAATTCAAATTTGTATTTGCTTTTTTTGTTTACAGAAACCTCTACATTGAAAAAAATAACTATTTGAACTTATAGTTTTGGTTTGATCATCTGCAACAACTACTCGAAGCTCGCCAATATGATACATACATACTACATGCATACATATGTATATTAAGTGATTTGTTAAATTTCTCATTTAAAGAAACTATTTATATTCAAAATCTAAATAAACAATATTTATTTATCTTATTTATAGTTAATTCATAAAATCATTTGTTGGAATTTCTTGATTAGATTTACTTATTTGAAAGATTGAAAAAAAGGATAGATTTTGTAAATACAAAAGATTTTTTCGTTTTGAAATTTGTATAGAAAAATATTTTTTGAAACGAATTTCTTTTTATTTTTCATACAAATTTTAAACGTAGTTTTTTACAAAAACTTCCTATTATTATGTTTTAAAAACTTAAGAAATATAAATGGCAATTTAATTTATTTCATAATGGTAACACTGTTACTAAAAGTAGATAAAAAGGCAAATGAAAACGAGAAAATGACAAAAAAAATCCCACATGAACGATTTAAAGTAAAACAAAACAAACAAAAAAGAGCCAAGTGCGCTCGGTCATCGGTCGTTCATTTCGTTCAATTTATTTTTATGTGTCAGTACTACTGAACCAAAACAGCTCAGTAAAATGACCGGCTCACTTTGTTCATTTGAGTGATTCGTTCAATTTTACTCGTTCGTTCATGAACGACACAGCCCTAGCTGGCAGGGGCAGCGAAAAGCTATGCTTTCAATTTGGGTCCCGTTGGATATTCCGAATTAAAGACTAAGCTTATTAAATTGTTTAAGCGTACTGTCGCGCGGCAGGAAGTGTATCGCAAATTCCAGGCGCGTAAACTCTTACCCAATGAATCTGCATTGGCTTATGTATTCGCTATGCAGACCATAGCCACACAGGCGAATATCGATGAGCAGGAGCTGGTGGACTTCATCTTCGATGGCATTCCAGACTCAGGAAGCCACTATGGACGAAGTAATCCGACGCCTCGATCGCTTTGAGCAGAAACGCCGTCATGCTGTGGCCGCCTTGAAGAAAAGAATTGCTGCGTTAAAAGTTATCGGCAATAACAAGACGGACCCTGCGGTTCTGCCAAGTCTGGCTAAGATGCCTGAAGATGCCATTAGGTGCTATAACTGCTCCCAGTTTGGCCATTACCAAAGTAAGTGCCCAAAGCCTATGCGGCCACCAAATTCGTGTTTCCAGTGTTGTGTGGTTGGACATTACCACAAAGACTGTCCAAGAAGAGGTCGTCCTATAGCTGCTATCGCTGGGGATGATTCAGATGAAGCAGAACCAGTGGACGCATTCCAAACAGTAAGTGTTGCCTTCATTATTAGAGATAAGTGCACTGTACCTAAATCAAATATTTCTCTTTTCGATTCTGGCAGTCCGATTAGCTGCATTCAAAGGTTGTTTTTACCATTTGCGGTCAATAACGACAAAACCGTCTCACTGTTTCGCGGGGTTGGCCCGAATAGAATAAGTACTTTTGGATATGCAAAATGTAGATTATTATATAAAAATTGTGACGTAATACATGACTTTCTTGTATTACCTGATGAAGAGGCGGTTGTACCATTGTTGATCGGCCGGGATTTATTGCCCTGATTGAATATTCGACTTTGTCGTATGAAAAAAAGATATGGTAGGGAACAGCTGATAAATTTGAGATTCAGTGGATGCGAATGCAATAAATTATTAATAAGTGCACTTATGTCTTTTAATATATTTAGAGGCCCAAAGGGGGATATTAAGGGTGTTCCAACCATAAATGATAAGCACGAGATTTTGAGTTTGACTTTTCCTGACGTTGATGGTTTTGGATGTAATAGGGTTGGTCATGTGGGTTCTGTGGTTGCTCTGTGGGAGGGGTCGGGGCTGCGTTGGTCGACATTGATCCTAGCCTGGGCCGGAGCGCGGCCGCTACTATTGAGAGGGCCCTATTAGAGTGTTACGTCGGTGGCACGGGCAGTGGCCAAGGGGTATTTGATTATTCTATGAGGATTCGCCTGACTAGTGACACGCCAGTGTATAGTGCTCCTCGGAGGTTATCGTTTCGCGAGCGTGAGGAGGTTAGGGGGACCATCGATCGCTTATTGCAACAGGGCGTGATTGTTAGGAAGAAGAGTGGGGTGTTGCGCATGTGCGTGGATTACAGGGCTCTGAATAAGGTGACTTTTGGAGATAATTTCCCTTTACCAGTTATTGAGGACTGCCTCGAGTACTTGGGAGGCAAAGAGTATTTTAGTACCCTCGATTTGAAGGAGGGGTTTCACCAGGTTCGGGTCCACCCTGAATCGGTTAAGTACATGGCTTTTGTTACGCCATTTGGCCAGTATGAGTATCATTTTATGCCGTACGGACTGCGTAATGCACCTGCGGTTTTTCAGCAGTTTATAACCCTGGTGTTGCAGCGGCTTATAGGGGCTGGGAAGGTAGTGGTGTACATAGATGACATAGTTATAGCGACTGAGACTTTTGGTGAATATGTTGAGGTTTTGCGCGAAGTATTTCTAGATACCACAGCTTTGAGTGGGAAACATTGGCTGTCATATACGCGCTGAGAAGGTTTAGGATGTTTTTGGAGGGGATAAGATTTGTCGTAGTTACTGATTGCAACGCGCTGGCCTTTGCCTTGGAGAAGAAGTTGGTAAATAATCGTATAGCAAGATGGACCCTAGAGCTCGAAAACTATGACTATGTGGTACAGCATAGGAAGGGTGGAAGGATGGCATATGTCGACGCACTGAGTCGTATGACGATTTCAATTATTATGGGTGGGGATGATGTGAATAGGAACATTCAGGTCGTTCAGGGTAGGGATCGGGACATTCTGAGAATTAGAGAGGAGTTGGAGAAGGGGGAGGTGGAAGGATATTCCCTGAAGAACGGATTGGTATTCCGTCATGGTGCGCAGGGCAGGACCAACTGTATGTGCCCGGTGAGATGGAATATAATATTATACGGCTTACACACGAGAAGTACGGCCATCTTGGAGTGGAAAAGTGTGGCAATCAGATCAGGAAGCATTACTTGTTTCCGCGTATGAAGGACAAGATTCTTCGGTTTGTACGTAATTGCCTGAAGTGTATTTATTACTCTGCTGCGCGGAGTAATAACGAGAGGCAATTGTACAGTATTGAGAAGAAACAAGTACCTTTTGACACGTTACATATCGATCAGTTCGGACCCTTGCCTGCTGTGAATTCCAAGAGGAAGCATGTTTTAGTGGTAGTGGACTCGTTCACTAAATTTGTGAAACTTTACGCTGTGAACTCACCGGGCACTAAGGAGGCTTGTTGCGCCCTGGCAAAATATTTTGTCAATTACAGCAGGCCAAGCGCATTGTTAGTGACAGGGGATCGTGTTTCACTTCTTGTAAATTCGGGCGTTTTGTATCTGGCCATAATATCGTCCACGTGAAGGTGTCTGTCGCCTCACTGCAGTCGAATGACCAGGTTGAGAGGGTGAATCGTGATTTGAAGGCGATGTTGGGTAAATTGACGGAGACTGTTGCTCATGCCGATTGGGTGGAAAAGTTAGCTCAGGTGGAATTCGACATCAATAATACTGTGCATGGTACGACTAGGCAGACACCCAGCGTGATTTTGTTTGGGGTGGAGCAGAGGGGTGAGCTCTTGGACGAATTCACTGAACATCTTCGGGATAGGTCGGATATAGGAGGGGTTGATCTTGGCAAGGTGAGGTCTGAGGCGGAGGGTGCAATTAGGAAGTCCCAGGAGTATAGCGCAGGGTATCATGGGCGGAGTCACCGGACTCCTAGGAAGTTTGAGGTAGGGGATTTAGTGGTCATGAAGAATATTGACACGACAGTGGGTATCAATCGGAAGTTCACACCGAAGTACCGAGGGCCTTATGTCATCCGAAGCTACGTTGGCAACGATCGTTATGAGATAACCGATGTGGAAAATTGTCAGGTAACTCAAATGCCCTACAAGGGAATTATTGACTCCACATGCCTAAAGAAATGGTTGGAGCCTTCTGTAGGCTTGGATGGGTTTGGGTTGGGCCCTGAAGGCAGCGCTGGCGAGTGTACTGATTATGAGTACTTGGAAGATGCATATGTAGATTATAAGTCAGACGATGAGGGAAGGATGGAATGAGAAAGTGAAGGTAGAGCGATCGGGGTCGATCACAGCGTCAGGTTGACCGAGATTGTAATGATCCCGTCTGGCAGTCTTACGCATACAACTATGCAGCATTAGGCATAGTTGTATATATTCGTACCAACGCTAGATTCATTCCATCTTTTGCTGATCGCCATTTTGGCACTATCGAAATTTTGTTTGACGAAGACGCAAGTAAGCGCACAAATTAAATTGTAATTCAAATCGAATAAATAAATAAAATTAAGCAAAGAAAACTCAGACTGCCGTTTACACACTTTTGTTTTTCAATCAGTGCTTATGCAAAAGTAATGAAAGTTGCCCAGGTCTGGTTTTATTCATCTGTTTTTGACATTCATCCATTATTCTTACACAAACAAATCGCCTGTTATTTTTGTACTTTATTAGTTGTTGTAGACCTGGCTTGCCAAATTTCATTGCACTAAAATGTTAGGAAGTTTATTTGTCAATTTTCATTGCAATAAAGTACTAGGCAGGTTTTGTTGTTGCAGGCAACAACATATATGTATTCACCATATTGGTTTCGAAAACTTTTTAAGCCACACACAACTCTGGAAACATATTTTTAAGCGATTTTAACGAAAAGAACCCCTTAACACTTTTGAAAAAAAATATTTCTTAAAAATCGTTATGTTAGCATTTTTTTCATAAATAATGCGGCATGAAAAAACCCCTACATTTTGGATAATATAAAATATCTGTCCGATTTTTCCTCGCTTCTAGTTTAGTATCAAAAATACCTACATGTAAGGATTTTCCCTTACTTCTGGCAACACTGCATGTGTGTGATTGTATGTGAAAGAGAAGTTAACGTTTGCTACGTAAAAATCTATTTTCTGTAGATTACTACCTCACATACGTTACGATACATATTAAATAAGCAGCAACATGTTTTATTTATGTTACAGATTTTGTCAGCTGATTCCTAAACTCACGATACGAATCTACTAATTCTACCATTACAAGACACAACCAGTTTTTGTTTAATAAAATTACAAAAAACAAATAAACCAATGTGTGCTTTTAAGGGTTAAATTAAAAAAAACAGCTGGCTCTTCGCTACTACCACAAAATATATATACTTTGTGCTACTACCAAGGTGATTTCATTCTAGATGTTCACAAGGGATCAGGCAAGGCATATCAAACAGGTACATGCATCAGGCAAATTACTCATCCGCTGATTTTTTGTTTACATGTTTATAACGAAGAATTCATTTGACAAATACTTTTGTGCCTCTTTTGATGCATACAATTTTTTGACAATTACTTTGTAAAACTATGTGAGAAGCACAGAGTTGCCACAGTGTTTTCTCAAATGCGTGTACCTGTAGTAAATGTGCCTTGGGATCAGGTGACTATATTCACTGCTTGTAATTAGAACATACGTTGCATGTCATCACACATTTTTTAGTATATTTTTTGGACAATCAAGGTGAATTGAATTCGCCTTGGGAACAATAAACAAAAGAGAAACAGTTGATCGGCTCGAAGCCGACGGCGCGCCGCCGCCGGTTATTGTTCTGTTTATATTGATTGTGGCGGCTCGCACCGGCTCAAAACCAGCCGAAATTTTATTTTTTGAAAAGGACAAATTTCGAACAAAAATTATGAAAATCGATTTTTAATCTCAATTTTTAATTTTCTCTATAAATTTTTATACGCGTATTTAAGCCGCCGAAGATTCTGTCGACGCGCTGCAGCTGGTCACAGAACTATTGTGCCGCCGCCGCAATTAAATTTGCCTCGACTTGTTTCTCTATTAGACACAATAAAATAAAAAGAAAATATACATAGATAAAAAAGCAGGAAAATCAATTTTCTTAAAAGTCATATTATACACTTATGAAGAGTTAAATTTTGAAAGTGTAATCACAGAGTAATATTCAATTAAATGTTTTATATTCATAATCAAGTGAATCATTAGATAAAAAGAAGTTACATACATATACATACATATATTTACAAAAAACAAGTTGAAGTGAGAACAATAAAATAAAACAATACACCAACACATTTTAAGCCAGTTAATATAAGAAGGGTTGGGTCCGGTGAAATGGTTGGTATATTAGACGACACCTGCTTATGTTATCCGTTTGGTACACGAATAAAAATTGGAGAAAATTTTGGAACCGTACGTTATGTTGGAGAAGTAATATTAAAAAATTGTTTTATTATGAAATTGCCGCCTAATATCTTGCTTGTATAATGTTGTTAATAGGTAGCTGGCTATCAAGGAACTTGGCTTGGTGTCGAATGGGATGATCCCAAGAGAGGAAAACACAATGGTACTCTTGATGGTAAACATTATTTTTATAGCTTTCACCCGACTGCTGGCAGTTTTATACGTCCTGCGAAAGTTGGGCCATTTGAATCATTGGAAGATGCTGCCCGTGAGCGCTATTTAGATTATACAGATAACGCTTTGGATAAGCAATTGATAAAAGAAACTCAGGCATCCATACAGGCTCCTTTGTTCGAGATTGTGGGCATGGATAAATTGGCTCGCAAACAAAGCAAATTTGAGCAGTTAAGCGAAATTAGCGTAGACAATTGCCCTATAAATTCTGCAGGCTACTTAAAAGAATTTACGTCACTCACTTCATTAAATTTGAGTCACACCTTAATATGGAATTGGGAAATAATGGCTGATATATGTCAACAAGTACCTACTTTGAGAGATTTGAATCTGAGGTTAAATTTTACAGTTAACTTTTGAAAATATTATGTATGTACATAAATGTATAATACTTGATTCATCTTTTCATTTAGTGAAAACCGCTTGGTCTTACCTAACGATTCACAAGTGCCCGAATTATCTAAAGCTTTCAAAAATGTAAAATTTATCAATTTACGGAATTGTGGTTTAACGGATTGGAATGAAGTAATAACAACAGCACGGTTATGGCCTTTCATAGAATCACTGGGCTTACAGGAAAATTCAATAAGTGAGCTTAGCGTTGTTAATACTGAGGAGATCTTCAAGAATTTAAAGTAAGTTTTATATTGTGGTGTGTCCAGCTTAGCATTTTTGGAGTTAAATTGGCATTTTAATTTTGATATAGCCCCAAATCTTACATTTAGCAGTATATATAGTATTTTTCAGTAATTGATTTAGCAGTTAATCTAAAATATTTAAAAATGTCGTTTTTATCATATTTAAAAAGTTCGCCATAATAAGCGTGATTACATATTTATGTAAACATATTCAGCCCAATCATATACAAAAATTCCGCGCGTGTTTTCTCGCTTTTCCCTATTCTATCATGCATTTGTAATTTCCTTTTTTACCAAATGCGGGAATAAAAACTCTCCGGCAAAAAGGTAGGTATGAACGCAGTTGAACTTGCTTTTTTCACTAAAAATCTTTCTCTTGTAAAACAGAAGGGAGTTTGCATAAAAACATGGTTAATACTCCATTAAAACAAAATTTATATACATAAACTTTTACTTTATAGCTCTTTTCTTTGGAAAAACACAAATAATGCCCAAATAAATAATTTATAAACTTTTTTTACATATTTTTTCAAGTTGGTGAATTTTAATAATTTTGTTTACTCTCAAACAAAATGTCAACAAACAAGCAAAACAACGAGCTTCATAATGCGGTGATGCCTCGTATTACTCTCTTTTGTTCCCAAGGAATTTATGATTGGTGTAATTTTTTTTCGAGAAAATTATTTTCCGTGAGAAATAAATTCCGAGGGAATATTCATGATTGGGCTGATTATAAAATGATTAATATTATGAGGGCTAAAGGTAGAAGTTCATAACACGCGTCAGTAGGGCTGTGTCGTTCATGAACGAACGAGTAAAATTGAACGAATCACTTAAATGAACGAAGTGAGCCGGTCATTTTACTGAGCTGTTTTGGTTCAGTAGTACTGACACATAAAAATAAATTGAACGAAATGAACGACCGATGACCGAGCGCACTTGGCTCTTTTTTTTGTTTTGTTTTGCTTTTTCATCGTCATGTGGGATTTTTTTGTCATTTTCTCGTTTTCATTTGCCTTTTTATCTACTTTTAGTAACAGTGCTACCATTATGAATTTTTTAAACTGCTTTAACTTCTCACATACGTAATTAAGTTATTTTCGCTCCCGCTTTTTGACTTTTATTCATTGGCCATAGATTTATTTACCAGCAGAGACTTAATTGTATTCATTTGGTTAACCGGTTAATTACTACCCGATTAACTGATCGGTTAACTTAAAATTGTCATTTTTCGATTAATGGTTAAACTGGTTAATTTAAGTCGCTGAACCTTCATAGTGAACAGACGTCTTAGCGGAGTTTTTTTTTCATATACATATTAAACAAACAAAAAATCATACAAAAAATATTCGTAATACATAATAACAGTAATACATATTAACTTTGATAAATAAGCAAAGCAAATATTGCTGATATTTTTTTTACATAGCAAGAAACAAAAAAACAAAAACAAACAAAAACCGCAAACAAAGTGCCCTTGAGGAATACTCTACATGAGTACCTCAAAAACAAAAAATTGTGAAGTGAGTTCAAACGGCAGAAATGCATATTTTACTGTGAGTTCTGAAGCTCTTAATGTTAACAATAAAAATAAAAAATCTGATGATAGTCTTTTTCTAACGGCAAAGCCACTTTTTCGTCAGCGATCAACTTCGCTTTGTCCAATGCCAACTAGTGATTCGTTAACATTACAATTGCCTAGTACTTCTTCATATAAGTCAGTGATATCATCCCCTTCGGGCTCGTATACATCACTTAACAAGATTATCACTACAGATAACAGTAGCACTAAAGCCAAGGTCCAAGTCGGAATGGATAGGTATATAACTGTGGTAAAGCGTGGGCGAAGCCCAAATTCTTCAAAAATTTCATCTGCTCCAAAGATGTCTAGGGATAACAGCGCATCATCTACTAATCGTCAAAATCGGTTTTCACTATTGCAAGACAATAACGACAAGTCCGCTGCATTATCGCTAAAGTCTTTTAAGCCACCACCTATCTATCTGAGAGAAAAAAACTCTAACACGCTTTTAAAAAAACTATTGTCGGCCATTGGGGAAAATACTTTTCACATCATTCCAATTAAACGAGGTAATATTGATGAAACTAAGATCCAAATATATGATGAAAAAGATTTCCGGAAAATTATTAGTGAATTTGAAAAAAACAAAACAAATTTTTACACCTATCAACTTAAAAGTGCTAAAGGCCTACAAATAGTATTAAAGGGCATAGATTCATATGTTGACCCCGAAGAAGTAAAATGTGCTCTTATCGACAAAGGATTTAAGGTTAAAAATGTTACTAATATAATTAACAGAGAAAAGGTCCCCCAACCCCTATTTCGGATCGAACTGGAGCCGAATGACACACAATTGAAAAAAAATGAAACCCATCCAATTTATAGCGTAAAGTTTCTCTTGCACCGAAAAATCACAGTTGAAGAGCCACGTAAGCGTTCAGGTCCCGTACAGTGCCACAATTGCCAAGAATATGGCCATACTAAAACTTACTGCAAATTACCTACAGTTTGTATTATCTGCGGTGAATTGCACAGTTCTGCTAGCTGTACGAAGGCAAAAGATCAAGCTGAAAAAAAATGTAGTAATTGTGGAGGTAATCACACTGCTAACTACAGAGGATGTCCTGTATATTCTTTCGTTAAAAAGACCATGGGACAAAAACCTAAATTAGCTCCAGTTCAATCAGCAAATGCTTTCTCCGCCAATTTTCCTCCAATGAGCCAACCAAGTACTTCACGAGTATCATATGCCGATGCTGTTAAGACAAATTCTTTTCCCACGCAGAAAGTGTCCCCACCAAGTAATTCAACAAATGCTAACACAAGCTTTAATTTCAGTCGCCTTGAAGCCACTATTGATAATCTGGTTCAAACTATAAACAACTTTACTACAAATATGACTAGCATGATGCAAGAAATGCTGCGAATGCAGAATACACTGCTTCAAGCATTAGTTAACAAACCATGAACACGTTAAAAATATGTTTCTGGAACGCAAACGGCATTCGCCAACATAAAAATGAACTTGAGCACTTCCTCACGGAAAAAAATATTGATATAATGTTGGTCTCAGAGACTCATTTGACTTCGAGAAGTCTTTTTAAAATTTCTGGCTACACCTTATATGATTCAAAGGACCCAATAGGAAGAGCATGCGGTGGAACAGCAATTCTAATAAGGTCAAGACTCAAGCATTATATTATTGACAAAATTTCTGAAGAACATCTACAAGCAACGAATATTTGTATTGAAAATTTTTGCACTAATTTTGTAATATCATCAATTTACTCCCCTCCCAGATTCGCAATTACTGAAGATCAATACGAGGATTTCTTCAAATCTCTTGGCCCTTGTTTCGTAGCAGCTGGAGACTATAATGCCAAACATACGTTCTGGGGTTCGCTTCTTATCTCACTCAGAGGTCGAGCGTTGTTCAACACAATTTCAAAAATGGGCTTGGACGTCATTTCGAGTGGGGAGCCCACAGACATACAAAAAATTCCGGATTTTATAGATTTTGGCGTCATGAAAAATATCTCTAGGGATTTAATTCAAGTTGAAGCTTCTCTAGATCTCTCGTCCGACCACTCTCCCACGATCGTTTCAATTTGTAGCCCATTAAGAAGTGACTTACCTCATCCTTATGTAAAGATGATTAATCGTGTTAATTGGCTGGGATTCAAAAAATATCTTAGTAGTCATTGCACAGAAAATATTACGCTAAGAACACCCGATGATATTGAATCTAACATTACCAACCTTAATGAAAATATTAAACAGGCTGCTGAACATGCCACTACCTCCAATCCGCAGACTGGGGTTAATAGAATTTATTCTACTGATATTGAACGTCTCGTGTGTGAAAAAAGAAGAGCTAGAAGGGAATGGCAACAGCACAGATCACCTCAACATAAAACTAGGTTTAAAGAGTGCACTAAACGACTCCAAGAGTTGCTTGCATTTGAAAAAACTGCATCTCTTAAAAATTATCTGGAAGGTCTTGATGTCACACCAGCATCTAGAAAGCTTAAAACACCCGTCGAGTTTAAACCACCTCTGCGCACATCTACCGGAGATTGGGCAAGAAGCGACTCTGAAAAAGGTAAATTATTTGCTGAGCATTTAAAATCCGTATTTACCCTAAACTCATGTTCTGGTGCTGTTGATTTGCCGAGTGTAGTTGCGCTACCCCCTCGACCCATAAAATTTAAGACGCGTGATGTACAAAAACTAATTGCTGAACTCAACCCGAAAAAAGCTCCGGGTATTGATGAAATTAGTAACCAGATGCTGATGAAGTTGCCTCGTATTGCAATTAGAATCCTGTTATTCATTTTTAATGCTATTTTATGTCTAGAATATTATCCAAACAGCTGGAAGCTTGCCAAGGTTAAAATGATTCCAAAGCCGGGCAAAGATCTTACCAAGGCTGAGTCATATAGGCCAATAAGTTTACTGTCAACAATGTCAAAGCTCTTTGAAAAGTTACTCATGATAAAATTGTCCCCAATTCTAACTGATAATGAGTGCATACCGGACCATCAATTTGGTTTTAGAAGCACCATTGAACAAACTCATAGATTGGTTCAATTTATACGGAAAACTTTTGAAGAAAAGAAATATTGTTCTGCCCTCTTCATTGATGTTTCTCAGGCATTTGATAAAGTATGGCATGAAGGCCTTATTTTAAAATTGAAATCATATCTACCAATAAATTTTCTGAAGCTATTGGTAAGTTATATTACTACCCGGAAGTTCACGGTTGTTGAAGGAGACTTCATGAGTGTGCCCGAATCTATATCATCCGGTGTGCCACAGGGGAGCATATTGGGGCCAGTGTTGTATTTGATTTATACTTGTGATATGCCTTTGAGCAGCAATATCCATACATCTACATTTGCTGATGATACAGCCTGCCTTAGTATGCACGAAAACCCTCACGAGGCTTCCCGATATCTACAAGAACATATTACACAGCTGGAATTATGGTTAAACTTATGGAGAATTAAGGTAAACGAACAAAAGTGTGTTCAGGTAACATTTACTCTGCGAAAAGATACCTGTTCACCCATTCGAATCAATAATCAAGTTGTTCCTCAACATTCACATGTAAAATACCTTGGTATACACCTTGACCGACGGATAACATGGAAACACCATATTGACTCTAAGCTAACACAAATGAAACTAAAATTAACTCAGTTACATTGGCTGATTGGTAGAAATTCAACCCTGAGTCTAGATTGCAAACTTTTGATATACAAGTCGCTTTTGAAACCTATATGGTGCTACGGAATTCAGCTATGGGGCACTGCTTCAGCTTCAAATGTAGAGAAAATCCAACGAAGACAAAACAAAATTTTACGGTTAATAACATCGGCTCCATGGTACATAAGAAACTCAAATTTACATCGTGATCTAAATATGCCACAAGTGACTGAAGAAATTGCAAAATACTCAGGCAAATATTTAACTAAACTCGAGTTACACCCTAATCCGCTTGCTCGAAATATCTTGAATTTTACTGGACACATCCGCTTAAAAAAGAGGGACACTATGGCTCTAATACTCAACACTCCAGATGAAACAGCTTGAAAATATTTTTGTGCTTAATACGATATTTATGTATTATTGATTACTATCACTAAGTTTATGCCTGACACTGGTTGGGCCTAATTATTATATCTAGATTTAAGATTTGAAAACTTATTGTTAGTTCATTTTTTGAAGATACAATAAATAAATATACGCATGAAAAAAAAAAAAAAAAAAATTTAAGTCGGTTAACCGACTTAAATAAAATTTCCACAATTGATAGTATGTATTATGACGTATTTGTTGTGTATTTAATTATTTGTTTCGTCTCATATACAAAAGATACATATGTATGTGTTTAGAAATTATTTTTCATACAAACAAAGAAATATTTTCAGTGATATTAATTAAAGTAAAGCTTCAAAGTCTTTGGACGTGGCAATAAAAGATTTTAGTAAATACTCTAAAGCGAATAGTAGTAATGAGAAACGAATTCAATTGTTTTATACCTACACTATGAAATATTTCATCCTAGCAACAGTGTTTTAAAATACAATACAAAAACGAAAGCTTAGAAATTCTGTAATAAACATTTTTTTTTTGCAGAATGTTCGTTGCTGAGCTCTGCCAGTATGGGTCAGATTATGACCCGCCAACAGAAGGAACTATTGATAGTAATACAAGAAATGTTCAAACAAAATTATCCAAAGCAATAAATAGCTAAAAGAATTTAAAAAAAATAAAACATGTCTCTAATGGCATAATGAAAAATTTTATTTGTTTAGAGAAACCCAGGAAAAAACAGAAACTAGATATTCTGCATTATGAATTGCTTTCGATTTCCTTAACATCTACGATAAGTACAAGGATTTTTCCAAGTCAAGTTTTATCAAAACTAAAGAAGAGAATCTGTTAAATCTTAAACATTTAAACCAAAATATTTTTCTGAAATATTGTGTTAGAAGATCTCTTTAAACTATTGAAGTAACTAATATAATGAGGTATAAACATGTTAATTTCTAATGAATACGAGTACAAAGTTGCACAACACGAGTTATAAACGCCTTTTCTATCAGTTTTTTTTTAGTTATTTTTACATTGAAAAATGGACTGGGAACATTTTCATTTCCTTTTTTTATCCAATACTGTATGTTTTTCAAACTCTTCAAGAAGTTTTTACTCCATTATCCTAATTTTTTAAAATTTTTACTTATTTATTGTCGGCTGATTAGTTGTCAAAACTATAGAACGCGTTAAAAAGTTGAAAGTTAACTAACTTTCTCCGGCAAACGCGTCAAAGAGTTTCGTATGTAACTTGTATGCAAAAACACTATTTCCGGATGTGTTCTGTATTCCACGTGGAATTAAAACGTGCGGAATTGGCATAGAATTGTTGGACCAATTTTTTTATAATAACAATGCAATTTCACCCGGAATACAGAACATGCCCGTTGATATTTTTTGACAGATGAGGACAGCTCGCACGCGCATTAATTGCATTCGAATCGAAATTAATTTCGATAGTACTAAATTTTCTGATGATGTCATTTAAAACAAAGCGAATCGAGATTTTATTTCAGTGTTGGAAAAAGGTAAATAAATTCATTTCACAACACTGAAGAAATTATAAGCAAAACATATGTACCCACGCAGAAAAATATAATCGGGTTAACGTTGGCGAAGCGTTTCCTAGGGTGGTTCAAACGCTGGCAAAACATCACAAGTTCTACTTTGGGAGTGTTGTGCCAACACACAAATGATAACCTCATGATGGGGTTGCCCAACTATTTTTTACGCCGTTGGCTAAACACTATGAAAACCACAATTTAGTGCTTTCCCAACATAATTTTTTTGTTAAGTGTAATATATTCCCAATATTTCAAACTCAAAAATCAATGTTTTCCCAAAAATTTTAAGCTTTTTCAGCTGGGCAGTTTTAAGCAGAATTCGTTTTAGAAGCCAACAGTTTCATTACTGCAGGTGTAAGGAAAAACTTTCAAATGTTACACCAGATATGTACATATATATTTTTTTTATTCTTGCATGGGTATACAATTGAACGGAAAGTTTTTAAAATTTGAAATTTTAGCTTTTTGTTGCGATATGCCAGCCCGAGCTTTTATCAAATGCTGCAGAGGTCATACTGGATTTTTTCCTGCGAATGGTGTACCGTTAAGGGGAAACAGTCAATAAGACATGCGAATTTGAGAAAACAAATTGCGAGGAACGCTCATATTCGTCATTTAAAAATAAACCAAACCCTTAACATCACTTATCAAAAGAAGATAGCCCACTCCTGGATATTATTAATTTTAATCCCATAAAACACGTCGTTATTGATGAAATGCACATGCTTTATCTCGGAATTAGTAAACAATTACTTCAGAAGCTAATTGTAAAAAATTCATTCTCTTATATTTCACAAGAAAATGTATCAGCACTTCAACAAAACCTACTAATGGTGTCTAAACATATACCTTTTGAATTTCAAAGAAAATCACACGATTTAATGAATTTAGCAAACTGGAAAGCTGCACATTACTTAAAAAAAGTATTATATGTATGTTCAAAAGTGTTTTTCTGTCAACCAAGTTCGCCACATTAAAATCAAAATACGTTCCAGAATTGTTAAAATCATTTGTTGAGCTTATGCCTCGATATTACGGCCCTAATTTGCAACTATGAATATACATAATCTAACCCATATAACAGCTGATGTAATTAACATAGGATAGCAAACTTTATGTATACAAATGTGATATTTACTTAAAAGGCAATATATTTAAGGAAACTCTTGATTTTTTTACGTATCCACTGTCATCCAGGGACGTAGGATTATATATCGTTAAAGATTTAGACCAGAAAAAATTTAAATGGAGCTAAGCATGGTAGATGTTAAGTGTATTCTTACCAAATGCCAAAATGAAACAGTGGCACATTAATATAAAAATAAATAAAGACGAAGAGAAATAAAAAATATAAACTTTTTAAAAAGCATTGGCAAATAATTTTGCAGATTGTAAACAGTAACGTTGGCAACCCGTTCTGGTTTCTTGAGTAAAAGTGTTTTCCCAGTGCTAAAATTTTTGTACGGTTGGCAATTTCTGCCTGGGTATGTACATACATATCCCACACAAATCATAAACAGCCACAACTCAAAATCATGAAAATGGTCTTGGTTTTTCATAAGCCAGTTCACTGAACAAATCTCCAACGACCGCTAAAAGGTATTGCCACACAGCCTTCTTGATCAATATAAAATACCGTTATGCCTGTGTTTATGTTACATACTTGTGTCATTTGTAAAGTATCAACAGTTACTTGAAACTTCTGAATATCTGTACGTGCGTTTTAGTACTTTTCCAGTAAAATCCAATAACTGAGTAATTCAAAGAAATTACTCAATAAAAAAGTTTGTATAAAAGTACGCGAACGGAAAAATTTGTAAAATCCAGTAAAATATATACAACAGCTGATTGACAATTTTGGCCCTATAAAAATTATACATATGTATATATGTACATGCAAAAAATATATTAAAAACTATACATATGTAGAATTCATATGTATGTATGCATGTAAAGGCAAAAAATATATGTAAATATCGTCGGGTAGTTACTGGTTAACCACATGGAACAAATACATATGTGCTTTCGATGATATCGATGAAGAATGTTCTTTTTTCATTTTTTTAGGGCCTGGTTCACGATATCGACAGCATTCGAGTTGTCGCACTCTTACATTCGAAACAAAAACAAATTCTAAAACTTTGTTATTGTTTCCAATGTAAGTGTGCGACAACGTTCTACTTGTCGATATCGTGAATTAGGCCCTTATAGTAATAAAAATTAAAAAAAAAAATGAAGTACCTCCGCCGTACAGACCGAACGGTCGGACCGATTTTCTTTAAGTATAAGCGAAAAGATAACAGATAAAATCACCTTTCAAACGAAAAAAAAAACCTAATTAAAATCGGTCTATCCGTTTCCGGGATAGGGCTATAGTTATGTTCTTCAAACATAGCTAAGAACACTCTCGATCAGGTCACCTTTCAAACAGAAAAAACTACATTAAAATCGTCCCATCCGTTTGGTCTGGACGTGGACTCGTACATACACACAGATACACACACACACACTACAAACTTATAACACCCCTTTATTGGTCGGTGGTAAAAATACCCGATAGAATATTTAGTTTAATAATAAAAGTAAACTTACGTGTCTGGCTTATGATGTCGACAAGAAACTTTCTATAGCTTACCTACCATTTACACATGAAATTGCCTCTTAAACCAAATGTTTCGATTTTTTCTGAAGTCAGACTTGTCGTACCGAATTTGTTAAGACGTTTCGGTAGTTTGTCTAAACTCAGACTTTTCGTATCTAATTCGTTAAGACATTTCGGTAGTTTCTCTGAAAAATTTTTTATGTTTTGTTTTAAATAAATGTAACAAAGGAAAAAGACTCGAAACAAATGTTGTTAGAAATAAAAATCTTAGTGTTAAAGAAGAACCGATCTGTGATACAAACTGTGAGATTTAATAATGTAGAATATAACGATTATAATGTGATCGCTAATAAGTTTATTAATTTTTTTATCAATAGCATAAAAGAAATTAGAAATAGTATAGAAAATGTGCAATACATAAGTAACGTATCTGTGATAAATAATAATTTAAAATTTTGTGCAGTAAATCAATATGAATTAAGAAACATATGTAAATCAGTAAATAATAAACCTGAGTACAATAAAGTAACAATAAGATTAATTTTGGATAACTGGGATATAACAGGCAAAGTTCTGACAAAAATAATAAACGAATCTCTGGAGTCAGGAGTTTTTCCAGAAAATTGGAAGCAGTCAATGGTTATTCCAATTGAAAAAGTGCATAAGACAAAATTATGCGAAGAATATCGACCAATAAATATGCAAAAACATGTGAAAAAATAAGAGAAAAAGTGGTGAAAGTGCAATTGGAAAAATATCTAGAGGAGAATGAGGTACTATCAAAATATCAATCAGAATTCCGAAAAAATTTCTCATGTGAAACAGCAGTTAATTATGTAGTCCAC
The DNA here is from genome assembly GCA_936439885.1 of Nowickia ferox. Lineage (NCBI taxonomy): Eukaryota > Metazoa > Arthropoda > Insecta > Diptera > Tachinidae > Nowickia > Nowickia ferox. Next base: position 36,703,332 of record OW387027.1, read on the forward strand.
AGCTGGAAAAACATAGATAAAAGGAGCAAAATTTTAATTTTTTTTACTGATTTTAAAAGAACATTCGAGACAATAGACAGAGAAATACTTAAAAAAAAGTTATATATGTATGGTATACAGAATAAAGAACTAAGTTTGGTTCCAAACTTATTTAACGAATAGAAGACAACCAACGTTAATAAATAAAGTAAGATCAAGTACAACAAATAATGATTATGGTGTTCCTCAAGGCTCAATTCTTGGTGCACTACTGTTCATAATATATATTAGTGATTTGCCAAATGTGTTAGATAAATGTGAAATAGTTTTTGACTCACGACACGCACGCTCACGCAGAAAAATATTTAATTCACGCACTTTCACGCACACATGATTTTGGAAATTTTCACGATCATGCACGCTCACGTATAAAATATTCTTAATCACGCACGAGGAGTGTATAACTTATCAGGATCACGCACGCTTAAGAAAAATATATAATTAATTTTTTATGTTTGTTGGTTGAAAAATAGGTTCTTACACATACATATGTACATAAATATGTATGTACATATGTATGCATTATGTTCGCAGGCTCATTCTACCTACATGTATGTATATACATATGTATGTACATAGATCAGAGCTGGCCACCGGGAGAAACTCGAGAGTAATGTATTCGCGTATGTGTATTCATTTGTATAATAAGCCGATTGATGTTCGGCACTCTGGTGCTACTTTGGGCAGCTCAGACATAGATTGTAGTACAAGGTGGGCCAAAAGAAGTCATCCGTTGTTTGTTGTTTGGCTCTCATTTTTTTCTAAATGAAAAACTTCGATTCTGTTTTTTGATTATATTTATTTGAACCTTTAGAATTTTATTGGTCGAGTCGAGAAGATGATATAACATTTTTCATCACTTCGGCGAGAACTTCGGGCGACAGATTCTCGCACTCGTGTCGAATGTTGTCCTTGAGGGCTTCCAGGGTCTCGAGATTGTTCACATAAACACCGGACTTCAAAAGCCCTACAAAAAAAGTCGGGAACGGTTAAATCGGGCGATCTTGCGGGCCAGTGTAAAGCGCCAAAACGAGAGATGAGGTGAGCCGGAAAAAATAGGCACGATTATTCCGCGTTCTTGGGGAGTGTATCGCTGCATGGCTTGTCCACTTGTATTCTATATTTGAGGGTTACTCTCTATTGCGATGCGAAAGCACTTAAGATGCTCTCTATTACTTTCGCCAATCCTTTCGCAAAATTCTTTGATAAAGTGGCAGCACTGACTGCAAAAGGAAATATGCAAAGATTGACAGTAATGAAATGCCAAAATATGTAAAAAACGTCTTTTCAGAAAAGGAAAGTTAGGAAAAAGTGAAGTGTAACAGTTTTTAATTGAAAGTAAAATAGTGTTTGATGAGGAAAACGACCGTGTAGGACGAGTCTTAAGAGATAAGTCCAATATACTCTCTTCGAAATTTCCATTTGAAAAAGGAAGCATTTCTGTATGTTCTAAACGCTATTCAACTCGAAATAAAAGTTTCAAGGATATCCAGAGCAATTCCAACTATTATAAAACTAGCCGCCACATTAAAATTACTTGGCCAAGGCGGATATCAACATCAAATTGGCCAGGACTATGCCCTAGTTCTATCATTGCTCACATTGCTTAGAGGTCTGCTCGGCATTGAAAGAATACTACGTTCCAACCATATCAAATTTGTCTTATGATGGTTTTGATGGTTAGATCGGCCAAAAACAAGCACTTACACTTCAACACAAAATGTCAGGACAGTATGAATGCTATGGTTTGGTTAATTATATTTCACCTTGATTTTACATTTTTAGATACATATGCATGTGATCACTTGCCCAAACCTTTTACAATTACGAAATTAATAGATAGATAGAAAATTTATATGTTCCAAAGTTGACCGAAAACAAAACATAAAACATATGATAAATCATAAAACAACAATAATCACACATAGATCAAACAAAACACTGAGACATCTTTTTACGCAGGAAAGAACAAAAACGGACAGAACGTATCAGAGCATGAAGCAGACATAAACAAAGGAAAAGAGACAACTAGAGCTGTTGCCCAACATGTGAAAGAAACGGGACATAAAATAGATTTTAAAGTGGTCAAAATATTAGATAGAGAAAAGAAAGCGAATAAAAGATATACACTGGAAAGCCTACGAATACAGCAACGTATTAAAAAATCCATCTACACAAAAGAAGACAAAGACAACACCAAACTGCAATATTCAATTGCAATAACCTGACAAGTGAAGTTCTGTGATATTAGTTTTAAGTTTGCCTGTGATATTTTCCATTATTTATTATTACTCAAATTATACAATTAATTGTTCGTGCTGTCCAGTTTTTATAATTTATTTAATAATGTAACTGAAGATCGTAAGTCAAACATAAAAATTAATATTACAAAAATGTAATAAAAAATAATAAAAAACTTGTAATTTGATGCCAGAATTTAAAAATAAAAATTCTTCTGAAGACGTCGGAAAAAAGCTGACGAAACGTTGAGAAAAAAGATGAAATAAATTTGTTTTATTTGCATCCCAAAAATCAAGAAAACTGCCCATAAATAGCCAATGTTAGACACAATAAAAAACAGAAAATTTATAGTTTGTTTACTTCTTGACGTTTGCTACTTACATACACTTACACATAAATACATACATATGCCTTGATACACATCAAGTATGCATACAGCCCCTGAAAGGAGAAAAATCGTGTGAAGCAACAATAATAAATTACAAAAATTACGTGTACTACACACACTACCTCTTTAACGCCTCGCCTTCAAACTTCGTCTGTCTGCCTTTCAATTTCTCAATTGTAAAAGGGGACTAAGTACTAAAAAATTTTATTTGTTTTTTTTTCATATTCAACTTTCAAAATAAAAAACATACTGAGTATTGTACGATTCCCCAAATCATTATCGAATGATTCTTTTACAACTCTCCCAATGGTTCATATAAGATTAACGTGGAATAGCCTCATATGATTCTCAATGTTCTTCAAAAAAGAGTTGTAAGATAATCTCTAGATAAATTTCAAATGATTGCATCTACGACTAATAAAAGCGCCTTCTGCGGCTCTTGTACACGAATCGCCTTCGGTAACAGTTTCTCCCGTGCGAAGTATCTTCCACGATTAAAATATGAGCTCGTCTGCGATTGAAAATGCTCTGCACACGATTCACAATAAACTCTTCTGTGATTGAAAATACTATCTGGGTAGTTTCATATGTAAATGGTAGGCTACTTATATTGAAAATAAAAACAAATTGTCCTATTTTGTTTTTGTTTTCAATATACGTAAAAAATAATAATAACTTTCTTGTCGACATTGCGGGTCCGGCCGTTAAAGTTTCTAATCTTTTTACCCTCAACGTGAAAAGTTATTAGGATTTACAAAAAAAAAAAAATGCAAAAATCTGTGTTGCCGCATATACCAATCATAACAACAATGTTGTTCACTTTCTTTCAAGAACGTCAAATTAGTATGTACATTTGATAAGGAATCATCTATAGATTCTAGTTGAATGCCTACGTGAAGAAGGCAGTCACGTAAACCAACTTCACGATGATATGTATGAACAAAAATTTCACTATAGTCGTTCAGAATTGCCAAAGCATTGTTGTTTTAATACTAGTGTTGTTAATTATTCGTCTTTTATATTTGCTCGAATGAAATTTTATGATTTTTTTCTTGTTTTTTGAATACAAATACTAAAAAAAATTTGGTTGAGTTCATGTAAAATTTCATACAGGGTATACTGCGAACAATAACAATAGCAAACAACAACCTCTTATTGCAGGCATCAGAAATTTAAAACAAATTAATAACACAAATCTTTATGACTATTCACAGTTTATTACTATACGCATTATAAATCTACATATTCAAAAAAAAAATGTTGCTTTGCGTACTGACAATTGTTTAATGTTGTATGTATTTGTAAGCTTGCTTGTACATTTATTTATTTTATTTTAAAACATTTTTGATCACTTATATTGTGAGAGTCGAAAAGTGAATATCAATAATATTGCATTTTGAATTTAATCAATTCTTTTTTATTAATTGGTTTTTCTACATGGGTAGAAAAAATTTATTGAAACCTTTTGCTTTGTGCCAAGAAAAATCTCCTGGCTCATCCACAATCCTTCGAGCCGGATATTTGTAAAACATTTGTAATCCAGAGTAAAAAAAATAAGTCCATGAGAGGGGATAAGGCTGAATCGAGACCTCACACTTTGACAACGGGTATCTATAGTGGTACTGGTAATATTCGTACTATGTCTTTGCAGAGAAAACCAATTATGCCCAAATTTAATACAATGAAGGAAAAGATTCATGAACTTAATAAGATGTCTGTGTTTCAGCTGGAAGTCAGGCTCTCATTATTAGAACGCCAATAAGAGGCGTTTGAGAAGATTCAGTTAGAGCTGGAATTACTAGACAAATCAGAAATTAGGCAGCCTTTCGTTCTACAGTTCAAGATGATTATTATGATATAAAATCGGTGATTTTGGAACGACTAGCGTTTCATCGTGATAACAACTTAGAGATGCCTTTATCTAGTACACGTATACCAAGTCAACAATGTAGTTTTCAGCGTCCTGTGCTTCCGACACTTCAATTGACAAAGTTTAGCGGTAATTATAAGGACTGGTTAGAGTTTTATAATATATTTTGCTCGCTTGTTCACGAAAACCAGGAGCTTTCCCCAGTCTCTAACAGCCAGTTTGTGTAAGACGTTGACGAGGAAAATCTTGACGTTTCTGTAATAGATTAAAGAAAAGTTGTACAAATTTCCTTTAATCTATTACAAAAACGTCAATGTTTCTAACGTCAACGTCTTACACAAACAGGGGGTAAGTTTCAATATTTGAAATCTTGCTTGACAGATAATGCAGCACGCCTGATTCAATCACTTGAACTTACAGCAGAAAATTACGTAGTGGCATTTAATATACTCAAAAAAGGATACAATAACAAAAGGCAACTATTTCAATCTCATTTGATTGAACTTTTTAACATTCAAAAGATGAACAAGCCAAGCGTGACACTGCTTCGTTTATTTAAACGGTAGCATTCGTGCCTTGGAATCAGTGATGCCAGAATTCTTTCACCAATAATGGCTAAATGTGGAAAAAAAATTACTAAAACTGGCTAAAAAATGGCTAAGCGAGATCGAATGCAAAAATCATTAATATCAAACAAAAATAAGAAAATAGGTTAGGTTAGGTTCGCAGGCTGCTGGTAAGGAAGGGTGAAATTTAGAGTCCAGCTCACTTGGGTACAATACAATGATCCCTTTGTGCTACCTGTAAGTTGAAGAGATGATAGTGAGAGAGGGTGATAGCGAAGGGATAGTGATAGAGAAGACAGGTGGTGAAGGAAGAGATAGAGGAAAGCTTCATTATTTTACAACTCTGCTTTTTTTTGCACGCTTTTTTGATAATGCAGTGTTGCAGCGCCTTCTGGTGTCAAATGAGACGTTTTGAATTTTGAAGCTGTGTTTAGTAGCCTTGATGGTTATTTTACTTCGCCAATGATTCTGCTACACAACGAAGGAGGGTGCTCTGATGTTACAATAGCATTAGTATCTGATGAAGTCGGTATAGTTTTTAGTGACCAGTGCCTTATGTCTGCATCACTAGAATTTTTCCCACAACAACTGATATAACAAAGGACACTAATGCACATCAGAAAAATGCGTGGTGTTGTTATTTTTAATGACTGTCGGAGACCGGGCTCGAACCTAGGACCTTCGGTTTTGTAGTCAAGGTGCCAACTGCTTCAGCCAACGCCACCCTCAAAAGAAAAATAATAAGATAATTCACAGTACATTTTTTGCAGCAAATTGGAAACAAATTGAAAGCAAATAAAAGTAAAAATAATAAATTAAAGCATTAAATCAAATAAGAAGAAGTGGAAGAAAACATTTTTTGAAGGTCATTATTTGTCCAAGAGAATTGAAAGAAATATTTTCATAAGCTTCTGCAAAACCATGTCCTGCTATGTATTTTATAGCTTTATTGTTAATAAATGTTCTAGTTTGATATGAAAATAAGTTTTTGTAAGCTTAGTTTAGACGATATGTTGAATCAGCAAATTTATGATGAAAAATTGTTTACCAGTGCCAACATATCGTGTACACACTAAATTTTTCCAACATACTCGTACGTATGCTTAACCACATATGAAGACCATTTGTTAATGTTGTCAACAAACGTATCACAGTGAGGGGATTTTGAATAAAATGGAAATAATTCTGCAGTTTCTAAACGAGCAGTTAGATTGTTATGAAATTTCATACAGGAGGAGGGGGCGGAGCCCCAAAATGGGCAACCTCGGGTTAATGAAAAATTCAAACTGATGCCAAGCTGATGTTTTTGATCTGTTAAAAAAAAATTTTTGCAAGTGAATTTCCCTATCTAAGAGGTAAAAAAAAGTCTCCTACATTTATGCAGTTTCGCTTACAGCTTAGGAAATATTCGAGAAAAAATTTAATTGTGGCTTTTTTACCAAGCTTGGTCCACTGTTCTGCTAATGGAGAATTTAAATATAACGCAATTTAGGAGAATAAACTTATTATAGATCCGGAACAAAACTTTTAACATTTAGAAAAAACTTTGGTATCAAAAACACAATTAAGTCAAAAGTTATACGCATTACATTAAATGTTTGAAAAAAGTAGATTTTTTGCCGTTTTTATGCAGAAAAAGTGGGTTAATTATTTCGCTTATAAAAAAATATATTGCAAACTCCAACCCCAAACTTTTATTCATCAAAAGGTAATACTATAAGAAACATTAAAAAGAAATTTTTTGTTCAAAATTTTCGTTATTAAAGGTGCTAGATCGTTTCGAAATAGACCTATTTTTTGTTATAAATATCAAATGTAAAGCCCCTTTTCTCAAATTGCAAAGCCGGAACCAAAAAATTTGTCATGCCTTCTTAAGACATAATAAGTTTTTAAATATTTCCTAAAATATCTGCGCCTGGCGAAAGATAAGAAAAATACAGCAGAAATACTCAAAAAATCAAATTTTTGGAATTTTATGAAATTTTTTTGGGAATTGCCGGGAACTCAAAAGCAAATTTTATTTTCCACCTAAAGCCTGGTACTCTGTTCACAATTTCGTGCGAAATGCTGTCAAACTACATATAAAAGTATTTGGTGTGAAATATTTGCGAAATAAATTCGCAAAAGTAGTACTCTGTTCTTGTTGTGAAAAACACGTAAAATCATGTCTTTCCATGCAAAATTAGTCTGGCATCATTTTAGTTTAGCTGCGAAACAACATAAGCAGTGCTTTTTTCGCACGGAATTTTAACAATGTTGCATACTTTCGAGCAATAAAGCAAGAAATTTATAAAAAAAAAACGCGAGTTGGGCGACATTTAGTACATGTCAAATTTTTCACGCGAAATAATCAATGGTGCAGGTAATTATAAAAAATTAGTACAAATTCTTATAAAAAAATTAATACTTACTTTTTATTGTTGCTGGTAGTTGTGTTAATTGTAGGCTACATAAATGAGCAAATTCATTGCAAAAACTTATAGTTTTTGCACGAAAAGATAAAGCTTGGAAATTTTTCTTTTGAATTGTTTCCTCAAAAGTGAAGAAAATAGTGGTTATGGTTAAAGTTATGAAGAAAACATAAAAAACGGCCGGAAAACTAAATTTTTGGCAAAACTTCGACTTGTGCGACCTCTAAAAACCTCCGCAAAATCTGAAAAATACTTGACCCTATAAGCTTTCAAATGATGCTTGAGCCCCAAGTATAATTACGAGTATTTTCTCAGGTATTTTTCAAAAATAGGCGTAGCTGTATAATTACATACATGAATATTACACGAATATATTCAATTAGTACAGCTACCAGCAACAATAAAAAAAATCAGTATTAATTTTCTTATAAGAATAAATTTGTACTAATATTTTTATAATTACCTGCATCTGCTTATAAAGCGTTTTCCAAGAAGACAGGTTTTACACAAAGGAATGCTATAAAATTCGCATTTATCAGTATTTTCGGCTGAAAATTCTCTTTTAGGTGAAAAATGATGCGATTAATACACAAAAAGTAAAAACAAATAGAATTTGCGTTTGAGTTCCCGACGACTGGGCTGCCAGCAGATGCCCTTTTTATACTCCAGAATGTGGCAGCAACGTCTAAACAATCTCAGCAGCATCTCTAATGCTTGCTTTCGATCGAGTCATTAGTTCACGTATTAACTATGTATATATGTGTGTATGTACATGTGTACATATTGAAGAAGCAATTTATGGTGGTTGTTTACTTTATTTTTATTTTTGTCTGCAATATCATGTGTGTGTGCGTTTGCATGTGAATCTTCTAAGCAAGCAGAAGCTATCTCATTATAGTTGTTGCTATAGTTTTTTTATGTTTATTTAATCACGCTTATATGTAGTATGTGGATCGCATGTGTATTTAGTTCTTTAGCTAAACAATTCTGGATAATTCTTTTTGTTTACCAAATTTTTTCTTTATAAAAGCTCTCTCTGTTCGAATATTGTTGCGTAACATTTTTATTATTTTTATAAAGAGAATTAGATTTGCATCGCACTAAATTAATGGATTTCGATCAAGTATGCAAATTGGGAAATATCAAAACATTGGTTTCATTAAATCTCATGGAAAATGGCATCGAAGAAATAAAGTTACCTGATTGTGAGCCAAATGCTAAACTCGATGTGTTCATTGCATTAGAACAGCTAAATATGCTTTATAATCCAATATGGAATGAAGTCGAGGCATTCAATGAGTTAGACAAATTGAAAAGTTTAAAAATGTTGTACAAAACACCACATTTAAAATCAAATTTTGATGAAATGTTTGCCGCAGCTGTTGGTTCAATTTCTAATTTAAAAGTTTTAAATAAAATTAATTTGACGGCAGAAGAAAGACGGGGAGCTGAATATGATATATGGAAGAAATATGCTGTCGAATGGCTACAAGCTTCTAAATCTTCTGATACATTGAAAGAGTTTTATAAGAAGCACCGCTCTTATGCTACAATTATAAGAAGTAAGTTGTCTATACAGACATATCGCATACTAAATCATAAACAGTCACCACTCAAAAAATTCCAGATGCTGAGTGTGGCAAAAAACTGTTGATACTGTACAAATGACGCAAGTATGTAACATAAAACAAGCATAACGGTGTTTTATATTTTTAAAGGAGACTGTATTGCAAAAGAAATTATTGCGGTCGTTTAAGATTTGTTCAATTAACTGGTTTATAAAAAAACAAAACCACTTTAGTCATTTTGAGTTGTGTCTGTTTATGATTTAGTGTGCTATATGTATGCATGTTCTAAACATTATTAATAATTTATATTTATTCATGTTTTCAGAATATGGCTCCCCAGCTGAGTTTATACCAAACAATGCTAAGAAAATTTCAAATTTAATCAAAATACGTGTACTAAATACAAAGACTGGAGAATTGTGGGAAAAGAAATTTCCTCGAATGATTACAGTGCAAACATTACTTGGGCTCATTGTGAAACATTTTCAAATGGATTCTACCAACTATTCACCACAGTTAAATTACATTGACCATAAATATCCCGATTTAGTAGTACCTTTAGACAATTTATCCAAAACTTTGGATTTTTTCTCGTTACAAGAGAATGATACTGTTCAAGTCAAATGGTAAATTGTGCAACAAAACATTATAAAACGGAGCAGTGATATATACTAAATTTACATTTACTTTTATATCTTTAAATTTTTATTATTTCCCTTCAAAATTATCAATTGTAAATTATGAAATGTATTATAAAGAAATTAACTTGGCCTTCAATTAATTGTTTCTATATTTGTTTTCATTTTGTGCAACACGTCTGAATTTATTGTAAGTTATTTTAAAAACTATTGTTTAACACTATGTACATCGCTGGCTTAACATGCAAAGGGCTCTACTAAATCCATATTTTTAAATTTTACAGAGGATACAAAAAACAATCAAACTAGTGATATGTTGATTTAAAAAAAATGTAGCGTACATTAATTATTATAAAACAGTTACGTCCCTTTTCGCAATGTACAATTAAAAGCTAACAGGGACTTTTTTGTATAAAGAACTGTTAGTTAAAGTTCACGTTAACTATTAATCATACATTGTGAAAAGGGACGTCAGTCGATTTTTAATACTTGTGATTGAACAATTTTAAAAACTATTGAAGTGTACTTTTATAGGAACTTAGGGCTTTTTATTGTTATGAATTAGACTAAGCGCTTTTGCTGATCACAACAAAACAACAACAAAAAACGAGATAACCGTAATTGTAATCAATGTATTTTTATTTATTGTACATTACTGCATTAAAATCTCATTTCTATTGCATGTTAAGCCAGCGATAAGTATGTACATACATACATGTATAAATACGTCCCAGAAAAAACAATCCTTACAGACAGTTGAAATAATGCTTATTTTACAAAAGATTTTAACAGGTAATAATAAAAAAGGTCAATAATAAAAATTATATATGTAAATGGCAGATTTAACAAAAATTATGTGTTTAAATAAATTAATATGTTATTTTTAACAGCCATAAGGCTTAACAAAAATCAATATATGGTACATTCTTTTCCGGCGTTACGTGACATTTGCACGACAAAAGGTTGACAAAAAATTTCAAAATCATGTTTGAAAAAAGTTTTTTTTTTGAGAAGTGATTATTCAGTGAAAAAATGCTAACCAAACTTAACATAGCGTCTATACCTGATATTAACTCTGATGTAATATGAAAGAGAACGTCGGCAGAATAAGAAGAAAAATATATTTATATTAGGTGTGTTCCGCAAGATTTCGTACAAGTTCGGACTAATGACAGAAAAAAGGAAATTACTCTCTGAATATGCAAAAGTTATTCAAAATTTCTGGAACTCAAAAAACCATAATTGCACATCTTGAAATACTAATGTTGCTTACTTTTACATTAAATTTAATTTAAGTGATTTTTATAAAAACAAATATTTTACATCATTGACAACATATGTAAAAAGTAAATGTAAATAAGTTCCAACAAAGTAAAAGCTACGTGAATTATTTAAAAAAAGCATTTTTTATATTAAAGAAATGGAGAAATATGCACAAATGTACTTACAACTTCAACTTTGTTCAAAAAAACCTTCCACACTTTGCTTTTTAATAAATTTGTATGTGAAAGCTTTTTTTCCTATATTTGCAAATTTTCTGATTAATTTTTCAATTTCATACGTAAACAAAAAACAGCTGATTATTTAATTCTTGTCCGCTCTTACCCAGAAGTAAAAGTTCGTACTAGTTTGTACAGGAAATGAAAAAAATTACTCTCTCATTCGCTCTCAAAATTGCACAAAAATTGCTATCTGGAACGTTTTTGTATAACTTTGTACAAGCTCGGACTGTTTTGTTATGCATTTGGAATAGACTTATTAATGTTAATCTCTAAAACGTACACTTTAATATCATAATATTTCATAGTTATCAGGCAGCCGTGCAGTAAATATTTTCGTTTATTGTAATAGTAATGTGTTTCATAAACATTTTGGCATTTCCTTGATACATCGAGTATAATTAAAACATTTCCGAATTTCTTTTTATCAAAAAATATTAATTTTTACTTTAATACACAAAATTATCTTCACGCATCTATGTATGTGTACGTTGTTTGACAGTTGATATCATAATATTGTTTTTTAAATATGTATGTACATACATATATATTATGAAAACAATATATATAATATCTGATATAATACTAATATTGCAGTCCACACGTAATATGGACTGCTATGCAATTTGACGTTTGCTGATAGAAATATATTTGATATTATAGCAGGTATAGACGCCATGTAAGGATTTCAAGATATACACAAAATATGACCTGGCGTTACGGTACAAAAAACAGAAGTGTGGTTTGACTCGACTAACAAAATGTGCTTAATTCTGCGCACTGGGCAAGTCTTTTTAGACAAAACTTTTTTGTTAGGACTTGAACTGATATATCTGTGGCCAAAAGGAAAAAGTGCTTAAGTCGAGATAAGCTGATTTTGAGTTAATGGTACCTCCGTAATCTGCTTACTCGAAAGTATCCCTGGTCCAAATTTCAATTAATTTGTGTGATTCTTAAGTAAGTTATAGCACTATGACTTGCGACTTATCTTTTTTAGACCTCTAATTTCATTTGGAATAAAAGCTTAATTGAGGTTATACTTTGGCATATTTCAACTTGAATGTATTATTTACAGTGTGTAAGTTTACAGAGAATTTCCTTATTTAACTGTAAAAGAAATAAATTTCTGAAAATCGATTTGAGCACTTGAAAGTGCTCTCGTGCGAAACAGTAAAATATGACTTAAGCACTTTTTCCTTAACGCCACAGATGTATTTATATTGTATTTATATTCTGGATTAAAAAATATTTTTTCCTTTTTTTTCTGTTAGCCTTAGTATCTGGCGTTACGGTATTGGCGTGGCGTTACTTAAATTTCCAGTTGATATTTTTTTTTTTGTTAAAAATTGAGAAAAAGATATTGGCATTTCCACAAGAATGTCAACTTTTTATAGCGTGCGACACCAAATAAATATATTTGTTTTTTCAAAGAAAATTAAACTTTTTTTTTACTTCTTTGTATATTTATATAGAGCGTCAGCAGCTCTACATTAAGTAAAATTTTAAGCAAAATCGAGTAACATTTTTCTGAAATATAAGCTTAATTGCTTGCTGTCGCACGGGACAAAAGAGTCAACTTTCTGGTGGTGGAAGTGTAAGAAAACTATATTTATTTATATATACTTACTGGCGACGACGATAAGGCGATAAAAAAGCCCTCAAACCTATGAAGACCCTTATGTATGTATACCCACATACATACATACACAGAAATCCCCACGGTCACACATACATACATACATCCAGGGTTGGGCAGTATTTGAAATACATGTATTTGAAATACGTATTTAATCTATTAAATTGTTTAATAGATTAAAGATACCTTCTAAAATAATCTTTTAGAAATAGTATTTAATTCAAATGTTTAGGTTTTAAAAGATTTTTTTTTTTAGTTTTAATTGAAAACTTGACTTAGAAAAAATCCTTTCACTTTCAAATACAAAATACGTATTTGTATTTTAAATACATAACGTAGAAGTATTTTGTATTTTAAATACATGACATGCAAGTATTTTGTATTTTAAATACATAATTTACAAAATACATTTACAAAATACATTACATTTTCGGTGTTTTGCATTTTGATGAATTTATAATGTATCATTCGTCGAACCAATAACAAAAAATTAGAATCGCTAAAAAAACATAACTATACCAACTCAGAGTTGGCACCACAATTCAGTTGTCAATTCTGAAGCATCTTGTCACAAGGTTTTATTTGCAGGTGGTACTATTACGACACAACAATTATAACAATACAAAACAAATATGGTTGCTTTTGCTTTGGGAGATTGTGTTGTCAACATAAGCAAAATAAACCAGCGATATATTTTTTATGAAGCAAATAATTTATTCTGCTCATAAACAAAAGGCATATGTTGTTAAATTGATGTTCATGCAAACAAAGAAGTATTTTCAGTGAGCTTCGTTTTATTTAACAAGTCAACAGTTTTTTCTTCCATTTAGTTTTATAATAAAGTTAAAAAAATAACCGAAAAATATTTTGTTTTATACGATAACGATTTTTTCTAAGTCAAGTTTTATTAAAACTAAAAAAAAATCTTTTAAAACCTAAACATTTCAATTAAATACTATTTCTAAAATATTATTTAAGAAGGTATCTTTAATCTATTAAACAATTTAAAAAGCTCACTTATGTACTTGTTTTTTATTAATACATATACTTATGTATATAAATTTTTCCTCGTCTGATTTAGTTCAAAAATTGTTATTTTTGTTATGTTGTCCTTTTTTCATTAATAAAATCTCAAAATAATGAATAATTTATGCATTTTTATTTATTGGAATTAATAAATTAATAATTAATAAAACCTCGATTAATTAATCGAGTGAATAACCGATTAAAACAAAAACCAGATTAATTTAATACCCTATTAAATACATATATACATGCATGATGTGAAAGTATTTTGTATTTTAAATACGTACAAAAAATTAAAGTATTTTGTATTTTAAATACATACATGACGTGGAAGTATTTTGTATTTTAAATACATGACCAGCTAGTATTTTGTATTTTAAATACCGCAAACCATGTATTTTGCCCAACTCTGCATACATCCATACACACTTAATGTAAATTTTTATTTATTGTATCCCAGCCAGCATTTTTTGAAATTTTCAATCAATCTCGAATTTTTTTACTCTTTTGCGCGATTAAAAAGCTAGAATATGCGCTCATTTTCTGATCAAAAAAGATAGTTTTGACGGTGGAAAAACGTAGCTACCCGTGACTCTTCTTGATAAGTCATTTATGCGTCTTTTTCTATATTAGTTTAGTCATTTTCGACCCTTTTTTAGTAGTATTTAAAGTCTTTCGAATAGTTTTCTGATCATTTATTAGTCTTATTTCACTTCATTTGTGACTATTTTTCGAATTGTCTTTCAGTCATGCTTCTAAGCGCGAGTCTTGTGTGAGAAATTTATCAATCTGTTTAAAAGTCTTTTTATTGTCATTTATTACTCATATTTCTATTAATTTATGACTTTAATTTGAGTCATTTATCAGTCTGGATGATCAATTTACTATTGCTGTACAATTTGTTATTGTATTTTAAATCGAACTATTTTTACCCATTACCGCTAATCATTTTCGACTCCTTTTTTGATCATGTAAGTGATTAATGAGTTTTTGATCACCAGTACTCTAAAAAGACTCAGCAAGGTGATTTTTCAAAAAAATATCTTCGAAATGCTAGATGGGATCTTCAAAAATGAACTAACCATAAGTATTAAAATCTTAAATCTAAGGCTGAGTTTACATCTGGCATTTCTTGTGTGCCATGTGCCCAAAAAAGCGTAACCACTAATTACTAATGAAAAACTGTTTGATTCAGACATTTATTTATTGATTTAAACTGTTTCCAATCATGTTGGATTCTATAAGATTGTCTCTTAGTTGTGTATGAAACTGTTTAATTTAATAAATACGTGTCTGAATCAAACAGTTTTTCATTAGTAATTAGTGGTTACGCTTTTTTACGCGTGTGTGGCACATGGCACACAGATGTAAACCCGACCTAAATATAATTATTAGGCACGACCAGTGCCCGACATAAACTTAGTGACTATCACTATCACTAATTAATAATACATAAATGTCGTACTAAGCACAAAAGTATTTTCAAGCAGTTTCATCTGGAGTGTTGAGTATTAGACCCCTTGTGTCTTTCTTTTTTAAGCGGATGTGTACAGTAAAGTTCCAGATATTACAAGCAAGCGGATTAGGATGTGACTCGAGTAGGCTTGCCAGATTGAAAGTAACAAAAAGCTAAACATTTGAATTAAAAAAGCGGGATTATTAAAAAAGCTGGACATTTTGAAATAAAATTTTCATGAAAAAATAGTTACTGTTTTTGTTATACGAGTACAAAGAATCTTATTAAAAAATATATGTTTACATTGTTTTTTAAATTTTTTATATAATACTCTAATGTACTATTAAAATAGCAAAATATAACTAAACTTAAATTCTTTCAGTTCAATTATCCATATAAATATATATATATATATGTGCAGCTACGATCAAAATAATAGCAGCACGAAATAATACGGGCATCTAACGTTAAAATTCAAAAGGGCTTATATTTTAAATGAAATCGAACATTATGGAAAAATAAAAAGTGTTGTGTAGATAATTTATCTAGCTTTTGTTTACCTACCTTTGTAAAGTTTTTCCAACAAGATTTAAGCTGAAGGTCCATACCATCCGTTCCATGCGTTGTTGCGTTTTATGCATGTGCCAAAAAAGTAGAATCAGTGTAATTGTATGTGGCAAGTTACAGAGCAAAACGCATAGAACGTATAGGACGGATAAAGTGGGCTTATTTTCTACTTTTGTATCCGTCGCATGCATCATGAAAAAGGGTCAGCTGTTTTTGATAGCCAAAGATGGCAAATTAGATTATAATTTCAATGATATCGATAGAAGTGTTCGTATAGTGGATTTAAATTTTAAATTTTTTTGCATAAAAAAGTTTTTAATAGAAGAAAAAGCTTTTGTAATAAAGCTTACAAGTATTTTCAAGAATTAAATACATTAAAATCAGTTTTTAACATAGTTATTTCACGAACAAAATTACATTTTAGTTATCGATTGCTTTTATGTACTGAGTGCCATTTTATGGCGCTGTGTCACCTTTGTTTTAACAACAAAAATACTTGGCGCATAAGACGTATTGTATGTAACCAAAGTGTATCAATATCAAGTGGCTTTATCAGCGCAGCTGATCGTCAGCTGACTTAACCCCATCCTCCAAACTCCATATAAAAAGCATAAAATCTTAACCCGAACTGTCAACATTCAAATACAAATAATCCTACAACAAATTTGTATGTATGTTGTTGTAATAATAAGGCCATTTGTTATTAATACACTTTGCATTTAACTTGAAATTAGAATCGGAGAGGACGTACAGAAACCCATACAACTCATCAAAGTGTATTAATACCAAGTAATTATCATTACAACAACATACATACAAATTTGTTGTAGGATAATTTTTATTTGAATGTTGACAGTTCGGGTTAAGATTTTATACTGTTTTCTATGGAGTTTGAAGGATGGGGTTAAGTCAGCTGACGATCAAGTGCGCTGATAAGGCAACTTGATATTAATACACTTTGACAACACATATGCATAGAAATGATGGTATGGACCAAAGCATATTTATATAAAGTATATGCAGGTCTACAACAACTAAGAAAGTACAAAAACAACAGGCGATTTGTTTGCGTAAGAATAATGGATGAATGTCAAAAACAGATGGATACAACCAGACCTGGGCAACTTGCATTACTTTTGCATAAGCACTGATTGAAAAACAAAAATTTTAGTGCAAATTTAAATTTGATGCTTGTAGTGCACTATTTTTTGCACTTAAATAAAATCTCTTAAAAGTAATGGATTAATATTGCATTAGCAGCTAATTGTACGACAAAAAATACACTAATTTTGTGTTGCCACTAAGCACATCATGAAGTGATGCAATATTATTGCACTATCACATATTGTACACAGTAAAATTGAATAAAACGTGAAAATATTTTTAGGAGATAGCACAAATAAAAAATATAAAATACACTAAAGTTAATTGAGGGCACTTTTATAAGTACGTACATACAAATTAACGAAAAAAAAACTGTCAATATAAATACAAACTAGATTTAAGAACCAATTGAAAAAAATTAAAAAGTTTCATACTTCAAATACGTTGCATCTCGAGCTTATATGAAAAACCGTGCAATTGAAAAAAGATCAGAACTTAGGTTTTCGTTTATTGTAAAGTTATATCTTAAAAAATGGTGATTTTATAAATGGAAAGTACTACCACTTGGAACAATTTCATTAAGTTTTGTCTTTCTCTCGAAAAATTATAAAAAACGTAGTGATATGATTTTTCCTCTTAGATGACGATATGTACATAGGAAAAAATTTACATATATATGTATGTACGTATGTTTTTATATATGTACACATTTACGTTATATTTTGCACTATATGTTTCACTGATAATACAATAATACTATTCATAATGTGTTTAGTGGTGCAAAAAATAGTGCACTAAAAGTAACAATGCAATGTTGATGAATGTCTTTGAAGGGATTTTAGTAAAATACAAAAAAAATTGCACTAATATTATTAAAATTAGTGCTAATGTAATAAATTTGCATTTGCATTGATTTGGTTTATTGTGGGAAAATGGTCAATGCATTTGCTTATTTAATGCAATAGTCCCAGATCTGCATACAACAAAAAGAAAATGTATGGATATGCAAAACCAAAGTAAATGTATTAATTGATAAACCTTTAATATGTGAAATAAGTATAATAAAAGATACATATGTACCTTAATAATTAAATATAATTATTTTGAAATGTTTTGTAACACATTTTTTAAGTAAAAATTTATTTAAACTTTTTCACATACGTTTTCAATATACCCAATTGTGTATAACAAAGCAAAACAAAACAAAATGGCGTTCAAAAATTGTAAACAACTTTTGACATTCAGGCATTCACACTACACGAGAAAAAATTAAACACCTGAGTACTTGCATATACTTTATATAAATTTACTTTGGTATGGACCTTCAGCTTTAATATGAGATCAGCTGTTCAAGTGTTGGGTAATGTTAGTTAGTGACTATAGAAAAGGGAAAACACAAGAGTAGTTACAGAAACTATGAAATCAATATTATACAATACGATTTAAAGAATCGAAAATAGAAATGACACTATTGCAAATATATTATTATGTTCCCATAAAGAAATTTATGCAACAAATTTAAGATAATAAAATTAAGAACATTTTGTGGAAAATTGTTTTAGCTGGACAAATTTTATTTTAGCTTGAAACTGAACAGGTACTTAAAAAGCTGAACAATCCAGCCAAAACAAGCCCGACTGGCAACCCTAGACTCGAGTGTTGTTAAATATTTGCTGCGTGTTTCAAAATTTCTTTATTCACTGGTGGCATATTTAAATCACGATGTAAATTTGAGTTTTTTATGTACCATGGAGTCGATGTTATTAACTGTAAAATTTTAATTTGCCTTCGTTGGATTTCCCTATATTTGAAGCTGAAGCCGTGTCACATAGCTGAATTCCGTAGCAGCATATAAGTTTAAAAAGCGACTCGTATATCAAAAGTTTACAATCTAGACTGAGGGTTGAATTTCTACCAATCAGACAATGTACCTCAGTTAATTTTAGTTTCTTTTTTGTATTAGCTTACAGTCAATGTGGTGTTTCTATGTAAGCTGTCGGTCAAGGTGTATACCAAGGTATTTCACATGTGAGTGTTGAGGAACAATTTGATTATTTATTCTAATGGGAGAACAAGTATCTTTTCGCAGGGCTAATGTTACTTGAGCACACTTCTGTTCGCTTAATTTCATTCTCCATTAGTTGAAACATAGTTCCAGCTAGGTTATATGTTCCTGCAGATATCGACATGCCTCGTGAAGGTTTTCGTGCATACTATGGCAGGCTGTATCATCGGAAAATGTAGATGTGTGGATATTATTGCTCACAGGCATATCACAATTATAAATCAAATACAAAACTGGCCCCAGTATACTCCCCTGTGGCACACCGGATGATATAGATTCTGGCACACTCATGAAGTCTTCTTCCACAAAAATTAACTTCCGGGCAAGAATGTAACTTTCCAAAATATTAAGATTGTTTTTTGGTAGATATGTCTTAAATTTTAAAATTAAGCCTTCATGTTGAGCAAGTATTTTTTGTACATCACGCGTCTTAAGCTTTATTGGTCGAGGGGATAGAGCAACTACTCTCGGCAAATCAACAACACCAGTACATGTGTTTGGAGTAAATACGTGTTTTAAATGCTCAGCAAATATGTTACCTTTTTCAGTATCACTTCTTGCAAAACTTCCGGTAGATGTGCGCAGAGGTGGTTTAAACTTAACGGGTGTTTTAAGTTTATAGCAGCGCGCCATAAAATGTAATTAGATGCTGGTGTGACATCGATACCCTCCATATAGTTTTTAAGAGATGCAGTTTTCAGATGCAACTAACTCTTGGAGTCGTTTATTGCACTCTTTAAGTCTGATTTTATGTTGAGGTGACATATGCTGTTGCCATTCCCTTCTAGCTCTTCTTTTTTCACATACATACAAGACGTTCAATAACCGTAGAATAAATTCTATTAAACATTGTGGATGGGAGGTAGTGGTATGTTGCAGCCTGTTTAATATTTTCGTTAAGATTGGCAATGTTAGATTCAATATCATCGCGTGTTCTGAGCTTAATGTTTTCCGTGCAATGACCACTAAGATATTTTTTGAATCCAGTTCTCGTTGAACCTTCATAGTAGAGATGGGCGCGTGTTGAATTTTTCCAATACGACACGACACGAACACGAATGCCAAGATGTCCAACACGTACGAAACACGCACAGGAAATTTTTTCAAACCACGAAACTGCACCACACGCACGAAATGAAATTGAATAGCAAAAAAAGCATTTTTTGATATTAAAATAGATACATATTTTTGTTCAATTTCAGAACTTTAAGCCCTACACTATCAACAAATTTTATGCTTTTACGTGTTTGGCGATACAAAATATTAAATTTTTTTCTTTACTGAAAATTTATGCAAACGATTTTTGGTGTTAAATATAACACCAAAAATCGTTTCGTGTTTATCGTGTCACGATACGACCCGAACACGCACGAAATCAGATTTTCTGTCACGAATACTTCGTGTTGAGTCGGTCGTGTTCGTGTCACGAAAAAAACAAGACACGCGCCCATCTCTACTTCATAGTGAACAGACATCATAGCAAAGTTTTTCTTATATACAGTTAGTGTCATTAATATTCGGTTTTCAGACTCACATTCAATAAGAAGTCGATCAAACAATTGCAACCATTTAAACTGAAAAATTTCTTTCATTATTTTATTTAGCAATTGAGTACGAATATGAATTCATAAAAAATAATCGAAAAAATTATATCAGTAAGTAAAAACTGATCGATTATTTGAAGTACTTCAAAAAATGTAGCGTCATTAATATTCGGTTTTTTGATGAGTAAAGAAAGAATCAAGGGAGTATGAACTGTTGAGTATGAACTGTTTTGATTATAATTAGTTCTTGTAAGGATATTTATCTCATCAGATGACTTCACTTAAACTATTTGACATATTTTCAATTAAAAAAATATACTATCTTTTTCCCGAATATCACTTTACTTTTCCTACCAGTTGTAACTAAAGTCGAGAATGTGCCACAGACTTTACGGAATGAATTTGTCACTCGAACTTTAATTAAGAATTATATCTACCAATTCGTGGGTAAGATGAACCATTTTGAGATAACAACATGCAAGCTATACCTGAATTGGAGTGGTTTATGACAAGGGTCATATCCTTCGTAATACTGAAATGTGTTAAAAAAAATGTGAGAAAAAAATTCTAACGCGCTTATAAAAAAAAACTACTGTCGGTCATTGGTGAAAATACTTTTCACATCATTCCAATTATACGAGATAATATTGATGAAACTAAGATCCAAATATATGATGAAAAAGATTTCAGAAAAATTGTTAGTGAATTTGAAAAAAAATAAAACAATTTTTTACACATACCAACTTAAAACTGCTAAAAGCCTACAGATAGTATTAAAGGGCATATATTCATCTTTTGACTGCGAAGAAGTAAAATGTGCACTTATGGAAAAAGGATTTAAGGTAAAAAATTTTACTAATATATACTACGTTTATACACGCACTATTTGCAAATAAATTAACTCACTGTTTATATAGCATTGTAAATGCATAAAAACTTGGTAGCACTTCTATAGAAATGTTATTTATGTTTACAAAAAAATTGTGTAAATATATAAAATAAATAATCATTTGTTTTTAATGCCATTATTTTCTTCTATCAATGTTTTTTGTGCAATATTTATCAATTTATTGTTTTTTATTAGCAAACATTTGTAAGTGTGGCAACCTCAAGCATTTTATTTGCAAATAGTGCGTTAATCGTGAATACTTTTCTGAATTAGTAAGTCGCAATAAAAACAATAATATGGCAACAATTTACAGTTTTATTTGCAAATTAGCCCTGCGTATAAACGTAGTAATAATTAACAGAGAAAAGGTCTCTCAACCCAGTGTTGCCAGTAGATTTCTCGAAAAAATACCTACACATGCTAAAAAATGCGATTTTTCCCTACAAGTTGAAAAAATTTCCCCTACAAAAATGCCTACGTATTTTTGTCATTAAAACAGAAGAAAACCATTAGTTATAAAAAAATATATATGTTTATTAAAGCTTTGGTAAAAAATAGGTAAAAAACTGAAAAAAAAATAACACATACATATGTACTTTTAATTAAATTCAATTAAAACAACAAAAAGATTTTTAAAAATTAATATGAATAGTTTTTTTTTCAAATAAAATTTTAAAGCGTAAATTCAATTGAGGTGCAAAAACCGGTTATTTTAAAATTAACATACATATGTAATTCATGTACCAGGTGGTGCTAAGTTAATAGCTGCTTTTTTATGAAGTTTGGCTTGTCAAATTTTATTGCAATAAAATTTGTAGGAAGTTTGATTTGTCAATTTTCATTTCAATGAAGTACTAGGCAGATTTTTTTTTGTAGGTTTGACACCACTTGATATATGAATTCGCATTGGCATATACTTACAAACATATTAGGTGTCGCCAACTTTTTAAACCACAAACATATTTTTAAGCAATTTTTACAAAAATAAAATTGTTGAACTCAAAAGGGTTCAAGAAAATATTACTAAAAAGATGTTATGTTTGTATTTATTTCATAAATAATGCGACATGATGAAAAAAATCCCATTTTGTAGAATACAAAAAAATATTTCCGATTTTCCCTACGCTTCTATTTTAGTATCAAAAATACCTACATGTAAGGATTTTTCCTTCTAGCAACACTGTCCAACTTTTAATTCGGGTTGAACTAGAGCCGAATGACATACAATTGAAAAAATTAAACCCAGCTAATTTATAGCGTAAAGTTTCTCTTACACCGAAAAATCACAGTTGAAGAGCCACGTAAGCGTTCAGGTCCAGTACAGTGCCATCATTGCCAAGAATATAACCATACAAAAACTTACTGCAAATTACCTACAGTTTGTGTTATCTGCGGTGAATTGCACGGTTCTGCTAGCTGTACGAAGCCAAAAGATCAAGCTGAAAAAAATGTAGTAATTGTGGAGGTAATCCCACTGCGAACTACAGAGGATGTCCTGTATATTCTTTCGTTAAAAAAACTATGGGACAAAAACCTAAATTAGCTCCAGCTCAATCAGCAAATGCTTTCTCCGCCAATTTTCCTCCAATGAGCCAACCAAGTACTTCACGTGTATCTTCTTTCTTTCTTTTCCCACGCAGAAAGTGTCCCCACCAAGTAATTCAACAAATGCTAACACAAGCTTTAATTTCAGTCGCCTTGAAGCCACTATTGATAATCTGGTGCAAACTATAAACATCTTTACTACAAATATGACTAGCATGATGCAAGAAATGTTGCGAATGCAGAATACTCTGCTTCAAGCATTAATAACCATGAACACGTTAAAAATATGTTTCTGGAACACAAACGGCATTCGCCAACACAAAAATGAGCTCGAGCACTTCCTTTCGGAAAAAAATATTGATGTAATGTTAGTTTCTGAGACTCATTTGACTACGAGAAGCCTTTTTAAAATGAATTGCTACACCTTATATGATACTAAGGACCCGAGAGGAAGAACATGCGGTGGATCAGCAATTTTAATAAAGTCAAGACTCAACCACTATATTCTTGATAACATGTGTGCAGAACATTTACAAGCAACTAATATTTGTGTTGAAAATATTTGTACAAATTTCGTTATATCATCAATTTACTTCCCTCCAAGATTCTCAATCACTGAGGATGAATACGAGGATTTCTACATATCTCTTGGGCCTTGTTTCGGAGAGGACGTACAGAAACCCATACAACGCATCAAAGTGTATTAATACCAAGTAATTATCATTACAACAACATACATACAAATTTGTTGTAGGATAATTTTTATTTGAATGTTGACAGTTCGGGTTAAGATTTTATGCTGTTTTCTATGGAGTTTGAAGGATGGGGTTAAGTCAGTTGACGATCAACTGCGCTGATAAGGCCACTTGATATTAATACACTTTGACAACACATATGCATAGAAAAGATGGTATGGACCAAAGCATATTTATATAAAGTATATGCAGGTCTACAACAACTAAGAAAGTACAAAAACAACAGGCGATTTGTTTGCGTAAGAATAATGGATGAATGTCAAAAACAGATGGATACAACCAGACCTGGGCAACTTGCATTACTTTTGCATAAGCACTGATTAAAAAAACAAAAATTTTAGTGCAAATTTAAATTTGATGCTTGTAGTGCACTATTTTTTGCACTTAAATAAAATCTCTTAAAAGTAATGGATTAATATTGCATTAGCAGCTAATTGTACGACAAAAAATACACTAATTTTGTGTTGCCACTAAGCACATCATGAAGTGATGCAATATTATTGCACTATCACATATTGTACACAGTAAAATTGAATAAAACGTGAAAATATTTTTAGGAGATAGCACAAATAAAAAATATAAAATACACTAAAGTTAATTGAGGGCACTTTTATAAGTACGTACATACAAATTAACGAAAAAAAAAACTGTCAATATAAATACAAACTAGATTTAAGAACCAATTGAAAAAAATTAAAAAGTTTCATACTTCAAATACGTTGCATCTCGAGCTTATATGAAAAACCGTGCAATTGAAAAAAGATCAGAACTTAGGTTTTCGTTTATTGTAAAGTTATATCTTAAAAAATGGTGATTTTATAAATGGAAAGTACTACCACTTGGAACAATTTCATTATTTGTCTTTCTCTCGAAAAATTATAAAAAACGTAGTGATATGATTTTTCCTCTTAGATGACGATATGTACATAGGAAAAAATTTACATATATATGTATGTACGTATGTTTTTATGTATGTACACATTTACGTTATATTTTGCACTATATGTTTCACTGATAATGAATAATACTATTCATAATGTGTTTAGTGGTGCAAAAAATAGTGCACTAAAAGTAACAATGCAATGTTGATGAATGTCTTTGAAGGGATTTTAGTAAAATACAAAAAAAATTGCACTAATATTATTAAAATTAGTGCTAGCTAATGTAATAAATTTGCATTTGCATTGATTTGGTTTATTGTGGGAAAATGGTCAATGCATTTGCTTATTTAATGCAATAGTCCCAGATCTGCATACAACAAAAAGAAAATGTATGGATATGCAAAACCAAAGTAAATGTATTAATTGATAAACCTTTAATATGTGAAATAAGTATAATAAAAGATACATATGTACCTTAATAATTAAATATAATTATTTTGAAATGTTTTGTAACACATTTTTTAAGTAAAAATTTATTTAAACTTTTTCACATACGTTTTCAGTATACCCAATTATACACAATGGTGTTTCTATGTAAGCTGTCGTTCAAGGTGTATACCAAGGTATTTCACATGTGAGTGTTGAGGAACAATTTGATTATTTATTCTAATGGAGAACAAGTATCTTTTCGTAGGGTTAATGTTACTTGTTCGCTTAATTTCATTCTCCATTAGTTGAAATATAGTTCCAGCTAGGTTATATGTTCCTGCATATATCGACATGCCTTGTGAAGGTTTTCGTGCATACTATGGCAGGCTGTATCATCGGAAAATGTAGATGTGTGGATATTATTGCTCACAGGCATATCACAATTATAAATTAAATACAAAACACAATTATAAACAATTATAAATCAAATACAAAACTGGCCCCAGTATACTCCCCTGTGGCACACCGGATGATATAGATTCTGGCACACTCATGAAGTCTTCTTCCACAAAAATTAACTTCCGGGCAAGAATGTAACTTTCCAAAATATTAAGATTGTTTTTTGGTAGATATGTCTTAAATTTTAAAATTAAGCCTTCATGTTGAGCAAGTATTTTTTGTACATCACGCGTCTTAAGCTTTATTGGTCGAGGGGATAGAGCAACTACTCTCGGCAAATCAACAACACCAGTACATGTGTTTGGAGTAAATACGTATTTTAAATGCTCAGCAAATATGTTACCTTTTTCAGTATCACTTCTTGCAAAACTTCCGGTAGATGTGCGCAGAGGTGGTTTAAACTTAACGGGTGTTTTAAGTTTATAGCAGCGCGCCATAAAATGTAATTAGATGCTGGTGTGACATCGATACCCTCCATATAGTTTTTAAGAGATTCAGTTTTCAGATGCAACTAACTCTTGGAGTCGTTTATTGCACTCTTTAAGTCTGATTTTATGTTGAAGTGATATATGCTGTTGCCATTCCCTTCTAGCTCTTCTTTTTTCACATACATACAAGACGTTCAATAACCGTAGAATAAATTCTATTAAACATTGTGGATGGGAGGTAGTGGTATGTTGCAGCCTGTTTAATATTTTCGTTAAGATTGGCAATGTTAGATTCAATATCATCGCGTGTTCTGAGCTTAATGTTTTCCGTGCAATGACCACTAAGATATTTTTTGAATCCAGTTCTCGTTGAACCTTCATAGTAGAGATGGGCGCGTGTTGAATTTTTCCAATACGACACGACACGAACACGAATGCCAAGATGTCCAACACGTACGAAACACGCACAGGAAATTTTTTCAAACCACGAAACTGCACCACACGCACGAAATGAAATTGAATAGCAAAAAAAGCATTTTTTGATATTAAAATAGATACATATTTTTGTTCAATTTCAGAACTTTAAGCCCTACACTATCAACAAATTTTATGCTTTTACGTGTTTGGCGATACAAAATATTAAATTTTTTTCTTTACTGAAAATTTATGCATATATATTTAACACCAAAAATCGTTTCGTGTTTATCGTGTCACGATACGACCCGAACACGCACGAAATCAGATTTTCTGTCACGAATACTTCGTGTTGAGTCGGTCGTGTTCGTGTCACGAAAAAAACACGACTCGCGCCCATCTCTACTTCATAGTGAACAGACATCATAGCAAAGTTTTTCTTATATACAGTTAGTGTCATTAATATTCGGTTTTCAGACTCACATTCAATAAGAAGTCGATCAAACAATGGCAACCATTTAAACTGAAAAATTTCTTTCATTATTTTATTTAGCAATTGAGTACGAATATGAATTCATAAAAAATAATCGAAAAAATTATATCAGTAAGTAAAAACTGATCGATTATTTGAAGTACTTCAAAAAATGTAGCGTCATTAATATTCGGTTTTTTGATGAGTAAAGAAAGAATCAAGGGAGTATGAACTGTTGAGTATGAACTGTTTTGATTATAATTAGTTCTTGTAAGGATATTTATCTCATCAGATGACTTCACTTAAACTATTTGACATATTTTCAATTAAAAAAATATACTATCTTTTTCCCGAATATCACTTTACTTTTCCTACCAATTGTAACTAAAGTCGAGAATGTGCCACAGACTTTACGGGATGAATTTGTCACTCGAACTTTAATTAAGAATTATATCTACCAATTCGTGGGTAAGATGAACCATTTTGAGATAACAACATGCAAGCTATACCTGAATTGGGGTGGTTTATGACAAGGGTCATATCCTTCGTAATACTGAAATGTTTTAAAAAAAATGTGAGAAAAAAATTCTAACGCGCTTATAAAAAAAAACTACTGTCGGTCATTGGTGAAAATACTTTTCACATCATTCCAATTATACGAGATAATATTGATGAAACTAAGATCCAAATATATGATGAAAAAGATTTCAGAAAAATTGTTAGTGAATTTGAAAAAAAATAAAACAATTTTTTACACATACCAACTTAAAACTGCTAAAAGCCTACAGATAGTATTAAAGGGCATATATTCATCTTTTGACTGCGAAGAAGTAAAATGTGCACTTATGGAAAAAGGATTTAAGGTAAAAAATTTTACTAATATATACTACGTTTATACACGCACTATTTGCAAATAAATTAACTCACTGTTTATACAGCATTGTAAATGCATAAAAACTTGGTAGCACTTCTATAGAAATGTTATTTATGTTTACAAAAAAATTGTGTAAATATATAAAATAAATAATCATTTGTTTTTAATGCCATTATTTTCTTCTATCAATGTTTTTTGTGCAATATTTATCAATTTATTGTTTTTTATTAGCAAACATTTGTAAGTGTGGCAACCTCAAGCATTTTATTTGCAAATAGTGCGTTAATCGTGAATACTTTTCTGAATTAGTAAGTCGCAATAAAAACAATAATATGGCAACAATTTACAGTTTTATTTGCAAATTAGCCCTGCGTATAAACGTAGTAATAATTAACAGAGAAAAGGTCTCTCAACCCAGTGTTGCCAGTAGATTTCTCGAAAAAATACCTACACATGCTAAAAAATGCGATTTTTCCCTACAAGTTGAAAAAATTTCCCCTACAAAAATGCCTACGTATTTTTGTCATTAAAACAGAAGAAAACCATTAGTTATAAAAAAATATATATGTTTATTAAAGCTTTGGTAAAAAATAGGTAAAAAACTGAAAAAAAATAACACATACATATGTACTTTTAATTAAATTCAATTAAAACAACAAAAAGATTTTTAAAAATTAATATGAATAGTTTTTTTTCAAATAAAATTTTAAAGCGTAAATTCAATTGAGGTGCAAAAACCGGTTATTTTAAAATTAACATACATATGTAATTCATGTACCAGGTGGTGCTAAGTTAATAGCTGCTTTTTTATGAAGTTTGGCTTGTCAAATTTTATTGCAATAAAATTTGTAGGAAGTTTGATTTGTCAATTTTCATTTCAATGAAGTACTAGGCAGTTTTTTTTTTGTAGGTTTGACACCACTTGATATATGAATTCGCATTGGCATATACTTACAAACATATTAGGTGTCGCCAACTTTTTAAACCACAAACATATTTTTAAGCAATTTTTACAAAAATAAAATTGTTGAACTCAAAAGGGTTCAAGAAAATATTACTAAAAAGATGTTATGTTTGTATTTATTTCATAAATAATGCGACATGATGAAAAAAATCCCATTTTGTAGAATACAAAAAAATATTTCCGATTTTCCCTACGCTTCTATTTTAGTATCAAAAATACCTACATGTAAGGATTTTTCCTTCTAGCAACACTGTCCAACTTTTAATTCGGGTTGAACTAGAGCCGAATGACATACAATTGAAAAAAATTAAACCCAGCTAATTTATAGCGTAAAGTTTCTCTTACACCGAAAAATCACAGTTGAAGAGCCACGTAAGCGTTCAGGTCCAGTACAGTGCCATCATTGCCAAGAATATAACCATACAAAAACTTACTGCAAATTACCTACAGTTTGTGTTATCTGCGGTGAATTGCACGGTTCTGCTAGCTGTACGAAGCCAAAAGATCAAGCTGAAAAAAATGTAGTAATTGTGGAGGTAATCCCACTGCGAACTACAGAGGATGTCCTGTATATTCTTTCGTTAAAAAAACTATGGGACAAAAACCTAAATTAGCTCCAGCTCAATCAGCAAACGCTTTCTCCGCCAATTTTCCTCCAATGAGCCAACCAAGTACTTCACGTGTATCTTCTTTCTTTCTTTTCCCACGCAGAAAGTGTCCCCACCAAGTAATTCAACAAATGCTAACACAAGCTTTAATTTCAGTCGCCTTGAAGCCACTATTGATAATCTGGTGCAAACTATAAACATCTTTACTACAAATATGACTAGCATGATGCAAGAAATGTTGCGAATGCAGAATACTCTGCTTCAAGCATTAATAACCATGAACACGTTAAAAATATGTTTCTGGAACACAAACAGCATTCGCCAACACAAAAATGAGCTCGAGCACTTCCTTTCGGAAAAAAATATTGATGTAATGTTAGTTTCTGAGACTCATTTGACTACGAGAAGCCTTTTTAAAATGAATTGCTACACCTTATATGATACTAAGGACCCGAGAGGAAGAACATGCGGTGGATCAGCAATTTTAATAAAGTCAAGACTCAAGCACTATATTCTTGATAACATGTGTGCAGAACATTTACAAGCAACTAATATTTGTGTTGAAAATATTTGTACAAATTTCGTTATATCATCAATTTACTTCCCTCCAAGATTCTCAATCACTGAGGATGAATACGAGGATTTCTACATATCTCTTGGGCCGTGTTTCGTAGCAGCTGGAGACTACAATGCAAAACATACGTTCTGGGGTTTGCGCCTTATTACACCTAGAGGAAGAGCGTTGTTCAATATAATTTCAAAAATGGGCTTGGACGTCATTTCGAGTTGGGAGCCCACTTACTGGCCTACAGACATACAAAAAATTCCGGATGTTACAGATTGTGGCGTCATGAAAAATATTTCTAGGGATTTAGTTCATGTTGAAGCTTCTCTAGATCTCTCCTCCGATCACTCTCCCTCTATCGTCAAAATCTGTAACCCACTAAGAAGTGTTTCACATCACCCATAGGTGAATATGATCAATCGTGTTAATTGGCTGGGATTCAAAAAATATCTTAGTTCATTGCACGGAAAACATTACGATAAGAACACACAATTATATTGAATCTTACATTGTCAATCTTAACGAAAATATTAAGCAGGCTGCTGAATATGCTACTACCTCCCACCCGCAGATATTGCACGTCTTGGATGTGAAAAAAGAAGAGCTAGAAGGGAATGGCAACAACACAGATCGCCCCAAATCAGATTTAAAGAGTGCACTAAACTAACTCAGATATATTAGCTGATTGGTAGAAATTCAACACTCAGTCTAGATTGTAAACTTTTAATATACAATTCGCTTTTGAAACCAATATGGTACTACGGAATACAGCACTGCTTCAGCTTCCAATATAGAGAGAATCCAACGAAGGCAAAACAAGATTTTAAGACTAATAACATCGGCTCCATGGTACATCAAAAATTAAATTTACATCGTGACTTAAATATGCCAATAGTGACTGAAAAGAAATTGCAAAATACGCAGGCAAATACTTAACAAAACTCGAATCCCATCCTAATCCCTATGCTCGTAACACCTTGAATTTTACTGGACACATCCGCTTAAAAAAGAGGGACACTACGGCTCTAATACTCAACACTCTAGATGAAACAGCTTGAAAATATTTTTGTGCGTAATACGACGTTAATTTATTATTGATTACTATCACTCAGTTTATGCCTGACACTGGTAGGGCCTAATTATAATTATATCTAAATTTAAGGTTTGAATACTTATTGTTAGTTCATTGTTTGAAGATACAATAAATAAATATACGCATGAAAAAAATTCTTTATTTATTTTCAATACAGAGAAAGCCGACATGGCCAATTATATATGTATTTAATGAGTAAAATAAGAAACTTAAGTTAACTACAATTTTAAATTTACTACATTTCATAGGTTTTTGTAATAATTTAAATTATATCGAGCTATGTTTCGATTTTGCTTATACATAAGTAGAATATGAGTAGGAAAATAATTTAGTTCATTTGGCAAGACACTCAAATTATGGTGTATTATTTTAACAAAAAAGTGCCTTCGCGCAGTAGTCACCTTGTCGTGGTGCGGAGACTTATGGTTGCAATGACCTAACAGGCCATGCTGGCTGGGAAATTCTCCCTGGAAGGTCCAACTATGCCAGAAGGGCGGGGGGGGGGGGGGGGGGGTGAGCAACTGACCAAGAACTACTACCCCTTAATCCAAGGTGTAATGCGACCCGCGCCTATTGGATGATTTGCAGTTGCGGGTTATTAGGCTGTATTATAGCTGAGCCTTCCCGATACCTGTCCGCCTCGGGAAGTAACTGTGGACCTTTCATGCTAGACGGCTATGGCATGAGGGTACTCAAGACCCTGTTACTCGTGGAAATGAAAGGCAAAAATAAAACGAAAACAATCAATAGCGGGAACATCACTGCTGCGGAACTCGCCCATCAAGTGGAGCAAGACTCCCTAGATGGAGCGAGTACGAGTAAGGTTCACATGAGCTCACCTCCACATCCAGTTGTTGGAAGCAGAGGACCTGCCCCAATTGCAGTTGTTGGCAGGATTGGAACACCAACTCCGATCAAGGAAGGGCTTGCCTCATCAGTAACGCTGACAACTGCACAGGGGGGACAGGTTGCACCTATATCGTGCATAAATTTCGGGACACAGAAAAAGCGACCAAACAAATTCAGAGGCATCACCCTGCCTGAAAGGGGCCAACCTGGAGGGTTGGATGATCCTCTGAGGAAGGGTTTCAGTGGAGCGGGCGTCAGGTGGTACTTATGCTTTTTTGCACAGCGTTTATCACCTGAAGCAGCGAGAGGTAAAGCTCTGTAGAGGAAAAGCACTCCAGGCCAAACCAGACCAAGTAAGAGGGATAGCAAAGCTATTACGCCTCCAGAAAATTGTAAGAAACGCAGGAGGACAATTGGAAACAATATGTCAACATCCGCATTTGTTGGAGTAGGCACTAAAGCGTCTAGTTACGCCAAAGTGGTCAAAGGGTTGAGGATCGCAATTCTCCCTGAGGACTTTCCACAGACCTCATTATCAAGTGAAGAACTAACTCAACTAACTCAATAAACTGCGGTAATAAGCAGAATTGGAGTGGCTTAGGTCAACCGCACCGAGGTTGAGCGCCTGGAAGGGAGTGAAACTACAGGCATGTATGGGAGAAGACATCCCGGCATGCCACACCATCACGGTGTATCTGCCAAGGAGTGCGGTGCAGGACTTTAAAAAGTCCATAGCAATCCTTGCCGCCC
This sequence comes from Nowickia ferox, assembly GCA_936439885.1. Classification (NCBI taxonomy): domain Eukaryota; kingdom Metazoa; phylum Arthropoda; class Insecta; order Diptera; family Tachinidae; genus Nowickia; species Nowickia ferox. The sequence continues at coordinate 36,735,925 of OW387027.1, forward strand.
AAAAACATGGGCTAAACACCAAGGTTTGGAAGGTACAGGCATGCCAGGATGAAGTCACGGGGTAGATATTATCTGTTGTAATCGATGAAAAGTCTAGGGATAATATCAAGAAGAACGGGAACGTACTCCACTGCAGGTTCGGGAAGATCACCGTACATGGAAGACGGAAGGCGGCGGGAAAAATCACTGCAGATAGTGGAACAGCGTCTATGCCTGATACTGGGTTAAATGTGGGTGATGATCCGACCATCGGCGAAGCGGCTGTAGCTATGGTGCCTGTAGCCACTGAGGCGTCCCCTGGGGGAGCGACTACGAGAGGATTGTGTAGGGAGACATCTCCGTCCCTTCCGAAGATGTGTGGTGCCCTTTCCACACTTGTCGTCTCGTCTTGCCAGGAGCCGATTTCAGTGGAAGAAGCCATACTGCTTGAGGAGCAATGAGTAATCCTCGAGCAAGCAGAGGGGGGATAAGTGCCAAAATAGCCCAGGTGTACATACACCACGCGAAGCCTGCTTCGGCAGTAATAGCGACGAATCGGAATGGCACTTATTCAGGAACCATGGACGCACCAAGGTAAAATCAAAAGATTATACTGCGGAAACAGTAAGGTAATATACGATCTTAGAGTACACCATCCAAGAGCATGTATACTGATAAGGAAGAACACTAACTATCTTCTACTTTCAGAGTTTATGTCACGAGATATGGTGCCAATAATCGTCAGATTGTGCATAGGCGCCACTCATCGGAGCATAGTGGTAGTGTCAGTCTACATGGCGGGAGATATGGGCGCGCCACCAGCAGAACTGCATCGCCTTGTGGATCACTGCAGCAGAAAGAACTTACCTCTGCTGATTGGGTGCGATGCTAATTCACACCACACCATGTGGGGGAGCAGCAACATCAACAACAGAGGTGAGTGTCTTTTAGAGTTCCTATGCAGTAATATTCTATAAATCTTCAATATAGGGAACACCTTCACTTTTGTAACTAGGATAAGGAAGGAGGTTCTGGATTTGACGATAGGTAGCGCCTATTTGGCGAGTGTAATTAGGAACTGGAGGGTTTCGGATGAACCATCAATGTCGGATCATAGAATTAAAAGATTCAATATAGATGGGAATGCTGAACCGTCACCTCCATCCAAAAATCCGAAAAAGACCGACTGGCACCTGTATAGGGAACACCTAAGGGTCATCCTGGAGGATAGTGTTAACAGAGCACCAAGACACCGGTTAGAACTAAAGTATTTATTAGACAAGGTAAATCGGGCGATCATTGGAGCATATGAATCTAGCTGCCCCCCTAACCCATCTAATGGAAATAAAGAGGCACAATGGTGGAATAGGGAGCTGTCAGACCTCCGGAGAAAAACGCGCAAGCTCTTTAATAAGGCAAAGCGTACTGGAGACTCGCGAACCTATACTGAAAATCCAACGGCCTACAACGCCGCAATTCGGAGGGCGAAGAGAAATGACTGGCCCCGGCAGCGGCCAGATTACATAAAATCATGGCCAAAGCCAATGTGGATTCATCATTAACACTAAAAAAGGCAGATGAAACCTACACCAGAAATGAAGAGAAGGCCCTGCTGCTACTCTCGACTCATTTCCCGGGTAGTATAGAGGAGCTGACACCAGAACGATCTGCAGGACATAGAGGGAACAAAGAATCCTGGGACGTTGCATGAAAACTATGCACCGAACAGCGCATAGAATGGGATATTGGAACCTTTCAACCGTACAAGTCTCCAGGGGTGGATGGCATCCTCCGTAAGGGGAAAAAGGAGCTAATGCCCCACCTAATAAGGTTAACCAGGAGTAGCTCTAGGCTACATACCACAGGTATGGAGCAGGGCAAGAGTGATCTTTATACCTAAGATAGGTAGGATGGATATTACACTTCCAAAGTCATTCCGACCCATAAGTTAAACCTTCTTCATATTCAAACTGATGAAGAAAATTATTGACAACTATATCCGATCAACTACCTTGTGTAGGGAGCCTCTACATCCGCGGCAGCATGCATGCAGGGCGGGTCGTTCAACGGACAGTGCGCTGTATCAACTGACGAACACAATACGTAGTTGTCTGGACGCTAAGGAAGTCATGGTCTGTGCATTTCTGGATGTTGAAGGGGCCTTCGAGAACACAGAGCACTCTGCCGTTGCATCTGGATATGGGCCATGCTTGATAGTAGGACTGCGGAGACCCAAGTTGGGGAGGAATATCTTGTAGTAAAGACGACCAGGGGATGCCCCAAGGCGGTGTACTGTCTCCACTTCTGTGGAGCCTTGTAGTTGATGAACTCTTGCATATACTAACGAGCAATGGCATAGAATGTCAAGCATATGCCGATGACATTGTTAACATTGCAAGAGGAAAATTTGAAGAGACGTTGTGTGATATAATACAGAACGGGTTAAGGATAGTGAAGGAATGGTGTGTATCTGTAGGACTGAATATCAATCCTGCAAAAACTACCATTGTTCCTTTCACAAGGAGGAAAACACTTCCACGCTAGCAAAACATCCGAGTAGACAGCGTGCAAATAGGAAGCTCATCGGAGGTCAAGTATGTAAGAGTGATATTAGCCTCAAAGCTGCTATTTCAACAGCATTTAGAGGCGACTGTTGACAAGGCAACAAAAGCACTAATGGTGGTTTGTAGATCTGTTGCAGGAAAAACATGGGGTTGCACACCCAAAATCTTGAGATGGATATACACCATGATAGTGAGACCTATCATCACTTATGGTGCTGTTGCCTGGTAGGACAGGGTCAAGCTGGCTACGACCAGAGATCGGTTAGAGAAGTTACAGAGGCTAGCATGCCTTTGTATAACAGTGGCTGTCCTACAGCGGCTATGGAAGTCCTCATTGAACTCACATCTCTGACGATTGTGACAGAGACTGCTGCCAGACAAAAAGTAATAAGCATCGCTGGGAGGGGCACAGACAGGGACTGTCTAATTAGCCAATGGGAGCAATTAACCCTGGCAAGACGATTTCCCCTACTTGCGCAACCCTCTGACGTGATGAATAAAGTATATGACTTCGACAAGAGGTTTAGAACTGTTCTGGGCAATAGAAGGGAATGAGGGGAAATAGAACCTCGGTGTACCTTTGGAACTGGCACCATCAGGTGGAACACTGATGGCTACTAGGATATCTTAAAACTACAGGTATATTGTCAGTGAATTACAGGCGGTGACAGCTATAATTAATACTAACTAGTTAGGGGAGTATTCGATGGGCCTTGTGGGCCTCTCGTAATTTAAAATAAGTTCGGCGATAAATTCGGTAGATCTTGAAAAACACAGCAAATAAAATAAATTCAAGATGAATTCGGGGGATCTTGAATGTAAAATGAGTTTTTCAAGATAAATTCGGTAGATCTTGAAAAACACAGCAAAAGAAATAAATTCAAGATGAATTCGGGGGATCTTGAATGAATATAAAATAGTTTCAAGATGAATTCTGTAGATCTTGAAATAAAATAAACTAAAAATAAATTCAAGATGAATACGAAAGATCTTGACTACTAACTACTATTTATTAGAAAGCTCAAGATGAATGCAGTAGATCTTGTATGCTTTCTCTTCAAAAAAATAGAACAAGCCTTTATGTTGACGTCCGTTCTGCTTAATATACAGGTAGTGCCCCTGCTTACCGTACTGAGACGTCCAGATCGTCCAGATTGCTTGTTGCCTAAACTTGTCATCTTATAGTAATTATTATTTTAACCTCTTGATAATTATTTTTCCATTTGCATGGTTTGTTCGTTTTAATTTAAAATCTACAAAGTCTGCATGTGTTTTATTCTTTTATATAGCATGCATGTGCTTGCAAAAGCATGTACGTGGTTGTTGTTATTTTACTTCTGTTTGTACGATCGCAGCTAGACTGCATGAGCGTGGTTGTTGTATTTGTTGTGTAATTATAAAAACAGTTGTGTAGTTGTTGGTATTATTTCTGTTGGTAAGGTTTCAATATAAAAAAAATTTAAAATAAAATAAACAAGTATACAGTATGGAGAAAAAATATAGAGGCATTTGTGACGGAACGTTACACCATTTTTCCATTGAGAGATGCGCACAATTTAATCTTGATAGGGGCTACCGAGGGAAAGAAATAGCCATTTTCTCGGATAGTCAGGCTGCCATCAAAGCGCTAAGCTCATATGAGTTTACCTCTAAGTTAGCTTGGGAATGCCGCATTAAGCTTAATCTGCTAAGCAGCATGAATAAGGACAAACTCTGCTGGGTTCCTGGACACGCCGCACATATATAACTTATGACTGGATTGGAATTTTGTATTGCGGTTTTGTTTTTGTTCACTAGGTGAGACCATAGGCTTTAAGTTTAAGATATAAAACTTTCAAATCGATCGGTTAGAGAAGTAGTTACGATAGATTTAAAATGCATTTTAAGTTTTAGCTGATTTTTGGTACAAAAGCGAGATATTAAAACTTGTTTAAAAGATTTGTTTCACACAAAGTTTCATATTTTGTGTCACATTTACAACTTATACTTATTAAAAACTTAAATTCTTTCAGAAAGTGCCAAACTTTGGCCCCCGTGAAATTTTTAGAACGAAGGGCCAAAGGTTGGTTTTTGAAGAAGTTTGAGTTAAAAACACAGAGGAGGAGGATAGGTGTCACGAGCATAAAGTAAGACGGAAGATAATTGTGATTTTCTGGTGTTTTTAGAGGTCTCGCTCACACAGTCATCAAATCCTCTTTACTTTTTCTTTCGCGTGGTATTATTTTAAAGTAATTACGTTTTATTCCTTGTGGTCTCATTCGCAGCCTAGTTTTTGTAAATAAATGGTAAAAATTAATATTTGCGAACGAAAATGCTTAAAACAAAGTCATTTGAAAACAAATTTTAGTCACTTTATTAATACTGATAATCCTTTTCGCATTGTGTTTTTTAATTCAATACCACAAATTCCTTCATTTAATTTTGTGCAAATGTTCATGTGCTCAAGTGTATTTTCAATTTATGCTTTGTGGTCTCATTCGTTGTTTGCTTTTTGCAAGTGGAAGTTAAAAATTAATATTTTAGAAGGAAAATTTTTAAAATTGAGTTTGTAAGCATTTGGAAACTAATTTTAATCACTTACTAATAATGTTTTACACATTGTTTTATTTAGTTCAACCAAAGACTATAAATGTATAAATATATATATATTTATAGTCTTTGGTTCCACACTGCAAAATCTTTTATTTAATTTTGTAAAAATTTTCAATTGTTCATTTCACTAGGTATACATTTCTGCTGTTTGTTTTGATTATTGTACTAAAAATATTCAATAACAAACACACTATATTTGTCCCTTTTTAACAGTGATCAAATCAGATGATGTGAGCTTTTTTCTTAAGTCACTTTCTACAACTCTGGTCTCCTCTGTGGTTAAAAATTAGCTTATCAAGAAGCGAACATCCAAAATGCAAACATTGTTATAAATTTTCCTTAGATAAAGAGGTTTTAATGAAGAAGACATAGGTTTCTATTTAAATCCAAAAAAAACATTATAAATATTATACGCAAAATTTTAATAAATTTGTAAACTTAAAAATTAAAATTACTATTATTTAAAAAATTTTAGTAAATATTTCTTTTAAATAGCTTTGACTTTCATCTTCTAGAAGTAGTTTAGCTTCTAGGTCTAATTCAATAGAGCTAGGTTTCCATTTTTGTCGAATATTGGACATATATGGATCTGATGTGCGTAATAAAATAGTAACCAAGTCTTCATTAGTACAGCATCTGGAAATTTTTCGTGTGTTGTGCTCGCAAAAGAATCTGTAGTCTTTGTTTCTTTTTTCTTGCGCTTCTTCAGACAGATCTGCTATTGGTAGCATATTGTGTTGAATTATTTGTTCCCCATGGTACAAAATTTTGTGAACTGTGAATGGCATATATCTCCAAGAGTATTTTTCGTTGTAAAGTATAGCTGTTTTTTGGCGTACTCTCCAAATTTTTTGCATTTATCTTTCTGCTGCATGCTAGAACTTGTAATATAATGTTGAATCGTCTAATTAGTTCCAAGTCTACACCTGTAATAGATGCTGCAGCTTCTGGATCTGAAAAAAATCTCCTTGCTGTATTTCCATCATTTGTGTTACCTTCTCCTTGCTTTGGCTGATCGATCATTAGGCCTAGTTCTAAATATTTTTCTTGAATTTGTTTTTGTCCTTGCTTTTTTTCTTCTTCATTTTCTTTATTTTTTCTCACTGTTTCGCCTAAAGGACCAAAATCAAAATCATAACCTAATTTAAGAATGTGCTCCATAAAACGAATTCTAGCATGAAGAGGGGACAATTCAAATTCGTATGTTGCCTTAAAACTATCATCTTCAGGAATGGGATGGCTTAATTGACTTGATGTCCGTTGGCATATAATGCAGCTTGACGATGCTTTTGTATCAGTTAAAGCTTGTGCAACTTTTCCATCAATCATTGTGAGACACATTTTAAAACTTACTTCGCTTTCCTGTTCATCTACTGTAAATATTACAGGTTGAAGGACTTTAATTTGATATTTTATCTCTTTGACTTCTTCAGTTATGACATCTTTTGTTTCTTTTCTGAATGTAAATTTTATTGGTCTGCAATACTTTGTTGATGAGGGTATTTTATTTTTCCATATATCAATTTCTGTTGCTCTACTATTTGACGGCTCAAGGCCGGTATAACTTCTTGTTAAGGGCAATGGAACGAAAGATATCATAAATAAATCAGCATCTGATGAATTTTTGGCATTACACTGCTTCTATTGTCTCTGACCAGAGGACCCATCACATCTCCATTTAGCAATTAAAGTAATGCTGCCAGTTCCAAGTTTTTTCAAACGATCAGTATCTAGTGTATTTAACAACCGTTCGGCAGTGTTTTCAAGAAGATCTTGCAATTTTATTTTTGCTGAAGAGGAAGTGACATTTATAGCAGTTTGTGGAGGTAAACATTATTTTTTGACAGCAACTAAATCTCTATACTCTGGAAAAATCCCAGAATTATTTTCATTGGTTCGCTTCCGAAATTCCTTATACTGATTTTTAGTTAATTTGAAATCCAAAAATAGTGCTAACGCTTCTTCTGGAGTAAATTTCTTATCTTCATTTAGTGTAGGAATATTTGTCAAAATCCTCTTTGTGCGCCTTGGACTTGCTTCTATTATTGATACAATTATCTCAATTTTTGTTTTTTTATTTTTTGTTGGTTGAATTTGGTGCAAAAATGAGTCTTTGATGATTATTGGAGAAATTTCCTCATTGATATTCTGAAGTTTGCGTCTTCGAGTTCGTTCACTACATTCTTCAATATGCTCTGCTGGTCGACCCTGTTTTCTACATTCTTTGGCACTTGAATGTGAAATTTCTAAAACAAGTTCCTTTGACAACCATTCATGGGGACGTTCGTACATCCTTTGCTTGCTGTAAGAGCATTCAACGTACGGTTTTTTCAATGTTTTTCCAAAATTTATAATTTTTTGCTTATGTAGTTCAATTTCTTCTATATTGCATATGTTAAAAAATTTATTGTTTAGTATATGCAATTCCACATCGTGTACATCATTTTGCTGGAAGAAAATATCAGCGAGATCTCTACAAGTGTATTTAGCTATTGTTCAAATTGTAATGAATAACAATTACGAAAGCTTTACTTTAAATACTCTTACTCGCAAATAAAAAATATAAACAGGTAGACAGGCAACATCACAACCAAAAAACGAGCACAAGCACTTGCGCACACACAAAGGGTTAGAAAGCCACAGCACAAACAATAGACGTGCACCCATGATACAATAATACAGGTAGCCGCGAATCTACAACAAATGTACAACAATAAAACAACAGTGATTTTTATTGCTGTTTTGTGATGACAACTGTCAAAAAACCAAGAAAAAACAAGAGAGGTGTACTTTCGTTTTCTCTTGGCTTTGCAAAGCTTGTTGGTGTTAGTACAGCTTTAATAGGAACTGTGCGCGTGTGTTGGTAAAACATAAACAACATTTGGCAGATCACATCACGAAACAAGCAAAACAGCTGGCGCTTCGCGGTTACCTGTATTATTGTATCATGCGTGCACCCATGAAGCTAGTCACAAAAATATTTTGCATAAATTTTTTCCAGAATTTCCATTTTAATTTTAATTTAATAATCATAAAAAACAACAAAAAAAAAATTTCCCTAATTGCGGTATCCTTTTTAATTTTGTAGTTTTACCTGATGAGTGCTTGTTACATGCCTTTATAAACATGATAAATCAATTAAAAAAGCAAAGTATACTTGTGACCTTAATTATATAACTTTACTTTATTTTAAGTAGGCAAGATATTTTTGTGGCCACCTGTACATGATTTAGAAATACGCATATCCATCTAAAAAGCGTCTTTCATAATGGAGGTTTGATAAAAAAAAACTAAAATACTTCAAAAAATAGCATTACAGAAAAAACATTTTTATAACTATTTTACTAAAATATTGGAAAAAATGTTTACCTTGTGTCAGAAAAATTGTTCTGGTAGTCACGGTCGGATCGTTCCGGGTGTACAATGGTGTATAGGCGTTTAGAGGAGAGTCTCGGCTACTGTGCTAATCTTTTTTTGTTCCCTTTTGACCTGTGGAAGTTATGCTCTGTTAAGTGGAAGAGTTCAGGAATATTTGGACCTTTTTTAAGGAAAAAAAAAAAATAATTTCTAAAAACTATAAACACTTTACTTATCTCGTACTGAAAGCTAACAAATAAGGTAATTATACAAAATTTATTTCGATTGAATATCTTATAAAACCAAAAAGTTATAGATGTTTGAAAATCAAAAGCTTACTAAGAAATTTCTCATTTTAGCAAAATACTGAAAATGTCCGTTTTGAGTCACCTTGTTCACTGTGATATAGTTGAAATAAAGTTTTAAGATTTTGGCTCCCGAGGTTTACTAGTGTCTACTTTCGAATGAACTTTAACATTTTTCAATCAGTGACCATAAAAAATTACTTTCACACAGTGCGCCGGGGTGTTGGGAAATCAAATGCAGACAAAATGGCCAGAAGGGGGCCTAGTACACCCATGGTCAGACCAGAACCGTTTGCGGACTCGGATTGGACAAAATCCGGGAGGATATATCGACGGAGATCAAGAGTAATAGGGAACACCTCTGACTCAATCTCCCTGGGTTGAGGCATGCAAAGCTAATGATTGGAACGTATAACCAAAATCATTTCATAGCTCTCATGTCCCTCAGTAAAAACAATCTAAGAATGCTCACAGGCTTCCTCACAGTAACCGAGTAACAGTCTGTGCAGATTCTGTGAGTACGACGATAAAACCCCAGAGCATATGCTGAAGGACTGTGAAGCGTTATGCCACAAAAGATATATCCAATTTTGCAAGCACCTATTGGAGGATTGGGAACTGCCAACACTAGACCTACTGGCAATCCTGAGGTGCTCTAGCAACTGCCAAAGGATACAATAGATCTTCTTTGGTCGCAGTGTCCTGTGTTTCCCATTTGACTTAATTCATTCATTCATTAAACAAAAGAGTGATCAACGAGAGACGTACGGCCTAAAGGAACAGATATTTGAATGTTACGTGTAGAATTAATGAATGAAAATAAATTAACCGATTGTAATGGGCTATTTGATTTAATAATTTTGTAAAAATGAAGTAGAACTCGTAGGCTTATATATAACAGTTAAAGCTACAATTCAGAAACAATTGAATTTTAAAGCCAGCATAAAGATTTCAATTAAAATTTAAATTAAATCATTCCGTTATACGAAATATCAAAACACTTGAATAAAATTTACGTGGAAATGTTTTAGGATTTTGATCGATATCGAGTCCCTCCATTTGTTACTTGGGGTACATTGTAACTCGAATCGAAATAAAATGCATTCCGCGTGTAATTAGCATACAAATCGAAAGAATTTTCTTTTGTTTCAAATTGCAGAGTACAGAGTTCACTTAATTATATACATGTATATGCATTTATGTGTTTGTACATGCGTATAAATATGTATATATGTGTCAATATTAAAATAAATTAACAAAAACTATTTATGTACGGATGTGCATATTGCTACGTTTTTATTCTTTAAAAACGCTTCCGTGGACTCGAAGATTTGCAAATGAATAAAAGACCTCAGTGTAGTAATTAGGGTTAAGAATGATACAAGTTTTATTTACCAATACACTAAAACTAAATTAATCAAGAGCTTAAATGCTCTTCCACTCATACATACGTCTATCAGTTCTTTACTCTTCAGTTGACACGATAGACTCCACAATAATCTCAATTCAACGACATACTTTAACTGTCACTACACTTACCAACTCACGTATGTAAAGCATAGACTCGACCACCAACTCACCACTGTGTCGCAAGTACAGACCAAAGTAAATTTATATAAAGTATATGCAAGTACTCAGGTGATTAATTTTTTTCTCGTGTAGTGTGAATGTCTGAATGTCAAAAGTTGTTTACAATTTTTGTACGCCATTTTGAAACAAAAATCCAAATTTATGATGAAAAAAATTTCCGAACAGTTGTTAGTGATTTTGAGAAAAATAAAACAAATTTTTACACTTACCAACTCAAGAGTGCTAAAGGCCTACAGATAGTACTAAAGGGCATAGATTCATATGTTGACCCCGAAGAAGTAAAATGCGCACTTATCGAGCAAGGATTTAAAGTAAAAAGTGCTACTAATATAATTAATAGAGAAAAGGTCCCCCAACCCCTATTTCGGGTTGAACTGTAGCCGAATGACATACAATTGAAAAAAAATGAAACCCATCCTATTTATAATGTAAAGTTTCTCTTACACCGAAAAATCACAGTTGAAGAGCCACGCAAGCGTTCAGGTCCCGTACAGTGCCATAATTGCCAAGAATATGGCCATACAAAATCCTACTGCAATTTACCTACAGTTTGTGTTATCTGCGGTGAATTGCATGGCACTGCTAGCTGTACCAAGCCAAAAGTTCAAGCAGAAAAAAATGTAGTAATTGTGGAGGTAATCACACCGCTAACTACAGAGGTTGCCCTGTGTATTCTTTCGTTAAACAGACTATGGGACAAAAACCTAAATTAACTCCAACTCAATCAGCAAATGCTTACTCCGCCACTTTTCCTCTAATGAGCCAACCAAGTACTTTACGAGTATCGTATGCGGATGCTGTTAAGACAAATTCAATTCCCACGCAGAAAGTGTCCCCACCAACAACAAGTAATTCGACAAATGCTAACACAAGCTTTAATTTCAGCCGCCTTGAAGCCACTATTGATAATCTAGTGCAAACTATAAACAACTTTACTACAAATATGACTAACATGATGCAAGAAATGCTACGAATGCAGAATACTCTGCTTCAAGCATTAATTAACAAGCCATGAACACGTTGAAAATATGTTTCTGGAACGCAAACGGCATTCGCCAACACAAAAATGAGCTCGAGCACTTCCTTATGGAAAAAAATATTGTTGTAATGTTGGTCTCTGAGACTCATTTGACATCAAGAAGCTTATTCAAAATAAATGGTTACACTCTATATGATTCAAAGGACCCGAGAGGGAGAGCATGCGGTGGATCAGCAATTCTAATTAAGTCAAGACTCAAGCACTATGTCCTTGACAACGTTTGTGAAGAATATATGCAAGCAACGAATATTTTCGTAGAATTTTTGTGGGAATTTCGTGATATCATCAATTTACTCACCTCCCAGATTTGCAGTTACAGAAGAGCAGTATGAGAAGTTCTACAAATCGCTTGGATCTTGTTTCCTGGCAGCTGGCGACTACAATGCAAAACATACGTACTGGGGCTCGCGTCTTGTTACACCTCGAGGTCGAGCGTTGTTTAATACAATTTCAAAAATGGACTTGGATGTCATTTCGTGTGGGGAGCCCACTTATTGGCCTACTGACGTACAAAAAATTCCGGATGTAATAGATTTTGGTGTCCTGAAAAATATCCCTAGGGACCTAACTCACGTGGAGGCCTCTCTAGATCTCTCCTCCGATCACTCTCCCACAATAGTTACAATTTTTAACCCACTAAGGAGTGATTTCCCGAACTCATATGTGAAGATGATAAGTCGTGTTAATTGGCTGGGGTTCAAAAAATATCTCAGTAGTCATTGTACGGAAAACATTAAGCTAAGCACATCCGATGATATTGAATTTAACGTTGCCAATCTTAACGAAAATATTAAAGAGGCTGCTGAACATGCCACTACTTCCCATCCGCAGACTGGCTTTAATAGAATTTATTCTGCGGATATTGAACGTCTTGTATGTGAAAAAAGGAGAGCTAGAAGAGAATGGCAACAACACAGATCACCCCTAAATAAACTCAGACTTAAAGAATGTACTAAACGACTCAAAGAGTTGCTATCGTCGGAAAAAACAGCATTACTAGAAAAATTTCTAGAAGGTCTCGATGTCACGTCAGCATATTAAAAGACCCGTTGAGCTTAAATCACCACTGCGCACTTCGACCGGAGGATGGGCAAGAAGCAATAGCGAGAAAGGTAACTTATTTGCTGAGCATTTAAAAGCTGTATTCACTCCCTATTCATGGACGGGCGCTGTTGATTTGCCGAGTGTAGTTTCTCTACCCCCTCGTCCCATAAGGTTTAAGCTGTGTGAATTACAAAAAATAATTGCTGAACTCAACCCGAAGAAAGCTCCAGGTATTGATGGAATTAGTAACAAGATGCTGATGAATTTGCCTCTAATCGCAATAAGAATCCTGCTATTTATTTTTAATGCCATTTTGCGATTGCAGTATTTTCCACATAACTGGAAACTGTCGAAGATCAAAATGATTCCAAAGCCGGGTAAAGATCTTACCAAGGCTGAGTCATATAGGCCTATAAGCTTACTATCAACAATCTCAAAGCTTTTCGAAAAGCTGCTCATGACTAAATTTTCCAAAATTTTAGCTGATAGTGGGTGTATCCCGGATCATCAATTTGGTTTTAGAAGTCAGCATAGCACAATTGAGCAAACGCATAGGTTGGTGGAAGTTATAAGGAAGACATTTGAAGAAAAGAAATATTGTTCTGCCCTCTTCATTGATGTTTCTCAAGCGTTTGACAAAGTATGGCACGAAGGCCTAGTTTTAAAATTGAAGACATACCTGCCAATAAACATTCAAAAACTTTTGGAAAGTTATATTGTTGATAGGAAGTTCACTGTTGTGGAAGGAGACTTCATGAGTGTGCCCGAATCTATATCTTCCGGTGTCCCACAGGGTAGTATTCTGGGGCCAGTCTTGTATTTAATATATACTTGTGATATGCCTGTGAGCAATAATATCCATACCTCTACGTTTGCCGATGATACAGCCTGTATGAGTATGCACGAAAACCCTTCTGAGGCATCCCGCAATCTCCAGGAACATATTACCCAGTTGGAAATATGGTTGAACTTATGGAGAATTAAAGTAAATGAACAAAAGTGTGTCCATATAACGTTTTCCCTAAGAAGAGATACTTGTTCCCCCATTCGAATAAACAATGAGAATATTCCTCAACATTCTCACCTGAAATACCTTGGTATTCACCTTGATCGAAGGCTTACGTGGAAACATCATATTGACTCTAAGCTAACTCAAATGAAACTTAAGTTATCTCAAATACATTGGTTGATTGGCAGAAATTCAACACTCAGCCTAGACTGCAAACTGTTAATATACAAGTCGCTTTTGAAACCAATATGGTGCTACGGAATTCAGTTATGGGGCACTGCTTCAGCTTCAAATGTTGAGAAAATCCAACGAAGACAAAACAAAATTTTATGTTTAATAACATCGGCTCCATGGTACATTAAAAATTCAAATTTACATCGTGATTTAAATATGCCACTAGTGACTGAAGAAATTTCAAAATACGCAGGCAAATATTTAACTAAACTCGAGTCCCATCCTAATCCCCTTGCTCGTAACATCTTGAACTTTACTGGACACATCCGCTTAAAAAAGAGGGACACAAGGCTCTAATACGCAATACCTCAGATGAAACTTTTTGAGAATATTTTTTTTTTGCTAGTACATAATTATTGTATTAATAACTACTATCACTAAAATTGTTTTCGGCATTGGTCGGACACATTAATTATATCTAGACTTAAGATTTGATTACTTATTGTTAGTTCATTTTTTTTGAAGATGCAATAAATAAGTTATATGTATTAAAAAAAAAAAAAATTTTGTTTTGTTTTGCTTTGTTATACACAATTGTGTATACTGAAAACGTATGTGAAAAAGTTTAAATAAATTTTTACTTAAAAAATGTGTTACAAAACATTTAAAAATAATTATATTTAATTATTAAAGTACATATGTATTCTTTATTATACTTATTTCACATATTAAAGGTTTATCATACATTTTCTTTTTGTTGTATGCAGATCTGGGACTATTGCATTAAATAAGCAAATGCATTGACCATTTTCCCACAATAAACCAAATCAATGCAAATGCAAATTTATTACATTAGCACTAACTTTAATAATATTAGTGCAATTTTTCTTGCATATTACTAAAATCCCTTCAAAGTAATTCATCAACATTGCATGGTTATTTTTAGTGCACTATTTTTTGCACCACTAAACGCATTATGAAGAGTGTTATTGCATTATAGTGCAAAATACAACGTAAATGTGTACATACATAAAAACATACGTACATACATAAATATGTAAATTTTTTCGTATGTACATATCGTCATCCAAGACGAAAAATCATATCACTACGTTTTTTATAATTTTTCGAGAGAAAGACAAAACTTGATGAAATTGTTTCAAGCGGTAGAATTTTTCGTTTATAAAATCACCATTTTTTAAGATATAACTTTACAATAAACGAAAACCTAAGTTCTGATCTTTTGTCAATTGCACGGTTTTTCAAATAAGCTAGAGATGCAACGTACTTGAAGTATGAAACTTTTTAATTTTTTTTTTAAATTGGTTCTGTAATCTAGTTTGTATTTATATTGACAGTTTTTTTTCGTTAATTTGTATGGACGTACTTATAAAAGTGGCCTCAATGAACTTTAGTGTATTTTATATTTTTTATTTGTGCTATCTCCTAAAATATTTTCACGTTTTATTCAATTTTACTGTGTACAATATGTGATAGTGCAATAATACTGCATTACTTCATGATGTGCTTAGTGGCAACACAAAATTAGTGTATTTTTTGTCATGCGATTAGGTGCTAATGCAATATTAATCCCTTACTTTTAAGAGATTTTATTTAAGTTCAAAATAGTGCACTACAAGCATCAAATTTAAATTTGCACTAAAATTTTTGTTTTTCAATCAGTGCTTATGCAAAAGTAATGCAAGTTGCCCAGGTCTGGTTGTATCCATCTGTTTTTGACATTCATCCATTATTCTTACGCAAACAAGTCGCCTGTTGTTTTTGTACTTTCTTAGTTGTTGTAGACCTGCATATACTTTATATAAATATGCTTTGGTACAGACTGTTCATACAACTTAATTATCAACTGTCTTCTTAGTGAGGTAGTTTAAACGGGCATAATTATGCTGGCACATTCGGTGAAGAGAGTGGTTTTGTATTTGGCATCATTTTTCAACCAGCTTCAACCCCGCATTAGCAGCACAAAACCAATACATATGCACATGCGAAATCACAGGTTCGGCGTTTTTTTTTTAGTTGACCATCGTCGTGGAAACATGAATTTGAAAGAAGAACAGACCTAAGGTTCAAAAAAATTGTTTAATTTAACAATTTTTTTAAAGTTTAATAATAGTTTTTATGTTTCATCGAAGTTTTTTTAAAAATGTTTATTTACTTCCTTGTTTTTTCATGTTGAATAAATCATATGGAAATAACATGAACAAGATTTTATTTAATTCTTATAAAAAGAAGTTACAAAATATAATTGTGGATAGTATAACTATTTAGAACTATAAACATATCTTCACATGAATTCATAAAAGATATTAAAAACAATTTTTTAATTTTAATTTTTAGTAAATAGATATGGATTTATTAAAAAAAATATTTACTGCCTTATTTTTAAAAAATATTTGATGGTTATTCAAAGCTTAAATAACGTATTTTGTATGGAAATATTTCAATTAAGAGTTAAATAAGCTAAATAAGCATTAAATATTTTTTATGAATAAGGCAGTTTATTATTAAATAAATACACACGGACTGGACAGTATAGGTTCGATAGTATTACCAAAGGGTAGTAAAACCCTATACTCAGTTTCATGAATTTGGTGATAAATTTTTTTTATGGGCCTCCAAAGATTTAGAAAATATGTGCGCCCTAAGAAAATTGTGTCCTCAGTTTTTGGCCAACACCTTATTCAGCTAGCTCTAAACTATATACATATATGGTAATAATATAGCTAAGAGTCTACCGAACAAATCTTGTTAACATCTTATACCCAAAAAAAAGTTATTTCGTACACTTTTTTTTGCAAGTAAAAAATTTGTTTTCACTTTTAAGAATAACTTATACGGACTCCTGATTTTTTGCTATCAATATTGACAAAGTTGTAGCTTGACCCAAAAAGATCTGCGTTTCTTTATTTTTTTCTGCTTCCAGAATTAATCAGCCAGCTTCCAAATTACAGGCTATTGAAATTCCTCCTAAAATAATTGCAAATTCTTCATAATTTATTATCGCCATATTTACCCCGCGTATGTTTCGAAATGTGTATAACGAAAGTCAAACGTCAAATGAATAAAAAAAACACTAACACACAGAAAGCTGAAACGTATACATTTTATGTCAGATGAATTAGTCCCGTGTAATTTGGAAAAGAACAAAAATTGTGCGGCTTACAAATTGTTCTCGTGTAAACTACCTCAGTAAGAACAACTTTAAGTAACGACTGACTTCTGATTAACGACTGACTTGCCATTGCATACGTCACCCCTTTTTATAGTTCGCACAAAGTCACTAGAATGTTTCAGCAAAGTCTAGACATCATCATCATCATCTAAAGTGTTGTTCACTAAGCGCGCAATTAATTCATGTGGTAACTATCATGATACAATTATACAAGGTACTTGCACGACTACAACAAAATTGCAACACCAAGAAACACACACATTTTGTTGGTAGAAACAAACAGAATTTAGTCAAAAACAGATGTCTTTTGTTCTTAAAAATAACAATTACAGGGTAACTAAAGTATAATTGCAGACGCGGCATTCATGAATGATTATAGTCATTCAGTGTTGCCAATATGTGTGTAATATACACAGTGTGTAATTTCTACTCACATGTGTAGGCCTATAATTAGATTCATATATAATCTGTGTGTAATTCTACTTTGACTTCCATTTTTGTTTTAATTTTAACCTACACAAAGGATGTGTAGTGTAATTTTCTGCAATGTGTAATTGGAGACACAGCCACATGCAAATTCATTGGCAACACTGTAATCATTTTATTCACACACATACATTAATATTTTTGCGGCTTGTAAACAAAGTTTGACAAGTTTCTGCATTGTATACATTAACAGGCTGGGCTTGTGCAAGTACCTTGTATAATTGTATCATGGTAACTATGTATGGGTGTTTTTTATTGAGGTATAGAACTTTAAGTTGGCATCACTTTTTTAACTGGCGGCCATTTTGTCAGCTGTCAAGTGATTAATATTTAGTTTGGTTTGCCATTTCATCATGAACAGGTTGACAAAAGAACAACGCTTGCAAATCGTGCAAATTTATTTCGAAAATAATCGTCCATCAGAGCAATTAATTCGGTGGACCTGTCAATTGGCCACCAAGATCGTGTGATTTGACACCATTGGATTATTTTCTTTGGGGATATGTGAAGTCGCTCGTCTACGCCAACAAACCAGAAACGTTAGGGGACTTGGAAGCCAACATTCGTGGCGTTATCGCCAACATACGGCCCCATATGCTCGAAAAAGTGGTTGAAAATTGGACCTGTAAAATTGGCTTTATTCGAGCCAGCCGCGGCGGCCACATGCCCGAAATCATATTTAAACGTTAATGGCATAAAATTATCCTTCCAATAAAGCCAAATTGATGGACATTAAAACGATTTTCTTGTGTTTTATTTCAATTCGAAGTTCGAAAAAAACACCCTGTACATACATGTGTACATATATGCATGCGTGAGTTACATATAAATCTTATAATGATAATATTGATAAATTTTTAAAAGAAATAGGTAAATGAACTTTAAGTTCATTTACATTTTAAACTATAATTAGGTCACAGTATTTCGATATAACAAAATTAATAATGTTGTTAATGTACTTTTAAATTAATTGCACTTCTTGCAAGAATTATTTTAATTGGAACATTTACTATTCCGAAATGCTTTTAAATCATTTTAATATTAATTGGAAATGGTAAAAGAATGAGAACATAAAAAATAAAACAAAATTAAGTAATAAGCAAGTTATCATTTTAGATTAAGAAACATTGTAAAAGCAGTATTAATTCGCTACTCCTAAGTTAAGGTAATAAATAAAAATAAATAAAAAAATATTTTTTTGGAAAAACCCCAAAAATAAATATAAAATTGGCGCAGTCGGTAGGATCCTTTAAAAACTTAAAGAACCCAGTGTTCGAATATACGTGCAAATAATAATAGACACTTTTATAAAAAAAATAATAAACCTTGCGACTTCCTACGAAACCCTCCAAGGTATACAAATTTTAAAAAGTGCTAAAATAAAATAAATAAAAATTCTGAGTATTCTGCACCAAACATAAGGTAAACAGAACCAGAAAAAAATATATATGTATATAAACAAAATTCGTGTGTACAATCAAACAGCAAAACTGTTCGTAAGAAGACAGAAAGCGTTTGATAGAACCAGAATGATACAAGAAGAAAATCAACCAATAGACTTAACTGAGGAGTTAGCCCGTAAAGACCAACAGTTGGAGAGGTTGCGTGTAGCTTATATAGAATTACAATGACAAATGCAACAACAACAGTAACAACAACAGCAGCAGCAACAACACCTGCAACAACAACAGCAGCAACAACAACAGCAGCGACAACAACAACAACAACAGCAATATCAACAATCTAGCCAACTGGACAGAATTTTCAAAAATGTGAGTTACTTACCGGTGTTCACAGGAGTTGGAGACATTACCATAAACTCATTCCTAAGTAGTGTGGAGTACTTGTTATCATCTATAACAGAAGAGGATTTAATGAAGGAAGCCACCAAAGCAATCTTTTACCGAAATATTCAAGGAGAAGCCAAGAACGCGGTAATAAATATACAACAACCAGACAACTGGGCAACAATAAAGAAGACACTAAGATTAAGGTATAAACCAGATGTTGAACCTCACCAAATCTACAGAAAGATCAACGAGATACGAGTAAATAATGTAAGTGAATTTGCAATAGAATTACAAAACATTAAGTATAAGAGTGATGAGCTAAGTATTTATTATAGGGACGATCCATATATAGATTTAACTAATGTGAATAGCTTACTAACTAATGTAGCAAAAGAAATGACACAGGAAATATTATTAGACAAAATATATGAAGAAAGAGATATAGGGACTATTGTTAAATTAAACTATTTAACAGGTTGAATGTTTGTAAGACACTGTTTTATTTTCAAAATATTTCTGCTTAAATACTAACGATGAAAATCTTAAATCTAATATAGAACTCATTTCTTATCTAATTGCTTTCATATATTTTTCAGGGTTATTTTCATATTATTTTTGAATATTTATAACTAGCCTAAGTAAATACAAAACATACACAAGAATAAAATATTACAGTTCTAAAATTGGTAGAGATAAAACTATTTGATCTCTTGAATGTTTATAACTAGCCTAAGTAAATACAAAACATACATTAGTTTGATCATTAGTTTAAGTAACACAAGAAATTGGTGGAGATAAAACTATGCTTAAGCATGTGTGCATATAATGTGTATCATAAAATGTATGTAGCCTAAACAAATAAGATGTGTATAGACTGATAAAATAAAACCTAAACGAAATTATATTTGTAAACCGTAATTTAGACTTAGCACTTAGAACGAAACTTATTTTTATTTCTATGAATTAAAAGAATCTTAAAATTATGTTCAATTACATTTGAACATTCTGCCGGGCATTTAAAGGCATTGGCGGTGAAAAATCTAACTCAACTACGGTCTTTTTACTGTTGTTGCATTTATTCTTGAGGTAGATAAAAATTATGATTGTAATGATAATAATAATTAAAATAAATGATGTATGTCCGGATATATGGTGATATTTCATTTCCATCAGTTCAGTGTTGTCGGCCTGCATCTTCTGTAGATCTTGTTGTATATTTTGTATATCTTTGGAGTTATTGATTATCGTTACATCAAATGGCTTCACCAGTTTATTGTTTGCTTGCTGAAATTCTACGCCCCATGATGATGTCTGAATTAAAGTTTTCTTCTTGGTTGTAAAATGTTGAGAAGAAGACAAAGTTATTCCCTCATACACTGCTGTACAACCAGCTGGCAGATTCAGTATTCCTTTTGAAGGTAATGTTAATCAATCACTTGCATTATTTCCGCAGTCTATGCTTAATGTAAAATGATCGAACACCGTGAAAATCCATTGATTCTCTCTTGACAATTTTTTCCAGATAAATTTTCTTGGAGTTTCCTGAAAATAACACTCAGCATGCCTGGATTGTTTTAAAGCTGAAACTTCACAAGATCGCTCTACCGCAGGTTTCCAAGGAAATTTCTCTTTACAGTTATATTGTCCTTGATGGTTTTTTGTACAAACATTAAGCTGAGATTGCCACATCAAAAAATATAAGTTCGTTGCAAAATTATATACGATGTAATCACCGTCTACTATAGGTATCATTGCAGTGCCATTTCCATCAACTGAAAGCCTAATGATTTCGTAAATTTCTGAAGAATGTATGTTATACAATGGTATTTCTGCCTGTATTACCAAACGATTATCCATCACAATACCCCTAGCCACCATAGAACTGTAAATTTCTTTCAGTTCTGTACCTGTTTTTGTTCCGGGCAAAATCAGATCCTTCGGCAATAGTTTTTCAATGTTTGACAGTTCCTGCTGCATTTGTGCAGCAGTTATAAGATCTGGATTGATATGGCCGTGGTTAACATCAATTAACAAATTGATAATAGATGACTGAACTTCATTGCACTCATCGATCATTAAATGTAGCTGAGTAGTCATCACTTGAAACATAACAATCAATCGCTCAGTATTGGTGTCGCTTTGCACTTCCTCATAGAACCGCTTCAACTGATGGTACATTTTACTGAAATTATCGTTTACTTCCTCAGTTGATTTCTTTAGCACATTTATTGTAGAGTTCACAATGGATGTCTGCTGCTTCGCGAGCTGTTGTAATTTATCCTCATTCTGGAAAATATTTCTCATATTTTCTTCCATTAATTTCCGGTCCTCTACATCCATCATTCCAAAAAGTATATGATAAATCGAGCCAACAAATTCAAATGGCGATCTTTTTTGTCTTTCCTTCTTCAGCAACAGATTGTTATTTTGATCTATTAAGCTGAATCTTCTATTGACTGACCATACTATCATTTCGCAAGCCTCTTTATAATTTCTTAACTTGGAACATTGGTCTTCAAGTTTTTCTTTCAGTCTTTTGATTCGTTTTATCTCCTCAAAATATTGATCTAAATAATAATGTACTATTAAGGTCCATTTAGAGTTTACAATGTTCATCGTTCCAATATTATCCAGATGCAGCGCTGTATCCAGAGGTATTTCCTTTATTTCAGCACCCATACCATACTTTAGTGATGCAGAGTTTACTACTCCTACTGTTAACATCAAGAACATACACCATAATAAAAGGGCTTTCAGACAGTTACTTCCGTTCGGTCGTTCAATTCTTGTATGGAAACTTCTCGCTCCATCCTGATTGTCCTCGTTGAAATTTTCTGCGTCC
This sequence comes from Nowickia ferox, assembly GCA_936439885.1. Taxonomy (NCBI): domain Eukaryota; kingdom Metazoa; phylum Arthropoda; class Insecta; order Diptera; family Tachinidae; genus Nowickia; species Nowickia ferox. The sequence goes on from OW387027.1 coordinate 36,757,889, forward strand.
GGTAGCTGGATTACCTTATGGATTGGTCGTTTTAGAATATTATTTTGATACCTTATCTCAACCACTCGAACTTTCCCATCCTTTCCTTCGTGTACTTCCGTTATTCTTCCAAGAGGCCATCTTCCTGGATGAGTATTTTCATCTTTGACCAGAACTGCTGCTCCTTCTTTCAAATTTTTAGCTGAATGCCTCCACTTATTTCGTTGCTGGAGCGTCACAAGGTACTCTTCCTTCCAGCGCTTCCAAAAATCTTTTTTTAACCGCTGAATAAGCTTCCATTTATTTAGTGACAATGTATCTGCGCTTTCTATATGCTCCCCGGGTTCTATTACTGGTCTTCCAATGAGAAAGTGACCCGGAGATAACACATCGGCTGCATCAATATCTTCAGCATTCACTTCAACCAAAGGCCTGGAGTTCAAAACAGCTTCTATTTGTGCCAGCAAAGTACTTCATTCTTCAAACGTCAATTTTGTTTCGCCAATTATTCTTTTTAGATGATACTTCATCGATTTTACTCCAAACTCCCAAATCCCACCAAAGTGAGGAGCTGCCGGGGGAATAAAATGCCAATTTATTTTTTGTTCAGCCAGAATAGGAATAAGTGTACTATTGTTTTTAACTGCTGCTTTAAAATCAGCATCTAACTTTTTACTAGCACCCACAAAATTAGTTCCATTATCAGAATACAGGTGGGAACTAATGCCTCTTCTTGCAAAGAATCTTCTCAAAGCCGCATGGAATGCTTCTGTGGTCAAATCACTCACGACTTCCAAGTGAATTGCCTTTGTTGCCATACAGACAAACACTGCAATATAGCCTTTGTAGCTTTTCTGGCCTCTTCCTTTTGAACACCTCAAATGTATCGGTCCAGCGTAATCTACTCCCGTATGAGAAAAAGGATGTGAAACATTCACTCTATAATCTGGTAGACTACCCATTAGTTGTTGAGATATATTTTGTTGATAGCGAATGCATGTTGTACAGCTTCCAATACACTTCTTTACTGCATTTTTTAATCCCAATATCCAATATTTGCGTCTTATAGTTGACTCCATAAGTCGATTCCTACCATGGAGCGTGAACATGTGTGTCTGATGAATTATTAAAGATGAAAGTTCAGACTTTTGTAAAATTATGGGATGTTTGTGATTATAATGTAAATCAGAATTATGCAATCTGCCACCAACTCGAAGAATGCCGTCTTTATCCAAAAAAGGAAAAAGACTTACTATTTTGCTTTTGTTACTAACCGCAAGTCCCTTTTTCAGTCTTATAATCTCATCATGAAATTCGACCTGCTGATGGTTAAAAATTATTATCTTTTCTGCCATTTCAAGTTCTGGAACGGTCAGATGCTGTGGATATTTTCCGTTCTTCCTTAATTTATTTACAAAACGAAGTATATAAGCAACAATTCTTCGTAATTTGCCTAGTTTAGAGTATTTGCATGTTAAGTTGTTAATAACATTACAGCTGGCCAACCTCACAGCAATCATCAATGTATTTGTTGTTTTTGGATCTTCGTATTTCGGCCAGAATTCGGAAGACTTCAATAACCACTTAGGACCATTCCACCACAAAGAGTGATGTATTAATTTTTCAGCATTAACACCTCTAGAAGCTACATCTGCAGGATTTTCCTTACTGCTTATATGATGCCATGACGCCTCAGGCAAATTCGTATTTATTTCGTTCACTTTGTTTCTTACAAATTTATTTGTCTTTATTTTTATTGTTGTGAATCCAACCTAATGTTATAGTTGAATCACTCCATGCATAAACTCTCTATTGTCGATTAAAAATACGAATTACTCTATGTAAGAGCTTGCTTAGAAGATGAGCAGCGCACAGTTCTAATTTTTTTTTTTTTTTTTTTTTTTTTAATACATATATTTATTTATTGTATCTTCAAATATGAACTAACAATAATTATTCAAATCTTAAATCTAAATATAATTAATTAGGCCCGACCAGTGTCGGACATAAACTTAGTGATAGTTATTAATAATACATATGTAAGTCGTGATAAGCAAAAACAAAAGTATTTTCAAGCAATTTCTTCTGGAGTGTTGAGTATTAGAGCCCTTGTGTCCCTCTTTTTTAAGCGGATGTGTCCAGTAAAATTCAAGATATTACGAGCAAGCGGATTAGGATCAGACTCGAGTTTTGTAAGATATTTGCCTGCGTATTTTGCAATTTCTTCAGTTACTTGTGGCATATTCAAATCACGATGTAAATATGAATTTCTTATGTACCATGGAGCCGATGTTATTATTCGTAAAATTTTATTTTGCCTTCGTTGAATTTTTTCTATATTTGAAGCTGAAGCAGTACCCCATAGCTGAATTCAGTAGCACCATATAGGTTTTAAAAGCGACTTGTATATCAAAAGTTTACAATCTAGACTGAGGGTTGAATTTCTACCAATCAGCCAATGTATCTGAGTTAGTTTAAGTTTCATTTGCGTTAGCTTAGAGTCAATGTGGTGTTTCCATGTAAGCCTTCGATCAAGGTGTATACCAAGGTATTTCACTTGTAAATTTTGAGGAACAATTTGATTATTGATTGTAATGGGGGAACAAGTGTCTTTTCGTAGGGTAAATGTTACCTGAGCACACTTCTGTTCGTTTACCTTTATTCTCCACCTGTTTAACCATAGTTCTAGCTGGGTAATATGTTGTTGAAGATATCGTTAGGGTTTTCGTGCATACTAAGGCAGGCTGTATCATCGGCAAATGTAGATGTGTGAATATTACTGCTCAAAGGCATATCACAAGTATAAATCAAATACAAAACTGGCCCCAGTATACTCCCCTGTGGCACACCGGATGAGATTTTTTCAGGCATACTCATAAAGTCTTCTTCCACAACAGTGAATTTCCGGGCAATAATGTAACTTTCCAAAAGATTTAGAATGTTTATCGGTAAATAAGTCTTTAATTTTAAAATTAGGCCTTCATGCCACACTTTATCAAATGCCTGAGAAACGTCAATAAACAGCGCAGAGCAATACTTCTTTTCTTCAAAAGTTTTTCGTATAAATTGAACCAATCTAGGAGTTTGTTCAATGGTGCTATGCTGACTTCTAAAACCAAATTGATGGTCCGGTATGCACTCATTATCAGTTAGAATTGGGGACAATTTTATCATGAGTAACTTTTCAAAGAGCTTTGACATTGTGACAGTAAACTAATTGGCCTATATGACTCAGCCTTGGTAAGATCTTTGCCCGGCTTTGGAATCATTTTAACCTTGGCAAGCTTCCAGCTGTTTGGATAATATTCCAGACGTAAAATGGCATTAAAAATGAATAACAGGATTCTAATTGCAATACGAGGCAACTTCATCAGCATCTGGTTACTAATTCCATCAATATCCGGAGCTTTTTTCGGGTTGAGTTCAGCAATTAGTTTTTGTACATCACGCGTCTTAAATTTTATGGGTCGAGGGGGTAGCGCAACTACACTCGGCAAATCAACAGCACCAGTACATGAGTTTGGGGTAAATACGGACTTTAAATGCTCAGCAAATAATTTACCTTTTTCACAGTCGCTTCTTGCCTAATCTCCGGTAGATGTGCGCAGAGGTGGTTTAAACTCGACGGGTGTTTTAAGCTTTCTAGATGCTGGTGTGACATCAAGACCTTCCAGATAATTTTTAAGAGATGCAGGTTTTTCAAATGCAAGCAACTCTTGGAGTCGTTTAGTGCACTCTTTAAACCTAGTTTTATGTTGAGGTGATCTGTGCTGTTGCCATTCCCTTCTAGCTCTTCTTTTTTCACACACGAGACGTTCAATATCAGTAGAATAAATTCTATTAAACCCAGTCTGCGGATGGGAGGTAGTGGCATGTTCAGCAGCCTGTTTAATATTTTCATTAAGGTTGGCAATATTAGATTCAATATCATCGGGTGTTCTTAGCGTTATGTTTTCTGTGCAATGAGTACTAAGATATTTTTTGAATCCCAGCCAATTAACACGATTTATCATCTTCACATAAGGATGAGGTAAGTCACATCTTAATGGGCTACAAATTGAAACGATCGTGGGAGAGTGGTCGGACGAGAGATCTAGAGAAGCTTCAACTTGAATTAAATCCCTAGAAATATTTTTCATGACGCCAAAATCTATAACATCCGGAATTTTTTGTATGTCTGTAGTCCAGTAAGTGGGCTCTCCACTTGAAATGACGTCCAAGCCCATTTTTGAAATTGTATTGAACAAAACTCTTCCTCTAGGTGTAATAAGGCGCGAACCCCAGAACGTATGTTTGGCATTATAGTCCCCAGCTGCTACGAAACAAGGGCCAAGAGATTTGAAGAAATCCTCGTATTGATCTTCAGTAATTGCGAATCTGGGAGGAGAGTAAATTGATGATATTACAAAATTAGTGCAAAAATTTTCAATACAAATATTCGTTGCTTGTAGATGTTCTTCAGAAATGTTGTCAATAATATAATGCTTGAGTCTTGACCTTATTAGAATTGCTGATCCACCGCATGCTCTTCCTCTTGGGTCCTTTGAATCATATAAGGTGTAGCCAGAAATTTTAAAAATACTTCTCGAAGTCAAATGAGTCTCTGAGACCAACATTATATCAATATTTTTTTCCGTGAGGAAGTGCTCAAGTTCATTTTTATGCTGGCGAATGCCGTTGGCGTTCCAGAAACATATTTTTAACGTGTTCATGGTTTGTTAACTAATGCTTGAAGCAGTGTATTCTGCATTCGCAGCATTTCTTGCATCATGCTAGTCATATTTGTTGTAAAATTATTTATAGTTTGCACCAGATTTTCAATAGTAGTTTCAAGGCGATTGAAATTAAAGCTTGAGTTTGTATTTGGTGGTGAAACATTTTGAGTAGGAATAAAATTTGTCTTAGCAGCATCGGCATACGATACACGGGAAGTAACTGGTTGGCTCACTTGCGCAATAGAGGCGGATAAAGCGTTTGCTGATTGGGCTGGAGCTAATTTAGGTTTTTGCCCCATAGTCTGTTTGACGAAAGAGTACACAGGACAACCTCTGTAGTTAGCGGTGTGATTACCTCCACAATTGCTGCATTTTTTATCACTTTGGTTTTTTGGCTTATTGCAACTAGCAGTGCCGTGTAATTCGCCGCACACAACACAAACAGTAGGTAAATTGCAGTAAGTTTTAGTATGGCCATATTCTTGACAATTATGGCACTGTACGGGTCCAGAACGCTTATGTGGTTCTTCAACTGTTATTTTTCGGTATAAAAGATATTTTAGATTATAAATTGGGTGCGTCTCATTTTTTCTCAATTTTATATCATTTGGCTGCAGTTCAACGCGAAATAGAGGTTGGGGGATCTTTTCCCTATTTATTATGTTCGATACTTTTTTTACCTTAAATCCCTGGAGGACGAGTGCATCTTTTATTTCTTCGGGAGCGACATAGGAATCTATGCCCTTCAATACGATCTGCAGACCTTTAGCACTCTTGAGCTGATATGTGTAGAAATTTGTTTTACTTTTTTCAAATTCAGAAACCATTGTGCGAAAATCTTTTTCTTCATAAATTTGAATTTTCGTTTCATCAATGCTACCACGTTTTATTGGAACAATGTGAAATTTATTCTCGCCAATTACCGAAATTAATTTTTTAATAAGAGCGTTTGAGTTTTTTTCTCTTAAATAGATTGGTGGCGGCTTGGAGGTTTTGTTCGCAGATTCAGCGGGTTTGTCGTTGTCATATTGCAATATTTTAAAACGGTTTTGGCGATTAGTAGATGATGCGCTGTTATCCCTAGAGATCTTTGGAGCAGATGAAATTTTAGAAGATTTTGGGCTTCGCCCGCGCTTTACCACAGTTATATATCTGTCCATTCCGACTTGGACCTTGGGTTTTTGGCTACTCTTATCTATAGTGAAAACAGGGTTAAGTGATGACCACGAGCCCGAAGCGGATGATATCGCTGAGTTAAATGTAGAGGTACTAGGCAAGGGTAATGTAAACGAATCACTAGTTGGCATTGGACAAAGCGAAGTTGATCCCTGACGAAAATGCGGCTTTGCCGTTAGAGAAAGTCTATCATCAGATTTTTTATTTTTATTGTTTTTATTAAGAGCTTCAGAACTCACAGTAAGTCTATTATCAGATTTGTTATTTTTATTGTTATCATTGAGAGCATCAGAACTCACAGTAAAATAGGCATTTCTGCCGTTATAACTCACTTCACAATTATTTGTTTTTGAGGTACTCATATAGAGTATTCCTCAAGGGTACTTTGTCTGTGTTTTTTTGTTTACGGTTTTTTTTGTTTTTGTTATTTCTATATGTAAAAATATTAGCAAAGCAAAAAAAAGCTTATTTATCAAAGTTAATATGTACTACGAATATTTTTTTGTATGAATTTTTTTTTGTTTAGTATGTATGTATGTAAGAAAAATTCCGCTATTACGTCTGTTCACTATGAAGGTACAACGAGAACTCCACCTCGACGTAAACTACAGCTGCATAAGCTTTTTCAGAAGCATCTGAAAACCCGTGAATTTCCAATTTAATCTCGCACGTTGTTTTTACCCATCTTGGGATATGGATTTTTTGAAGAGCGATTACATTTTTTGAAAATTCATACCATTCATCTTGAAACTCATCTGATAACACTTCGTCCCAGGAAGACTGCTGCAACCATAGTTTTTGAATAAATAGTTTCGCTAGTACAGTAACCAGAGACATCCAACCCAAAGGATCAAAGATTTTCGCCACATCTGAAAGAGCTTGCCTTTTCGTTATTTTATAGTTCTGTGTAAAATTTACCTCAAAATGAAACTCGTCTTTGGCCGGTTCCCATTGTAGGCCTAAAGTTTTGCCAGTTTTGTCATCTTTTATTTGAATGACTGTATTTTCCTTGGTGATGGTTAGCTGTGTTTGTATATGATGCTGTATGTTTTTACATTGCTGAACATCATCTGCTCCTGTCATTAGATCATCCATATAGAAGTCTTCTTTTATTATTTTCTTAATTAGTTCATCTTTAATTGAAATGTGGTCAGCAATGTAGAACAGTGATCTTACTGCTAAAAATGGTGCCGATGACATGCCATATGTTACAGTTGTTAATTTATACTCTTTTATAGGATTGCATTTGTCTTCTCTCCATAATATATGTTGATACGATTGGTCTTCGTTTGCTATTTTTACCTGACGGTACATCTTTTCAACATCAGCTATCATAACATATCTCCATAGCCTCCATTTTATTATTATATCGAAAAGGTCTTTTTGTAGTTTAGGACCTGCAAACATCACATCGTTTAAACTTCTTTTATTTGTTGTTTTAGCAGACGCGTCGAACACCACACGCAATTTTGTTGTTAAGCTGTTTTCTCTTATTACAGGTTGGTGTGGCAAATAATACTTCTCTCTCTACCTCTTCCATATGGCCAAGATTTAAATACTCGTTCATAAATTTTACGTAATTTTTTTTTAGTTCCGGCTCTCGATCGAATTTTCTCTCAAGAGACAAAAACCTTGCCATTGCTTGCCTTCTGGAATCTCCCAACTCGTGGTCTTCTTTAAGCGGCAATTTAACTACTATATGGCCTTTTGCATCAACTTTGGTTGTTTTCTCATAATGTTTTTTGCAAAATTCATCTTCACGGCATTCGTCTATCTCAGGAAGTTCTTCTAACTCCCAGAACCTTTCCAAGTTAGTTATAGCTGCTAATATTTTTGATGGTTTTGCAGCTTTGCTAATTACTCCAGACAATATCCAGCCAAAAATTGTTGATTGTGCTAAGATACTACCTTTTTTGTGTAATCCTTCTTGCAATATATGAGGTATAATGTCACCTCCAATAACAATATCTATTCGATCAGATTTATTGAATGCTGGATCCGCCAGAATAAAGTTTTTCCAATCTTCAATATTAATTTCTAATGACTGATTTGGATGTGCCCCCGTTAATTTTGGCAAAATAAGGGCATTTGCTTCGATTTCATGGTTACTTATAAATCTTGGTTTCAAGATTAATTTTGTTTTCGCTTTAGACAGTCCAACCAGAGTACTGCCGATTCCATGAATTTCTGTTTTGCATTTAATACGTGGCAATGATAAGATCTGGGATGCTTCTTCTGATATTGTTGTTACTTGAGAACCCTGATCGATTAATGCTCTTAGGATTACTGCTTCCCCATTCGTTGCATGTACTTTTACCTGGGCAGTTGCTAGAAGTACTGAAGTTGCTACATTTTTGGTAGTCATTGCTGAATTGTTAGGTTTTGATTCTTTAATTTTTTCTTCATTCAGATGTAAAATCTTATGATGACCTTTATTGCAATAACAACACTTAACATTATTTGAACACCACTTGTTGTTTTTATGATCCAAGCATTTAAAACACCATTTATTATTGTAAGCAAGTTTTCTTCGTTCATAAATCGGTAATGCCAAGAATTTTCTGCAGACCACAGTTGTATGGTAATCCATATTGCAATGTAAACAACATTTTCTCATTGAGTACATCACATTAGAAACTTTTCCAGTTTCAAATAGTTTTTTATTTACTCTTTTTTCTTGCCCTTTGGAAGCTGCTTCTAATGCTTGAACTTGTTGTTCCAAAAAACTTAATATGTCCTTAAGACTTTGAATTTCTTTAGATTTTTTGACTGTTTGTTCGTAATATCGCAAACCGTCTTAATCTAATTTTCTGATAACAATACGCGCTATTAACGGTTCAGCATCTTCTATTTTAATGTCCATACTTTTAAGAGCATAAATACAGCTATTTGTTGTATCTAATAGCTGCTTCAAGCTTGCTGATGATTCGCTATTAGCCATTGGTTGATCAAGTAAAATATCTACTTGATTTGTAAATAACAATCTACGATTTTCGTACCTTTGTTTGAGAATGTCGAACGTTGCTTGATAGTTGTTGTTGCTGATTTTTAGATGTTGCACTAATTTTTTAGCTTCGCCTTTAAGTGATGTTACTAACCTGTACATCTTTTCTACATTAGAAATGTTCTTGTTGTCATGTACCAGGCTTTTAAACAAATCATGATATGATGACCATTCATTTATATTGCCACTAAATTCAGGAATTTCAATTTTTCCTAAATGTGCTGAGTTTGAATATTCTTCTTTATTTATGTTGCTTTGTTGTAGCATTGGCTCATTCATGCAATCTGTAATAAGCTCGAGAGCACTAAAATATGTGTTTTCGGCATTTAGCATAATTTGATGCATATGTTTTGGCTTTTTTGATTCACTTAAATTGTGATACATATTTTGAAGCTTCTGATATCTAGCTTCTAAATATTTTTCTTTTATTTGAAGTTTTTTGTTGGACATGTCAGCCACATTAGCTGATATTTCATCATACCAGTCAGTTAACCAATCTGCCATTTCAACAAATTGTTCCCATAATTCCTCATCTGAATCAGTAGTTATTAATTTTTCTAATTTATTGTTTTCTCTTGATGTTTGAGAAGATTCTGGAACGTTATTTGATTCTTCTTGCTTCAAGGCTTCTTTTATTAGAAGTTGAATCTCTGTTAGAATTCCTGATAATGCCTCATAGTAATTTTTTTCAAAATAATCTTCTGATGTAATGCCATATGCCAGAAGTTTTGTGTTATTTTCCGCAAATTCAATTTCAATTTTATTTACTCTTTTATTGATTTCTGGGAGTCTCGTACTACGTATTGTTTTTTGAGCCAGCTTTTCCCGAATAGCAACAATTTCGTCTCCCAATTCTTTTTGCCTTTCGAAAAGCTTTTCTTTATTTGCCATTTTAATATTTATATAATGCCAATTTTTTAATATTTTTTTTTTTTAGTCACTAGTTCTTTTTGTCGAAGGACCAAATGTTAAATTAAACTATTTAACAGGTTGAATGTTTGTAAGACACTGTTTTATTTTCAAAAATCTTAAATCTAATATAGAACTCATTTCTTATCTAATTGCTTTCATATATTTTTCAGGGTTATTTTCATATTATTTTTGAATATTTATAACTAGCCTAAGTAAATACAAAACATACACAAGAATAAAATATTACAGTTCTAAAATTGGTAGAGATAAAACTATTTGATCTCTTGAATGTTTATAACTAGCCTAAGTAAATACAAAACATACATTAGTTTGATCATTAGTTTAAGTAACACAAGAAATTGGTGGAGATAAAACTATGCTTAAGCATGTGTGCATATAATGTGTATCATAAAATGTATGTAGCCTAAACAAATAAGATGTGTATAGACTGATAAAATAAAACCTAAACGAAATTATATTTGTAAACCGTAATTTAGACTTAGCACTTAGAACGAAACTTATTTTTATTTCTATGAATTAAAAGAATCTTAAAATTATGTTCAATTACATTTGACCAACTATAATAGACATAATGACAAAAAGAAGATACGAAGACAGTTGCATTAGGCAAGAATTTGGGAAATTCAAAGGAACTTTTCAGAATACATCTAAACAACTGAATAAAAATAATAACTATAATTATAACCGAAATTATCAGAATAAAGGACAAGCTAATTATAACAATAATAATCATAATAATTATTGCAACAGATACAATAATTATAATAATTCAGGACGCTATAAGGTCCAACACAATAATAATATGTCGGGAAATTTTCAGAGGCCCGCACAGATAGGAAACCCTAGGCCAAATTCCGGACAATATCGGTGGAATCAACCTAGGCAAGACCGAACCGAGCGAATGGAAATAGACAATATAGAAGTAAATAAATTTCAAAGAATCCCACAGGTAGGACACCCCAAGCCAAATGTCAGCCAAACTAGCTTGACTCAACCCGGACAAGACCGAACGGATTCAATGAAATATAATGAAGAAATAAATAATGGAAATAATGATTACGAAGATTACGAAAACATTTTTTTTCGGAAACAACATCCGATTACTTACCCATCATAACAATTACTATAAATAAAAAAGAATTTAATGCTCTCATAGACACAGAAGCAAGTATTAGTGTAGTTGACAAGGACTTAAATGACTTTAGAAAAAACCCATTAAAAGAACCAATTGAATTTAAAACAATAAATGGAAAAGGTATTATTGAATTTGAGGCAATTACAGATGCACCCGAAGAATTTAATGAACAAAATGTAAAAATTAAGTGGAAAGTATAATAGGATAACGACTTTTATAATGAATCCATACAAAAATCTCCAAATATGTACTTTAGAAGGATTAAATTTTGACTGGAGTAGATTGCAGTTGAACCATTTAAATACTGAAGAATATAAAGAAGTCATGAAAATTTTAAATTGATTTAGAAATTTATTCTTTAAAGAAGGCGGCAAACTGACTAGTACAATGAATATAAAACATACTATTAGGACAACGACGGAAGAACAGATAAATGCTAAGTTATACAGATATCCACCACAACATGAAGTTGAAGTAAGACGACAAATTCAAGAAATGGAAGACCAGGGCATAATTAGAAAAAGTTGCTCTCGTTATGCGAGTCCATTAATAGTGGTACCTAAAAAGTTAGATAATTCTGGAGAAAGAAAATACAGGATTGTAGTGGATTACAGGAAATTAAATGAAATAACAATCGATAAATTCCCTCTTCCCAATATGGACTCAATTTTGGATAAGCTCGGAAGAGCACAATACTTCACCACCCTAAACCTTGCTAAAGGTTATCATTAAATTCTAATACAAGAAAAAGACAGGGAAAAAACAGCTTTTGTTACTCCCCATGGACTGTATGAGTTTATAAGAATGCCGTTTGGGTTAAGAAATGCTCCAGCGACATTCCAAAGGCTCATGAATGAAACATTACGCGATTACATTAATAAAACATCTGTTGTCTACCTAGACGACATATTAATTTTTAGCACATCTTTGTCGGAGCACGTAAAACCCATAACAGATATTTTTAGAGTATTAGAAAAAGCAAATTTAAAAATTCAAATAGACAAGTGTAATTTTATGAAAAATGAAATCGAATTCTTAGGACACATTTTAACAAAGGACTGAATAAAACCTAACTTAGACAAAATAAAAGTAATCCAAGAACTGACATTACCAAAAACGGAAAAGCAAATTAAAAGTTTTCTCGGACTAACAGGATATTACAGAAAATTTGTTAAAGATTGTGCCAAAGTGGCACAACCTATGACAAAATACCTAAAGAAAGGAATCAAAATTAATGACAAAGACCCAACGTATAAAGCCTTTGAAAAATTTAAAAATCTAATGAGTTCACACCCAATTCTTAGATATCCGTATTTTGAAAAAAAGTTTACTCTAACAACAGATGCATCCAATTACGCTATTGGTGCAGTGTGTTACATTTCAAGAACATTAAATAATCATGAAAAGAATTATGCGACAACTGATAAAGAATTTCTAGCCATAGTATGGAGCGTGAATTATTTACGACCTTATCTCTATGGAAGGAAATTTAGAATTCTGACAGATCACCAACCAATCAAATTTATAAATTCTAAGTATAACGGAAAAGACATGTCACCCAGACATCAAAGATTTTTTTTTTTTTTTTAATACATATAACTTATTTATTGCATCTTCAAAAAAATGAACTAACAATAAGTAATCAAATCTTAAGTCTAGATATAATTAATGTGTCCGACCAATGCCGAAAACAATTTTAGTGATAGTAGTTATTAATACAATAATTATGTACTAGCAAAAAAAATTATTCTCAAAAAGTTTCATCTGAGGTATTGCGTATTAGAGCCTTGGTGTCCCTCTTTTTTAAGCGGATGTGTCCAGTAAAGTTCAAGATGTTACGAGCAAGGGGATTAGGATGGGACTCGAGTTTAGTTAAATATTTGCCTGCGTATTTTGAAATTTCTTCAGTCACTAGTGGCATATTTAAATCACGATGTAAATTTGAATTTTTAATGTACCATGGAGCCGATGTTATTAAACGTAAAATTTTGTTTTGTCTTCGTTGGATTTTCTCAACATTTGAAGCTGAAGCAGTGCCCCATAACTGAATTCCGTAGCACCATATTGGTTTCAAAAGCGACTTGTATATTAACAGTTTGCAGTCTAGGCTGAGTGTTGAATTTCTGCCAATCAACCAATGTATTTGAGATAACTTAAGTTTCATTTGAGTTAGCTTAGAGTCAATATGATGTTTCCACGTAAGCCTTCGATCAAGGTGAATACCAAGGTATTTCACGTGAGAATGTTGAGGAATATTCTCATTGTTTATTCGAATGGGGGAACAAGTATCTCTTCTTAGGGAAAACGTTATATGGACACACTTTTGTTCATTTACTTTAATTCTCCATAAGTTCAACCATATTTCCAATTGGGTAATATGTTCCTGGAGGTTGCGGGATGCCTCAGAAGGGTTTTCGTGAATACTCATACAGGCTGTATCATCGGCAAACGTAGAGGTATGGATATTATTGCTCACAGGCATATCACAAGTATATATTAAATACAAGACTGGCCCCAGAATACTACCCTGTGGGACACCGGAAGATATAGATTCGGGCACACTCATGAAGTCTCCTTCCACAACAGTGAACTTCCTATCAACAATATAACTTTCCAAAAGTTTTTGAATGTTTACTGGCAGGTATGTCTTCAATTTTAAAACTAGGCCTTCGTGCCATACTTTGTCAAACGCTTGAGAAACATCAATGAAGAGGGCAGAACAATATTTCTTTTCTTCAAATGTCTTCCTTATAACTTGCACCAACCTATGCGTTTGCTCAATTGTGCTATGCTGACTTCTAAAACCAAATTGATGATCCGGGATACACCCATTATCAGCTAAAATTTTGGAAAATTTAGTCATGAGCAGCTTTTCGAAAAGCTTTGAGATTGTTGATAGTAAACTTATAGGCCTATATGACTCAGCCTTGGTAAGATCTTTACCCGGCTTTGGAATCATTTTGATCTTCGCCAGTTTCCAGTTATGTGGAAAATACTGCAATCGCAAAATGGCATTAAAAATAAATAGCAGGATTCTTATTGCGATTAGAGGCAAATTCATCAGCATCTTGTTACTAATTCCATCAATACCTGGAGCTTTCTTCGGGTTGAGTTCAGCAATTATTTTTTGTAATTCACACAGCTTAAACCTTATGGGACGAGGGGGTAGAGAAACTACATTCGGCAAATCAACAGCGCCCGTAATGAATAGGGAGTGAATACAGCTTTTAAATGCTCAGCAAATAAGTTACCTTTCTCGCTATCGCTTCTTGCCCATCCTCCGGTCGAAGTGCGCAGTGGTGATTTAAGCTCAACGGGTCTTTTAAGATTTCTAGCAGCGCGCCATAAAGAGTAATTAGATGCTGACGTGACATCGAGACCTTCTAGAAATTTTTCTAGTAATGCTGTTTTTTCCGACGATAGCAACTCTTTGAGTCGTTTAGTACATTCTTTAAGTCTGAGTTTATTTAGGGGTGATCTGTGTTGTTGCCATTCTCTTCTAGCTCTCCTTTTTTCACATACAAGACGTTCAATATCCGCAGAATAAATTCTATTAAAGCCAGTCTGCGGATGGGAAGTAGTGGCATGTTCAGCAGCCTCTTTAATATTTTCGTTAAGATTGGCAACGTTAAATTCAATATCATCGGATGTGCTTAGCTTAATGTTTTCCGTACAATGACTACTGAGATATTTTTTGAACCCCAGCCAATTAACACGACTTATCATCTTCACATATGAGTTCGGCAAATCACTCCTTAGTGGGTTAAAAATTGTAACTATTGTGGGAGAGTGATCGGAGGAGAGATCTAGAGAGGCCTCCACGTGAGTTAGGTCCCTAGGGATATTTTTCATGACACCAAAATCTATTACATCCGGAATTTTTTGTACGTCAGTAGGCCAATAAGTGGGCTCCCCACACGAAATGACATCCAAGTCCATTTTTGAAATTGTATTAAACAACGCTCGACCTCTAGGTGTAACAAGACGCGAGCCCCAGTACGTATGTTTTGCATTGTAGTCGCCAGCTGCCAGGAAACAAGATCCAAGCGATTTGTAGAACTTCTCATACTGCTCTTCTGTAACTGCAAATCTGGGAGGTGAGTAAATTGATGATATCACGAAATTTGCACAAAAATTTTCTACGAAAATATTCGTTGCTTGCATATATTCTTCACAAACGTTGTCAAGGACATAGTGCTTGAGTCTTGACTTAATTAGAATTGCTGATCCACCGCATGCTCTCCCTCTCGGGTCCTTTGAATCATATAGAGTGTAACCATTTATTTTGAATAAGCTTCTTGATGTCAAATGAGTCTCAGAGACCAACATTATATCAATATTTTTTCCCATAAGGAAGTGCTCGAGCTCATTTTTGTGTTGGCGAATGCCGTTTGCGTTCCAGAAACATATTTTCAACGTGTTCATGGCTTGTTAATTAATGCTTGAAGCAGAGTATTCTGCATTCGTAGCATTTCTTGCATCATGTTAGTCATATTTGTAGTAAAGTTGTTTATAGTTTGCACTAGATTATCAATAGTGGCTTCAAGGCGGCTGAAATTAAAGCTTGTGTTAGCATTTGTCGAATTACTTGTTGTTGGTGGGGACACTTTCTGCGTGGGAATTGAATTTGTCTTAACAGCATCCGCATACGATACTCGTAAAGGACTTGTTTGGCTCATTGGAGGAAAAGTGGCGGAGTAAGCATTTGCTGATTGAGCTGGAGTTAATTTAGGTTTTTGTCCCATAGTCTGTTTAACAAAAGAATATACAGGGCAACCTCTGTAGTTAGCGGTGTGATTACCTCCACAATTACTACATTTTTTTTCTGCTTGAACTTTTGGCTTGGTACAGCTAGCAGTGCCATGCAATTCACCGCAGATAACACAAACTGTAGGTAAATTGCAGTAGGATTTTGTATGACCATATTCTTGGCAATTATGGCACTGTACGGGACCTGAACGCTTGCGTGGCTCTTCAACTGTGATTTTTCGGTGTAAGAGAAACTTTACATTATAAATAGGATGGGTTTCATTTTTTTTCAATTGTATGTCATTCGGCTCCAGTTCAACCCGAAATAGGGGTTGGGGGACCTTTTCTCTATTAATTATATTAGTAGCACTTTTTACTTTAAATCCTTGCTCGATAAGTGCGCATTTTACTTCTTCGGGGTCAACATATGAATCTATGCCCTTTAGTACTATCTGTAGGCCTTTAGCACTCTTGAGTTGGTAAGTGTAAAAATTTGTTTTATTTTTCTCAAAATCACTAACAACTGTTCGGAAATTTTTTTCATCATAAATTTGGATTTTTGTTTCGTCAATATTACCTCGTTTAATTGGAATGATGTGGAAGGTATTTTCACCAATGGCCGACAGTAGTTTTTTTAGAAGCGCGTTGGAATTTTTTTCTCTCAGATAGATAGGTGGTGGCTTAAAAGACTTTTGCGATGATGCAGCGGGCTTGTCGTTATTGTCTTGCAATATTGAAAAACGATTTTGACGATTAGTAGAGGACGCGCTGTTATCCCTAGACATCTTTGGAGCAGATGAAATTTTAGAAGAATTTGGGCTTCGCCCACGCTTTACCACAGTTATGTATCTGTCCATACCGATTTGGACCTTGGGTTTTGAACTGCTGCTATCTGTAGTGATAACTTGGTTAAGTGATGAACACGAGCCCGAAGGGGATGAAATCGCTGACTTATATGAAGAAGTACTAGGCAACTGTAATGTTAATGAATCACTAGTTGGCATTGGACAAAGCGAAATTGATCGCTGACGAAAAATTGGCTTTGCCGTTAAAAAATTACTTTCATAAGATTTTTTATTTTTATTGTTTTCATTAAGAGTTTCAGAACTCACAGTAAAATATGCATTTCTGCCGTTAGAACTCACTTCACATTTTTTTGTATTTGAGGTACTCATGTAGAGTATTCCTCAAGGGTACTTTCTTTGCGGTTATTTGTTTGTTTTTGTTGTTTTGACTATGTAAAAAAAAAAAAATTTGCAATATTTGCTTTGCTTATTTATCAAAGTTAATTTTGTATTACGAATATTTTTTGAATGTTTTATTGTTTTTTGTTTTTGTTTTTTTTTTTGTTTTGTTTGTATGTAAAAATAATCCGCTATGACGTGTGTTCACTATGAAGGTTCAACGAGAACTCCATCAAAGATGGCTGTTAAAACTGGGTGAATATGACTTTGAAATTGACTATATTAAAGAAAAAGAAAATCGGGTAGCAGATTTCTTAAGTAGAATAGAAGCAAATAACAATGACAATAAAATTTGGAACATAATGAAAAGAACATATATGTAATAACTAACCTAGAAGAAGATAATATATCTATGGCTACTGTGCACTCAGCAGAAGAGAATCTACAGGAACATTTCTTTATTAAAGAGGAAATAGTGAACAAATATAAGACACAAATTATAATAACCAATAACAAAATTCAAAAATTAAAAATGATACATGGAAAAAAAATAATATTTATTTCGGAAAATGATTTTGAAAGAATTTGAGAGATATTCAGAAAGTATATCAGTAAAGTAGGAATATTCTCTGAAGTTTCAGAAAGGAGTTACAACATTGTTCAAGAAAAATTAATTGACATGTATTCTAATGACAAACAAATAAATTTTACCAAATGCACTATAAGGGCACAGGATTTAGAAACAGAGGTACAGGCAGTAAAACAAATATCTTTGTACCACGTTAGGGAAAGTATGCCCTCTGGAATCATGGAAACTTATAATCAAATCAAAAACAAAATTTACTACCCAAAGCTAATGGAGATAATACAACTTGTAATTAATCAGTGTGATGTATGCCAAGAAGTGAAATACGACAGGCAACCAATAAAACCTAAACTCTTAATTACAGAAACACCATCTGGAAAAAACCAAATAATCCATATAGACACTTATGTTGTTAAAGAATTCCATTTTTTAACAGTAATAGACAAATTCTCCAAGTTCGGAGCAGCTTATCCTCTAAATCAGGAATCATATAACAATCATAGAAGAATTAGAAGACCATTTTGCTAAAGTCGGTAAACCACAAAAGATAGTAGCAGATAACGAATTTAAGGCTATACGTATTAAAGAATTTTTGAATAATGAAAACATTGAGTTGCATTTGACTAAACCTAATAGTCATACAGGCAACGCCGACATTGAGAGATTTCACAATAGTATAACGGAAAAATTCAGAATTATATACAAAATGAATAAAAAGTAATCAATAAAACAATTAATACAAAAGACAATCAGAAATTATAACGACCGTTATCATTCAAGTACTAAACATTCACCCAATGATATCCAACAAGGGAAAGTTGCAGAAAATGAAGTTAAGAAAAATTTAGAAGAAAATAAAATTAAAAAAATCAATAAATTAAATGAACGTAGGGAAAAATATACGAAAAATAGATGGGAAAGGTTTTTTAGAAAATTACAAGGCTGTTCGACACAAAGAACAACCAAGATATAGAAAATTAAAACTTATAAATATACATCCATGCAATATAAAAAGACCATTAAAATTTTCAGATCCTGACGATGCTAATGATAATCATAGCGATTCCACAGATCACGGGACTAATGACTACTAAACTATTGACCGAACAACGAGGATACATAGGCATTCACATACGAGATCAAGAAATTGTTAAAGAAACAGATATAGTCTTACATATAATTAATTTGAATGAAGTTGAAGCAATTTTAGATAACATAACTGATAATATTAAATTAATGAAAATAAATAACAAGGAATTACTCAATTTAGAAATTAATGATGCTAGGAATAAACTAATGACGCTATTACCAAGACAATATAGACAAAGAAGAGGATTAGTAAACGGAATAGGTAGCATATCAAAATGGTTGTTTGGAACTATGGACAGAATATACAAAATTATCTTTATAACATTGATGAAATCAAAGCAAACAATAACCAACAAGTTTTAGTCAATGATTATTTTAATTCGACTTTAAAACATTTGAAAAAAGTTGTAGAGAATGATAGAATAAAAATAGAAAATGAGTTAAATTCTATAAGTAAATTTTTAAAAATAAAGAATCAAAAACATATATATTTGGAACAGCTTACTAAAATTCAATTGATAAAAAATAGAATAGAACATTTGCAAGATAATGTGGTATCTGCAAAGTATGGTATTGTCCACCCAAGTATTCTGACTAGCAATGAAATTAAAAAATACGAAATAGATTACAATAAGTTGAAATATATTCAATTTGGAACAACATATCTAAATAATTCATACCTTATTTTTGGAGTAAAAATACCTAAAAAATTTCTAACCGTAAAACAAAAAACTATAGTACCAATACCGAATAACGTAAACGATGAAATTGACTATAAAATCGAAGAAATTTTTGATTTTGAAAATAAAACTTATATTGATTTTGAAAATAAAACTTATATAAGCAAGCATTGTGTAATTAAGAATACGTGTCAAATGATAAATAATAATGACTTAGAAATATTACTATTAGATATTGATACAATTGTTATAAAAAACTCGGTAAATGTTAGTGTTAAGCAAACTTGTAATAAGGATAAAATAGTTTTAAATGGAAATTATTTAATCAATTTTAATAACTGCTCAATCACTATTAAAGACTATTATTTATCAAACATTATAGAAATTGAAAACATATAAACCAAAATTCAAAACCAACACAAAATTTTACTCATAAACTGTCTTTTAAACAGATTGAAAAAGATCATCAAAACAATGTCAAAAATATTAAAGAATTAAAATACCATAGTAAAGTAACATATGGTTGTAATATTATTATTATAATTGTAATTGTTTGTATAATTTTCGGTGTATTAAGAAAACATAATCATATTAAAATAAAATTAAATAATAGAATTCGGGAGAATTCTAATCTAAAGGAGGGAGTAGTTACATATAAATCTTATAATGATAATATTGATAAATTTTTAAAAGAAATAGGTATAGAGTTGTGCTATTCCAGAACGACCTAGTTCCATTGAACGATTCACTAAAAGGAACGGTTCGGACTTTCATACCGTTTCAATTCTTATCGTTCATCGTTCCGACTAAAGTGTTTTTAACAAGTTGGTGTTATTATTACAACTAAATATGCACAGAATAGTTGAAGAATTTTTTTCATGAAGTTTGAGTGATTGATTTTATAAATACTTACATGAAGTTTGACAGCAGTGGGCGGTATTTGCGACCAAGTTAATTGTTCATCAAGACCAAAGCATATTTATATAAAGTATATGCAGGTCTACAACAACTAAGAAAATACAAAAACAACAGGCGATTTATTTGTGTAAGAATAATGGATGAATGTCAAAAACAGATGGATACAACCAGACCTGGGCAACTTGCATTACTTTTGCATAAGCACTAATTGAAAAACAAAAATTTTAGTGCAAATTTAAATTTAATGCTTGTAGTGCACTATTTTTTGCACTTAAATAAAATCTCTTAAAAGTAATGGATTAATATTGCATTAGCAGCTAATCGCATGACAAAAAATACACTAATTTTGTGTTGCCACTAAGCACATCATGAAGTGATGCAATATTATTGCACTCACATATTGTACACAGTAAAATGGAATAAAACGTGAAAATATTTTTAGGAGATAGCACAAATAAAAAATATAAAATACACTAAAGTTAATTGAGGGCACTTTTATAAGTACGTACATAAAAATTAACGAAAAAAAACTTTGAATATAAATACAAACTAGATTACAGAACCAATTTAAAAAAAATTAAATAGTTTCATACTTCAAGTACGTTGCATCTCGAGCTTATTTGAAAAACCGTGCAATTGACAAAAGATCAGAACTTAGGTTTTCGTTTATTGTAAAGTTATATCTTAAAAAATGGTGATTTTATAAACGAAAAATTCTACCGCTTGAAACAATTTCATCAAGTTTTGTCTTTCTCTCGAAAAATTAAAAAAACGTAGTGATATGATTTTTCGTCTTGGATGACGATATGTACATAGGAAAATATTTACATATTTATGTATGTACGTATGTTTTTATGTATGTACACATTTACGTTATATTTTGCACTATATGTTTCACTGATAATGCAATAATACTATTCATAATGTCTTTAGTGGTGCAAAAAATAGTGCACTAAAAATAACAATGCAATGTTGATGACTTACTTTGAAGGGATTTTAGTAAAATGCAAGAAAAATTGCACTAATATTATTAAAGTTAGTGCTAATGTAATAAATTTGCATTAGCATTGATTTGGTTTATTGTGGGAAAATGGTCAATGCATTTGCTTATTTAATGCAATAGTCCCAGATCTGCATACAACAAAAAGAAAATGTATGGATAGACAAAACCAAAGTAAATTTATTAATTGATAAACCTTTAATATGTGAAATAAGTATAATAAAGAATACATATGTACTTTAATAATTAAATATAATTATTTTGAAATGTTTTGTAACACATTTTTTAAGTAAAAATTTATTTAAACTTTTTCACATACATACGTTTTCAGTATATACAATTGTGTATAACAAAGCAAAACAAAACATAATGGCGTACAAAAATTGTAAACAACTTTTGACATTCAGGCATTCACACTACACGAGAAAAAAATTAATCACCTGAGTACTTGCATATACTTTATATAAATTTACTTTGATCAAGACAGCATTATACACAACAATCGTTCACTGATTTCTGATACAAGGTTGATAGTTGCCACATATGCAATTTTTTGCATATGTGGCAACTTTCCAACGTAGAAGTATTAATATTGTTATTAGCGATTGTTATGATGTATATCAATGCATATTCTACTCAACGAACGGGATTCAAAGCATAATACAAAAATTTTATTTTTGTTTTATGTTTTAATCAAATAAAATTTATATTAATTTTTTATTAATAAAATTTCTTTTATTAAATATATTCAAATTGTCTTTTCTTGGTTTTCCTTTAAATGTCATGTTACATGAATAAAATTGATATTTTCTACTTAAATGTATACAGTAATTTAACCTACTTGAACAAGTAGTGAAAAATATGGTTGTTATGATTGTGGCATGCGTTGACAAAGATTTTTGTAATTTTTTCTTTAAATCCTAATAACTTTTCATGTTGGATGTAAAAAGTTCGTCAACTTTAAGTTTGAATCAAAAACATATGTATGTATCTATTACTTTTATTAATAAACAAAAAATTCTATCGAATATTTTTATAAAACTAATGAACTAAACATTCTTCATCGATTTTCTCGAAAACACATTTTTGTTCCATACATCAAACCAGTGATCAACCGACGAATTAATTAGTTATATAATGAATTATGTTTTTTAATAAACTTATTCGCGCTAATATATAATTGGTTTTTTAATTATAATAAAAACAATGATTTGCTCAACACGAAAATATACATACATGTAAACAAACAGCAATTCTTAAACGTCAAAATACATGCATTGCATTTGTTGACATTTTTTATGAACGAAAGAAAAGTTCTCTCGTTCATCGTTTATTCAAAGTAAAAATGGAACGATGAACGAAATGAACGACATAGTTCCTTTAACATTTCGGATCGTTCCGAACGATTCCCAAAAAGGAACGACTTTACCCAACTCTAAATAGGTAAATGAACTTTAAGTTCATTTAATTTAAAACATTAATTAGGTCACAGTATTTCGAAATAACAAAATTAATAATGTTGTTAATGTACTTTTAAATTAATTGCACTTCTTACAAGAATTATTTTAATTGGAACATTTACTATTTCGAAATGCTTTTAAATCATTTTAATATTAATTGGAAATGGTAACAGAATGAGAACATAAAAAATAAAACAAAATTAAGTAATAAGCAAGTTATCATTTTAGATTAAGAAACATTGTAAAAGCAGTATTAATTCGCTACTCCTAAGTTAAGGTAATAAATAAAAATAAATAAAAAAATATTTTTTTGGAAAAACTCCGAAAATAAATATAAAATTTGTGCGTACATATGTACATCATAACGACGCAATGCATGGTGTTTGCTTGCTGGAGTACATTTGTTTTTCGTTTGAATTAACATGTATGTATGTACATATGTATGTGAATCTTCTTAATAAGCCGACGCTTTTACAAGGCACATTTAAGGTAGAGGTCCATAGCTCGCTTTTTGCGCGTTATGCTTTAGACGCGTTTCATCCTCTTGTTTCGTTCTATACTTTGTTCGCGTTGAGTTACATGCACTGCTTTTCATGCGCCATTTTATTTTTGTTTTGATCAGCTGTGTGCGTTTGTTTATAAATACTTATAAAGAAAAAATGGAGAGTGAAATCGAGTTTTTAAAAGAATTTGTGGAGTTAGTCGAGTTTGTATATTTAATTTTATGTGCAAAAAATGACTATGAACAATTTCAAAAAAAGAAAAGGTTTTGGGTACGGCCGTTGTACTTAGAACGGAATTTAAGTGGGTTTTTTGAAACCACATTTAAAAAAATTAAAACTTCTGACGCTGAGCAATTTCGAACCGCGACAAGAATGTCTGCAGATGTCTGCTCTGCTCTCTTTATTTTATTTCTATATAGCAGCAAACTTTTGTTATATAAAAGCTCGTGCTTTTTTACAGCATTAATTAAATTTTCTTCCATTTTATTGTTTAAAAATATGTAATGAACACAAAGTAAATAATACAGATTTAGCGGAGATGACAATCAGTACGTAAAAGTAATCGATAACTAATATGCCATATTTGTTACTGAGAAAAGTGTGGTGAAAAGTTAATTAATAAAATACATCGCATTAATGAAAATATTCACATATTTTATTAAACAAGTTTTTTTTACTAAGAAATTTTTTTTAATAAGCCGACGCTTTTACAAGGCACATTTAAGGTAGAGGTCCATAGCTCGCTTTTTGCGCGTTATGCTTTACACGCGTTTCATCCTCTTGTTTCATTCTATACTTTGTTCGCGTTGAGTTACATGCACTGCTTTTCATGCGCCATTTTATTTTTGTTTTGATCAGCTGTGTGCGTTTGTTTATAAATACTTATAGAGAAAAAATGGAGAGTGAAATCGAGTTTTTAAAAGAATTTGTGGAGTTAGTCGTAAAAGTAATGGATAACTAATATGCAAAATTTGTTACTGAGAAAAGTGTGGTGAAAAGTTAATTAAAATACATCGCATTAATGAAAATATTCACATATTTTATTAAACAAGTTTTTTTTACTAAGAAATTTTTTTTATTGAAAAAAAGAAAAAAATTATCCACGGCAAAATAATATTTATCGATAACGTAAGAAATAAAGTATTATTTAACATCTTTAAAATTCAAGAACAGCTGACTTTCTTTCATGGTGCTTGTAACGCGTACAAAAGTAGAAAGTAGACCTACTTTTTGCTTTGAACGCGCCTACGCGTTCTGCGCTTTTTGCAATGTAACTTGTCACATACTATTACATTGATTCTACTTTTTTGACAGATGCATAGAAAGCGTAACGCGCAAAAAGCGAGCTATGGACCTCTACCTTTACTACAGGTACACGCATTAGAGAAAACACTGTGGCAACTCTGTGCTTCTCACATAGTTTCAAACAAGCCAGAAAAGTTATTGTCAAATAAATTCTTCGTTATAAACGTGTAAACAAAAAATCAGCGGATGAGCAATTTGCCTGATTCATGTACCGACTACAACAGAATTGCAACACCAAGAAACACACGCATTTTGTTGATAGAAACAAACAGAATTTAGTCAAAAACAGATGTCTTTTGTTGTCAAAAATAACAATTACAGGGTAACTAAAGTACAATTGCAGACGCGGCATTCATGAATGAATATAGTCATTCAGTGTTGCCAATATGTGTGTAATATACAGTGTGTAATTTCTACTCACATGTGTAGGCCTATAATTAGATTCATGTATAATCTGTGTGTAATTCTACTTTGACTTCTATTTTTGTTTAATTTTAACCTACACAAAGGATGTGTAGTGTAATTTTCTGCAATGTGTAATTGGAGACACAGCCACATGCAAATTCATTGGCAATACTGTAATCATTTTATTCACACACATACACTAACATTTTTGCGGCTTGTAAAAAAAGTTTGACAACTTTCTGCATTGCAGGCTGGGCTTGTGCAAGTACCTTGTATAATTGTATCATGTGTTCTAGTTAGTTTTTTGCATATACCCTGTAGGAATATTTTCCGTAGCACTTGCTTTAACCCCGTGGGAATATTTTTGCGTATAGCTGCATTAAATCTGTCGACGGTCATTTCCGTAACAATATATAAATACATATGTGCATATTTATATTAATATAAAATTATACTCCTCGTTTAAGGAAAAAGTCGTTTTACCTTTTTCTTCTGGCCATAAAACTGTTTTAATAAATCAATTAGATTTTTTAGGCGTTTGATCTGAATTAATTTTTACATGAACATGGTTACATTCTGAACAACATGTCTTTTCTTTTTAGACCGTATTTTATATGAATTAAACAATTTGATGTATTGAAAATCATTATTGTATTTCCAACCTACTTTTAAAATAGTTATTAGCGCTAAAAGTTATTTCCACCTCAGCATTTGAACATGATAATGTTAATAGTCTTAGAGCAAATATTGACAGTATTAGAAATGGATTATCATTAGTTGAATTTCTATAATTATAAACTTCAATCCAAAATTGATCAGTTCTGAGTAAACTTTTCCATTTATGTAGCCTTAAATTTCTGATACTTTTTTCTAATTCTTCAACTTCACCATCCCAGCAAAAGTTACCGATTAACAGAAGAGTTTTTGTAAGCCAGCTAGAAGCAATACATTCAGCTTCCAAAAAGCCATTAATTTTTTGCCATACTAAATCGTTTCACAGAAGTAATAATGTAGTTTTTGTGTACTCAGATGCAAAAGTTACTGGTTTACATTTTTTTTTACCTTTTTCCACTTTGTTAGAAAGCTCGCCTTACGTTAGTGATTTTGAGAAGCATTTTTCGAAGCTTTCGTTATCAAGAAAGCACGAGATTGCTTCTCTCAGTTGTTAGTGCTTCCAAATCAGAATTCTGTTGCTGGGATTATTGTAATTAAGTTATTTTATAGCGTGTATGGTATTCTCTGTAATTTCTAGAAATATGTTCTTTTTTCTCACTGTGGAAGAGAAAGTTTTTCTTCCTCCGTATTTCACCCATCTGAATTAACATTCTACAAAGAAAACTTTGCGTGTCTAAAAGGAGTGCAATCAGATAGTTTTTGAACAGTGGAAAATTCTTATTTGGTGTTTTTATAAATTTAGTATATTTGTGAAACACACTAAAGGCACAAAAATCCAAGGTAAAAAAGCACCAATTTAGTGATTTTTTTTGTAAAAGCACTAAGTTGAAAAATTTTCCACTGTTATGAAGTAAAAAATTGGCACGCTGCACACTAAGCACGAATGAACCGTGTAAACAGCAAGATTCATAAACATAATTCAGAGACCGAAGCAGGTGATTCAACCCGTGGTCTGAACATACTATCATGGTGAAAAAAGTTGTAATCCATAATAAAAATTTTGATAATTACAGGTAAACTATCCATTTAGTTGTAAATCATAATAAGGACCTTCTATTTTTTTTTGTGGAAATTGAGGGGGAGGGTGACGCAAATTGCCCGCCCCAGTAATTGCTTAAAAAATAACACACATTAATTAACTTAAGCCCGACTAAGAAATTATTTCTAATTAAAACTCACTATAGTTCAACTAAAAATTTAAAATTATCTCACTTAAAAAATAATTTCTTCATTTATCGACCAATTTTCAAAATCGGGGTGCAAAATGCTCGAATTTAAAAAGTGAATAAATATCAGATAACTTCGTCATATGTGGACCAATTTCCAAAATTCTTTTCTCATATGGAAGAGGCTATTATTTTTTTTAAGAAATGAATATCAAATAACTTCGTCATTCCAAAATTCTTTGTTCATATGGAAGAGGTGCACTAAATTTTTTTTTGAAATTGTTGGGAAGTGGTGCACATTGCCCGCCTCTATAATTGGTTATCAAATAACTTCATCAATCAGATCAAAAGGTGTGCCCGCAACAGATTGATTATCAAATTACTTTGTCGTTTACAGTTTTCAAAATTAGTTTTCCATATGGAATAGGGCCAATAAGCACTCAAAAAATTTAAATTCAAGCACTTGAAATTTACCTGGAAACAAAGTTGAATTCATGCATTTTTTCAAGTAATTTTCAAGCTTGAAAATATTTTGAAATAAAAATCAAACAACATACATACATATATGTTCAAACCTTGTCAAATACGTAATTTATCTATATATACTCGTATAAAAATGAATGTTTGTTTGTATGTCCTTTATGCGCGACCAAACCGCTCATCCGATCGCAATGAAATTTGGTGCACTTAGTTTGTGCAACTCCGGGAGTGTTTAAGGGTATTAACTTTTTAAAACCTAGGACCGACCAGGAGGGCGATAGGGGGAAATTTCTGCCAATCCTAAAGGTTCGAACCGATTTTGATGAAATTTAGAACGTCTAAAAAGCCACATACCTTATGTAGATTTTTAAAACTAGGACCGAGAAACGTTCAAAAC
This sequence comes from Nowickia ferox, assembly GCA_936439885.1. NCBI lineage: Eukaryota > Metazoa > Arthropoda > Insecta > Diptera > Tachinidae > Nowickia > Nowickia ferox. The sequence continues at coordinate 36,785,428 of OW387027.1, forward strand.
CAATAAAACTACTCGAAATGAATTGAAGATTTGTGTAATGTCTTTCCTTCAAATTTATTTTAGTTGATGGCGTAGCAACGCGCGCAGGGTACATCTAGTTTATTAATAAAATTGAAATTGTGGTGAAAAATATCAAATATAAAATATCAAAAATAAAATTGTGAAAACAATAGTGAAGGTAGATATGCGGAAAATTATTAATACAAAATAAATGAAATGCATTTTCGTTTTTATTTAAAAAGCATTGTTTTTGAAGCTTCAAATATACTAGAATTCAATTATAATACAAGGCTAAATTGCAGTCTTGAATTGAAATGTAATACAATTGAATTGTTCGAATTGAATTCTAGTTTCCTTTTCACTGGAGAATGCTATTGAATTGTAAAATGTAAATCAAGCATAATTCGACCCTTGACAATTGAATGTGTGACTTAAATAACAATTGTTTATACTTGACTTCGAACTAAATTGCTTATTCGGGGTCCGTTAATGCAAATTCTGAATTATTATGAAATAAATTTATCATTTGTGGACCAATTTTAAAAATTTTTATTGCTTATGGAAAAGGTTTACAGAATTGTTTTTTTTTTTTTTTTGGAAATTGGGTAGCAAAGCACACCGGGTTAAGCTAGTAATATTATAAAATGCTTATAGCATTATAAATAAAAATATTTTTTTAAACCAACAATTGTCCATATTTTTCGATCGCCACTGATTATGCCAAATTACAAAAATTCGCAAAAACTTGCTTTACTTAAAATACCGGAAACTTCGTATTGTTTAAAAATTGGAAAATCTGCAAAACGAAAAAAATATAGAACTAGCGAAAAAATCACGTTGCAACATTGAAAACAAAACCTGTAATTGATTTAAAATACATACATATCTAAAACTGTAAAGAATGATTAAAGATCGAAAAAAAAACTTGTGAACGTAGAAAACATGTATAGATGTGTGATAGTGATCAAAAGGCGATAAAACTGAAAAAAGTTGGTTAAAAATCACGAAACACTTGCGAAATCCGGCAAAAATGCAAAAAAATCTAAAATTGTTTAAAAATAGCTAAAATTATAAGGAAAACTTGGGAAAAATAGTGAAAATTTCGCAATTTTCGCTTTAAGTGATTTTTTGTCAGTTTTTTTAGAAGTTGGTTTTACCGACTTCTATTGATCAGAATTCGCGATCTTTTCAACCAAAGTCTATATTTACACTATTCAAGTCTTATTGCTAAGCTGATTAGTTTCTTAGGAAAGAGAGACGAGGGGAAAAGAAACGTTACTGTGCCCCTCGTCTCTCTCTCCCACAAACTAATCAGCTTAAGCAATAAGACTTGCATAGTGTAAACATGGACTAAGCAAGCTTTTACGAATTTTCATAAATTTCGCAATTTTTTTCCGAATTTTTGTCATTCCTTGCAATATTATGTACTTTTAAGCAATTGTAGGAAGGGCAATGTAGCAATTTTTCGCGAACTTACAGTTTTTTTTTGTGATTTTCCCCGAGTTTATTTTGTTTTTAACAGTTTTGGCAATTTCCAATGATAATGGCTTGTTTAAAATTTGTTACCGTTTACAAAACCAAGTAAAAATCTCATACTTCTGTAGGAATACATATCGCACACTAAATCATAAAAAGTCAAAATTTAAAATAATCATACTTGTTTTTTCATAAACCAGTGCCACATTTCTGTAACTTGGGACTTTTCGCATCGAGAAAAATTAAATAATTATATTAATTGTCCTATTTTACACAGGGTTATTCATATAAAAACTTAAAGCAACTTACAAAAAATATCAACACACATATTTTTTTTCTTAGTCACCTGTTTCACGCAATGGTAACAATTTTTTCGACTCGAAAAGTTCTCACATTCCTTACAGAAACGAGGCACAGGTCACCTTTAACGACCACATAAATTTCTTTTGATAACACAGGTGAGTTGAACAATATAAAATACCGAACATTTGGGATTTTTTTAGTTTGACTGTTTATCTAAATCATATCGCTCATTTACTCAAACAACGTCATAACTCAGTTTGTAAGAAAACGAGTTTGAAGTTTCAACTTACACACGACTTCATGGAAAAAGAAAATTTAGTTTTTCTCTCAAGAGTTTAGAAAACAATATGAAGAACGATGTGAGGATTAATTCTGCATCACTAACTCAAAAATTCCATTTTTTGAGTTATGACATTGTTTGAGTATATGCAAAAATATTGTTTAGAAGTTAATACAAGTTTCTAATTAATAGCTCTGAATTTAGTTTTTTGGGTACCTTATATTTATTAAAGCTTACAATTAGAAAGAAATATGCTCATGCAGTTATTTTTCTTTGTCATTAGTTTTAGCTTTTGACTTTGTGGCAATAGTAAATGATATGGGCCTTCCAAAAGTTTCTACTAAATCAGACGTTACGCGTTCTGTAATTTGTCTTAATCTGCCATTGGATTCCCCACAAATAAGACGTTCAATTCTTCTACTGGGACATAAAACCTCTACAGAGGCATAAATAGTATCTGAGGGTATATACAAAGAATAATCAAAATTAATATTCTTAATAAAAATAAGTTTTATACAAACTTAACTGTTATCTACGCTATAATATTCCATCGATGTCTTTAGGTTATATGGTATTTCTTGCGGTAAATAGTCCAATAATCGAGCTCTAACACTTTCGACGATAAGGTTTTCAGGACTTTCATCTGTAAAAGACTCCCCTGAATATTGCCAAGGCTTTGTTTTTGCTACATTAAGTAAATAATCCTAAAATGGAAAATAAAAGTAAAATTTTTAAAATCATATACAAGTACATGTGCATGGTGAAAAAAAACAGTTACTAACATGAACATCATTTAAGCCATTCCCTGTGATTGATGATACCAAAAATACTTCAGTAAAGTAGCTCCAACTGTTTTCGGATTTGTCTAAATTTCCAAATTCCTCTAACGAATATTGTGAAGTTGCCTTGACATCTTTCTTATTCGATTTTGTTTGCTTCCTTAAGCCAGTTAGTGTATTGTTCGTTAGTATTCTTATCATTTCAAGAGTAATACGTTTCGATTTTAGATTATCAATTTTATTTAATATTAATATACTGGGTAAATGTGAATATGATTTCAAACTGTCTACTACTGTTGAATGCAACTGTTTGCGAGTCCATGTGTTGGAAACGTCATGTAAAACAGCAACCAAATCTGCGCGTTGCAAGGCATGTCGATAGGAGCTTTTAAAAGATTGTTCCAAATTATGTTTCTTAACTTCTTTTTGTGTTACCAAACCGGGAGTATCGTAAAAAATCAGTTGGGTTTGCCCTGTTGTGTAAATAGCTTTATTTGCTTTTCTAGTAGTATGAACTTTGCTGGATGTTGGACACACCTATAATTAGGAATATTATTGCTATTATGAATATATTTGATATTAAAGTATGTATTAAATATTAGAGTTCTTGTTAAAAATCATCATATGTATACGCATGTACATATGTATGTGTATCAATTTTGGAATGATTTAAGTATTTTTCATTTCCACTACTAATAAATTGTCGCACTATGGTCACCTTTTACTGAGTAGCATGATTAGTAAGAACGTACGGCATAAACTTCTTTATATTAACATTGTTACAATTAATCAAAACGGTTTGCTTGTAAAGCATGTGCTTGTATGAACTTACTCGATGGTTTATCAAATTATTTATAAAGGTACTTTTTCCGGTATTTGGAACACCAATCACTGCAACACTCAAAGTTTTTTGTTCAGGTGAATGCTGCTCTTTGATCTTCAGTTTGTCAATGTTTTCTTCTTGCTTTTGTTGGTGTTTATTAAGAGTTACACAATAGCTCCGTTGTTGTAGAAAATAAAAAGTTTTAGGGTTATTCAAACATTTATAAGACTTTGTAAAATTTAATAGGTTTTTTAACAGTAAATCCATATCGATCACAATATTATCAAACACAATAGTCTATGGCATCAAAGTGTGTTTCATGGTAAAATTATTAAAGGTACTTGCACGACTACAACAAAATTACAATACCAAAAAACACGCATTTTGTTGGTAGAAACAAACATATAATTGTCAGTAACAGATGTCTTTTGTTCTTAAAAATAACAATTACAGGGTAACTAAAGTGCAATTGCAGTGTTGCCGTTTGAAATTTTTTTTCCGACCAAAATATTCCCAAAATCCGACCAAAATCGCCTGCTACCGACCAAGTTTGAAAATTTAATTAATATTTGTGTTTTTTGATGTACATTTTATTTAATATTTAAGTAAAATAAAAATGTCAGATATAACATATTTGCATTAAAGAATTCAGGCATATAAATTAATATTTACGTGATGTAATTAATAATTAAATACATTAAAATTGTAAGAAAGTATAAGAAAAATTTTTTATTCAATCTTTTTAACATGTGTTGTTTTCATTTACTTATGTTATGATTCCGGCATGTATTAAATAAATCACATTAAAAATAAAAAGTTAAAGTTCTTGATTTTACATTTAGTTATGTAGGTCCCTTTTGGCTGACCAAACATAGTGCTGATTATTCATTTTGATAATTTCTTTACACGACATAATACCGTTGACAGTATTTACTTCTACTTTATTCCTTAGTTTAGTTTTTATTAGCGCTAGTGTGGAAAATTTGCGTTCATAAATTAAGAAATATTTGAGAAACTTTTCTCGTTTAATCCGTTTTTTATAGAATATATTTTTTGCCAAAAAGCATTAATGTTTAAATTGGCCAAAGTTTTTATACCGCTGAGCCGTAGCAAATTCCACTCAGTAACTATTAAATCGAGATCACAATCAAATAACTTAGGGAATTTTAAAACAAGATCCAGAATTGGTAAGTCGCCGTTTGAAAGCACCTTATAAGGAGTTATCATATTTAAAAGTTTTATACTATCGTTTTCAGTATATCAGTTCACTGTATATATATAAACGTCGTTAATAACTACTTACCCGGCATCGAAGTGCATAATTTATTGGTAAATGGTAAACAGTGTGGAAAAAATATTTTTAAGATAAAATATATAAGATTTTAAATAAATTATGCAAAGAAAAAAATAGTTCGTGATTAGCGACAAAAACCGACCAAAATTGAATTGGTCCGACCATCCGACCAAATTAAAAATTTTTTCCGACTAAATTTGATCGAATCCGACCAAAACGGCAACACTGATTGCAGACGCGGCATTCATGCATGATAATTATAGTCATTCAGTGTTGCCAACATTATGTAATACACAGTGTGTAATTTCTACTCTCATGTGCCGGCCATGCAATGAGATTCATGTATAATCTGTGTGTAATTCTACTTTGGGTTTTACTTTTATTTATTTTTGTTTTAATTTTAGCTTACACAAAAGATTTGTAGTGTAATTTTCTTCAATGTGTAATTTGAGACACAGCTATATGCAAATTCATTGGCAACACTGTAATCATTTTATTCACACACATACACATGATGCAATTATACAAGGTACTTGCACGACTAAAAAAAATTGCAACACCAAGAAACACACGTATTTTGTTGGTAGAAACATACCTATAATTGTCAGAAGCAGACGTCTTTTGTTTTTAAAAACAGCCTTCATAGGGTAACTAAAGTACAATTGCAGACGCGGCATTCATGCATGATTATAGTCATTCAGTGTTGCCAATATGTGTGTAATACACAGTGTGTAATTTCTGCCTTCATATGTGGGCCATGTAATGAGATTCATGTATAATCTGTGTGTAATTATACCTTGGGTTCTATTTTTATTTATTTTTGTTTTAATTTTAACCTACACAAAAGATGTGTAGTGTAATTTTCTTCAATGTGTAATCAAAGACACAGCCATATGCAAATTCATTGGCAACACTGTAATCATTTTATTCACACATACACACATACTTTTTACAGCTTGTAAACAAAGTTTGACAACTATATGCATTGTATACAATAACAGGCTGGGCTTGTGCATGTATCTTGTAAAATTTTACCATGGTGTGTTTTTTAAACAGAGATGCAAATTGTGTCGGCGCTGCGGGCGGCAAGCCGCGACGCCAACTCATTTGCTTAAATCAAGCCGCCGCCAAATCTATAGGTGCATCGGCGGATTATTATCAAGGCGACATGTTCGCCCCTTTTACATTTGGAAAATTAAAAGACAGACAGACGATGTTTGTTTAAGAAGGGTCGAAGATATAGAGTGTGTAGTACACAACCCTCTGTACCAAAATTTTTTGGTTTCTCTTTTCTACTTTTGCAATTTATTTTTAAGCCTACAGTACACGGCATGTAAAAAGCCACATGCATATGTGGCGATGACGTCACTGGAATTTTCAGCATGTTGGTTGCATTTTTTTAAATTACTAGTAGTGGCTACAGGCCTTAAAATTTTGATAGTATTTTTGTTCCAAAATACAAGTGTGGCACATGTATCCGAATAAAACACATTTCCTGAGGCAGCACATCTGTAAGCACATGAATATCTACATGTACATATGTTACTAGTACACGGAATGTAGTAAATGTAGCATCGTGATGACGTCAAAATTACGTCAGAACCACATGCACATGTGGTTTTTTACATGCCGTGTACTGTAGTTTAGTTATTGATTGATTATATGTATATGAATAATGTGTCCTCCTTCCATTTTCGTTATCAGTTTTCCGATATCTTGAGTATATCAGGATATATAGAGCTGCAATATTGAGACATTTCCACAGGTGTTGAACATTTATAAAATTGTTTTACAGCAATCGAAAATTTTCGAATATGTGGCACATTTCCAACATAAAAGTATTAATATTGTTTTTCGGAATTGTTATGATATACATATATCAATGCATATTCTACTCAAAGCAAAATAGAAATATTTTATTATTGTGTTATGTTTTAATCAAATGAAATTGATATTTATTTTTTATTAATAAAATTTCTTTTATTAAATATATTCAAACTGTCTTTTATTTCTTCCGTAGTTTTTTCTTTATATGTCATGTTACATTAATAATCTACTAATATATATACAGTAATTTAACCTACTTGAAAGGCAGTGAACAATATTGTTGTTATGATTGGGACATGACTTAACAAAGATTTTTGTAATTTTTTCTTTAAATCCTAATAACTTTTCATGTTGGATGTAAAAAGTTATCGACTTTAAGTTTGAATAAAAAACATATGTATCTATTACTTTTATTATTAAACAAAAAATTCTATCGTGTATTTTTATAAAACTAATGAACTAAACATTCTTCATCGATTTTCTCGAAAACACATTTTTGTTCCATACATCAAACCAGTCACCAACCGACGATATGATTTTTCTCATTTCAGCGGATGTGTATATACTTTAGAGCTGTGTCGTTTATGAAGGTTCAAGTATAATTGAACGAATCAGTCAAATGAACGAAGTGAGCCGGTTACTTTAGTGAGCTGTTTTGGCTCAGTACTGATATACGGCCATGTCACAGAGTTCAATTCCGTTCGGAAAAGGAAGTGAATACACCTCAAAATACATAGTCCTAGCCGAAGCATACCCCAAAATACCAGCGCCCCCAACAGTTTGGACACACCTAACAAATTTCCGTATTTTAGTTTTCTTTTTTAGACACCATCTAATACAAAAATGGGATATATTGAATTCCGATTCCTAACGTAATTGAGCTCTGTGACATGGCCGATAAAGTGCAATTGAACGAAATGAACGATCGTGCGCACTTCTTTTTTTTTTGGCTTTTTCTTTGTTCATGTGAGATTTTTTGTCATATTCTCGTTTTCATTAGACTTTTGCTTCCTTTTAGTAACAGTGTGAATATTATAAAATTAATTAAATTGCCATTAATATTTCTTAAGGATTTAGAACATATTAAGTTTTTCTTTAACAAATTTTATTTTGATATTGTATATAATTTTATCTTTGTGTTTATTATATTTTTAACCCCCGACCAAAAGAGGGGTGTTATAAGTTTGTAGAGTTTCTGTGTGTCTGTTCGTGTCCACGTACAGACCAAACGGCTGGACCGATTTTGATTTAGTTTTTTTTTGCTTGAAAGGTGACTTGATAAGGAGGTTAGCTACGTTTTAAGGAAATCGGTCCAGCCGTTTAGAAAATATCACATCTTCTATAGATATATTCGGGGGTTTTTAAAATTTTTAATTTTTGTTGTCTGTTGCTTGTTTTGATTATTTATAGCAAACATACTGTATTTGACCCTTATTATTGATCGAATCAACGGTTTATTTTCATTTTGTTCTATTTCTTGAAAAGAGCGAATGAACGAAATGAACGAACTCGTTCTTTTTTAAACAATGAACTATAATGAGCGGTCACTTGAATGAACGATTTGGCACAAGTCTAATATACTTGATGTGTATTAGTGCCATTCATTAATTTTTTAGTGAGAAAGAGCGAGAGAGGAATACAAAATGTATATATTTCTATTTCAATACTCTCACACATATTCAAGAATTGCTGCAACAAAAATTCCAAGTCCGGATCGGGACTTATCAAGGCATAGGACAGTGATGGGAAATGAAATTTTCATTTCGGCACCAAAATAAACTTATTTGAGTACTTTTTTGATCACGAGATTGATCTCGAGAGTACCAAAAATGATTGTCAATTTCTATTTAAATTTTAAAAACGAATAAATATATTAAATTCATTTACAAAGAAATGAAAAATGGAACACGATACATATATTCATAAATACATACATATGCAGGTACAAATACTAAAGTTATAACAAAAAGAGTTTTAGACTTCAATAAATCTTTGACCTGGATAAGACCTGAAACTGTTGGAACATAAAGCATGTTCCTTTGTTTTGTTTTCGTGAGATTTTGGTAAGAGTAAATCCTTTCGACATTTGCAGAGGAGTGAGGTATGGACAAAATTCCGTAAGCTACTCTTGATATATCAGGCGACGTTTTTAGTTTAAGAAAATAAATGGTAATAAATTTGGAACTTCTAAAGGCCATGATTCACTATCCTACACAATCGCGCGAGCTACGAAAAAATACAACCCTGATCTGATGAATTGTTTTTGTCTTTTGAAAATGTTCATAGACTCCATCATACCAGGGCTGTATTTTCTCCAAAATTGCACGATCGTGTAGGCTAGTGTATCACGGCCTTAAGCAACTAATTGGATTTACCTGATACTTCGAACATCTTTAGAGGAGGACTTATGGTAGAATTAGTCGATTCGTATCCTGTTACTTTTGAAGTTGTCATATAGTCACAAAGTACACAGATATGTCACGAGACTGAAGATAATTGCAAATTCTTGATGTCTCGCTCACACCGAGTGTGTGTCTTCTTTAATTTTTCTTTCGTAGTGGCATTAATTTAACGTTTTTCATTTTGTGCTTTGAGTCCTCATTCGCTATGAGATTTTTGTAATTAAAAGGTTCAAGTTAATATTTATGAACGAAAAAGCTTAAAGTTAAATCAGGAATCATTTGAAAACATATCTTAATTACTTTTTTAATACTAATAATCATGTTCACATTCTGTTTATTAATTCAACACCACAAAATCTTTCATTTAATTTTGTAAAAATGTTCTCTTGTTCATTTCACAAAGTACACATTTTCTCTTGTTTGTTTTGATTATTTTGTTAATAAATTAATAATAAATGTACTACAGCTATCCCTTTCTCGCCGAATCTGTGTCAAAGCTGATTTTAGCTTTTTCATCACTCACTTTCTTCACCTCTGTGTAATTTGTGATATCGCTTAAATCTGGATGTTAGTTAAGGGCGTGATACACTAACATACAAAGTCGTGCGATCTACGAAAAAATACAACCCTGGTATGATGGAGTTTATGAAAATTTTCAAAAGACAATAAAAATTCATCACACAAGGGTTGTATTTTTTCCTAGATCGCACGACTTTGTATGATAGCGAGTCATGGCCTTAAATAAACAGCAACATGTTTTATTTATGTTACAGATTTTGTCAGCTGATTCGTAAACTCATGATACGAATCCACTAATTCTACCATTCGGCTTTATAATACATGTCTTCTGGCTTAAGCTGGAGAGGAGTTACAGTGGGCCAAAATTGACCACCTGGGACTCAAAAAAGTTTTGAGGCTTGTAACCTTTTGTAAAAATTATGGAATATAAATAGAAGTTCCATATTTATTACCATTTATTTTGCAAAAGCCCCACTATGCACTGTAGACCAGAAACTGCATATATGTATTTTCTGTTGTTAATGGTTTCAGTACCTACATATCAGCCAATGGTCTATCCCAGCAAAAAGTACTGCTTACAAGAAGTGTTTATGTAAGGGAGACAATGTTACAGAATCAATTGCTGTTGCGCATGAAAAAGCATTATATATGTCTACACCAGGAGTTATGGGAATCGGAAATTTTGATTTTGTGACGAATCTGTTTCTGAATAGTGCCAAAATCACTTGATGTTCATTTATACTATGGTTCCAGCTTCTGCACGCAGTATGGATATTTACACGTAACCATTCTTCGTATTTTTACCCGCGTCATAACGCTGTTTCCCGCAATAGTATAATTATGAAATTTTAATGCATAATTAGAATTAATTAGTTTTAAAGTTTTACAACAAAAGGTTCCTGAGATATGAAGGTGCGAAAAGTGCATATTTTAAGACATACTCATTGACCACTGACACACTCATCAAACTTATGAAACACTTGAGCTATAGCAAGATAGTTGAAATTTGGTACACAAGTAGATCTAGGTGAGAAACTAACTAGAAATGATCTCAAAAACCGTAAATTTTCGCTAGGGGGAGAGCGGAAATACTTATACGGTCAAACCGGCACCTACTTCGATTAGATATTGTCACTTTATGATACCTATACATATCATAAAGTGGAACTTTTGAAATGAGAAGACGGGGTCTGAACCGGACTTGTAGCAGCACAGAGGTTAAGTTTTCGTTCCATAGCAAAAAAAAACATTAATCATCATATTTCGTCAAATATTAAATGTTAATTACATGCAAATTCAAAATTACAAATTACATTCTTTCTTTTCGAACTACAGAGTAGACACCCTGATCCACTGTGTGGCAGTGCAAGAAAACGATATTAGACAGGAAAACTTTGCGAGGCAGGAAATCTTTATTAGGCTGCGCCGTGTCGGAAAACACCATGGGGGAGAATATCCTTAAGCTTGGCCAAAGGTATGCATTGAAAGAAAATATTAGGCAGGAAAACTTTACGAGGCAGAAAATCGTTCTTAGGCTGCGTCGAGTCGGGAAGCACCATCGTGGAGAAAACCATTTCAAGATCTTAGGTTTATGCAAAACAAAAATTCTGTAAAATTTCGACAAAGATCATTGTCTTATTTGAGATGTGTTGTAGAAGATTTAATAAATATATATATTTTTTAAATATCAGCACACAATATTATAAAAAAGTTAACTTATACTATTTATCTTCATCTTGAGCTTAATTCCTGTTTCTTATTAAATAAATATTGCTAATTAAAGTTCCTTAACATTATAAAGTCTACTATAAAACTTATAGTTTTTTCAAAATCTGTCAAATAAATTCTTAAATAAATAAGTCGAACTACCAAAAGAATGAACGCATACAAAAAATACAAAAAAGAAATGGTTTATATAATTAAAATAATACTTATCTAAAGTCTTTAGTTAACTTGTTCTTTTCACTTTGAAATAAGATCTACTTTTTGGGTATAATTTCATTTAGTCTATTGGGGCGGTTTTTCATAATGAAATATTTTTGGGGTCGTATTTCATTTGAGCTTTATGGCAAATTTGCCTTTCTTTGGGGTGTTATTTCATAAAAAATGTTAAGGTCTTATTGCATAATGCAAAGTAACCCTAAGTTTGGGATCATTTTTCATTTTGCACTTTGGGGCCTCATTTCCTGGGGTCATATTTCGCACTGCCGACAAGATTATTGCGGCATTTACCCCTAGTTTTTAACTTAAGAATTAAGTACGTAATTAGCTAATTTTTATTTAAATTAAGTTGTAATTAAATACTATTTAATTTTTTGAGTGGTTAATTAAAGTTCTTATTAAATTACGTTGAAAGTTCGGTAGCACTGCAAAATTTCCCAGTATTATGGAAGGCTTTTCAAACAGCAGCTGTTTAACATAAATAAGAAAGTTAGGTTATCAAAATGCAGAAAATTAAAATTGGATAAAAACACATTTTATGAAACCAAAAGAACATCAGAATGTATTTTTCTATTTATTTATTCCATGTTATAAAACTACGAATTGTATACGTTATATATTTATGAAAATTAAAGGAAATTCTACGACCACATGATGTTCATGTGTATGTTTTTAATAAACACATACACGCATAAAAACATATGGTGCGCTCATAAAACTTAAATAATACTTAATTACACAAGTTTGGGCATTTAATTATTATTTAATTATGCACTCAAAAACACAATTTCTTATTTAATTAGAACTTAAAAATAATTAAAATTTGATTACCAACTGAAAAAATGGGCATTATACGATTTTCTGTGCCGAATATAGTCCCTGGTCAAACGAGTCAAGTCTTATTGCTAAGCTTATCACTTTTTCTTGTTTGAACTTTCATCGGCGTTCACACTATTTTTAAGCTTTTATTTTTGAAATTTTTTCCGTAAAATGGACGATTTTTAATACTGTAATGCCGAGTACACACCACATCATTTTGTGACATCGCAATAGTGTATACTGGTGGCTTAGTAATTTCCGACATTTTTCGTTGTGTGGCATTGCTTTCCATAGTGCCCTTTTATATTTGAGCAATTGAAAGACAGACAAACGAAGATTGTAGAAGAAGGGGCGAAGATGCAGAGTGTGTAGTACACGACCCTCTGTACTGGACATTTTTTGTTTCTCTTTTCTACTTTTCGCAATTTATTCTTGTTGCTTCATGTGATTTTTCTCATTTCAGCGACTGTATGTATGTATACTTGATGTGTATTATCAAAGCATATGGTATGTATGTGTATAAGTAGCAAACGCGAAAAGAAGTAAACAAACTACAAAATTTCTGTCTATCTATTAACTTGCAATATGTAAAAGCTTCGGCCAAAAACAAAAGAGAATTGAAAAAATAATACCTAATTTACATTAAGCCTTTCTCATGAAATTTCATGAATTTAGTTGCACGAAACTTTTTCTATTTGCCAATTGCAGAGCTATAAATGAATCTCTAATGCATTTTTAATAATTTCATACTACGAAATGTTTCCATCATTGTAATTAAAAGAAATAAAATAAAATTAAATTGTATTATTAAAATAAATAAAATAAAATTAAATGAGACAATTTTAAATTTTTAGTTAAACTATGGTGAATTTTAATCAGAAATAATATCTTAGTCGGGCTTAAGAGTTACGATAACAACCCCTCATAAAATAATAATTTAAATATTCTTTAAGTACATATTTCCCTAGATATTTTAACGCCTTTGTAATTTGATATAAATAAGCGCTGCAACATTTTTTATAAGGAAGAGAAAGAATAAATTAAAATAAAATAAACATGTGAACATACATACAAACATACGTATGCACTTGAAGTTAAACGATTTCTTTTTCTTTTGAATAAATGTCGCAACGAACACCCAAATTGTTTAATGACCCAAACATACATACAAGTATGTATGCACTTGAAATGTAGAACAATTATTAAGAATCAATAATATTTAAAAGTAAGCATTTTTGTTTATTTAAGGTATTGGGAAATATTAAATGTAGAACAATAATTATTAAGAACCAATAATATTTTAGAAGTAAGCATTTCTTTTGTAAAATTGAATATTTAATACTAAGTATTTTGTAAGAAAGAATCATTCACATACTTTGAATCAAATAAAGAGGATCAAATAAAGAAAAACAAAAAGTGTTTTTTTATTTAAAACCAAAATCCTCATAACAAATCTGGCGACGAGGATGGGATAGGAGGAATAATTCTCCTAAAGTGTTTTAATATTGAAGGAATAATTCTTCAAAAGTGAACCAAACTATTCTATGGACTCAAAACCCAAAGGTGAATTTTATTTTTGAAAAAAAATCTGAGAAATAATTCTACAGACTCAAAAGTGAAACTTGTTTTTTACTAATGTAAAAAGTGTACAACACCTAAAGAAAAGACCATTTTTGAACTTTTGCAAAAAAATATATCCTCCACAACAAAAATACAGTTAAAAAGAAGACTACTAAGAAAATCTACAGCAAAAATCAACAAAATCTACCTGGAACGGTTACTACTAATACAACTAAAAAGAAGACTACTAAGAAAATCTACAGCAAAAATCAACAAAATCTACCTGGAACGGTTACTACTAATACAACTAAAAAAGAAGACTACTAAGGAAATCTACAAATATTTCGGGAACGATTATTACTAAATTATTAATGTGAGTAAATTAATGTAATAGCAATAAGTATTTAATTAAATTCAGACCTTGTAACAGTTTCCTTTGTACAAAAGAAGTAAAATACATTTTTGTTAAATTAATAATAAGATTTATTTTGCTTAAAATTAAAAATTTATTCAAATACGAGAATTTTTTCTATAGAGACAATTTTACGTTAATTAATTTTTTATCATGGCCCAACCAGTAGTACACTCTATAAGTCTAGACCCCATAAAATACTTGAAAACCCTCCCAGAATTCAATGGAGATAGAAGGGATCTATACAATTTCATTACACTAGTAGACAGAATATATCCTTTACTGACGCAATACGATGAAATGTCACAGTTAGTTTTCTCAGACATTATTAAAAGTAGACTTCAAGGTAAAGCAAGAGAAGTTATTGAAATAAATTTTCACGTCCAATCGTGGACAGGTATAAAAGATGTTTTGGTGAATAATTTCGGCGAGAAATTAAGCATAGAAGAATTATACCACAAAATGAGATCAGTAGGATTTAGAACTAACACACTGGACTTTTACACCGAAATAAAAGACAGGTTAAGAAGACTTAACAACAAAGCTAGTCTTATAATGGGCGCAAATGCAGGCTCAGAAACAATAGTTAATAATAATATGAGGTCGGCTTTGAATATTTTTAAAGAAAAAATACCAGAGCCTATGAAAACAATATTGGCTTGTAGGAATCCACAAACTCTCGAAAGTGCTATGGAAATATTAATTCAATCAGGCTACGGCTACTACGGTGGTAAACCTGAAAAATCACAGGCTTACGTACATAATAAAAATGACAAAGGACTATATAATAAAAACACTAAAACCAGAAACTTTAACCAAAATTATAATCAGGACAACCGACAAGAACTATTTGCCAAATCACAATACAGACCGAATTTTAACCCTAACCAAAACCAACACAGACATAATCAACAAAGACTATTTACAAGTCCACAATATAGACCTAATTTTTATACCAATCAGAATCAATACCAAAATTCACAATATAGACCTAATTTTTATACCAATCAGAATCAATATCAAAATCCACAACACCGATCAAACTTCAACCACAATTACCAAAGAAATGAACAAGTAGCTCCAGAGCCAATGGACGTGAATATAGTCCAAAATCTTCAAGAAAATACACCTTTGGAAAATTTTCAGTCTTCAGCCTCGAAGGGAACTTACCATATATAGTTTTAAGAACTAAATTAGGTTATTTAAAATTTATTATAGATACAGGAGCAACTCATTCTATTGTTAATCCCGGCATATGCCACCCACAATGGAATGTACCCTCCGAAGAAGTAACAATGAAAACACTACAACACTTAATTAAAATTAATGAAAAAGTCCGCATACCCCTTTTTGAAGAACTCGGCGATAGCAATTGTCGAATTGAATTTTTTGTCTGTAAATTCCACACCTATTATGACGGGTTAATTGGAAATAATATACTAAAACAATTAGGAGCAATAATCAATTTAAAGAATGATACTTTGGTTGTTGGAGAAAAAGAAATACCATTAATATATAAACATAACGAAGCAGAATATTATTTTGAAAAAGAAGGATCATATAAAGTCGAAATACCTGTTGACTGCAAAGAAGGATTGGTATTTAAAGATAAAACAGTATCAAACGATAAAAACATTGAAATTATGGAAGGCGTATACAACGCAGAAAATTTTAAGATTGCAGCATTCATTAATGTGAAAAGAAATAATAAAAAAAGGGTTATATTTAAAACTCAGAAAACAGAAAAAGTAACTACCGAAAACTTTCATATCCAAGACATAGAAAAGGAAAACACGGTTCCTCTCTTGAATCAAATTAGAACTGATCATTTGAATGATGAAGAAAAAACTAAACTTTTAGAAATAATTAAAAGATTCCAAAAAGTATTTTACATTGAGAATACAGACTTAACTTTTACAAACGCAATTAAACATGAAATTAGAACAACTAACAACGTCCCAATCACGGCTAAGACTTACCGTTATCCTTATATTCATAAAAGTGAAGTCCAAAAACAAATCAAACAAATGTTAGATAATAACATAATTCGACCAAGCCATTCACCCTACTCTGCTCCAGTATGGATAGTGCCAAAGAAAATGGACGCCAGTGGTGAGAGAAAATGGAGATTGGTAGTCGATTATCGTAAATTAAATGAAATTACGATGGACGATAAATATCCAATTCCAAATATAGAGGAGATATTGGAAAAACTCGGAAGGTGCCAATATTTTACAACTTTGGATTTAGCCAAAGGATTTCATCAGATAGAAATAGATGAGAAGGACATACCAAAAACAGCATTTAGTGTCGAAAGCGGACATTACGAATTCCTTCGTATGCCGTTTGGCCTCAAAACAGCACCAGCCACGTTCCAAAGGCTGATGAACAACGTCTTAGGGGACTATATTAATAAAATCTGCTTGGTATATCTCGATGATATAATTATATTTTCTACATCACTCCAAGAACACTTGGAATCTATTACGAAAATATTCAAACGTTTAAAAGAAGTAAATCTAAAAATCCAGTTGGACAAAAGTGAATTCATGAAGCGAGAGACAAATTTTTTAGGACATATAGTGACCGAATCTGGTATAAAACCAAACCCAGATAAAATAAAGTGTGTACAGAATTTTCCTATACCAACTACACAGAAACAGATTAAACAATTTTTGGGATTATCAGGTTATTACCGAAAATTTATCAGAGATTATGCCAAAATCTCTAGGCCTATGACAAGATACCTCAGGAAGGATGCACAAGTAGATGTAAAGAATTCTGAATATAGAGAAAGTTTCGAAAATTTAAAGAAATTATTAACAAACTCTCCAGTCCTAGCATACCCAGATTTCAATAAAAAATTTATTTTGCAAACCGATGCGAGTAATTTCGCACTGGGAGCTGTACTCTCTCAGGATGGACACCCTATCTGCTATATTAGCCGAACACTAAATGGACACGAGCAAAATTATAGCACCATAGAGAAAGAGTTGTTAGCAATAGTGTGGGCCACACAACAACCAAGACCATATTTATTCGGTAGGCGATTCTTGATCGAATCTGATCATAGACCACTTGTTTGGCTCTTTTCTATAAAGGAACCAAGTTCAAAGTTGGTCAGATGGAGATTGAAGTTGCAGGAATACGATTACGAAATAAAATACAAGAAGGGTGTTTTGAACGGTAACGCAGATGCATTGTCTCGAATAGAAACCAATGCACATGAAATAAATTTAATAGAAGAAAATAACGTTATAACGGAAACATCCACCCCACTAAATTTCTTCAAACGACAATTCATTATTAAACAAACAACATCGGGTTCACTAAAAATAAAAACTGACAAAATATTCAAAAATAAAAGAAAAACCATTTCTGCAAAAAGTTTGGACGAGCAAACATTAATAACACTAATAAAGAATCATTTTGACCCAGAAAAAATTAATGCAGTGGTAACAGACCAAGAAATGATATATGAAAAGTTCAAGGAAGTTGTAAACAAATACTTTGGTGATAATAGGAAGTTTAAAATTTATAGAAGCAAAACTATTTTACAGGATATTTGCAACGAGGTTGAATTGACCGAAAGAATAGAAAGAGAGCATAAGAAAAACAATCATAGAGGTATTAACGAGAATTTTGCAGGACTCAAATCCGAAATATACCATCCAAAACTAAAATTACGCATCACACAATTTATCAATAATTGTGATATTTGTAATAAAGAGAAATATGAACGACGACCGATAAAACAAGAATTTAAATTAACAGAAACTCCAGAAAAACCAGGTGAAGTAATACATGCAGACATATATTATAGCTTAGAGAAAAAGTTATTTATGACGTTTATCGATAAATTTTCAAAGTATGCACAGGCAATTAGAATACAAAATAGGTCTTGGATAGAATTTAAAATTGCATTAGCTCAATACCTATCATCCGTTGGAAACATTAAAAAGCTTATAGTCGATAATGAACTTGGGTTTAAAGCTTTGCCACTCCTAGAATATTTACGGGAACAAGAAATCGAGATCCATTACACGTCGAATAATAATCATACATCCAATGCAGACATAGAGAGATTTCACAATACTTTGAATGAGCATATTAGGATTCTTAAACATGACTCTCAAAGAGATGTAGAAACGGTAGAGGAAAAAATATATAGATGCGTCAAATATTACAACAATACAATCCATTCCACCACGAAAAGAAGACCCATAGACTTTAAAAATGGTGTAATAAAATGTGAAGAATACCCAGATATTAAGGAAAAAATAGTCAAAACAAAAGAGAGAACAATAAGAAAACTGAACGCAGAGCGAGAAAATGTAGGCATCCAAACAGGACCAATTTATCTAAAGGATGAAAGAGGCGGAAAGAATCATTCAAGGTTTCGGAAAGTAATAGTATCACAAGTAGATGAAGATCATGTAGTAACTGATAAAGGTCACAAATATTATAAATCACATATCAAAAGAAAGAAAAAATTTCAAAATGAAAATACCCCAGAAACAATATGATTTCGTTCTTATTTACAGATGATTCCTATTATATTGTTATTGATAACGACGTTAGATGTCATATATATGCAAATATTGGAAGTACAAGACTTGTCAGATAACCATGGGTATGTGCCAATTAAACTCAAAGACGTACAGATGATCGACAATTACATAAAAATAATTCATATCATTAATACAACCAAATACGTAGAAACAACAAACATATTAGAAGACAACATATACAAACTAACAACAACTTATACGAACGTCAAACCACTATTAGGCAGTATTCGTAAAAGCATGGACTTATGTAAAACAAAAATTCGAAATCTAATACCTGCATTCAGACAGAAACGAGGATTGATAAACGCATTAGGAAAAGGACTGAAATACGTTGCTGGAACAATGGACAGCGATGACGAATCAAAAATACTTCAAAAGATTCAGACCTTAGAAAAGAACAACGAAGAGACTATGCATGCATTAGACGAACAAATTTACTTAAACACTCATTTTTCACAGATAATAACGAACATTACAAATCATATAAATAGCCAACAAAGAATCGTTCAAAGGTACGTAAACGAATTTAAAACGAAAATAGAAAATAAGATTTTGAGACTAGAAGACGAAACCACATTTTTAGAAAATATTTTCCAAATAAAGAATGATTTAAACTTACTAATAGATCACGTTAATGAAATTGGACATGTTGTTTTTAATACAAAACTGGGAATAATTCCATCAGATATGCTAACAATAAAAGAATTTAACATTATAGGCAATATAGAATCCTACATCCATACTACAGTTTCATTGTCATATAAAGAAGAACTAATAATGCTAACTTTGAATGTTCCAAAATTCCTAAATCAAACTTTTACAAAAATTATATTTGAACCACTTCCTAATTACCAAAATAAAACTTTAACACTCAATGAAAATACAGTACTTATTTACAAAAATGAAACATACAAGTCAAATTCTTTAGAGTACAAAAATCTTGAAAGACTAAATGACAACTGTTTAACAAACATTGTGAAACATTTGGAACCTAAATGCACAATGAATATGTCTATAAATGCAGAAGAAAAAGAAATTTACGCAGGCCTACTTATTTTTAAAAATTATAAAGATAAAATTGTTTCTAATTGCAAAAACTCATACAAATTCGAAAAATTAAAAACCTACTTAATAAAATTTGAAAATTGTGTAATAAAAACCAAATTAAGAACTTATGAAAACTATAAAATAAATATAAATGAAATGTTCATTTTAGAAAATTTTATGTTGAAAATTAACGAAAATAACATGAAACTTCCCGATTTAAAAATGAAAGAAATACATTTTAACGAAACACTAAAAATTGTAAACCATAAATTATTGAAAAACACTTTAGTTCTCACAAGTAGTCATATAAGCGTTTCTGTAATTTTAATCTTTATTATAATTATAATTTATCTAAAACTAAATAGAAAAACCTACATCATTAGTTCGTCGGAGCCTCACTCTAACGATGGGGGAGTTACGATAACAACCCCTCATAAAATAATAATTTAAATATTCTTTAAGTACATATTTCCCTAGATATTTTAACGCCTTTGTAATTTGATATAAATAAGCGCTGCAACATTTTTTATAAGGAAGAGAAAGAATAAATTAAAATAAAATAAACATGTGAACATACATACAAACATACGTATGCACTTGAAGTTAAACGATTTCTTTTTCTTTTGAATAAATGTCGCAACGAACACCCAAATTGTTTAATGACCCAAACATACATACAAGTATGTATGCACTTGAAATGTAGAACAATTATTAAGAATCAATAATATTTAAAAGTAAGCATTTTTGTTTATTTAAGGTATTGGGAAATATTAAATGTAGAACAATAATTATTAAGAACCAATAATATTTTAGAAGTAAGCATTTCTTTTGTAAAATTGAATATTTAATACTAAGTATTTTGTAAGAAAGAATCATTCACATACTTTGAATCAAATAAAGAGGATCAAATAAAGAAAAACAAAAAGTGTTTTTTTATTTAAAACCAAAATCCTCATAACAAATCTCTTAAGTTCAGTAATTTCAATCCTTGTTGAAGAAAAATTAAATTAGATTTTATTAGCTGGGGTAAATACCGATATTTTTCTGTGCAGACACGCACTTCATCACACAAAGTAGGCCAGAGGTGACACAGGACGGAAGATAATTGTGCTTTGTGGTGTTTTTAGAGGTCTCGCTCACACAGTTATCAAATCATCTTTACTTTTTCTTTCGCGTGGTATTATTTTAAAGTAATTACATTTTATTCCTTGTGGTCTCATTCGCAGCCTAGTTTTTGTAAATAAATGGTAAAAATTAATATTTGCGAACGAAAATGCTTAAAACAAAGTCTCTAATCATTTGAAAAAATTTTAATCACTTTATTAATAATAATAATCCTTTTCGCATTGTGTTTTTTAATTCAATACCACAAATTCCTCCATTTAATTTTGTGCAAATGTTCATGTGCTCAAGTGTATTTTCAATTTATGCTTTGTGGTCTCATTCGTTGTTTGCTTTTTGCAAGTTGAAGTTAAAAATTAATATTTTTGAAGGAAAATTTTTAAAATTGAGTTTGTAAGCATTTGGAAACTAATTTTAATCACTTTTATAATACTAATAATATTTTACACATTCTTTTACTTATTTCAACACTGCAAAATCTTTCATTTAATTTTGTAAAAATGTTCAATTGTTTATTTCACTAAGTATACATTTCTGCTGTTTGTTTTGATTATTGTACTAAAAATATTCAATAACAAACACACTATATTTGTCCCTTTTTAATAGTGATCAAATTAGTGGATTTTAGCTTTTTTCATAAGTCACTTTCTACAACTCTGGTCTACTTTGTGCTTCATCAGCACCCATCACCATGTTATTAACATCAGCTAAACAGAAAATGAATAGTGATACTTACAAATGTATTTACCAAAGGTAAATCAATAATTGTATATACAATATAATAATTTCTCATATTCCATTTCATTGAAAATTTGCGTTAAAAAGCTGATGTTAATAACAATCTCTACTTGGGTGCTGATTAAGTGCGTGGCTGCACAGAAAAATATCGGTATTTCCCCCAGCTAATAAAGTCTAATTTAATTTTTCTTCTCTTCTTTAGAAACTCACATTAATTAATAAAAATATTTGATTCAACAAGAATTAAAATTACTGAACTTAAGCCCAAAGAAACTATTTCTGAATAAAATTAAATTGTATTATTAAAATATTCCTTGTTTTGTATTATTTTTTTCTAACGGATAACAAGGAATCATCTTTTCGATTAGAGAATAACAGAAACTTGTGTGTAGTGAAAAATATAAGGACTTATCTGATTATTTAATTTGTTTGCCTTTATGAAAATATCAAATGAAATTTCTGTTTACAACGCGCTCTCAGTGAATAGAGACGTACTCAATAGAATTGGTATTTTTTTTTGTTCAACATTCGCAAAATAATAAATAAATAATTTTCTTTAAATTTCCGTGTACTTAATTTGTAACACAAAAAGAAAAAGTCGTTTATAGAATCACCATGCATGCGTGCAATTATTTTGCTCCTCTAGATCCCGATCCTGACCCAAATCCCAAACGGAAAAGAATTAAGAATTGAATAACGTGTATGATTTCCCAAAATTGAACTCCAATCCAAAAACTATAATCCCAAATACATAATAATAAAAAGCAATACTAAAGATAAATCATTAAAAGACTTTAATATTTTCCTTGTCTCAAAAGCTTTAGAGGTCACTACTGAAAAACTAGATAAAATATAATTTACTCGCGATGGAGATTTACTAATCCTACCAATAACATCCAAACAAATAAGTTCTTAAGGACTAAATAACTAATTGGTGTCAGTCCAATAACAACTTTATTACACCCTGCCCTTGGTACCACTAAAGTAGTTGTATTTGCACCAGCTCTAAAAAATCTATCAGAAGAAGGAATTACCGAAGGTCTAAAAGATCAAGGAGTAGTCGAATGCCATAAAGTAAAAAAAATTGTCGAAAATCAACTAACAAACACCTGCTTACATATTCTTTCTTTCTTTTTTTTCTTTGGTTTGCAATGCAAAACTGCTTTAAATTGAGTCATACAAAAAAACACTGTAAGTCTGAACCTAAATGTGAAATTTTTGTCTCTAGCGTACATGATCCAACACCATGTGCAAAAGTAGAATGCGTAAATTGTAAAAATGAACACAATTCACTTAATAAAAACTGCCCAACAATTAAAAAAAGACATTCAATTATGAAAATCAAAATAACAAACAACTGCAGCTTTGAAGAAGCAAGTAAAAGAATTAATGAAGCGAACGAAATAGCAACAGATGAAATTCCAAAAGAAACACTAGACGAAGCAATTGAAAAACGTAAAAAAAGAATAAACCAAATAAAGAAACAATCAAATGAAACAATTAATATAGAAACAAACGAAGTAGATGTATGTAAATACAATTAACTACAAAAAATAAAGCATAAATACAACAACAAGCTCTCTCCTACAACGTACAAACTCTCTTACAAAATCAACTAAAGAAACTTTAGAAAAATATACCCTCAATAACAATCAGATCCTAAGAAATACATACAATAAAACTAATAATAATTCATCACTGATCGATGATGATCAGTTTAACCCAACAAACAAAATGGATGAAATATAAATATCACATTGATATACATTTGTATATCGCTGGTGATATGCACATTATTATATTAAAGACTCCTCAGAGTACACACCCGTGTATTACTGGAGATTTCCCAATTTTAAATATTTGATGGTCCTAAGTATTCTTCAATGGAATATGAACGGATACCACAATAATTTACACGAACTACAACTTATAATTAATAATATATCACCAGATGTTATAGCCATATGTGACGCGTAAAATAGAAAGGGACCTAAGGGTAAAAACCGGTTTTGTTCAGGAGAGCCATTTTAAAGATTTAAATACGTGTATCTTTGGTGTACCATCATTTCATAAAACGCGCATATCTCTGGGAGGGAACACTTTTGGGGCATGGGATCGGTCTCATTCGATGCTCAGATGTTGTCCACATCACAAAAAAAAGTGAGAATTGATTTTTTTACCATTAGGTCCCTTTCTCTATGCGCTGTCACATATAGGAAATTCACTTAAGAACAAAACCTACACTTAACAATTACGATTTTTGCCTAAACAACACCAACAACGCTCGCGCTAAGGGCGGAACTGCCATACTGATAAAAAATCTATTCAACACAAATTCTATACTCCTCGTTTAAATTTTTACGCCGTTGGGGTAAAAATTGAAGCTGAAATAAAACTAAATATTTAGTCATTATATGCACCACCATCACAATCTGTAACAAATGTTGACTTGGACACTCTTAACAGACATATTGACTCAGCTACCTTATTACTCGGTGATTTAAATGCCCACAATACAATTTGGGGTTCACAGAACTCCAATCAACATCGTAAACTAATAGAACAATTCTTTCAACATTCCAGTTTAATTATATTAAATAACGGCTGTCCTACACATTACTCAACCCACTCAACGTTTACACATATCGACATTTCTATTGCCTCATCAATTTTGTATCCTTTTCTCACTTGGCAGGTAGACAACAAGTTACATCGAAGCGATCACTTCCCAATATATATTACATATTACAGAAACTCTCCAAATAGAGTTGTTTCTTCAAATAAAATTACATATAAAAATACTAAATTTAATACAGAGGTGGCTAATTGGAGTAAATATATTAATTTAATAAATACCAAAAAAGATGCGGCAGGCCTTAAAATAATATTAATTTCTTCTGCTATGAATCGATTCCTAAGAATAAAAACAACCCAAAATTCAAAGCAGTACATTGGTGGAACAGTGAATTGTCAGAGCTAAGGAAAATTAAACAAAACAGCTGGCAAAATTTCAAGAGACACCCTACAATAGTAAACAACCTGGAATACCGGAGCGCTAATGCAATTTTTAAAAAACATGCTAAAATTGCAAAAAAAGAATCCTTCTATAAATTCACATCTGAAATAGGTCCTGTATCATCTATTCAATCTGAATGGCGTAACGTTAATCAAGCGATTCAAATTTTAGTCAGACTTTTCTGAACAACAAAAACCAAACGAATATCACATTTAACTACACAACTCACTCCTCTGCACAATTTATAGAGTCCGAAATAACTTTAATAGAAATCGACGCAGCACTCCCTTCTCTTAAAGGAAAATCAGCTGGGTTTGATAATATTAACTACCCTATGCTTAAAAACACACCAACTCCGTTTAAACAAATCATGGTAAAACTTTTAAGCAATATATTTAGTTTAGGCAACATATCTCAAGATTGGAAAACTGCAACTATTATACCGTTCCCAAAACCCAATAAATAAATAAACAAAATACAAAACAAATAGCCTTTAAACCTCGAAAGAGCACAAGTGATGTTCTACTGTACCTAGACCAACAAATAACCAATTCCCTGTCTACAAATAGCCATCTTACAATCTTATCAACGGACTTCGGAAAAGCTTATGATAGAATAGGCGTTCATGTTATCATCACACAATTAAAAAAAAAACTAAACACTGTAATTCTGAAACATCCAAGCTTTAATCACTGTATGTATGCGGACGATTTATATATCATTATAAAATAAAATAAACAGCAATAAACAATAGAACATATCAAACTTGATAATCTAAGTAATGATTTATTAAACTGGTGTGATATATATGGAGCAAGAATTTCATTCGATAAGACCAATGCTATACATTTCTGCTGGAAGCGGAACTGTATTCACCCGCCACTAAAAATTCAGCGCACAATATTCACGTAATGGATCAAATGAAAATATTAGGAATAATTTTGGATTCGAAATATTGCTGGAAACAACATATAATATACCAAAAAAAAGCCTTGGGGAAAAGATTAAATCTTATAAAAAAAATTATAAATATTATAAAATCACTACTTATATCTAAACTTGAATATGGTCTTCCGCTTTATGGATTTGCTGCAAGGGCAGAACTAAGGAAAATCCAAACAACATACTACGCCACCGCAAGTTTTGCGATTGGAGCTTTTAAATCAACACCTATTCTCAACATTCAAACAGATTGCGGACTGCTTACGCTCGACAAACTTATCGAACTAAATACCATGAAATTAGCAAAAAAAAAAAAAAATATACTAATACCTACAGAAAACGAAATAGTTCACTATAAACCTAATTCAAAATGTAATAAAAAGCTAAAATCTACTACTATAACAATATTAAATATAAATTCAAAGCCAGTGAAAAAATTTAATTGCCTTCGTCCACCTTAGCTACTCACAAATGATAGCATCGATTCATCAATTATATCTTATTCAAAGCACACTACATCAAAGGATACTTATTTATCTCTGTTCAATATGAAAATATCCGAGTATGCAGAAGATGGTTTTAAATTTTGTTATACAGATGGGTCAAAATCATCTGATGGTGTTTCATACGACATAATAGACAACAACCTGCAAACTATACAACAAGCCCTAATTGATGAAAATAACTCGATTTTTATGGCCGAAGCACTAGCTATTTTAAATGATATTAAATGGGCAAAAAAACAAAGTTCTAAGCACATTATCTGCTCAGATTCTAAATCATGTATTACAGCAACACTAAACTTTAATAATAAAGTTGATACAATCTGCGAAATAAGAAATAATCTTATCCGTTTCCCGAATAAAATAAAACTAATGTGGATACCAGGACACTCAGGTATTACTGGCAATGTGAGAGCCGACCAGGCAGCAAAAGAAACGTTTAATTTACCGCTCATTACGCAAAATACTCAAAGTAAATGCGCAATATACTCCGCGATCCGTAAACACATTTCTAATAAACAAAGCCAAGAATGGAATTCCTACAACCACATTTATAAGCAGTTTAATCCGAATAGACAACCACCCATATACCCACCTGATATACCAAGAACAAATCTAAAAAAAAATTCATACGTATAAGACTAGGTCACTGCCGTTTAACACACCAACATTTAATGGGTTCAGTACCCTATATTTAATAAACTTTTTGCAAAATTTCGCATTTCTATTTCTTTTCGAAATCGCTTAATACATTGTTACGCCTGAAAACCTCTTGCCCTGGTAAAAATTTAACATGTCTCGCGCATATTTTGCTTAATTTTTTCCCGTACAAGTTCGAGTTTTTCCTTTCTTGTTGCATTTATTACCTCATGGTCAATCAGAGATTTTGATTTCCTGGCTAATTTATAGTCCGCTCCACTAGAAAACCTATGAAATCCGAATAGGACGAAAAACGGAGATACACCTATCGCAGAATGAACAGACGTTCGGAGGGCACACTCTATTTCAGACAAGTACATGTCCCAGTCCCGGTGGTCTTCATTTAGATATGATCTTATTGCATTAAGCACCGATTGATTAACTCTTTCGGCTGCGTTTGACTGAGGACTGTACAGAACAGTCTTAAGATGCTGAACTTCAATGCCTGAATCATTTCCCGAAAAATTTTTGAAAGAAACTGCACACCATTATCCGTGTGAATTATTTCGTGTAGAATTTGTGAAAAATTTCATTTACAAAAATTTAACTATTACCTGCAGTCGCTTCTGTCATGGATTTTAAAAATATAAATTTTGTATAATTGTCTAAAACTATAAAAAATTCGCATTACCACTTTTGGAAATATATATAAATTTTTTCAAAGGTTCGATCGGTTATTACTTCTTGGCCGATCTCAGGCATCATATTATGATTACCGATTTGCTTTCTTTACAAATTTCGCAGGAGTTAACAAATTCTTTCACCTGAATGGTTATTCTGGGCCAATAAAAAAAAACGCTTTATCCTTTCTAAGGTTTTGGCTATACCACCATGAGCTGCCAAGCGAATTGTTGTCCGAGGCTCGGATCTACCAAAGTTTTTTTATAAACTTTTCCATCAGAAATTTTTAGGTATGGAAGGCGATTAGCATTTTCTTTTATATTCTTAATTATTTCTAAGTATTCGTCACTTTCAAATTCCGTGGTTTCAAAATCTGGCATCTCTTCGTTTCTGATTCCATCAACCACTACGCTACTTCCTACGGGTACCCTTGAGAGCATATCAGCTACTGTATTCTCGGAACCTTTTCGATGATGAATTTCAAAATCGCACGTTGCAGTTGCAATGACCAGCGGGCCAGTCTTCCACTGAGATCTTTTAGTGTCATGAGCCATTTAAGGCTACAATGGTCAGTGATCACTGTAAATGCCATCATTTCTACATATGGCCTAAACTTTTTAATTGCCATTACGGCTGTCAGGCATTCCTTCTCTGTCACACTATATTTCCGCTGACAAGTATTTAATTTTTGGGAATAAAGGGCAATTGGATGTTCTTTATTTGAATTAAGCTGATATAGCACAGCTCCTATACCATAATCTGAGGCATCGCACTGTATGTAAAAACGTTTCCCAAAGTCAGGGTGTCTGAGCACTGGTGCGGTTGTTAACGCTCTTTTTAGTTTTTCAAAGGACTCTATCGCTTCTGGTGTTAACACAAATTTCTTTTATCTCTTCTGGGTGTCCGTTAGCGGCGCGGCTATACAGGCAAAATCCCTAATGAACCGCTTGTACCAAGAAAGCTTCTTAAATCTCGAGTCGTTTTTGTGGTTTTATATTTCTTATAGCGTTCACTTTTTCAGGATCAGTTTTAACCATTCCCCCTCCAATAATGAAGCCAAGGTATTTAAGCTCTTGAAAATAGAATTTTGATATTTTTAACCCTATCATCAGATTTGCATCCCTGAGACTTTGGCCACTTCTTCTAGCAACTGAAGATGGTCCTCAAATGAATTGGAAATAACCAGTAGATCGTCAAGGTAAATAAATACGTTTTGTTTAATACGCTGTGGAACTACCTTGTCCATTAGGCGGCAAAGACGCTAGGCCGCGTTGCACAGTATAAATGGCATGACGCGGAACTGGTACAGTGACCTTCCTGGCACAGTAAAGGCTGTATAACGTTTACTTTCCTCATCCAGCTCGATTTGCCAGAAGACAGAAGGTCTACACTACTTCACTACTTATGTGGTATTTTTCATCGATGCGGCTCAATATCCCGTCGATGTTTTGCAATGGGTATGCGTCTTTAATTGTGAGATTGTTGAGCTTCCTAGCATCCAGACAAAAAACGATTCTTCGCAGGATTGCGCACTACTGTTGTTCGATTGCTCCATGCGGGTGACATAGGATAATGGCGGTCCTTTACTGGTACCGCCTCTTCAACTAATTTTGTAGTGTCATTTTCAACGTGTGTTATTCCCAAAGCATTTTCTTCGAACGGTTTTGAAACGACTTATAATATCCTCTAATTTCTTTTGTTGGCCATCCGTTAGAGCGTGAGGTTTCATTTTATATTTTGGCTTTTTTACCGCTGAATCCTGTTGACTCTTTTCTGTCTTAATTTCATCTACTTTAACTTTATCAGGCAAAAGTTTGAACGATTCCAAAAAATCAATGCCTAAACATTAATCTTGTTCCAAATCAGGATGAAGATACAATAACAGGGTGTGTTTTTGATCTTTGAACCCAATGGATGTCTTTACTTTTCCTAGTAATCGGTGATGTTGACCACTGGCAGTTTTCTCACTGGTCAGCATGGGGTGTAAGACTAAGCCTAATATACTAACCAACTTCCTACAATTTTTCCCTAAAGTACTAACTGATACTCCTGAGTCTAAAAGGCCGTTAATTTGTTTTCCACAAATGTCCACATTGATAAACATCATTGGATCTTTAGAGACTTTATACAATCTTCCCATCGATTCTACTACCATTTTTCTTAAATTTCGCCGTTCGCTAAATTTTTCCCTGATTTTTTAAATTTTGTTTGATGCTGTTTTTGATTTTGTTTGATACTGTTTTACTCTTTCGCAGTTTTCCTTTCTGACCTCTAATGGAAGGTGATGTCGTATCTGTGCTATATTATTTTCTGAATTCGCGTTTTTCATCTAATTGATTAAGCTGCTCGTTTCTTCTTTAGGCGAACTTAGTTTTGTGACGGTACAGGTACATCTTTCAGACGTGAGTCGACGTCCTTCTTCAAGTTTTTTTCTTGGCACGTTCGGCATTTTGGTGTGGTGACATTTGGCTTTCCGCATTTGTAGCAGAATAACGTTCTTTGCTCAATCGGGCATTCCATGAAGACATGTGCAGCTGCTCGGCAATTACAGCAGTTTACTTGTTGTTTTTGTGTGGGTTGCTGTTGCCCTATACGCACAGCCTCAACTTCAACAACGTCCTGATCTGTTCTGTCATCATCTTCATCCCATTCATACAAAACTTCATTCACCTGTGAGGGTGGTAAGTTGTTTATTATTGTTCTTCTTGGGAAATTACGTTCCGCCTCATCGCATTCGATACGCAATTGCTGCACCGAGGACACACTTAACGGATAAATTATTCTAGCCAGATTTGGATTTACATTTCGTTTAATAATCTTAATCATATCATACTCCGACATTGCTTGTGTTAGTTTGGACCTAAATTTGTTCATTGCCAGAAAATATATATCTATAGTCTCATGGTTTTGCTGCTTTCTTTCTACAAGGTCCCTCTTCAAAATTAGACCGTGGAGTCTGATACTGAGAAAGTAAAGCAAGACGTAATACACAGAAAATATTATTGTTGTTTTTTTTTTCAATTGAGTGATTGCTTAGAAAAAATAATATTTTTGATTAATATTTTAATTAAATATAAGTTTCTATTAATTGAAATTAACTACCCTATCAAGAAAGTCTTATACACAGAGTTAAGTTCACAGAACACCATGAAATGGTAAGTAATTATTACATACTAATTGTATGTGAAAAAATATTATTTTTGAATTTTGTGTGTGTGAAAATCGAGCAGGTTTTTTGCTCAAACGCCGAATACGACCATTGTAATTTTGTGTACTGTTGGAACTTTAAAAGCAATAGGATGCATCAGTTAGTTGTTTGGTACAATATACAAATGTTTCCATTTTTAGACATGTTATATAACATCACATTTTTTATTAATCTTTTAATTGAATTTTCAAACGATTTAATTAGCATTTGAATTCAATCTTATAGAATATTTCAATTAATTTTTTAATCAGATCTTTAAAAATATTTGAATTAAACTTTAATTGAATCTTTAAAACACATCAATTAAACTTTTAGTTAATATAATATTTTTTTAATTGAAAAAATCAAAAAAATTTCCAATTAATAGAGTTGAGTTAATACTACAATTTCCGTAATTGGTTGAAAACTAATTAATTTTCTAATTGAATCTTTGCTTTTATTAATTGAATCTTGGTTTTACTTTTTTCTGTGTACAGGCCATTCTGTTAAACCCTGAGTACCTACAAAAGCCCTATACCAATCCTTTACCGAGTCTGAAACTAGGAAATGAAAATCTCTAAGAATTTTTCGGTCAGGGATATTATATTGTGTCTTCAGGTGCTCTAGTCGGAATATGAAGTCATTAATACTCATTGACATATTGTCAAAAACTAACCCCAATTAGTCTATTCTGATCTGACGAAAATCGAATGATTTATTCCTGTTTACTGTGCCTCTACTACCTTGTGGCATATCATAATTATGGGTCATGGATGGAGTTGGACCATTTCTTAATAATTGTTCAGGTCGGTAAGGAGCTTGCCTATCTAAAAAGTAATTAATATATTGTTGGTTTGCTCGGATACCATTATTCTCACGTCGTGCCAAGGGGTTTGAAGCCGGACGAGAGTTTGCTTAAGTGCTACTATTACTAGCCAACGACTGCACAGCTTTAGTTAAATCGCCTATAGTTTTCTTACTTCAGTCATTTCATCTTGTACCATTTTTTTGACCTTGTCCTCTAACGACTTTGCACACTTAATGCTTCATCTGTAACTAGGTCCCGGAAATCAGTAATTCCTAAGCTAGGTGGCTCGTTAGTAGGATTATTTCTTCCTTGTGGGTTATTGACTATCATACTTGACAAATCTACGTACTGAGATCCTAGTCCGCTTTGATCATTCGAGATAGCTATAGCTGTATTATCAGGTAGTAAAAATTTTCTGGTTTTCGGTTCTGTGGGTACTAAAGATCTATTAAAATCAAATTCAGGTAGCCTATTTCGATTCCTATTTTTTTGGATTTCTGCCCCTTGTTGGATTGATTACTGAATCACGTGTTCATCACCGCCGAATCGATACTATAATTATTGGAAGATCTTTTCTCTGAATTTTGCAAATATGTTTTTACTCTTTCAGTGGGCTAGGATATTTTTCAAAGAAAAATGCAGGAGCTAAATCCAAATTTAAGTCATGTATAATAAATAAATAAATAATTAGAAGTATTTGTTTATCTGTGCTAGTAGATAAGTAATGGGGCCCTGAGTCCAAGTTTGGGAATTAAAAACCAGGAAAAAAGATAAATGGTTGCATATGGAGGGATTTTGGGGATTTTCATTCTGGCTATGTATGTGTGTGTGTGTCAGTTTGATTCTTTGTTTGTATGTATGTATGTATGTATATATGTACTTGTGTATACAGCTTTTGTCATTGTAGAGAAACGTTGTGCTTACAGTAGATGGATGTATCTGTGAGTGTTTGTATATGTGTATGTATGTGTGAGTGCATATGTGTGCGTTTTTGTATTTACTTTTATGTTTGCCAGTATCCACTACTTTTGTTGTAGTGAGAGACAAACATTATACCCTGTAGGAAATGTTGATGTTGAAAATGTACTGACTCCCTTTCGACTTTGTAACCAGTACTACTCTATAATTATTCCTCATGCAATGCTTCGTGCTATAGACATAAACTAGACATAGTGACTACTTAGTTCTTATGGGAAAATGGAGACATACCAACCAGACAGTTAGTTACTGGTACATTTCTATAATTTAGATACATACAAATGTATGCATATTGATAAGTTGTTGACAATTCCACCACAAAGACTTCATACCTATTTTCTCTCTTTCTTTTATACTGACGGATAGAAGAAAACTTATTATACTACAATTGTCACTAGAATTTTAGTGTTGACACAAAGGCACTTGGTCCCGGTCTGACTGCAGGTTAGTAACAAGGGATCTGTGTGTTTGTGTGTATGTAGTGATTGTTATTTGATTGACTTTGGTTTGCTCCTCTGAGTTTTCTTTGCTTTGCGTATGTATGATTATTATTGTATGTATACATTTATTTTTGGGGTCTCTGGGGAAATAATATAAAAGCTGTAGGTAGTGGCAACCCTGATAGATGTTTGAAATGGAGGGGGATAGGGAATGCATTTGGTAATGTATGTATGCATGTTTATGTTGTTGGATTAATGTATGTGATCGTATCTATTTTTGCTTTGAAGAATATCATTGCTTGTGTGAATTACATCAACACTTCTTCATACATATTTACATATATGTGTATATATGTTTTCTAGGCTATTGGCATTGCTATTCTTATGGAGATAGAAAAATATTGTGTTGGCATAGGTTTTATATGTACAAGTGCATTTCAGATATTAAATATTTTAAGTCCCATCAGGTTGACAAGCAGAGTTTTATGAATAGGGGTAATTATATTTTTATTTTAGTATATTTTACTTTAGCAAAAACTTATAGAAGGCCCTGCACTCACGTGCCCCGATTCTCATATGAATTGTGGGGAAGTGTGTTTGTGTGTGTCTGTGTGTGTATTCGAATTTCATCATATGTCGTAATACCATCAGAGAAATTAGATTTGATAACTACTACGCGATTCTCATGTAACGTATATAAGTAGAACAAATAACGTAGATTGTCATCAGTTACTTTGATATCTCAATAAGTCACAACCTATTTTCCAAACCAAATTTTTAAAGTGTTTGAAAACAATAAAAAAAACTACAAAAGTGTTAAAACTAATTATTGTTTGATAAGCAAGTTTATAGTGTATAAAGAAAAAAAAAATAATTAAATAAATTGTTTATAAATAAAATAATTAAATAAATTGTTTATAAATAAAATAATTAAATAAATTGTTTATAAATAAAATAATTAAATAAATTATAAACAAATAAATAAATAATAAAAATAATTAAATAAAACGAATACCGCAAGTTGTCCCATCTGCAATAAAGTCTTTATGACTCAAACAAAAGTAAATAAGCATATAGAAACGCACGCCTATGCTAGCCAGTCGAAGGCTATGTTGGGAACTAGTAAGCCAAATATTAAAAACAAATATTGTGAGGATTGTGATGAGATGATTCCATCAAATGGTTGTATGGCTCACGTCAGAACCATAAAACACAAAAACAGCTGTTAGCAAGAACTGATTAACGATTTTCTCACTAGAAAAATAAGTAACTTCAATGGGAGGATCGAGACATATATTCTCCTCAACAAAAATGTGGGTATCTTGTTTCCGGAGGAGTTTCTCGCATCTGCAAAGAGCTCCATAGTAAAACAACTTAATGAACGTAGTAGGATACATAATACGTTTAAATTTAATATGGAGCTGACATGTGATTATATGAAAATGGTGAATGATGAGACGAATGTTAGCCAACTTGTACACATCTCAAAGATGATGTTGGTGACCCTCTCTGATGACATAGAGATGTACAAAAAACAGACCGATGAGCTTAGAGCCAAAATGGAAGAATTTCAAGAGAGGGATAGCGGATGGACCTTGATTTCAATAAATTCCCTTGAAGTTAATATAAACAAGGCGTCCATAATAAGAGGATCGAATTTTATCCCTCTCCCAAAAAATATTGCAGCCAACCATGCATGCATAAATATCGAGAACTCTGATGTTTATTGCTTTAAATGGTGTCTCATTGCGGCTTTAAATATAAATAGTGGTCTGAATCCTAAACAACGGAAAAACTTTAAAAATTACAATATTACAAATATTTCTGATGAGAATATTAATATAGAGGAAATTGTATTAAATTTTAAAGACCTAGAGTTTCCACTCCCATTGAAGCAGATAAAACAATTCGAAAATCAAAATGATGTGAGCATAAACGTATTTGGTCATAATGGAACATCACTTATAGGACCATACTATGTAACGAAAGGAGAGAAACACGTTCATATTAATCTATTATTGCTCCAGTCAAATGAAAAGTTCCACTAAGTGCTCATCAAAGATATATCCAAGTAAGTTTCATTTGTGTATTTATTAATTTTTTTTTGTTTTACATTTTACTTGTTATTGTTATATTTATTTACATATTATTTTATTTCTCTATCTTCTTCAGACTTCTTCGTTCCAACATGCCATCACACAGAAGTAAGATCCTGATTTGCAACACCTGCCTATATCATACACATGATAATTATGTGTATATTCATCATAAAAATATTTGCGGCAAAAAAGTCATCAGAATGCCCGAAGGTGAAACTATTATCAAGTTTAAGAACTACTACAAACAGTTGGATGCACCATTTGTAATCTACGCGGACTTTGAGTCTATTTTGGAAAAAGTTGATGATGCTGTAGGTAGAAGTACCAGAAATGTACAAAAACATCGTGCTTGTGCATTCGGCTATTTTATTAATTGTAGCTTTAATAGAGAAAATAATTTATGTAGAAATTATTTTGGTGAAGATTCGGCGAATATATTTATCAACAAAATAGTTGAAGATTGTACAGATATTTACCTTAATTATTTACTTAAAGTTAAGAAAATGTTCATGACCCCATAATATATTATATAAGAAAATTTTATATAACGATAAAATTAGATATCATTGTCATCTTACGGGTAATTATCGTGGGGCAGCTCATAGCGAATGCAATTTGAATTATAAAACACCTCAGTTCATACCGGTTATCTTTCATAATCTTTCTGCATATGATATGCACCTATTTTTCAAAGAACTTTCTAGTATAAAAAATGCCACAATAAAAGTGATTCCCCAGAACCAGAGCGTTATATTTCTCTTTCAATTTTCATCAAGATACGAGATACGATTTATAGCCTCCTTTAGATTTATGGCTTTGAGTTTAGATACTTTAACGAAAAATCTTGATAGCAATGATTTCAATACTGTTCGATCATGTTTCGTTGATGAAGGTCATTTCAACCTGATTAGAAGAAAGGGTGTATTTCCATACTATTATATGGATTCCACGACAAAGTTTAAGGAAACTAAACTCCCTAGTAGAGAAGAGTTCTTCAATATTCTAACGAATGAAGAATGTTATGTAGTCGAGTATGAACATGCTCAAAAAATATGGAGGGAGTTTAACTGTAAAACCCTCCTTGACTATACTGAGCTCTACTTAAAGACAGATGTTCTTCTTCTAACCGACGTGTTTGAAAATTTTAGGAAAATTTGTAAAGGTATATACGATTTGGACCCCTGTCACCATTATACAGCACCAGGCTTATCTTTGGATGCAATGTTGAAAACCACAAAAGTTTCACTGGAACAGTTCACTGATTCTGAAATGTACATGTTTATGCAAAACGGAATTAGAGGTGGAATAGTTCAATGTTCGCAAAGATATTCAAAAGCGAATAATAAGTATTTGGAAGATTTTGATAAAGAAAAGCCTTCAGAATTTCTTGTATACTTAGACGCCAATAACCTTTACGGTTGGGCGATGTCCGAATATCTTCCTTGCGGAGAATTTGAGTGGATATGTGATACAATTTGGAAGTGGATATAGATTATCCCGATTCAGTGCATGATCTACATAATGATTTGCCATTTTGTCCCCAAAATAAGGCCCTGGGGGGATCCAAAATCAAAAAATTAGTTGCAGACTTACACTCAAAAACAAATTACACCATACCATACATAGAATTTTAAAACAAGCCATTTCAAATGGCCTCATCTTAAAACAAATCCATAGAATACTCAGATTTAAGCAATCCCCTTGGCTTAAAAAATATATTGACTTAAACACATTTCATAGGACAAATGCTAAAAATAATTTTGAAAAAGATTTCTTCAAACTTTTAAACAATGCTGTTTACGGGAAGACAATGGAAAACATTGAAAAACGTAGGGACATTAGAATTACGTCATCTTGGGAAACGACAAACAGGAATCATTTAGGTCTCAGAGCATTAATTGCGAAACCAAATTTTAAGCAGTTGACAAAATTTTCTGGTGATATGTATGCGGTAGAGTTAGAAAAAATGGAACCATTATATGATAAACCCATATATGTTGGTTTCACAGTACTGGAGTTATCGAAGTGGAGAATGTATGACTTCCATTATGGCTTCATGAAGCCTAAGTTTGGAGAGAACATTTCTCTCAACTATATGGATACTGACTCATTTATTTATTCAATTAAAACTGATGATTTTTACGATGACATCCGTAATGATATTAGTTTGAATTTTGATACGTCAGAAATTCTGAAGGCTTTTCTTTATCAAAATCTTCCAAATACTTATTATTCGCTTTTGAATATCTTTGCGAACATTGAACTATTCCACCTCTAATTCCGTTTTGCATAAACATGTACATTTCAGAATCAGTGAACTGTTCCAGTGAAACTTTTGTGGTTTTCAACATTGCATCCAAAGATAAGCCTGGTGCTGTATAATGGTGACAGGGGTCCAAATCGTATATACCTTTACAAATTTTCCTAAAATTTTCAAACACGTCGGTTAGAAGAAGAACATCTGTCTTTAAGTAGAGCTCAGTATAGTCAAGGAGGGTTTTACAGTTAAACTCCCTCCATATTTTTTGAGCATGTTCATACTCGACTACATAACATTCTTCATTCGTTAGAATATTGAAGAACTCTTCTCTACTAGGGAGTTTAGTTTCCTTAAACTTTGTCGTGGAATCCATATAATAGTATGGAAATACACCCTTTCTTCTAATCAGGTTGAAATGACCTTCATCAACGAAACATGATCGAACAGTATTGAAATCATTGCTATCAAGATTTTTCGTTAAAGTATCTAAACTCAAAGCCATAAATCTAAAGGAGGCTATAAATCGTATCTCGTATCTTGATGAAAATTGAAAGAGAAATATAACGCTCTGGTTCTGGGGAATCACTTTTATTGTGGCATTTTTTATACTAGAAAGTTCTTTGAAAAATAGGTGCATATCATATGCAGAAAGATTATGAAAGATAACCGGTATGAACTGAGGTGTTTTATAATTCAAATTGCATTCGCTATGAGCTGCCCCACGATAATTACCCGTAAGATGACAATGATATCTAATTTTATCGTTATATAAAATTTTCTTATATAATATATTATGGGGTCATGAACATTTTCTTAACTTTAAGTAAATAATTAAGGTAAATATCTGTACAATCTTCAACTATTTTGTTGATAAATATATTCGCCGAATCTTCACCAAAATAATTTCTACATAAATTATTTTCTCTATTAAAGCTACAATTAATAAAATAGCCGAATGCACAAGCACGATGTTTTTGTACATTTCTGGTACTTCTACCTACAGCATCATCAACTTTTTCCAAAATAGACTCAAAGTCCGCGTAGATTACAAATGGTGCATCCAACTGTTTGTAGTAGTTCTTAAACTTGATAATAGTTTCACCTTCGGGCATTCTGATGACTTTTTTGCCGCAAATATTTTTATGATGAATATACACATAATTATCATGTGTATGATATAGGCAGGTGTTGCAAATCAGGATCTTACTTCTGTGTGATGGCATGTTGGAACGAAGAAGTCTGAAGAAGATAGAGAAATAAAATAATATGTAAATAAATATAACAATAACAAGTAAAATGTAAAACAAAAAAAATTAATAAATACACAAATGAAACTTACTTGGATATATCTTTGATGAGCACTTAGTGGAACTTTTCATTTGACTGGAGCAATAATAGATTAATATGAACGTGTTTCTCTCCTTTCGTTACATAGTATGGTCCTATAAGTGATGTTCCATTATGACCAAATACGTTTATGCTCACATCATTTTGATTTTCGAATTGTTTTATCTGCTTCAATGGGAGTGGAAACTCTAGGTCTTTAAAATTTAATACAATTTCCTCTATATTAATATTCTCATCAGAAATATTTGTAATATTGTAATTTTTAAAGTTTTTCCGTTGTTTAGGATTCAGACCACTATTTATATTTAAAGCCGCAATGAGACACCATTTAAAGCAATAAACATCAGAGTTCTCGATATTTATGCATGCATGGTTGGCTGCAATATTTTTTGGGAGAGGGATAAAATTCGATCCTCTTATTATGGACGCCTTGTTTATATTAACTTCAAGGGAATTTATTGAAATCAAGGTCCATCCGCTATCCCTCTCTTGAAATTCTTCCATTTTGGCTCTAAGCTCATCGGTCTGTTTTTTGTACATCTCTATGTCATCAGAGAGGGTCACCAACATCATCTTTGAGATGTGTACAAGTTGGCTAACATTCGTCTCATCATTCACCATTTTCATATAATCACATGTGAGCTCCATATTAAATTTAAACGTATTATGTATCCTACTACGTTCATTAAGTTGTTTTACTATGGAGCTCTTTGCAGATGCGAGAAATTCCTCCGGAAACAAGATACCCACATTTTTGTTGAGGAGAATATATGTCTCGATCCTCCCATTGAAGTTACTTATTTTTCTAGTGAGAAAATCGTTAATCAGTTCTTGCTAACAGCTGTTTTTGTGTTTTATGGTTCTGACGTGAGCCATACAACCATTTGATGGAATCAACTCATCACAATCCTCACAATATTTGTTTTTAATATTTGGCTTACTAGTTCCCAACATATCCTTCGACTGGCTAGCATAGGCGTGCGTTTCTATATGCTTATTTACTTTTGTTTGAGTCATAAAGACTTTATTGCAGATGGGACAACTTGCGGTATTCCTTTTATTTAATTATTTTTATTATTTATTTATTTGTTTATAATTTATTTAATTATTTTATTTATAAATAATTTATTTAATTATTTTATTTATAAACAATTTATTTAATTATTTTATTTATAAACAATTTATTTAATTATTATTTTTTTCTTTATACACTATAAACTTGTTTATCAAACAATAATTAGTTTTAACACTTTTGTAGTTTTTTTTTATTGTTTTCAAACACTTTAAAAATTTGGTTTGGAAAATAGGTTGTGACTTATTGAGATATCAAAGTAACTGATGACAATGTACATTATTTGTTCTACTTATATACGTTACATGAGAATCCCGTAGTAGTTATCAAATCTAATTTCTCTGATGGTATTACGACATATGATGAAATTCGAATACACACACAGACACACACAAACACACTTCCCCACAATTCATATGAGAATCGGGGCACGTGAGTGCAGGGCCTTCTATAAGTTTTTGCTAAAGTAAAATATACTAAAATAAAAATATAATTACCCCTATTCATAAAACTCTGCTTGTCAACCTGATGGGACTTAAAATATTTAATATCTGAAATGCACTTGTACATATAAAACCTATGCCAACACAATATTTTTCTATCTCCATAAGAATAGCAATGCCAATAGCCTAGAAAACATATATACACATATATGTAAATATGTATGAAGAAGTGTTGATGTAATTCACACAAGCAATGATATTCTTCAAAGCAAAAATAGATACGATCACATACATTAATCCAACAACATAAACATGCATACATACATTACCAAATGCATTCCCTATCCCCCTCCATTTCAAACATCTATCAGGGTTGCCACTACCTACAGCTTTTATATTATTTCCCCAGAGACCCCAAAAATAAATGTATACATACAATAATAATCATACATACGCAAAGCAACGAAAACTCAGAGGAGCAAACCAAAGTCAATCAAATAAAAATTACTACATACACACAAACACACAGATCCCTTGTTACTAACCTGCAGTCAGACCGGGACCAAGTGCCTTTGTGTCAACACTAAAATTCTAGTGACAATTGTAGTATAATAAGTTTTCTTCTATCCGTCAGTATAAAAGAAAGAGAGAAAACAGGTATGAAGTCTTTGTGGTGGAATTGTCAACAACTTGTCAATATGCATACATTTGTATGTATCTAAATTATAGAAGTGTACCAGTAACTAACTGTCTGGTTGGTATGTCTCCATTTTCCCATAATAACTAAGTAGTCACTATGTCTAGTTTATGTCTATAGCACGAAGCATTGCATGAGGAATATTTATAGAGTCAGTACATTTTCAACATCAACATTTCCTACAGGGTATAATGTTTGTCTCTCACTACAACAAAAGTAGTGGATAATGGCAAACATACAAGTAAATACAAAAACGCACACATATGCACTCACACATACATACACATATACAAACACTCACAGATACATCCATCTACTTTAAGCACAACGTTTCTCTACAATGACAAAAGCTGTATACACAAGTACATATATACATACACACATACATAAAAAGAATCAAACTGACACACACATACTTAGCCAGCATGAAAATTCCCAAAATCTCTCCATATGCAACCATTTATCTTTTTTCCCCGGTTTTGAATTCCCAAACTTGGACTCAGGTCCCCATTACTTATCTACTTGTGCTCACAGAGGAAACTAAGTTGCCAATTATTTATTAACACAAAAAAGCTTTTCAACAAACCAATAAAACATTAAGAAGAAGCATAGTTGTGTGTATCTGAAAAAAATGTTTTATATGCATTAAAAACAATATTTATAGACGCTCTGTTGATAATGTCACCAAAATAGTCGATAAAAGTGGTGACTTGGGTACACTTAAGCCCACGTTTCCTTCAGGGTTACGTGTGTATATTGGCACAGGCCTTAGAAAAATTTTCTCCAGCCAAGATTTGAACTTGGAACTCATCGCGTAGTAGTCAACGCTCTTACCGCTGCAGCCACAAATATTATTTAGATACACATTAAATATAAGTATATTCAACGTTATTTAATTTATTTTAAAAGTTATAACTTATAAATAAATATATATATAAAAAAAATACTTCGACTTGTCTCCAGGATTCGAAGCTGCGACTTCAATGGTGTTACACTGCCTACTAGTCAGCAGCAGGAAGTTTTCTTCATTGAAGTTACGAAAATATTTCATTAAAGTTTCAACGAAACTATAATTTCCACAACTATACATTAATTGGAATTGTTGTTTGATCTTCTTTTATGTCACTTAATCAATTTAAACTATTTTTTTGTATGAATTCTTCATAAAAACGTGCATTTAAGTTTTTCATTACACGAATGAAAACTATTTCGTAACATTAATGATACTACGAATTGTAAAATATGAAGCATTAGAGAGGTTTCATTCCATTAATGAAATTTGCATCAATATATTATAATGTTTCATTTTATTAGTGAAATTTGTCGTTGTATTTATGAAAGGGGTTCAACGTCACGGTTTCAATCCCCGTTACGAATTGTTTTTTTTTCAGTGTACATACAAATATTATTCAGGGTCAAAATGCATGACCTCCATTATAATAATATTAGTGAAATTTTGTTTGTATGAGTCACACCGACAGTGCTTGAAGCAAAGTCTAAATTTTTTGATATTTTGATATTTACAAGGTAATCTACTCAAAGCAGTAGGTTATACATCGACCTGTCAAATTTCAAACGTAAAAACTTTTTGTATGTAGTTGGACAATTGTGTGGCACTTAGCTTATATGTATATAAGACGATACACGATGCTAGTGTCATGCATTTTGACCGTGAATAGTGCGCTTAATAGAAGTGTGTAGACTTCCCCTAATACACTTTAGTTGAACTATACAATTTTTAACATAATTTTTTTTTAAATATTGTATTGTATGTATTTTTATTATTAATAAATTTTTCAATTGAGAAAAAAGAAAACAGCCAAAAAATAAAATGTCTTTTCATTTTTTAAATAGTAGTGAATTGTATATAATTTTGTGAAACTACGTACCCAAAAAAGAAAGATTTAAAATCAAGAAGAAACATTTTGATTTTAAAAACGAAACCTTTATAAAATAGAACTAAGAGCCTGGTTCACGATATCGCCAGCGTTCGACTTGTCGCACACTTACATTCAAAACAAAAACAAATTCTAAAATTTTGTGATTGTTTCCAATGTAAGTGTGCGACAACTTTCTACTTGTCGATATCGTGAACCAGGACCTAAGTTTGGTTTGGTTTTTTTTTAAATTTTCATTCTTTGCTTAAAAATTAAAACTATTTTGGAATGAAAAATTATTATTTTTGTTTTAAGAAACAACAACCTTGATATAAAGTTGAACATACTCAAATTAAGAAATTATGTTTTTGAGTTAAGAATGAAATATTCTTGAAGTAACAATGAAGCATGTTTATTTTAAAACTAACTATTTTTATATAAAAAATTAAATGTTTTGAATTAATAATGGAGAGTTCTTAAATTAAGAATGAAACGTTTTAAATTAATAAAAGAGAATTTTCAAATTGTCGATGGTTCGTATTAAAGTTAAAAATTTAATTTTTTTTTGAATCAAAATGCCCTTATTATGAAAAATTTTCGACCTTCGACTATAGTCCGTTTTTTTAAATTTCGCAATAATTTTAAGATTCTGTGCTCAAGGATCATATAGGACATTAATATACACTTGGTTATAATAACAAATTAATTCACTTTTTTAAAACGACGCAAATATAAAATGTTACTCGGGGAAAAATATAATTTTTTTTATTTCAAAAAATTAAAATTCTTCATATAATAATAAAATATTTTTGTTTTAAAAATATTTAAAAATACATTTTGTTTTTTATTATGATTTCAAAAATTATAACTTTTATTTTAATAAGAAAACATTATAGTTTTTGAAATTTTTAAAATGAAAGCGCACATTTTTGTTTTAGAACTGCTTCGTTATAAAAATAACAATGTTGTATATTAATATTATAAGAAACATTCTTATTTTAAAAATGCTTTTTAAAAATGCAGCATTTTTAAAACTAACACGCAAAATTCTTGTTTTAAGAATACTTTTTTGGTTCAGTGTATGTATGTATCTATATTTACAAAAGTACATACATATAAAATTGTCGTTATTAAATAAATTTTCGATTTCTTGCTCTTACATACATACATACATACATTAAGGGTTTTCATGAGAACTATTAAAATTGCCATTTGTGCAATTGGGCA
The DNA here is from genome assembly GCA_936439885.1 of Nowickia ferox. Taxonomy (NCBI): domain Eukaryota; kingdom Metazoa; phylum Arthropoda; class Insecta; order Diptera; family Tachinidae; genus Nowickia; species Nowickia ferox. Next base: position 36,829,557 of record OW387027.1, read on the forward strand.
AACTTGCAAGAGTTGTTTCATGAAGCCTCTTCTGAACTTTTACGTAAACAGTTTATGTAAATTTGAAACAAACATCAAAACGTTCATTTAGTAATAATAAAATAAGGAAATTTCAAGAAATTTTTAATTTAAAAACATATTTATATATTTCTATAAAAATAAAAAAGGTTTTTTTAAGCTATTGGATAGCTTTTATCGCGGGAAAACAAAATTTGGCGTACTTAAGAGCAATCGTGGTTGACAAAAAATTATATACACAAACAAACAGACAATTCGTAGGTTTTTAAGCTATTATTTTCCAGATATTTAGAGGATATCAAGTCTCAAACTTATGTTTTTTATTTCAGTTACCATAAACCTATAGTTTCAATGATAAAAATTCCTGAATAACCTACATGTATTGTAAGATAGTAAAAATATTTTAAACCATATGAACTTCTCATGTATTCAATAAAAAAAAAAAAAATTTTTTTTCTTATCGGTCGTCACGCTCTAAAAGTGTAACTTCAATTAATATCAAAGAACAACAAAATACTGCATAAATAAAAATAAATAAATAATTATAATTGCATAAGTTGATAAAAAATTCTAAGCAATAGTTTTACCGCGGCAGTCTCCAAGTGCCACACGTATTTTTTTTCGTGCTTATATTTATTTTGTTCAAAAAAACTAACTATCAATAAGTATTCAAATCTTAAATCAACCAGTGTCAGGCATAAACTTAGTGATAGTAATCCATAATACATAAACGTCGTATTACGCACAAAAATATTTTCAAGCTGTTTCATCTGGAGTGTTGAGTATTAGAGCCGTAGTGTTCCTCTTTTTTAAGCGGATGTGTCCAGTAAAATTCAAGATGTTACGAGCAAGGGGATTAGGATGGGATTCGAGTTTTGTTAAGTATTTGCCTGCGTATTTTGCTATTTCTTCAGTCACTACTGGCATATTTAAATCACAATGTAAATTTTAATTTTGATGTACCATGGAGCCGATGTTATTAGTCTTAAAATCTTGTTTTGCCTTCGTTGGATTCTCTCTATGTTGGAAGCTGAGACAGTGCTGTATTCCGTAGCACCATATTGTTTGCAAAAGCGAATTGTATATTAAAAGTTTACAATCTAGACTGAGTGTTGAATTTCTACCAATCAGCCAATATATCTGAGTTAGTTTAGTGCACTCTTTAAATCTGATTTGGGGCGATCTGTGTTGTTGCCATTCCCTTCTAGCTCTTCTTTTTTCACATACAAGACGTTCAATATCCGTAAAATAAATTCTATTAAACCCAGTCTGCGGGTGGGAGGTAGTAGCATGTTCAGCAGCCTGCTTCATATTTTCGTTAAGATTGACAATGTTATATTCAATATAATCGTGTGTTCTTAGCGTAATGTTTTCCGTGCAATGACTACTAAGATATTTTTTGAATCCCAGCCAATTAACACGATTGATCATCTTCACATATGGGTGATGTGAAACACTTCTTAGTGGGTTACAGATTGTAACGGTAGTGGGAGAGTTCTAGAGAAGCTTCAATATGAACTAAATCCCTAGAAATATTTTTCATGACGTCAAAATCTGTAACATCCGGAATTTTTTGTATGTCTGTAGGCCAGTAAGTGGGCTCCCAACTCGAAATGACGTCCAAGCCCATTTTGGAAATTGTATTGAACAACGCTCTTCCTCTAGGTCTAATAAGGCGCAAACCCCAGAACGTATGTTTTGCATTGTAGTCTCCTGCTGCTACGAAACAAGCCCCAAGAGGTTTGTAGAAATTCTCGTACTGATCCTCGGTGATTAAAAATCTGGGAGGGGAGTAAATGGATGATATAACGAAATTTGTACAAAAATTTTCAATACAGATATTTGTTGCTTGTAGGTGTTCTTCACAAATGTTGTCAAGAATATAGTGCTTGAGTCTTGACTTTATTAGAATTGCTGATCCACCGCATGCTCTTCCTCTCGGGTTCTTTGTATCATATAAGGTGTAGCCATTCATTTTAAAAAGGCTTCTCGAATTCAAATGAGTCTCAGAAACCAACATTATATCAATATTTTTCTCCGTAAGGAAGTGCTCGAGTTCATTTTTATGTTGGCGAATGCCGTTTGCGTTCCAGAAACATATTTTTAACGTGTCCATGGCTTGTTAATTAATGCTTGAAGCAGAGTATTCTGCATTCGCAGCATTTCTTGCATCATGCTAGTCATATTTGTAGTAAAGTTGTTTCTATTTTGCACCAGATTATCAATAGTGGCTTCAAGGCGACTGAGATTAAAGCTTGTGTTAGCATTTGTTGAATTATTTGGTGGTTACCCTTTTTGCGTGGGAAAAGAATTTGTATTAACAGCATCGGCATACGATACACGTGAAGTACTTGGTTGGCTCATTGGAGGAAAATTGGCGGAGAAAGCGTTTGCTGATTGAGCTGGAGCTAATTTATGTTTTTGTCCCATAGTCTGTTTAACGAAAGAATATACAGGACATCCTCTGTAGTTAGTGTGTGTCTAAAAATGCCTAAAGAAACCCAAAAATCAAGAAAATGTTGTCTACAAAATGCACAATTGCACATCTTAAGTTTACGAGTCATAATTATTGGGCAAACTTAACAGGTTTGTGTAAATAAATTTCTACTCAGTTTTTGACATTTTATTAACGAGAGTGTAAAAATGCACAATTGGACAGTTTGCGCGACTTTTGAACATTCTCATGAAAACCCTTATTATCTGTTTTTAGGCTATATTGAATGTTTTTTCAAAGCACAACAAATTTCGAAGAAGTAGAACATTATTCTATATTCTTCTTTTTTCTAATTGGTAAAGCAAACTAGCAAAATAAAATGAGCAAAAGGTCGATATTGCTAGATTAAAGGAAGACAAAGTTCACAAAGTTTCAAATGTGAAAAAGTAAAATGGGGTTAAAAGATAATTTGTAAAAAGTGCGCGATTTTTAGTTTGGAGTAAACCTAGGCCGAAAAGGGCTAAGTTGGCATCACTGCTTTAAAAAGATTTGTCCAAACGAACCACGAATGTTTCGCGTGAACGGCATGATTCGCAATCGTGGTTCAGAGAGCGAAGCAAGTGGTTCATGTTGCCGTCTGAACATAGTAAAGGAATTCACGTCAAAAGTTGCACTGTTGCGGAAAAGCAAAATTGCAAAATTTTCAAAAAATATAACAACAACAACATAGAAAATTATTGTGCACAAATTATGCAAAATTTTCAAGGTCTTAGTAAGTGCAAGATTATCAGAGTAGATTTTGTAAAGTTGTGCAAGTTTTTATGGCATTGCCGATCCAAAAAAATGGACAAAAAGTACTTATAAAATCAACTATACACCAAATTACAACGCAGAAATACCTAAATGTTTTTCTTTTTAATGAAAAAAAACAAGTGGTTGAAGATGTTTTCGACACAAATAAATTAATTAAAAAATTATAAAATTAAAAAAATTCTAAGCTTGAATTTATAATATAATCTTCAAAATCGGTTTTAAAATAACAAATGCAAAATTTTGTTATTTTCAAGAGACCTATGGCCAAGTTGTTCTTAGAATTTTGTTAAATAATACCAATTATATTAATATTGATATTTTTATGAGTGAACTAATTAGAGAACTAAGTGTACAGCGTGCCAAATTAGTGCTTTTCGCCCTAGATTTAGTGCTTTTTAATCTATAACTGCGGAATTTTTTTACTTGGGTTTTTTTAAAAAAAAGGCACTAAACTAGTGTTTTTAAACCTTTGATTTTAGTGCTTTTGGTGTGTTTTACAAATCTACTAAATTTATAAAAACACCAAATAAGAGTTTTCCACTATTCAAAAACTATCTGATTGCACTCCTTTTAGACACGCAAAGTTTCCTTTGCAGAATGTTAATTCAGATGGGTGAAATACGGAGGAAGAAAAACTTTCTCTTTCACAGTGAGAAAAAAAACATATTTCTAGAAATTAGAGAGGATACCATACACGCTATAAAATAACTTAATTACAATAATCCCAGCAACAGAATTCTGATTTGGAAGCACTAACAACTGAGAGAAGCAATTTCGTGCTTTCTTGATAACGAAAAATGCTTCTGAAAAGCACTAACGTAAGATGGGCTCTCTAATAAACTGGAAAAAAAATAAAAAAATGTAAACCAGTAAGTTTTGCATCTGAGTACACAAAAACTATACATTATTACTTCTGTGAAACGATTTAGTAAGGAAAAAATGGCTTTTTGGAAGCTGAATGTATTGCTTCTAGCAAGCTTACAAAAACTCTTCTGGGAAGTGCTAACTTTTGCTGGGATGGTGAAGTTGAAAAAATAGAACGAAGTATCAGACATTTAAGGCTACATAAGTGGAAAAATTTACTCAGAACTGATCAATTTTGGATTGAAGTTTATAATTATAAAAATTCAACTAATGATAATCCATTTTTAAAACTGTCAATATTTGCTCTAGGACTATTGGCATTATTATGTTCAAATGCTGAGGTGGAAATAACTTTTAGCGCTAATAACTACTTTAAAAGTAAGTTAGAAATACAATAATGGTTTTTTAATACATCAAATTGTTTGATTCATATAAAATACGGTCTAAAAAGAAAAGACTTATACTATTCATAACTAAATTAAATTCATTTATTTTAAACTCACATCTTTGTTTTTTTGGTTTGTTTTTATTTGTTCACAACCACACACATGCACATATACCTATTTTGTTTTGATAGCTATTTCAGCTAAACTGGCGATAAACTTCGATAAAAATTAGAGAAGATACCAATTTTACGTGCTTCGCAAGTAGATTCATATTGAAACTACTTGATTCGCTCTCTTAATTTTGTATGGCGAAGCAAGTTGATTCACTCATGTTTGAGGTGTGAAGCATGAATAGAGAGCGAAGCAGGTACCGTGTGAACATACTATAAGAATACAACACAACATAGTAATGTTTATCTCATGAACATATCTTTTTAAATCAAACGTTTTTATTACTTGTAAAGGTGTCTTTACATGGTAATACAATGTATTACGACATGTCTTATCATGTAAAAGCAAAATGTATCGAGTAGGAGAGAATACGGATAGAAAATTTGACAAGCGGTCGGTAAATGTTTATTTTCTAAGCCATTTTAGAAACTTAAGTATTCTCATCACACCAGAGGTGTAGTTCAAAGTAAACATTGGCAGCACTAATGATAATTATTGAAGGTATTAACACTTTTACTAAAACAACCAAAATCAACTCAGGAAATTTTCATGTTGTTTTTGTAAGTATTTTACAATTGTAACCATCAGCTACTTTATTGGTACAGCAAAGTCAAACAAAGAATAAATAAACTTTATATTATTATATTTTGTAGTAAAATTAAATGGAATTTATAAAATGTTTTCTCCAATATTTAGTTTTATTAGTACACATCTTTTTTTACAACTTCTTCACGTTGTATATGTAGTTACAAAATTTTAAAATGTTCATGTAAAAAATATAAAATAATTTCTACTTTAGTGTGCATTGCAAAATTTCTAAGTTTTGCATGCAAACAAAACAAGCCGTTGTACAGGGTGTCAGATAAGTATTATAAAAAGCTGAAAAAATACAGCAACAAATACACGCATTTCTACAGTACATTTATTTTATTTTGGAAAAATTTTCGAATAAGACAGCCTGTTGCTTAAAACCTGAATTTATCAAACGCAAAATTAGCTGTTTATGGTTTTAATTTTAAAACCAGGTTTCAACTTTCGGTGTGAAAACAGTATAAGATTATTAGCGTAAATGTTCCAAAGTTTTACAAAAAGTACTTTTAAAACAAAAACTTATAACGCAGAAATACCAGTTTTCTCTTTAAAATTACAATGCGTTCTATACAAATAAATTAATTAAAAAATAAAATTCTTAAATTATAAAAACTCTTAACTAGTGAAAATATAGTAATATGAAGTAATTTTGAAATTTGATTTTAGGATAACAAACACATAATTTTACTATTTTCAAAAAACCAGTGTCAAGAGCTTACGTGAATATCTTTATTATTTAATATATTATTATTATTAAAACTGTTAGGGCCAAATTTACAGTCATTAGTTAATTATTAGTAAACGAAAATGATAACTATTGTTTAACTAATACTACATATTCACAGTGTATTGTTTAACTAAAGTTCTTAATATGAGCAAAGAATGGTAACCCTAGCAAACTATTAAGTTTCACTATTGGCAGCTCTGCTATATCATATGGTTTTGTTTACATTTGTTATATTATTTCTAAAAAAAATTGATAAAACAGTGCTCGCTCGTCTAACTTTACCGTACAAGATATTGAATTAGTGCTGAAATTGGTTCGGAAAACCCGAAATATGATAGAAAATAGATAAAAAAGAATGTGCTACAGTTAAATACAAATGTGAAATGTGTCTAAAATTTTTCACAAAAAAAATCAGCTGTTGTCTAACTATTTGTTAATCAATGACATTTGGCGGTTTAACTAATGGCAAACAAAGAGCTGTGAATCAAATATTATTATTTAAGCTATTGCTTTTAGTTAACTTATGACTTTGAATTTGGGACTTAAAGATACGCAATGTATTATCATCAAGTAGACTGCAATTAATAAAAAAAATTAGAAAAAACATGGTTTGGAAACACATTTTCACTGACAAGGCTAAAATCTTCACATGGGGGAAAGTCATGATGAATTTATTTTTATAAAACAAACAAAACTTAGTTAAAAAGTTTCGGATTGACTGAATTCCGAAAATCCCGGCATCAAAATATTTAAATCCCGGGATCGGGATTTCGGGATTGACATCCCTAGTACATATGTATGTATGTATATCTTCTATAACAATTATTTTAATGGTCATAAAGGAGTACTTCAATGAATAAATAAATACAGTCAAATCCCGATAATTCGTAATCGCAAGGGACCGACCATTTCTTACGAATTATAGGGGTTTTCGATTTAGCGGGGTTTCGATTTAACGGGGTTAAAATAAAATAAATACGAATTAACGGAGTTTTTAAATTTATTTACCAAAACGATAAAAAAATCATAAAAAAGATTTGTTGTTTTTGTAACACCGACAGAGTTTTATGCCTGCGCTTTGACATTTTTCTTTATTATTCATATAACAAACTGATTTTAAGAAAATAAACACACACACAAGCAAAAGCAAAAACCCACGCAAAAATAGCGGTAAACAAAAAATAATTCTTTCCATGTTTCTGTTGTTTTTATTACGAATTATAAGTTGTAGTTAGCAAACAATTACGATTTATAAGAGGTAAAGAAGATTTTATTTGAAAAAAAAATTACGAATTAGCGAGGGGACCAAAATGTATGGAAATTTTACGAATTAACGAGATTTTTTCAAGGGACCGAGAGTTTATTACGAATTATCGGGAATTACGATTTATCGGGGTACGAATTATCGGGATTTGACTGTAGTTGTAGGGTGCCCTTGCTGAACATAATTTCCTTTTTTTTAAGAATTCGGGTACAATATCCCTTTTTAAGACGTAGATACATATGTAAATACCTTTTTGATTTCAAATCAAACGTGCATAAGATCAACAAAATAAAGCAATGAAAATACATACATAAATATGTACATACTTATGTGCATAGTATGTACTTACATATGTACATACATAGGTATATGGAATTTATAGTTTCCGCGAGTATCTTTCTATAAACTAAAGTAGCAAAATCATGCAAAAAAGTAATATCAATATGTAGACTAATGATGGAAAAAAATAAATCACAAGCAACAGTTGGTTGCAGTTACTAGAGATGTGCACGTGAGCGGTTTCTGACTCACGACACGCACGCTCACGCAGAAAAATATTTTACTCACGCACTTTCACGCAAGAACGATTTTGAACATTTTCACGATCACGCACGCTCACGTATAAAATATTCTTAATCACGCACGAGGGGTGTACAACTTATCACGATCGCGCACGCTAACGAAAAATATATAATTAACTTTTTATGTTTGTCGAATGAAAAATAGGTTCTTGCGCATATGTACATATGTTTATACATACGTATGTATGTATGCATTATGTTTGCAGGCTCATTCTACCCATATATATGTATGTATTAGGGAGTAACGAATACCAGTTTAGGGAATGCGAATGCGAAAGCGAACAATACATTTTAATTTTTGAGAAAGCGAATGCATATATTACAATTCGTTAAAATATCACATGCAAATAAACTTATAAGAATAATTTTATAAGAATATGAAGTTGTATTATATATTTATGTACATATGTAGTTGTACTACATATAGCATTTTATTTAAATTGAGTCTTGAACGGAGCAAATATTTATTAATTTATTAAAAATACAAATTGCTAAACCGAAAGATTTATGAAATTATATTAAAATAAATATAGATAATTATTTCAAATAAGCTTACAAAATGTTAAGCAATCAACCCATTCGTACTTTGGTCCTAAAGCCTGATACTTTGTTTAACATTTCATGTGAAATGCTGTCAAAATACATACATATTAAGAAAACTTGGAATGAATTATTCCTGAAAAAATTTCGCAGGAGTAGTACTCTGTTCATCTTGAGAAAACATATGAAATATATCTTCAACATGAGAAATAATATGAGTGGCACTTGTTTCGCATGGAATTTAAAATAAACAAGGACTAGTTAATATTGTTTGCATTTAAAATATTCTGTACGAAGTAATGAATGGTGCTCAACATTTATCAAACGTTTGAACAGACTAGTCTTAAGCAGAAAATATTTTCGCGCAAATCAAACACTGCCTTTTCTTTTTAAAAACGAAAAAATATATCCAAACACCGTTGTATTTTGGTTTCATTTTGATACTTGTGAGAACTTATTTATAGAAAAGTTTTCCGTTAAAATTTTAAAACTGATTAGAATGCTTTTCTTGTAAGTATGTATATGTATCTTCTTTATGCTGGCTTAAAATAATTTTCGTTTTTTTACGTTTGTTAATCATAAAAGAAGTAAAATTTTTTTTGTCTCTAGTATTCGCTTGAAATATTCGCATACGTTTTAGCGAATGCAAATAGCAAAAGTAACCGAATAATTCGCGAATGCGAACATTCGTTACTTCCCTAGTATGTATATACATATGTTTGTGCATAGATCAGAGCTGTCCACCGAGAGAAACACTAGATTAATGTATTCGAGTATGTGTATTCATTTGTATAAGAAGCCGATTGATGTTCAGCACTCTGGTACTACTTTGGGCAGCGCAGACATAGATTGTAGTATTTATTATAAGAAAATTTGAAATTTTCAATACAGTTATATATCCACGCAGGAGTGTTAAAAAAAAAAAAAATTCACGCACGAGTATTTTTTTTTAAGTCACGGTCACGCACTCACGCGTGATTAGTTATAAATTTGATCACGATTCACGCGTGACACGATAAAGTCACGACATTTGCACATCTCTAGCAGTTACGTTTACATAACGAACAGCTCCACCTCCTCGAAATTATTGCTAAAACCAAAGGAAAAAACGAACACTGACACAAATTGTTTATCAAGAAGAAATAAACTTCCCTTTGCTCTGAATAAGTTTTATCATTCACTTGACAAACACAATTCTCCACCCAAACCAAAACCCCTTCATATTCAATGGCATACGCATACATTATCATACACGCATTTGTAACAGCTTAACGATGAAACTACAAAAGCAACATAAAAAAATTAAGCAGCAAGATGATATGATTCGTAACATCTATGCGCAATGTATGTATCATATACATAAATATATACGTACATACATGCATACATATGTATATACAATGTGTGTATGTTGTGCCATCATCTTCGTGTAGCATCCTGTCCAGTGTAATTCGTCGAATTCGTGATTTTACTTGAGAGTATAAAAAGGACACACTTCTGCATTGAAACTGTCAGTCCGCTTCGTGCGTTACGCGATTTTGTAACGTTTTCTTTTCAGACTTTGTTTTTTTCAAAATAACATCTTTAAGTGTAAATAATAATTAAGAAAAATAAAGAAGTGCAAATTTACATAGTGAAATTAAAAATAAATTTTTATTTTGTTAAAGAAATATATACATACGTATGTATGAATATTTTACAATATTAGTTTTTTCAAAAGATTTTTCTTAATGTAAGTGCTAAATTTAAATTCTTTAAAATGTCTTAAGTTAAAACAGAAAAATAAATTTTATTCAAAAGCGCATTTACTTACTATCTAGATATCATCTACATACATAAGTATGTATTTCTTGATTAAACAGTTCATAAACTATTTCAGAGTCTTAGGGAAATGCAACGCGATGTTATTATTATTAATTCGTGTTATTTGGGAATTGTTAAAATTAAATGTAACATTTAACATAATAATCCCAAATTATTATTTTACTTATTCAATAAAATATTTTTTTTATTAAAAATACAGTGTCTGGATTGAAATAATTAGAAAAAAACACTGGTTAAAGGTAATATCAGGTACTTAATCCTAGTTTGCGCTATTTAAGTCTTATTTCTAAGCTGATTAGTTTGTTAGGAGAGAGAGAGACGAGGGGAAAAGAAACGTTTCTGTTACCCTCGTCACTCTCTCTCCTAACAAACTAATCAGCTTAGCAATAAAACTTGCATAGTGTAAACTAGGACTTAATATCAAGCGTAGAAATTACTATTTTTTTGGAAACAGTTAATTTATGAATTAATGGCACAAAATTAAAAAAAAAATCTGTGATGATCTTATTTTGTCACAAGTTTGAGACGTCTGAAAATAAGCAATATATGTACATACATATGAATACATATGTACATAGCAAGGTGTTCCGAAAATTCAATAAATTAAAAATAAAGTAAATGTGAATAAATAATTGTGTTATTCGAAATTCAATAGCACTCAAAATCGAAAGTTCTCGATAGAATTAAATTTTTTGGGGTTTGTGAACAAAAATATTTTGGTCTGATTTGAGAATTTCAAGTGTTGGATAAAATAAGAATTTGACTCTTAAATACACTTAAATTAGTGATGTGTTTTTCTTCCGACGAGGTTTTCTTTACTTTGGAATTCTTTGACGCGGGATGACGGAAAATCGTTCAAAACACTTAAATAATTTTCAACCTATTGTTTTTTCCACGACATTTTCTTGCAATATTTTGTTTTAAATATTTGTTTTCTATTTCATTTTAAAAGCAATTTAAATACGGCATAAATTATTGAAACTGGCTGAAAATTGGAAAAGTTTCAGTATTAAAATAAATCAATGTAAAGTTAAATATTAAAACTGTAAAAAATTTATTGAGATCTGCCAGAGATATAGCAGTCTTATGCCAATGGCAATGGAGAGAAAAAACGAGCAACGAATCGGATTGTTATTTTTTTTTTAAGTACAAAAAGCGGTTTCGGAAAACATATGCGGTGGTCTTACCTCACGAGGTTTGTGGATGGGCTTATACTTGCAGTTCTATATCCTCAAGAAATTGAATATATGCAAGATCGGGGTCCAAGCTTTAGCCAAGTGCTTTTTTTCAATTCAATGTCAGATATTGAGAAGAATGCTTGGGAGGCGTTTGTATGGGTTATTCAAAATTTCTTGGGCATCCAAGATTCTGGACTCACGTCCAGAATCTTGGATGCAACATGAGCATCAAAGAACACTACCTGCACAGTTACTTAGATAGTTTTCCTGAAAATCTAGGGGACTTGAGAGAGGAATAGGGCGAACGATTTCAACAAGATATCTGGACAATGGAGGAACGATACCAGGGTCGCTGGGATGCACACATGATGTCTGGTTTTCGCTGGAGTATTCACAGTAACACTTCCTTATTCAACTATAGTAGAAAATCGAATAAAAGAAAATTCAAGAGTTTGTAGTTTATAAAGAAAAGTTATTTAAATAAAATAATTATTTATTTATTTATTTTTTTATTGTATTTCTTATAATAAATTTTAACAATAAAATATAAATTTTCTACTGCTTACTACATCTTAACTCACCCAATTCAAATGTGTTTCCGAAGAATAGAATCAGTATTGAAGCTAGAGTTTTGCCAAAAAATACACGAATCTTACTGTGTAATGCATTTTCGATGTGAGAATTTGTAAATAGAATGGAGAAAATGTTTTCAAAATTCAATCAGTCGAAAGAAGAACAATAACTACTCAAATGTAAGTATGTATGTATGTACGTATATCAAAAAAAAACTAAAATTTTAAAATTTGGCTTGTTTTTATGGTTAAGCAATTGTCTACATATATGCATTTCGTTCCCGCGTTTGGAACTCATCAGTAGACTTCAACCCAAAAAAATTTTTGGATTTAGCTAACAAACTTCGTATGTTTATAGTAAGACTCTTAATACTCAATATAACACTAAAAACAAGCCAAATTTTCAAATTAAATAAATAAAGACTTTATGTCAAATAAATATACTTCGGTATTTCATGTATAAGAACTAAATTTTTTTTAAAATTAGTGAATTCACTTAATTGTGAATAAATTCGAAAGGAATCAGGTATTTGCGACAAAGCAATTAATCTGAAAAATTTTTGCCGTTTTATATTTTTCATGATATTTTAAAACTAACAAAATTGCTTTATTATAGCTCCGAAATTACTGAGCCGATTGAAACGTAATATATAAACGGATTAAAGGTTATGCAAATTTTAATTTTTCTAAGTTTATTTTAATAATATCGGACACACACTAAATGGCATAAAAAAGTATAATAATTCGCACAAAAAATGGCAAAACTGGCAAAAAAATAAAATATGTTTCTTTAGAATTATTGTTCTTGTATTCTATATTGCTTAGTTAATTGTTTGGTTTATACTCTGATTAAACCATAAATGGTTCAAAGGGCTCAATCAATACTACGCATGCAGGATCTCCATAGGAAGGAGCTGGGGTCTGCAACCAAAGATAGTAAACTGGAATTACACGTCGGTTGTCATCTTATGTAGAAAGCACTTGTGTATTTGTTAGAAATTCCTTGACGGACGGGCTATTTATTTTGTACATATTATGTATACAATTTTGGTTTGTAACGATTCTTTATATTGAGGTGAACTAATTGGGGAACATGGCTACCTAGTAATTCGGCTGTGCTCGTCGATGGGTGTTGTTTAAAGAAAATAGTTCCCTATTTTTATCTAAATTAATCGTCACAAAAGATTTAAAATTTTAGGTAGCGTAACGAAAACAAATATGATGAACCATATAGAATTAAAAAAATAATAAAATGTTATTGATGATTGATATATATATATGTGGCTATCGATGGAATTTGCCACATAAGCTTAGCCCTCCCTCCATGCTGATATGGTGTGTAACTATTTTATCAGCCCGAAATAAAAAGATAAAAAAAAAATTAAACCAAATTTACCCACCTCATACCTATCTTCACCTTTCGTTATAAAAAGATATACTAATTCAAACTCTCATCATTATTGAAAAGTTATAGTTTCTAATATTTTTATTACATTTAAACTAACAATAACAAAAAAGTAATCAAATCAACCAAAAACAATATGAATGTCCCTACTTCAAAAATATTTGGTCACCGTTTATATAAATAATAGATTAAGGTAAAGTAAATTTAAATTTTTTTTTCTGGTTGGTGTAGGTGAAATTTTAAATAAAAGAAAATTTAAAAAGATATAATAATAATTATTAAACTTACATTCTCCCAGTTGATCGTAGACTGGTTGCTATTACGGGACTAATTTCCCGTAATTAGGGAAAATTATCAAGTGTAATGTGAAAGTGAACGTGGATTTTGTTATTAATTCGAAAATATATACTTCAATACATAACAGAATCCACTTTGAAATAAGAGTTTGAATATGAAATTAAATTATTGAATGTTTGAATTTGAGAAATGAAATTAAAGCACTCTTGAATGTAACAAATTAAATAAAATAAAAAATTTAGGTGACCATATACCAGTGGAAATTAAATTAAATTAAATTAAATTATATACAACGCTAACACATGAGATGATTAAAATAATCAACAATATTAAAAGATAACAAATTAAGAATTAACTTCGAAACAATTAAAATATGAAAATTAAAGAATTGAAAGATGTGTTTTAAAAGTTTAAGGAAAGTTACTAGTTTTCTCCAAGAATTAAAATGTAATCCCGCAATATTCCGACGGAAGCTAATTGGCAATTTAGACCCAAAGGAGTTATAAATACCAATTTTTCCCCTGGTTTCAAACAAAAGTAAAACCTTGTATTTCACTGTCTGAAGGAACTCTCCCGAAGGACAGCAATGTTTATTTGACAAAATAGTCACTCCAGTCAATATGAATGTTCTCCCTTGATGCAGATTATTATAACTGTAGACAATTCTTCCACTGTTTAACGCAGATATTATTAGTTATCCAAGATCAAAATAAAACAAAGAAACATGAATCTTTCTCAAAACTAGGAATACTTTCTCGATGGTCTTTGTTATTGTAGTAATCCGCGAGGAGCCTGATAATCTCTACAACAAAAGAAATATCACAATGAACACGAGTCTCTCTAACACAATTAAATTAAAAAGAATCTTACCAGTCCTTCATTATTCCCTAAAATTTATTCCACTCCTTAAATGAAAAACTTCCCTTGAAAAGTTGTTAATATTACAATTGAAAATGCACAATTAAATTATTTATTTTCTTGATGACACTTTTTATATATGAAACTTTTTTATAAATGAAAAAAAATATTTTCACATATTCTGACAACAAAGAAAATGCCTTTACAAAAATTTAAAAATAGTTATTATTTTTTTTTTTTTCAAGTAAAACATTAAAATTTCCACAAAGTAGATTTCCCTCAACCCAACAACTAAAATATAAAAAAAAAAAAAAATATTATAGTGCAGAAATAAGTCGCTATCACAGGTTTATTTGGCTTGCAGTCGCACACTACACAATAAAACACTGAGGAATCTCTGGAATCTGGACTAATTTTGAAGCCGCAAAATTTTGGTTCTTTCCAGAAAACACGAGACTGAGGACGCGTTTACATATTTATGTGTGCCCAAAAAAATGTAACCACTAATTAATAATAAAAAACTGTTTGATTCAGACATGTATTTATTGATTTAAACAGTTTCCAATCATGTTAAATTCTACAAAATTGTCTGCAGAAAATGCGAATAGTGAAATTGTAGTGATTTACTAGTGACTTTGTCACCAGTACTACTGACGAATTGTATCCCAGACAATGCTTTTTGCCATAGACATTTAGCATGTACTACTGAGTAGGTATTTCTTTTGGGACCATATCGAGACATTATAAAGAGATAGTCACTAGTACATTTTAGTAATTCTAACGATAATAAAACTGAATATTTTATTAAAAACTTTTGTTTTAATAAAAAAAATACATAAAAAAGGGAACATTCGTTCAGCAAGTAAGGATTTAGTTTGCTGTTTGTATTAAATATAAATGAAAAATTCAAGGTTCCATCGAATTATTAAAATCAAACACTTACGTATGAATCTGGACTTACTGGACTGGACTTTTTAACTGATCCCACAAAATCTTCTACAGGCTCATAAAAATTTCCACAATTATTTAATTTTAAAATATTTTTATTTTTATAATTAATGGATTGCTTTTTATTTGTCTTTTGCAATTTTCTTTTATTTGATTTTTTGAATTATTTTTTAATACATTTTTTTATTTGCCTTTCATATTGATTTCGTAAACTAATTTTCCTAAAAACTTGAATTTTGCTTGAAGCCACATGTATTTTCAACAAACCAATAAAACATTAAGAAGAAGCATAGTTGTGTGTATCTGACAAAATGTTTTCTACGCATTAAAAACAATGTTAATATGTAGACGCTCGTTTGACAATGTCACCAATATAGTCGACAAAAGTGGTGACTTGGGGACACTTAACCCCATGTTTTCTGCAGGGTTATGAATGAAACTGTTTAACTTGAATCAAACAGTATCTGAATCAAACAGTTTTTCATTAGTAATTAGTAGAGATGTGCACGTGAGCGGTTTTTGACTCACGACACGCACGCTCCCGCAGAAAAATATTTTACTCACGCACGAATGATTTTCAAAATTTTCACGATCACGTGAGGGGTGTACAACTTATCACGATCACGCACGCTTACGTAAAATATATAATTAATTTTTTATGTTTGTTGGTTGAAAAATAGGTTCTTAGACATATGCACATATGTTTATACATATACGTATGTATGTATGCATTATGTTTGCACGCTCATTCTACCTATGTATGTATGTATATACATATTAATGTACATAAATCAAAGCTGGCCACCGAAAAAAACACGTATTCGCGTATATGTATTCATTTGTATAAGAACCCGATTGATGCTCGGCACTCTGGTGCTACTTTGTGCAGCTCAGACATAGATTGTAGTTTTGCTTGGGTTTTTTGTTTTTCTGGAAGAAATATCTATATCTTAGTAATGGTAGTTTATATCAAAGTATATTTATAATAAGAAAATTTTAAATTTTTAATACAGTTATATACCCACTCAGGAGTGTTATCTCGTGAGAGCGTAAGAACTCGTGCGTGATACTTAAAAAGAACTCACGCACAATCACGCACGAGTAATTTTTTTAAGTCACGGTCACGTACTCACGCGTGATTAATTATAAATTTGATCACGATCACGCGTGATCGATTATTCGACTTTTTCCACAAACCAGTTTTCGAATATTTGAAATTACGAAAAACTCGGTTTCGGTTTTTACAATTCAGGAAAAACCGGTCAACTGGTTGTTTTAAGTGAGAAATGTATTATACAAACGTTTTTATCTTAAATTGCTTTATTAAAAAAAGGAATTAACAGTTCATGTAAATACTATGAAACAATAAAAAAATTAAAGATAAAACATATCTACCTTTATATAAAATATCAAGCAAAATGTCAACAAAACTAAACAACACTTTTTGCAAATGGATTTTTAATTCCGTTGCACACCAATTTAATTCGCCTCTCAGCTCATAAAATAATTTCGCTTAAATTTCATGTTTCAGTAATTGTTGCCATGGTCAAAAAACGCTTAGAAGTTTTACACTGAAAAAAAAACAACTTAGGAAAATCAACAGAACACGTTGGTCTAAGTTTAACATAGTAAAAACGAATTTTATTGCAAAATATACAAATCGAAAAGTATTCGACTCAGCCAGTTTTTAAATTGTAAAAAAACGGACTATTCGACATTCGAAAAATCAACATTTTGAAAAAACCGACAACCTTATTGTGAAAAAACCTGGTTTTAAGACCGGTGGAAAAACCGAGCTGATCACCCTAGTATTTACTCTTTTTTTGGCACATGGCACACAGATTTAAACTCGGCCTAATTCATCTGGCATAAAAATGTATACGTATACACACTTTTCTGTGTATTAGTTTTTTTTATGCATTTGACGTTTGCCTCCCCTGCAGAAAATATGGGGTTAAGTGTCCCCAAGTCACCACTGTTGTCGACTATTTTGGTGACATTGTCAACAGAGCGTCTATTAATAATGGTTTTAATGCGTAGAAAACATTTTTTCAGATACACACAACTATGCTTCTTCTTAATGTTTTATGGTTTGTTGAAAATAAACGTGATGTCAAGCAAAATTTAAGTGTTTATAAAAATTATCTTAAGAAATAGAATTATAAGGTTAATATATATAAATGTATTTAACAATAATTAAAAGCATAATACACAAAAATAAAAAATAAAAACAAATAAAATAACAATCAATATTGTATAAAAATATAAAATGTGAAAATTGAAGAGTTTTAAATGAAAGGTGCCAATTATAAAAATTTTGACCCTGTGGAAGATTTTGTGCCATCAGGTAAAGATTTGTCACATTTTAAGATCCATACGTAAGTGTTTGACTTTACTAATTCAGCGAAACATACAATTTTTAATTTTAATATACATACATATGTATTTAATAGAAATGACAAACAATTTCCTGCAGGTGGTGACAGTGTCTATAGTGAATCAGTACAGTTTTACTACGGACATCGAGCGAGGAAATATCGATATTGCAGACTAGAGTCCCTAAAATTTACTAGTGAATCTTTGGTGCCAATGTCTCCATGTGATCCCAAAAAAACTACTTAGTCAGTAGTGCTACAGTCTAGTGGTGGATTTTCAATGACAAGCTAATGTTAAATGTCAATAGACGATTACATTGGCTGATGTACACCTCGTCAGTAGTGCTACTGACAATGTCACTAATAAATCACTACATTTTCAGTATTCGCATTTTCTACAGGGTCTTTTTAAAGTTTTGGATGTATTGATTTTTTGCTGCGCTGCTAATGCGTGGTTGTAGCTGGTTGAAGAATTATGCCAACTAAAAACCACTCTCTTCGTATCTCTCATTCACAAAATGGCATGTTATGCCTATCTACTATTCACTATCCTATATAATTGTACGACTTTTGTGAAAATACAACCCTGGTTGATAGAGTTTATGAAAATTTTCAAAAGAAAACAAGAATTCATTGGGTCAGAGTTTTATTTTTTCAAAAGTCGTACAATTATATAGGATAGTGAATAGTAGATAGGCATAACATGCCATTTTGTGAATGAGAGATACGAAGAGAGTGGTTTTTAGTTGGCATAATTCTTCAACCAGCTACAACCACGCATTAGCAGCGCAGCAAAAAATCAATACATCCAAAACTTTAAAAAGACCCTGTAGAAAATGCGAATACTGAAAATGTAGTGATTTATTAGTGACATTGTCAGTAGCACTACTGACGAGGTGTACATCAGCCAATGTAATCGTCTATTGACATTTAACATTAGCTTGTCATTGAAAATCCACCACTAGACTGTAGCACTACTGACTAAGTAGTTTTTTTGGGATCACATGGAGACATTGGCACCAAAGATTCACTAGTAAATTTTAGGGACTCTAGTCTGCAATATCGATATTTCCTCGCTCGATGTCCGTAGTAAAACTGTACTGATTCACTATAGACACTGTCACCACCTGCAGGAAATTGTTTGTCATTTCTATTAAATACATATGTATGTATATTAAAATTAAAAATTGTATGTTTCGCTGAATTAGTAAAGTCAAACACTTACGTATGGATCTTAAAATGTGACAAATCTTTACCTGATGGCACAAAATCTTCCACAGGGTCAAAATTTTTATAATTGGCACCTTTCATTTAAAACTCTTCAATTTTCACATTTTATATTTTTATACAATATTGATTGTTATTTTATTTGTTTTTATTTTTTATTTTTGTGTATTATGCTTTTAATTATTGTTAAATACATTTATATATATTAACCTTATAATTCTATTTCTTAAGATAATTTTTATAAACACTTAAATTTTGCTTGACATCACGTTTATTTTCAACAAACCATAAAACATTAAGAAGAAGCATAGTTGTGTGTATCTGAAAAAATGTTTTCTACGCATTAAAACCATTATTAATAGACGCTCTGTTGACAATGTCACCAAAATAGTCGACAACAGTGGTGACTTGGGGACACTTAACCCCATATTTTCTGCAGGGGAGGCAAACGTCAAATGCATAAAAAAAACTAATACACAGAAAAGAGTGTATACGTATACATTTTTATGCCAGATGAATTAGGCCGAGTTTAAATCTGTGTGCCATGTGCCAAAAAAAGAGTAAATACTAGGGTGATCAGCTCGGTTTTTCCACCGGTCTTAAAACCAGGTTTTTTCACAATAAGGTTGTCGGTTTTTTCAAAATGTTGATTTTTCGAATGTCGAATAGTCCGTTTTTTTACAATTTAAAAACTGGCTGAGTCGAATACTTTTCGATTTGTATATTTTGCAATAAAATTCGTTTTTACTATGTTAAACTTAGACCAACGTGTTCTGTTGATTTTCCTAAGTTGTTTTTTTTTTCAGTGTAAAACTTCTAAGCGTTTTTTGACCATGGCAACAATTACTGAAACATGAAATTTAAGCGAAATTATTTTATGAGCTGAGAGGCGAATTAAATTGGTGTGCAACGGAATTAAAAATCCATTTGCAAAAAGTGTTGTTTAGTTTTGTTGACATTTTGCTTGATATTTTATATAAAGGTAGATATGTTTTATCTTTAATTTTTTTATTGTTTCATAGTATTTACATGAACTGTTAATTCCTTTTTTTAATAAAGCAATTTAAGATAAAAACGTTTGTATAATACATTTCTCACTTAAAACAACCAGTTGACCGGTTTTTCCTGAATTGTAAAAACCGAAACCGAGTTTTTCGTAATTTCAAATATTCGAAAACTGGTTTGTGGAAAAAGTCGAATAATCGATCACGCGTGATCGTGATCAAATTTATAATTAATCACGCGTGAGTACGTGACCGTGACTTAAAAAAATTACTCGTGCGTGATTGTGCGTGAGTTCTTTTTAAGTATCACGCACGAGTTCTTACGCTCTCACGAGATAACACTCCTGAGTGGGTATATAACTGTATTAAAAATTTAAAATTTTCTTATTATAAATATACTTTGATATAAACTACCATTACTAAGATATAGATATTTCTTCCAGAAAAACAAAAAACCCAAGCAAAACTACAATCTATGTCTGAGCTGCACAAAGTAGCACCAGAGTGCCGAGCATCAATCGGGTTCTTATACAAATGAATACATATACGCGAATACGTGTTTTTTTCGGTGGCCAGCTTTGATTTATGTACATTAATATGTATATACATACATACATAGGTAGAATGAGCGTGCAAACATAATGCATACATACATACGTATATGTATAAACATATGTGCATATGTCTAAGAACCTATTTTTCAACCAACAAACATAAAAAATTAATTATATATTTTACGTAAGCGTGCGTGATCGTGATAAGTTGTACACCCCTCACGTGATCGTGAAAATTTTGAAAATCATTCGTGCGTGAGTAAAATATTTTTCTGCGGGAGCGTGCGTGTCGTGAGTCAAAAACCGCTCACGTGCACATCTCTACTAATTACTAATGAAAAACTGTTTGATTCAGATACTGTTTGATTCAAGTTAAACAGTTTCATTCATAACCCTGCAGAAAACATGGGGTTAAGTGTCCCCAAGTCACCACTTTTGTCGACTATATTGGTGACATTGTCAAACGAGCGTCTACATATTAACATTGTTTTTAATGCGTAGAAAACATTTTGTCAGATACACACAACTATGCTTCTTCTTAATGTTTTATTGGTTTGTTGAAAATACATGTGGCTTCAAGCAAAATTCAAGTTTTTAGGAAAATTAGTTTACGAAATCAATATGAAAGGCAAATAAAAAAATGTATTAAAAAATAATTAAAAAAATCAAATAAAAGAAAATTGCAAAAGACAAATAAAAAGCAATCCATTAATTATAAAAATAAAAATATTTTAAAATTAAATAATTGTGGAAATTTTTATGAGCCTGTAGAAGATTTTGTGGGATCAGTTAAAAAGTCCAGTCCAGTAAGTCCAGATTCATACGTAAGTGTTTGATTTTAATAATTCGATGGAACCTTGAATTTTTCATTTATATTTAATACAAACAGCAAACTAAATCCTTACTTGCTGAACGAATGTTCCCTTTTTTATGTATTTTTTTTATTAAAACAAAAGTTTTTAATAAAATATTCAGTTTTATTATCGTTAGAATTACTAAAATGTACTAGTGACTATCTCTTTCCAATGTCTCGATATGGTCCCAAAAGAAATACCTACTCAGTAGTACATGCTAAATGTCTATGGCAAAAAGCATTGTCTGGGATACAATTCGTCAGTAGTACTGGTGACAAAGTCACTAGTAAATCACTACAATTTCACTATTCGCATTTTCTGCAGACAATTTTGTAGAATTTAACATGATTGGAAACTGTTTAAATCAATAAATACATGTCTGAATCAAACAGTTTTTTATTATTAATTAGTGGTTACATTTTTTTGGGCACACATAAATATGTAAACGCGTCCTCAGTCTCGTGTTTTCTGGAAAGAACCAAAATTTTGCGGCTTCAAAATTAGTCCAGATTCCAGAGATTCCTCAGTGTTTTATTGTGTAGTGTGCGACTGCAAGCCAAATAAACCTGTGATAGCGACTTATTTCTGCACTATAATATTTTTTTTTTTTTATATTTTAGTTGTTGGGTTGAGGGAAATCTACTTTGTGGAAATTTTAATGTTTTACTTGAAAAAAAAAAAAATAATAACTATTTTTAAATTTTTGTAAAGGCATTTTCTTTGTTGTCAGAATATGTGAAAATATTTTTTTTCATTTATAAAAAAGTTTCATATATAAAAAGTGTCGTCAAGAAAATAAATAATTTAATTGTGCATTTTCAATTGTAATATTAACAACTTTTCAAGGGAAGTTTTTCATTTAAGGAGTGGAATAAATTTTAGGGAATAATGAAGGACTGGTAAGATTCTTTTTAATTTAATTGTGTTAGAGAGACTCGTGTTCATTGTGATATTTCTTTTGTTGTAGAGATTATCAGGCTCCTCGCGGATTACTACAATAACAAAGACCATCGAGAAAGTATTCCTAGTTTTGAGAAAGATTCATGTTTCTTTGTTTTATTTTGATCTTGGATAACTAATAATATCTGCGTTAAACAGTGGAAGAATTGTCTACAGTTATAATAATCTGCATCAAGGGAGAACATTCATATTGACTGGAGTGACTATTTTGTCAAATAAACATTGCTGTCCTTCGGGAGAGTTCCTTCAGACAGTGAAATACAAGGTTTTACTTTTGTTTGAAACCAGGGGAAAAATTGGTATTTATAACTCAGTATTCGCATTTTCTACAGGGTCTTTTTAAAGTTTTGGATGTATTGATTTTTTGCTGCGCTGCTAATGCGTGGTTGTAGCTGGTTGAAGAATTATGCCAACTAAAAACCACTCTCTTCGTATCTCTCATTCACAAAATGGCATGTTATGCCTATCTACTATTCACTATCCTATATAATTGTACGACTTTTGTGAAAATACAACCCTGGTTGATAGAGTTTATGAAAATTTTCAAAAGAAAACAAGAATTCATTGGGTCAGAGTTTTATTTTTTCAAAAGTCGTACGATTTTGTAGGATAGTGAGTCGTGGCCTTTATGTGCATCCTTTTTCTTGTAATATAACAATACTTTCATGAAGTTCTATTGTAGATTTTGCAACGAAAGCTGAATAATTCAAAAAATTATAAAATATTCAGTGCCGGTCTAAAGTATAGGCACAAACTGCACATTAAAACCAAAAGTAATTTTTTATATATTCCGAAACACAAAATATTTCTTTTATGAATGGCTATAAAACAACTACATTTAAGAAAAAATAATACATATTAAACAGATTTTCTTAGTGGTCATCCGCGCATATTAAGGAGAACGGGCCCAAACAGTACCAGTTTTTAAAGTTGATCCAAAAATAACGTCTACACAGCTTACAGCAAATATAAAGTAATGTTTTGGAAAAGACGTGCACTAGAGTTGTGCAGCTCATGAACGAACTAGTTCAATTGAACTATTCACTTCACTGAGCGCTGTGAGCCGTTCAATCCACTGAGCGCTTTCACCTCAGTACTGAGAGTGGTTTATAGATTTGTATCGAACTCTTTCAGTAGCTCGTTTTATATACAAACCTTTAATCAAACGCATGTAATTTAAATTGGCTATAGGTTTGTGTCTAAAACGACCTACTGAGATAGTTCCATACAAGTATTGTGTTTTTTTAAGCAAACTTTTTGTGTCACAAAAGTACATCAAAAAAATAATTGATATATTGTGACAACATTAAAATATGTGAAATACTAAATAATTTTAATTTTTTTATTAATAAATTCCACTCATTAAACAATTTTAGTTTTATTTATTTTTTATACTTCATTGTTTTGTAGTGTATGACCATACACACTCTATAAAGCTGTCACTTTTTATGCTTCTGTTTTCGCTCTTTCTTTATGCTTGACAAAATGTTTCACTACAAATAAACTGAGCTACTGAGCCAACTGAATGAAATACTTCAGTAAAGTGAGCTGAGCTGAAAAGAGCGGTCACTCAAAAGAGCTCATAAACACAATTCTAACGTGCACTCTAAAACTGTTCGGAGATTGTTACATGAAGCTGGTTACAACCCACATGTTGCTAGACTAATCAGGTGATGTCAGGTGAGAGCAATTTTAATAATCTTACACCAACAGTAAAGTATAGTTATGCAGGAGTTATGATCTGGGGTTGTATGTCTGCTTCGGGCGTGTGGGAACTCGTATTTATTGATGGAATAATGGATAAAACTGTTTACCTTGACATTTTGAAGAAGAATATCAAGAAAAGAAATTTAATGTAGCTGGCCTGGCAGCGTTGTCTCAAGAATGGTTTAATGCAAAGCATATTTATATAAATTATATATAGGTCTATAACAACTACGAAAGTACAAAAACAACAGGCGATTTGTTTGTCTAATAATAATGATTGAATTTCAAAAACAGATAAATACAACCAGACCTGGGTAACTTGCATTACTTTTGCATAAGCACTGATTGAAAACCAAACATTTTAGTGCAAATTTAAATTTCATGCTGGTAGTGCACTATTTTTTGCACTTAAATAAAATCTATATTGTCACTAAGCACATCATGAAGTAATGCAATATTATTGCATTATCAAATATTGTACACAGTAATATTGAATAAAACGTGAACCTATTTTATCAGATAGCACAAATAATAAAATAAAAAATACAGTAAAGTTCATTGAGGGCACCTTTATAAGTACGTACATACAAATTAAATAAAAGAAAAACCGTACAATTGACAAAAGATCCGAACTTAAGCCTACTACAGTACACGGCATGTAACAAGCAACATGCGTATGTGGCGATGATGTCACGGGAATTTTCAACATGTTGGTTGCATTTTTTTAAATTACTAGTAGTGGCTACAGGCCTTAAAATTTTGATAGTATTTTTGCTCCCAAATACAAGTGTGGCACATGTAGCCTAATCGAAGACATTTTCTGAGACAGCACATCTGTAATCATGTGAATATCTATATGTGCATATGTTACTAGTACACGGCATGTAGCAAATGTAGCTTCGCGATGACGTCAAAATTACATCTGAACCACATGCACATGTGGTTTTTTACATGCCGTGTACTGTAGGCTTTAGGTTTTTGTAAAGTTATATCTTAAAAAATGGTGATTTTATAAACGAAAAACACTACCGCTTGGAATAATTTCATCAAGTTTTATCTTTCTCTCGAAAAATTATAAAAAAATGTACTGATATGATTTTTCGTCTTGGGTGACGATATGTACATAGGAAAAACATTACATATTTATGTATGTACACATTTACGTTGTATTTTGCACTACAATGCAATAATACTCTTCATAATGTGTGTAGTGGTGACAAAAAAAAAGTTCACTAAAAGTAACAGTGCAATATTCATGCATTACTTTGAAGAAATTTTAGTTTAATGCAAAAACAATTGCACTAATGTTATCAAAGTTAGTGCTACATTTGCATTGATTTGGTTTAGTGTGGGAAAATAAATATAATTATTTTTAAATGTTTTGTAACACATTTTTCAAGTAAAAATTTATTTAAACTTTTTCACATACGTTTTCAGTATACAAAATTGTGTATAACAAAGCAAAACAAAACAAAATGGCGTACGA
The DNA here is from genome assembly GCA_936439885.1 of Nowickia ferox. Taxonomy (NCBI): domain Eukaryota; kingdom Metazoa; phylum Arthropoda; class Insecta; order Diptera; family Tachinidae; genus Nowickia; species Nowickia ferox. The sequence continues at coordinate 36,855,195 of OW387027.1, forward strand.
AAATTGTAAACTACTTTTGACATTCAGGCGTTCACACTACACGAGAAAAAAATTAATCACCTGAGTACTTGCATATTCTTTATATAAATTTACTTTGGTTTAAAGTAAGCGATAATATAACAAAAAAATTAGTGCACAGCCATAAAAATTTTGCTCTGATTATTATCATAACCATTATTACACTACACACAAAAAAGTAATATGAATGAGTTTGTAATATTAATTAAAATATTTGTAATATTAATTAAAAAATTAATTAAATTTTCACCTATAAACAATTTGATAATATCAATTAAGTTTTTCCACTCAAATTAATTAATACAATTAAAAATTTAATTGAATCAATTAAATTATTAATTGAAAACATTAATTGGTGAATACTTTTTTATGCAACAAATGATGACTTTTGGCAAAAACACAAGGACTGTCCAGTACAAAAAATTTTCAAACAAATGTTTGTTCGAAATAAAACTTAGTTTCCGTAAATATTTTGTTCTGTTCCAGTAAATTGTTTGTTGCAAAATAACTGTATACAAAAGAAACAGACTATGGCGCACAGCGCTTTGTTCCATAGACAAAAATACAAAAAATAATCATGTCTTATATTGCAATACAAGTTATGCAGTCTGATAGGTGACAATCTAACTCAAGCCAGTTTGAAAGAATTTTAAAGTCTAAGTTCTTATTGACCCCACCGAGGGGGGTAAAATTCAATGAATTTTGTGCCTCAATTACTAAGCAAAAAGTATAGTTTTGACCGTTTCATTCAAACAATTGTATTAATTTCAGTTTTTTGAGTAAACAGAAAAAATTATTGTTGAATTTTTTTCAATTAAGTGATTGCTTAGAAAAAAATAATATATTTGATTAATATTTTAATAGAATATACGTTTATATTAATTGAATTTACAGCTCTATCAAAAAAGTGTTATCAACAAAGCTTAACTCAGAATACTATGAAATGTTTAACGATAATTACATATTAATTGTATGTAAATAATTTAACTTTTATATTTATGTGTGAAAATCGAGCTGTTTTTACAGTATGCCACATTGTTTTGAAAAAATATGTTCAATTAAATAACTCAATTAATATTTTAATTTGGTTTTGATATTGTATATGGGAGAACAAAAACTACTCAGCTTAATTTGTTTTGATTCGTAGTAATTTTGATATGCGTTGAATAAAAATAAAATATTAATATAATATAAAAACAAAAAATTCATTTTGTTCCTTCTTGTTGAGAAATACCAAGCAAATAACAATAAGAAATACAAGCTTATAGACCAAATGTGGATGGTAAAGTTAGTACATTGGCGGTATTTGGGGTTCGATGAAAATATCCCTGCGTAAGTACATATGGAAAATATCGTAGCCTTTCTTTAACATCCAATCGCAAAATACACACACAATTCAAAGAAAAGCTACGATGTTCTGCAAGACTATCAAACACCAAATACGGCCATTGTACTTTTGTGCACCATTCGAACTTCAAAAGCCATACGAAACAGCAGTTAGGCTTTTGGCACACTTTTGAAATTTTGTTCCCTCTGTTTGAAATTGTTTATACATAATAAAACATAATTTTTTCTATTTTTACAATATTAGATTTTTCTAGATTTCAATTACCATTTTAATTGAATCTTTAAAAATTTTTAATTAGTTTTTTAATTGAATCTTAAAAAATATTTCAATTAATTTTTTAATTGAATCTTTAAAAATATTTCAATTAAATTTTAATCGAATCTTTAAAAAACCATTAATTAAATTTTTAGGTAATGTAATATTTTTTTATTGAAAAAATCAAAAAAATGTTAAATTAAAATAGATGAGTTAATAATAAAACTAATTAATTTTTTAACTGAATCTTTGTTTTTTTTTAATTCAACTAAAAAACCTTCAATTTTCATGGAGTATTAAAAAGAAACAAAAAATATGGTCTTCTGTTTTTTTTCTGTTTTTGATTATTTGTTAGATTTTTAAAAAATTTTTTTACAAGTCCAAATGATCGATTTTGGTTCGAATTTTTCCATTTTTCAAGGAGATTTAAGGAAAAAAACTAAAAACATTTGAAATAAGTAAAATGATTTAACTGTTTGCGACAAAAAATAATAAATAAGTAATTTTAATGAAAAAAATATTGTATTCTCTTTTTTAAGCTACAAGTGGGCGCTGAGGTCACAAATTAGGGGAGTTTTTAATGTTTTAGAAAATTAATTGCAAAACTTTTTTCAAATAAGAATAAATTTTTTTATTTTTTATGGCGTAGTATATTTCCTATAAAATGCATAACAATTCGAATTAAAAATTTGCATTTCATAATTTTTCATTGCTTTAAAAATCGTATGTAATTGACTTAGCGTGAAAAATTTCCTAAAATTATATTGAATACAATATAAAAAAGAAAAAAAATATGGTCTTCTGGGTTTTTTCCTGTTTCTAAAGTGTTAAGTTGCAACAAAAAAAATTATAAAATTCTAACCACAACTTAAAAGCAAATCAATTCAAAAATTGCATATTTTGCTTATTTTATCCACTTTTCAATAGCTTACAATAACTTCTAAATAACAAAAAAACCGTAACAAAGTAGAGGGGTAATGGTGGCGGACGGCATGTTTTAGGAATTCAAAACCGGGAAAAACCAAAATATGTTGGCAACCCTGTTACAAATGGGGGATTTTGGGGATTTTCATGCTGAGATTTTGTGAGAAAAAAGTGTGTGTGAGTGCTATTCTTTGTTTATGTGTATGTACTCGTATGTATATATGAGTAAATTATTAATGGCGGAGATAGTCCAAGTTTGGGAATTCAAAACCGGGAAAAAACAAAAATTTTGGCAACCCTGTTACGAATGAGGGGATTTTGGGCATTTGAGATTTCGTTAGGCTGGTTGTGTGTGTGTGTGTGAGTTTGATTATTTATGTGTATGTTTGTATACTTGTATGCACAGCTTTTGTTGTTATTGTAGAGAAACGTTGTGCTTACAGCGGATGTATCTATATGTATGTGTGTATGACAGTGTGTGTGTTTGTGTATGAGTATGTGTGTGTGTGTGTGTGTGTATTTACATGTTTGTTTGATGGTGTCCGATACTTTTGTTGAACTGGCAGATAATCATTATTATATCGAGTAGCAAATGTTGATGGTGAAAATATGCTGACTAGCTTTTCACTTTCACTTGTCACCAGTACTACCAGTCATTGAAAATCTACTAGTAACACTAAAACAATTGATTAGGTAGTGACTACGTAGTTCTTATGCGGTCATGATACATACCAACCAGACAGTTAGTTACTAGTACATTTCTATAATTTAAGTACATACAAATGTATGTATATTGACAAGTTATTGACAATTCCACCACAAATACACCATATCTGTTTTTTCTCCTTCTTTTATACTGACGGATCGAAGAAAACTTATTATACCAAATTGTTACTAGAATTTTAGTGTTGACACAAAGTCACTTGCTCCCAGTCTGACTGTAGGGTAGTGACAAGGGATCTGTGTATTTGTGTGTATGTAGTGGTTGTTATTTGATAGACTTTGGTTTGCTCTTTTGAGTTGTCGTTGCTATGCGTATGTAGGGTTATTGTATGTATGCATTTATGTTTTTTCTCTGGGGAAATAATCTAATAGCTGCAGAGAGTGGCAACCCTGTTGGAAGTGGACAGGGAATGTATTTGGTAATGTATGTAGATGTTCTTGGATTCATGTATGTGATCGTATCTATTTTTGCTTTGAAGAATATCATTGCTTGTGTGAATTACATCAACACTTTTTCATGCATATTTACAAATTAATGTATATATGTTTTCAAGGCTATTGACGTTGCTATTCTTATGGAGATAGAAAATATTGTGTTGACATAGGTTTTATATCTACAAGTGAATTTCAGATATTAAATGTTTTGAGTCCAATCAGGTTGATAAGAAGAGCTTTTGAAAAGGGGTAATGATATGTTTATTTCAGTATATTTTACTTTAATGTAACAATTATAAGAAATAGGTTTTGGAGAAATACAGCAAAAACTTATAGAAGCTTTCACATGGCCCGATTTTTCTCGTACCTTTATATTGCAAACTGATGCTAGCGATTTTGTTCTGGATGTTGCTGTGTATATGAATTTCATCATATATCGTAATACCAACAGAGAATTGGGGCAAATGTGTATGTGCGTGTGTATGTATATATATATATATATATATATATGTGTGTGTGTGTGTGTATATATGAATTTCATCATATGTCGTAATAAATTAGATTCGATGACTACTACGCGATTCTCATAAGTAGAAGAAATAATGTAGATTGTCATCAGTCTGCTCTGATATCTCAACAAGTGACAACCTATTTACCCAATCAAAATTTTTAAAGTGATTGAAATCCAAACACTATCAAAGTGCTAAAACTAACAACTGTTTGTTAAACAAGTTTATAGTGTATAAAAAATAATTAAATAAATTGTTTATAACTAAAATAAATTGCTTATAAATAAAATAATTAAATAAATTGTTTATAAATAAAATAATTAAATTAATTAATAAACAAATAAATAATTAAATTAAATTAATACTACAAGTTGTACCATCTGCAATAAAGTCTTTATGACTCAAACAAAACTAAATCAGCATATGGAAACGCACTCATATGCTAACCAATCGAAGGCTATGCTTGGAACTAGTAAGCTAAGTCTTCAAAACAAATATTGTGAGGATTGTGATGAGATGATCCCATTAATTGGTTATATGGCTCATGTCAGAACCACAAAACATAAAAACAGTTGTCAGCAAGAACGGATTGGAGATTTTCTCACTAAAAGAGCAAGTAACTTCAATGGGAGGATCGAGACATATATCCTCCTCAATAAAAATGTGGGTGTCTTGTTTCCGGAGGAGTTTCTGAAATCTACCAAGAGCTCCATAGTATAACAACTCAATGAACGTAGTAGGATACATACTACATTTAAATTTAATATGGAGCTCACATGTGATTATGTGAAGATGGTGAATGATGAGATGAATGTTTCCCAACTTGTACATATTTCGAAAATGATGTTGGTGACTTTGTCTGATGACATAGAGGATATGTACAAGAAACAAGCCGAGGAGCTAAGAGCCAAAATGGAAGAATTTCAAGAGAGGGATAGCGGATGGACATTGATTTCAATAAATTCCCTTGAAGTTAATATAAACAAGGCGTCCATAATAAGAGGATCGAGCTTTATCCCTCTTCCAAAAAATATTGCAATGAAACGTGCATGCATAAATATCGAGAACAATGATATTTATTGCTTTAAATGGTATCTCATTGCGGCTTTGTACACAAATAGCGGTCTGAATCCTAAACAACGGAAAAACTTTAAAAATTACAATATTACAAATATTTCTGATGAGAATATTAATACAGGGGAAATTGTATTAAATTTTAAAGACCTAGAGTTTCCACTCTCATTGAAGCAGATAAAACAATTCGAGAATCAAAATGATGTGAGCATAAACGTATTTGGTCATAATGGAACATCACTTATAAGACCATACTATGTAACGAAAGGAGAAACACACATTCATATTAATCTCTTATTGCTCCAGTCCAATGAAAACTACCACTATGTACTCATCAAGGATATATCAAAGTAAGTTTCATTTGTGCATTTATGAAAAATCTGCTTTCATCTCTATTTAAAAAGTTACTTCCTATTGTTATATTTATTTATATCGTATTGGTATTTTATATATGTATTTTCTTCAGACTCCTTCGTTCCAGCATAATATCGCATAATCATAAGATCATGATATGCAACACCTGCCTATATCATACACATGATGATTATGTGTATAATCATCATAAAAATGTTTGTGTGAAAAAAGTCATCAGAATGCCAGAAGGTGAATCTATTATCAAGTTTAAAAACTGCTACAAACAGTTAGATGTACCATTCGTAATCTACGCGGACTTTGAGTCTATTTTAGAAAAAGTTGATAATGCTGTAAGTAAAAGTACCACAAATGTACAGAAACATCATGCTTGTGCATTCGGTTATTTTATTAATTGTAGTTTCAAGAGAGAAAATAATTTATATAGACATTATTTTGGTGAAGATTCGGCGAATATATTTATCAAAAAAATTATTGAAGATTGTCAGATATTTATTTAAATTATTTACTTAAAGTTAAGAAAATGGTTATAACCCCAATAGAAATAGCTCAATATAATAATGCAAAAAATTGTCATATATGTAAGAAAATATTAAATAACGATAAAGTTAGAGATCATTGTCATCTTACGGGCAATTATCGTGGGGCAGCTCATAGCGAATGTAATTTGAATTATAAAACACCTCAGTTTATACCGGTTATATTGCATAATCTTTCCGCATATGATATACACCTATTTTTCAAAGAACTTTCTTCTATAAAATATTCTACAATAAAAGTGATTCCCCAGAACCAGAGCGTTATATTTCTCTTTTAATTTTCATCAAGATACGAGATACGATTTATAGCCTCCTTTAGATTTATGGCTTTGAGTTTAGATACTTTAACGAAAAATCTTGATAGCAATGATTTCAATACTGTTCGATCATGTTTCGTTGATGAAGGTCATTTCAACCTGATTAGAAGAAAGGGTGTATTTCCATACTATTATATGGATTCCACGACAAAGTTTAAGGAAACTAAACTCCCTAGTAGAGAAGAGTTCTTCAATATTCTAACGAATGAAGAATGTTATGTAGTCGAGTATGAACATGCTCAAAAAATATGGAGGGAGTTTAACTGTAAAACCCTCCTTGACTATACTGAGCTCTACTTAAAGACAGATGTTCTTCTTCTAACCGACGTGTTTGAAAATTTTAGGAAAACTTGTAAAGGTATATACGATTTGGACCCCTGTCACCATTATACAGCACCAGGCTTATCTTTGGATGCAATGTTGAAAACCACAAAAGTTTCACTGGAACAGTTCACTGATTCTGAAATGTACATGTTTATGCAAAACGGAATTAGAGGTGGAATAGTTCAATGTTCGCAAAGATATTCAAAAGCGAATAATAAGTATTTGGAAGATTTTGATAAAGAAAAGCCTTCAGAATTTCTTGTATACTTAGACGCCAATAACCTTTACGGTTGGGCGATGTCCGAATATCTTCCTTGCGGAGAATTTGAGTGGATATGTGATACAATTTGGAAGTGGATATAGATTATCCCGATTCAGTACATGATCTACATAATGATTTGCCATTTTGCCCCCAAAATAAGGCCCTGGGGGGATCCAAAATCATAAAATTAGTTGCAGACTTACACTCAAAAACAAATTACACCATACACTATAGAATTTTAAAACAAGCCATTTCAAATGGCATCATCTCAAAACAAATCCATAGAATACTCAGATTTAAGCAATCCCCTTGGCTTAAAAAATATATTGACAACAACATTCGAAATGTTGTTTAAAATTTTTATGAATTCGGCTGTAAGCATTTAATAAGAGCCAATGCAAATTTTATTATAATGTTTAAGTAAGATGAGAAAAAATATTAAGCACGTCTATAGGGATCATGTAGTCAGTAATATGAATTTTAAAAAGGTTTAAGAAATTTGTAAAGTGTTGGAAGGATAAATATGGAATTTTGAATATAAGCACAGATAATGAATTAAATGATGGTCGCTATAGAAAGCAATTTGACTATTTCATAACTATATAAGCAACTACTCATAAAAGATTACCTTTAGTTATTAATCTAACTTTAAACTTGATACATCTATTTGCTATAACCTCATCTGATACTTGATAAGCTGATCTGAAAACCAGACCAGGTCCTGATAAGCTGATCTGAAAACCAGACCAGGTCCTGATAAGCTGATCTGAAAACCAGACCAGGTACTGATAAGCTGATCTGATACCTGATCTAATAGCTGATACCTGTTCTGCTATTTGCTATTAGCAAACATGGATGAGATGGTGTTAAAGCAGTTGGTATCGATAAGAAAGTATCTAATGAAATTTAATGGAATTTCATAATATTGTGAAATTCAATTCCTCTTGTGTAGAACCTTTCAAAGATAACAAAACTGTGCATGTTTAAGCGACATGAAAACAAACAACAAAAATTTGCAAATAAACAAAAAGAAAAATTTTTTGATCTAGTGAAGTAAAGCCAATACATAAGCAAAATATAAAAATGTAGACATTTGTAGTTAAAATTTCTATGTAGTAAATTTAAGCTGAAATAAAAAACCATTTACATATTTTATTATTTTTTCAATATTTTATTTAACAGTTTTTCTTAAAAATCTTAGTACTAATACAAATTCAACTCTATGTATAAATAAAAATATACAGATATAAAAAGAAAAAAAAAACATCATTAATCTAATATTTTATTTTTATTTACAAATAATTTAGGTATAGGTAAAAAGATAAAAGTTTTAAACCATTCAATTTTAACATGCTTTTGGGTGAATAAAATACTAAAATTAATAAGATACATTCATAAACAAATAAGTAAATAATAAATAAATTAATAAATAATTAAATAAATATATTAATAATTAAATACAATTAGTACAAAATTAAATTAATAAATAATTAAATAAATATATTAATAAATAAATACAAATAATACAAAATTAAATTCTCGTTGTCATCTTACATGCAATTTAGTAGGAATCATTCTATTCTACATCCATTGTTTCATTGTTTCGGTCTATGTAATGTCCCCAAGCTGTATAGTTGATGTGTTTTAGATCTAAACAAAAACATTTCATCCGAGATAATTTTGGATTCGAATAAGCAACTTTTGTAATCATTAATGGACAACTTTTTAATAACAGACTTTTTGACCCCTTTTGATTTTTTAACAGATTCCGAGCGAAGAGTCGATAGAGAATACATTTTTGCTCTTAACCTAACAACCTCTGTCATTATATCCCCAATTGTTTTCATCTTTCATCATTCCCAAAACCTTCTTATTGAGTAGCGGCAAAGGAAATTGATTATCTATAGGATATTCTGACGTATCAAAATTCAAACTAATATCATTACGGATGTCATCGTAAAAATCATCAGTTTTAATTGAATAAATAAATGAGTCAGTATCCATATAGTTGAGAGAAATGTTCTCTCCAAACTTAGGCTTCATGAAGCAATAATGGAAGTCATACATTCTCCACTTCGATAACTCCAGTACTGTGAAACCAACATATATGGGTTTATCATATAATGGTTGCATTTTTTCTAACTCTACCGCATACATATCACCAGAAAATTTTGTCAACTGCTTAAAATTTGGTTTCGCAATTAATGCTCTGAGACCTAAATGATTCCTGTTTGTCGTTTCCCAAGATGACGTAATTCTAATGTCCCTACGTTTTTCAATGTTTTCCATTGTCTTCCCGTAAACAGCATTGTTTAAAAGTTTGAAGAAATCTTTTTCAAAATTATTTTTAGCATTTGTCCTATGAAATGTGTTTAAGTCAATATATTTTTTAAGCCAAGGGGATTGCTTAAATCTGAGTATTCTATGGATTTGTTTTAAGATGAGGCCATTTGAAATGGCTTGTTTTAAAATTCTATGTATGGTATGGTGTAATTTGTTTTTGAGTGTAAGTCTGCAACTAATTTTTTGATTTTGGATCCCCCCAGGGCCTTATTTTGGGGACAAAATGGCAAATCATTATGTAGATCATGCACTGAATCGGGATAATCTATATCCACTTCCAAAATGTACCCATACTCTGCAGTATCAGAAATTTTTTTAACATCAAAATCAGTGTCAAATACCCACTCAAATTCACCGCAAGGAAGATATTCCGACATCGCCCAACCATACAAGTTGTTAGCGTCTAAGTATACAAGAAATTCTGATGGTTTTGATGCATCAAAATTTTCCAAATATTTGTTATTCGCCTTCGAATATCTTTGCGAGCATTGAACTAGTCCACCTCTAATTCCGTTTTGCATAAACATATACATTTCGGAATCAGTGAACTGTTCCAGTGAAACTTCTGTGGTTTTCAACATTGCATCCAAAGATAATCCTGGTGCTGTATAATAGTGGCAGGGGTCCAAATCGTATATATCTCTACAAATGTTTCTAAAATTTTCAAACACGTCGGTTAGAAGAAGAACATCTGTCTTTAAGTAGAGTTCAGTATAGTCAAGGAGGGTTTTACAGTTAAACTCTCTCCATATTTTTTGAGCATGTTCATACTCGACTACATCACATTCTTCATTCGTTAGCATATTGAAGAACTCTTCTCTACTAGGGAGTTTAATTTCCTTAAACTTAATCATGGAATCCATGTAAGAGTACGGAAATACACCCTTTCTTCTAATCAGGTTGAAATGAGCTTCATCAACGAAACATGACCGAATAGTATTAAAATCATTGCTATCAAGATTTTTCGCTAACGTATCTAATCGAAGCCATAAATCTAAACGAGTCTATAAATCTTATTTCGAATCCATATTTTTCATCTAATCTGATGAAAATTGAAAGAGAAATATAACTCTCTGTGTTCTGGGGAATCACTTTTATTGTAGAATATTTTATAGAAGAAAGTTCTTTGAAAAATAGGTGCATATCATATGCGGAAAGATTATGCAATATAACCGGTATAAACTGAGGTGTTTTATAATTTAAATTACATTCGCTATGAGCTGCCCCACGATAATTGCCCGTAAGATGACAATGATCTCTAACTTTATCGTTATTTAATATTTTCTTACATATATGACAATTTTTTGCATTATTATATTGAGCTATTTCTATTGGGGTTATAACCATTTTCTTAACTTTAAGTAAATAATTTAAATAAATATCTGACAATCTTCAATAATTTTTTTGATAAATCTATTCGCCGAATCTTCACCAAAATAATGTCTATATAAATTATTTTCTCTCTTGAAACTACAATTAATAAAATAACCGAATGCACAAGCATGATGTTTCTGTACATTTGTGGTACTTTTACTTACAGCATTATCAACTTTTTCTAAAATAGACTCAAAGTCCGCGTAGATTACGAATGGTACATCTAACTGTTTGTAGCAGTTCTTAAACTTGATAATAGATTCACCTTCTGGCATTCTGATGACTTTTTTCACACAAACATTTTTATGATGATTATACACATAATCATCATGTGTATGATATAGGCAGGTGTTGCATATCATGATCTTATGATTATGCGATATTATGCTGGAACGAAGGAGTCTGAAGAAAATACATATATAAAATACCAATACGATATAAATAAATATAACAATAGGAAGTAACTTTTTAAATAGAGATGAAAGCAGATTTTTCATAAATGCACAAATGAAACTTACTTTGATATATCCTTGATGAGTACATAGTGGTAGTTTTCATTGGACTGGAGCAATAAGAGATTAATATGAATGTGTGTTTCTCCTTTCGTTACATAGTATGGTCTTATAAGTGATGTTCCATTATGACCAAATACGTTTATGCTCACATCATTTTGATTCTCGAATTGTTTTATCTGCTTCAATGAGAGTGGAAACTCTAGGTCTTTAAAATTTAATACAATTTCCCCTGTATTAATATTCTCATCAGAAATATTTGTAATATTGTAATTTTTAAAGTTTTTCCGTTGTTTAGGATTCAGACCGCTATTTGTGTACAAAGCCGCAATGAGACACCATTTAAAGCAATAAATATCATTGTTCTCGATATTTATGCATGCACGTTTCATTGCAATCTTTTTTGGAAGAGGGTTAAAGCTCGATCCTCTTATTATGGACGCCTTGTTTATATTAACTTCAAGGGAATTTATTGAAATCAATGTCCATCCGCTATCCCTCTCTTGAAATTCTTCCATTTTGGCTCTTAGCTCCTCGGCTTGTTTCTTGTACATATCCTCTATGTCATCAGACAAAGTCACCAACATCATTTTCGAAATATGTACAAGTTGGGAAACATTCATCTCATCATTCACCATCTTCACATAATCACATGTGAGCTCCATATTAAATTTAAATGTAGTATGTATCCTACTACGTTCATTGAGTTGTTGTACTATGGAGCTCTTGGTAGATTTCAGAAACTCCTCCGGAAACAAGACACCCACATTTTTGTTGAGGAGGATATATGTCTCGATCCTCCCATTGAAGTTACTTGCTCTTTTAGTGAGAAAATCTCCAATCCGTTCTTGCTGACAACTGTTTTTATGTTTTGTGGTTCTGACATGAGCCATATAACCCATTAATGGGATCATCTCATCACAATCCTCACAATATTTGTTTTGAAGACTTAGCTTACTAGTTCCAAGCATAGCCTTCGATTGGTTAGCATATGAGTGCGTTTCCATATGCTGATTTAGTTTTGTTTGAGTCATAAAGACTTTATTGCAGATGGTACAACTTGTAGTATTAATTTTATTTAATTATTTATTTGTTTATTAATTAATTTAATTATTTTATTTATAAACAATTTATTTAATTATTTTATTTATAAGCAATTTATTTTAGTTATAAACAATTTATTTAATTATTTTTTATACACTATAAACTTGTTTAACAAACAGTTGTTAGTTTTAGCACTTTGATAGTGTTTGGATTTCAATCACTTTAAAAATTTTGATTGGGTAAATAGGTTGTCACTTGTTGAGATATCAGAGCAGACTGATGACAATCTACATTATTTCTTCTACTTATGAGAATCGCGTAGTAGTCATCGAATCTAATTTATTACGACATATGATGAAATTCATATACACACACACACACACACACACACACACACATATATATATATATATACATACACACGCACATACACATTTGCCCCAATTCTCTGTTGGTATTACGATATATGATGAAATTCATATACACAGCAACATCCAGAACAAAATCGCTAGCATCAGTTTGCAATATAAAGGTACGAGAAAAATCGGGCCATGTGAAAGCTTCTATAAGTTTTTGCTGTATTTCTCCAAAACCTATTTCTTATAATTGTTACATTAAAGTAAAATATACTGAAATAAACATATCATTACCCCTTTTCAAAAGCTCTTCTTATCAACCTGATTGGACTCAAAACATTTAATATCTGAAATTCACTTGTAGATATAAAACCTATGTCAACACAATATTTTCTATCTCCATAAGAATAGCAACGTCAATAGCCTTGAAAACATATATACATTAATTTGTAAATATGCATGAAAAAGTGTTGATGTAATTCACACAAGCAATGATATTCTTCAAAGCAAAAATAGATACGATCACATACATGAATCCAACAACATATACATACATTACCAAATACATTCCCTGTCCACTTCCAACAGGGTTGCCACTCTCTGCAGCTATTAGATTATTTCCCCAGAGAAAAAACATAAATGCATACATACAATAACCCTACATACGCATAGCAACGACAACTCAAAAGAGCAAACCAAAGTCTATCAAATAACAACCACTACATACACACAAATACACAGATCCCTTGTCACTACCCTACAGTCAGACTGGGAGCAAGTGACTTTGTGTCAACACTAAAATTCTAGTAACAATTTGGTATAATAAGTTTTCTTCGATCCGTCAGTATAAAAGAAGGAGAAAAAACAGATATGGTGTATTTGTGGTGGAATTGTCAATAACTTGTCAATATACATACATTTGTATGTACTTAAATTATAGAAATGTACTAGTAACTAACTGTCTGGTTGGTATGTATCATGACCGCATAAGAACTACGTAGTCACTACCTAATCAATTGTTTTAGTGTTACTAGTAGATTTTCAATGACTGGTAGTACTGGTGACAAGTGAAAGTCAAAAGCTAGTCAGCATATTTTCACCATCAACATTTCCTACTCGATATAATAATGATTATCTGCCAGTTCAACAAAAGTATCGGACACCATCAAACAAACATGTAAATACACACACACACACACACACACATACTCATACACACACACACACACACTGTCATACACACATACATATAGATACATCCGCTGTAAGCACAACGTTTCTCTACAATAACAACAAAAGCTGTGCATACAAGTATACAAACATACACATAAATAATCAAACTCACACACACACACACACAACCAGCCTAGCGAAATCTCAAATGCCCAAAAACCCCTCATTCGTAACAGGGTTGCCAAAATTTTTGTTTTTTCCCGGTTTTGAATTCCCAAACTTGGACTATCGTCCCCATTACTAATCTACTTATATGCACTTGTGTGTCCAGCTTTTGTTGTTATTGTAGGGAAACGTTGTGCTTACAGTGGATTTATGGATGTACATACATATCTGTGAGTGTTTGCAAACTTGTATGTTTGCCAGTATCCACTACTTTTGTTGTAGTGGCAGACAAACATTATACCCTGTAGGAAATGTCGATGGTGAAAATGTACTGGCTCGCTTTTGACTTTGTAACCAGTACTACTCCAAAAATATTCCTCATGCAATGCTTTGTGCTATAGACATAGTGACTACTTAGTTCTTATGGGAAAATGGAGACATACCAATCAGACAGTTAGTTACGGGTACATTTCTATAATTTCGTGCATACAAATGTATGTATATTGACAAGTTATTGACAATTCCACCACAAATACGTCATATCTGTTTTCTCTCTTTCTTTTATACTGACGGATAAAAGAAAACTTATTATACTACAATTGTCACTAGAATTTTAGTGTTGACACAAATGCACTTGGTCCCAGTCTGACTGCAGGGTAGTAACAAGGGATCTGTGTGTTTGTGTGTATGTAGTGATCGTTATTTGATTGACTTTGGTTTGCTCCTCTGAGTTTTCATTGCTTTGCGTATGTATGATTATTATTGTATGTATAAATTTATTTTTGGGATCTCTGGGGAAATAATCTAATAGCTGTAGGTAGTGGCACTCGGGATAGATGTTTGCAATGGAGGGGAATAGATAATGTATTTGGTAATGTATGTATTTATGTATGTTTATGTTGTTGGATTATTGTATGTGATCGTATCTATTTTTGCTTTGAAGAATATCATTACTTGTGTGAATTACATCAACACTTCTTCATACATATTTACATATGCCTGTATATATGTTTTGCAGACTATTGACGTTGCTATTCTTATGGAGATAGAAAAATATTGTGTTGGCATAGGTTGATAAGCAGAGTTTTATGAATAGGGGTAATGATATTTTTATTTTAGTATATTTTACTTTAATTTAACAATTGTAGAAAAAAGCTTTTGCGAAAATAAAGCCTGCACTCACGTGTCCCGATTTTTCCTATACCTTCATATTGATGCTAGCGATTTTGGTCTGGGTGTTGCTGTGTATATGAATTTATCATATACCGTAAGGGCAACAGAGAAATTAGATTTGCTGAGTACTACTCGATTCTCATATGAATCGTGGGGATGTGTGTATGTATGTGCGTGTGTGTGTGTGTGTGTGTGTGTGTGGGTGTGTATATGAATTTCATAATATGTCGTAATACCATCAGAGAAATTAGATTTGATGACTACTACGTGATTCTCATGTAACCAGCGTTGCCACTGTGTGTGTAATAGTGCAAAATCTGTACTATTTAAAGTTCTTTTCACTATTTGTGCACCATACATTTTTTGTGTAATTTTGCACTATTTTATATGTTTTAAAACAATAACAGCCGACTTAATACAAAAATTTACAGACGAAACTTCATGCCTGCGGGAAATCCCCATGGCTCTAATAAAGTTTATTATAAAGATATTAACCAAACAATATTGCTGTAAATGTTAATGAAAGTCCAACAAAATTTTTAATAAGGCCCAAATTATAGTAAACATATTTAGAAGATTTGCTGAGAAATCTCGGATCCTATTATAAACGTAATGTAAACTCCGAGAACTTCTACGATATTTCCCACTAGAGAGCCATACAATCTTACCACCTATTATAACGTAATTGTTATCATTAACAGCTTGTTGTATTGAAACTGCTCCGGAAAAATATGAAGTATTGAGATTATATTGAAGATTGGAAGTTTTTAAAGATCATTCAAAAATAACTCAATCAATGTTTTCTGCATTAGATGGAAAATGTACAAAATATTATTTGGAGTTCCTTTCACATTCTCTTGGACGTTTAATTAATCTTAATTTAATGTTTTAAAGCGAATCCCTGCTTTTGTACAAATTACAAGCTGAAGTAGTCAAAGTTGTGCAAATTTGTTCTTGTCTAATTACACAAAAGCTGATTTTTTTTAAAACAAAATGAGTTATTTTTGGTTGAGCAATAAAAACGAGGAACTTGTTATACAGCGAAGTGAAATTTACCTTTATTTAGCTGCTTAAAATAATGTTCCTAAACACAACAAATTGTAATGTATAAAAATTTTAGACCATAAAGAACTTAATCTATGAGATAAATTGGATGTTTTGAAATTTATAAGTCTAAAAATTTTCAAAATAAAAACTGTGCTGGCTATATTCTCTTTCTAAATTTAATAGTTATGATATAACCATTCTTAAACGCTGCTGTTGAAAGAGCTTTTTTTATTAAACTGAACTTAATTAAAACTGATACCCCAAAAATGAGTTACCAGCTTATACAGTAGCACCGATTTTAAAATTGTGGTGCAAATTTTTAGTTTAAAATTATGAAAAGATGATATGATTTAAAAAAGCTAAAGAATGTACATATAAGTATCGCTCAGTACTTCGAGTTAAATGAGTTTAAATTAAGAAAAGAAAAATCGAGAGCACCTTATTCTCCTGTCTTAAATAATATTTTATGAAATTTTGACAAAATATTAAGAGGAAAATGGTAAATTATTATTCGTTGAAGTAAATATTTGTGAATTAGTGAATTTTATGTAATATTTTTAATTTTGTTGTACGTTTTTTATAAATTTAAAAAAAATATCTCCTTTTAAATTTCAATTAACTAAAACACTAATAAAATAATTAAATTTTTTCTGAGATTTTGTTGCACTATTTCATTTGGTTTTGCACTATTTTAGACTTGCAGCTGTGTAATTTCTTTTTCCACCAGTGGCAACGCTGCATGTAACGTAACGCGATGCCAATTTAGCGCGTTTCGCACTAGATTTAGCGCGTTTTAACTATGCCAAACGCGCTTTTTTCGTCTTAGCGCGTTTACTTAAAAAAGCGCTAAATTAGCGCGTTTTGAATAAAGTCATCATTATTTCAGTTCAATATTTTTTTTGCATAAATTTAACAATTTCTAGGTTTCAAAACTCATAAAATTTTTTAAATTGGTTAATGATTCAGCTGTCGCAAATAAAATTCTCTTGACTATGGTTAGAATTAAAAATGCATTTTAATACTGTAAATGGCAAATATTTTGAAATTCACAACTAAAAATATGTACTCCTACTCGTGACCAAAAAAAATTTATATAACTTATTAAGCATATATTCTAACTGAAGTACAAAAAAAAAATAGCTCAGAACCGTCTCGATCAAGTCACCTTTCAAACAGAAAAAAACCAAATCAAACTCCGTTCAGCCGTTTGGTCTGTGCGTGGACACGGACAGACACACAGATACACAGCCACACACTACAAACTTCACTACTCTCTTTGGTCGGGGGTTAAAAATAAAAACTAAGGATTTCGATTATTTGGAAGACAATTCTGATTCTGTATTAAATGATTTTAGTTATTTAGGATATAATTTTGAAGAAACAATATTATAAAATCTGAAAAGAGTTACTAAAAAAAATCAATTGTATTTACTAATACTTGTATTAAAATTTAATTTAGCGCGTAGGAAAATAGCGTGGTTTGGCTATAAATAGTTGACAATGCTGAAACTTAGCGCGTTCTAGCGCGTTTTGCGAAGGGGAATAGCGCGTTTGGGTTATAAATAGTTGGTATCGCTGTTGTCATCAGTATACTCTGATATCTCAACAAGTCACAACCTATTTTCCAAACCAAATTTTTGAAGTGTTTGAAAACAAAAAAAAATACAAAAGTGCTAAAACTAATTATTGTTCGTTAAACAAGTTTAAAGTGTATAAAAAAAAATAAAAAAAATTGTTTATAAATAAAATAATTAAATAAATTAAATTGTTTATAAATAAAATAAGTAAATAAATTATAAACAAATAAATAAATAATAAAAATAATTAAATAAAATGAATACCGCAAGTTGTCCCTTCTGCAATAAAGTCTGTATGACTCAAACAAAAGTGAATGAGCAAATAGAAACGCACACCTATGATAGCCAGAAGGCGATGTTGGGAATTAGTAAGCTAAATATTAAAAACAAATATTGTGAGGATTGTGATGAGATGATTCCATCAAATGGTTGCATGACTCACGTCAGAACCATAAAACACAAAAACAGCTGTCAGCAAGAACATATTAACGATTTTCTCACTAGAAGAATAAGTAACTTCAATGGGAGGATCGAGAAATATATCCTCCCAACAAAAATGTGGGTGTCTTGTTTCCGGAGGAGTTTCTCGCATCTGCAAAGAGCTCCATAGTAAAACAACTTAATATGGAGCATGTGATTATATGAAAATGGTAAATGACGAGATGAATGTTACCCAACTTGTGCACATCTCAAAGATGATGTTGGTGACCCTCTCTGATGACATAGAGATGTACAAAAAACAGACCGATGAGCTTAGAGCCAAAATGGAAGAATTTCAAGAGAGGGATAGCGGATGGACCTTGATTTCAATAAATTCCCTTGAAGTTAATATAAACAAGGCGTCCATAATAAGAGGATCGATCTTTATCCCTCTCCCAAAAAATATTGCAGTAAAATGCGCATGCATAAATGTCAAGAACAATGATGTTTATTGTTTTAAATGGTCTATCATTGCTGCTTTGTACACAGATAGTGGTTTAAATCGAAGACAACGGAAAAACTTTAGAAATTACAATATTACAAATATTTCTGATGAGAATGAAAATCTTATTTACAAATAAAACTATTTGTAAATACTGAACTCACCGTTTATACGTAGATAGCATTCATTACTATCTGTGTACTATATTGCCACACATTATTATCTGTGTATTATACTTTTTACAAAACAAAAATAATTGGCAACATTTTACAACTTATTTGCAAATAGTTGCGTTATTTGCATATAGTTTTCGTGAGTTATTAACTTACAATAAAAAAGTTATACGCTTTCGACTTTTATTTTCAAATAAGAAGTGCGTATAAACGGGATAAATATTAATATAGGCGCAATTGTATTAAATTTTGAAGGCCTATAGTTTCCACTCCCATTGAAGCAGATAAGACAATTTGAAAATAAAAATGATGTGAGCATAAATGTATTTGGTCATAATGGAACATCACTTATAGGGCCATACTGTGTAACGAAAGGAGAGAAACACGTTCATATTAATCTGCTATTGCTCCAGTCAAATGAAAACTTCCACTATGTGCTCATCAAAGATATATCAAAGTAAGTTTCATTTATGTATTTATTAAAAATTTCTTACATCTTTATAAAAAATTTACTTGTTATTGTTATATTTATTTACATATTATTTTATTTTTGTATCTTCTTCAGACTTCTTCGTTCCAACATGACATCACACAAAAGTAAGATCCTGATTTGCAACACCTGGCTATATGATACACATATGTGTATAGTCATCATAAAAATATTTGCGGAAAAAAAGTCATCAGAATGCCCGAAGATGAAACTATTATTAAGTTTAAGAACTTTTACAAACAGTTGGATGTACCATTTGTAATCTACGCGGACTTTGAGTCTATTTGGAAAAAGTTGATGATGATGTAAGTAAAAGTACCATAAATGTGCAGAAACATCGTGCTTGTGCATTCGGCTATTTTATTAATTGTAGCCACGGCTGCCAGATATGACGATTTGATGCCAAAAATAGCAAAATGATGATTTGACGATTTTTTCCTTAAAATTTACGATTTTTCAATAGCCCAAATAGGACAGCTTTTTATGAAAATTCAACTGTTAGGATTCTTATATGCATACCCAATAAAAGATTTTGGTGTACTTTTGCAGACTCTACTTTAATGATTTATTATTTAATTAAAAAAAAATTATTTGTTGATGGTTTAGCACTAAATAAAAATAGAAAGTTACCCTTCCAATTTAGACATTTTGGGTCAATACCTTATTGTTGCTATAAATGAATGCAAGTATGTATATGGGGTCAATTAGAAGAAATTGTATGTAATATACATGCATACATATAGATGGGTTCAAGTAGAAAGGCCCTAGATCGTACGTTTTACGAAATTTAGTTGTTAGCTTCAGTGATTCCAATACATTTCACACAAATACACCTGGTAGCAAAAATGTATGCCAATAGTGTAAAAATAACGCTTTTGCAAGCAGTTGTGCAAAAAAGGTTACATTTGGAATATTGCACTTTCTATTATGTTTTACCCTGAGACAGACGATGTATTGATCTCTGTGTAAATTGATATCCTCAATTTCCTATCAAAAATTTTTGGCCTTCTAACTTGGAAACATTTTTCATAATTTTCCTACTGAGGGGAACAAAGTTATGAGGGTGTAAAAACAATGTGAATGGTTTCGTGTAAAATGCATGTATGAACATATTTTTTTCGTTTCCTAATAAATACATTTGTAAAAAAAACATACCTATGTATGTATTCATGTTGAAAAAAAGTACATATGGATTTGTCCGATTTTTCTGATGATTTTTCGATTATGAAATGACGATTATTTTATATTTTTTCGGGATTTCGACAATTTTTCAATAATTTTATCTGGCAGCCCTGATTGTAGCTTTAATAGAGAAACTAATTTATCTAGATATTATTTTGGTGCAGATTCGGCGAATATAGTTATCAAAAAAAATAATTGAAGATTGTACAGATATTTACCTTAACTATTTACTTAAAGTTAAGAAAATGTTCATGACCCCAATAGAAATGGCTCAATATAATAACGCACAAAATTGTCATATATGTAAGAAAATTTTAAATAACGATAAAGTTAGATATCATTGTCATCTTACGGGTAATTATCGTGGGGCAGCTCATAACGAATGCAATTTGAATTATAATACACCTCAGTTCATACCGGTTATCTTCATAATCTTTCTGCATATGATATTCACCTATTTTTCAAAGAACTTTCTGGTATAAAAAATGCCACAATAAAAGTGATTTTCCAGAATACAGAGCGTTATATTTCTCTTTCAATTCTTATCAAGTTAGATGCAAAACATGGATTCGAAATAAGATTTATAGACTCCTTTAGATTTATGGCTTCGAGTTTAGATACATTAGCAAAAAATCTTGATAGTAATGATTTCAATACTGTTCGATCATGTTTCGTTTATGAAGATCATTTCAACCTGATTAGAAGAAAGGGTGTATTTCCATACTCTTACA
This sequence comes from Nowickia ferox, assembly GCA_936439885.1. NCBI lineage: Eukaryota > Metazoa > Arthropoda > Insecta > Diptera > Tachinidae > Nowickia > Nowickia ferox. The sequence continues at coordinate 36,876,557 of OW387027.1, forward strand.
TGGATTTCATGACTAAGTTTAAGGAAACTAACTCCTAGTAGAGAAGAGTTCTTCAATATTCTAACGAATGAAGAATGTGATGTAGTCGAGTATGAACATGCTAAAAAAATATGTAAAACCCTCCTTGACTATACTGAGCTCTACTTAAAGAGAGATGTGTTTGAAAATTTTAGGAAAATTTGTAAAGGTATATACGATTTATACCCCTGTCACTGTTATACGGCACCAAGCTTATCTTGGGATGCAATGTTGAAAACCACACAAGTTTCACAGGAACAGTTCACTGATTCTGAAATGTATATGTTTATGCAAAACGGAATTAGAAGTGGACTAGTTCAATGTTGGCAAATATATTTAAAAGCGAATAATAAGTAAGCCTTCAGAATTTCTTGTATACTTAGACGCAAATAACCTTTACGGTTGCTCGATATCCGAATATTTTCCTTGCAGAGAATTTGAGTAGATATGTGATACTGATTTTGATATTACAAACATTTCTGATACTCCAGAGTATGGGTACATTTTGGAAGTGGATATAGATTATCCCGATTCAGTGCATGATCTACATAATGATTTGCCATTTTGTCCCCAAAATAAGGCCCTGGGGGGATCCAAAATCAAAAAATTAGTTGCAGACTTACACTCAAAAACAAATTACACCATACACTATAGAATTTTAAAACAAGCCATTTCAAATGGTCTCATCTTAAAACAAATCCATAGAATACCCAGATTTAAGGAATCTCTTTGGCTTAAAAAGTATATTGATTTAAACACATCCCATAGGACAAATAACATTGGTAAAAAGTGTTTTGAAACTTTGAAACAATGCTGTTTATAGGAAGACAATGGAAAACATTGAAAAACGTAGGAACATTAGATTACTTCATCTTGGGAAACAACAAACAGGAATCATTTTGGTCTGAGAGCATTAATTGCGAGACCAAATTTTAAGCATTTGACAAAATTGTCTGATGATATGTATGCGGTAAAGTTAGAAAAAATAGAACCACTATATGATAAACCCATATATGTTGGTTTTACAGTACTGGAGTTATCGAAGTGGAGAATGTATGACTTCCATTATGGCTTCATGAAGCCTAAATTTGGAGAGAAAGTTTCTCTCAACTATATGGATACTGACTTCTTTATTTATTCAAATAAAACTGATGATTTTTATGATGAATATCCTACAGATAATCATTTTAGTCTGCCGCTACTCAATAAGGTTTTGGTAATGATGAAAGATGAAAACAAAGGCGATATAATGACTGAGTTTGTTGGTTTAAGAGCAAAAATTTATTCTCTGTCGACCCTTCGCTCTGAAGATGTTAAAAAATGTAAAGGTGTCAAAAAATCTGTAATTAAAAAGTTGTCCATTAATGATTACAAAGGATGCTTATTTGAATAAAAAATTATCTGAGATGAAATGTTTTTGTTTAGGTCTAAAACACATCAGCTATATACTCAAAAACTATATAATATAGCACTTAGCTTTTCTGATGATAAAAGAAATATAATGAAAGAAAAAATAAAACCGCGCGCTTGGGGACATTATATAGACCGAAACAATGAAACAATGGCTGTAGAATAGAATGATTCCCACTAAATTACATGTAAGATGACAACGAAAATTTATATGTACTAATTGTATTTATTTCTTTAATTATATATTAATTAATTTATTATTTATTTGCTTATTCATTTATTTATTTCTTTAATAATTTATTTATTTGTTTATTATTTTTTATTAATTTATCTATTAAATTTGTTATTTTATTCACACAGAAGAATGTAAAAACTGAATGGTTTAAATCTTTTATACTATACCTAAATCATTTGTAAATAACAAAGAAATATTTGATTAACGTTCTTTTTTATTTTTTTATTTATACATAAAGTTAGATTTGTATTAGTATTAAGATTTTTAAGAAAAAATGTAAAATAAAATATTGAAAAAAGAATGACATATGTTTTATTTCAAGTTGAATTTACTAAATAGAAATTTTAACTTCAAATGTCTACATTTTGATATGTATTTTGTTTCTCTACTTGGTTGGATCAAAAAATTTTTATTTTTGCTTAAATTATAATTTTTTTTTGTTTAGTATTAGTTTTAGATTTATCGCTTAATCCTGCATAGTCTCGTTAAAGTAGTTTTGAAAAGCATATCGAGTTTCTGAGGCTTTAAACTTTTATTATTTTCAACTGCTGTCTTGATTTTACCTTCCTCTTTCTTGGAAATTCTTTCAATATTTTTAGAACTATTTATGAATTCTTTGAGAGGTTCCGTTATAGGTTTAAATTGATATCTCAGTTATTTACGTGTATCTATTTCACCAGTTTTTATACTACGAACCTTTTTCTTCAAGACATTTCTTGCCGACACCAACTGTTTGAATACTTTCTTATCCATGTTTGCTAACAGTAAATAGCAGATCAGCTTATCAGATATTTGATCAGGTATTAACTATTAGATTAGGTAGCTGGTCTGGTTTTCAGATCAGCTTATCAGGCATCAGATCAGGTTATCAGGTAGCTGCTCTGGTTTCAGATCAGGTTATAAGGTAGTTGATCTGGTTTTCAGATCAGATTATCTGGTATCATCAAAAATCGATATACTATATAAATTTCTTGAAACTTTTCGAAATTAATATTACTGACAACATGACCACTATGAACATGCTTCATATTTTTCTCATCTTACTTAAACATTATAATAACATTTGCATTGTCTTTTATTAAATGCTTGGGAATTATGGTATAAGTCTGACACAAGCAGAATGAGTCATCATTCTTATGTCGCCCCTTACAAAAATATACACGTATATTATTTTGTTTCTCACACACAACAGCGTTAAATATTATAATTGAATCATTGCATGTATAATATCTCATGACTTTAATTGATGAAATTAACTTCTTCAGGTATTCATATTTGACTTGATATAAATATTTTGAATATAAATAGATATTTTCAAACTTAAGTTAGTAGTAGGACATAGATTAAAATTTTAAAGTTTAATTACCCATTACACCGACAAAGGACACCCACGGAAAAAAACCCTTTAATACATTCCTAAAAAAAAAATCACCGGTTCACACGCAATTAATGTCAGCAAAAAAAAACCATCCGTTCACACACTATTAATGTAAACAAAAAACAGTTAATGTAAAAAAACATCAAAGCGCACCGAAAACACACTTTTCTAAAATTTCAAATTTAAACTAGCCAAATTTTAAAATTTCAGAAAATTTTGCACTGAAATTTACAAATTTTAAATATTAATTATTACCCAAATTTCACAAATTTTATTTCGCCCCAGACAGAGATTCCCTACAACTGTGAAATTTATTCTCACCAATGACCGATATTATTTTTTTAATAATAGCGTTTGAATTTTTTTCTCTAATATAGATTGGTGGTGGTTTGGAGGTTTTGTTCGACGATACATCGGGTTTGTAGTTGTCATCTTGCAACATTTTAAAACGGTTTTGACGGCTATTTGAGGCAGCATCATTATGCCTGGATATCTTGGGAACTGATGAGATTATTGATAAATTTGGGCTTCACCCACGCTTTAAAACTACTACTAAAGGTAATGTTAGAGAATCACTGGTTGGCATTGGACAAAGCGAAGTTGATCGCTGACGAAAACGTAGCTTTGCCGTTAGAAAAAGACTATCATCAGATTTTTTATTTTTCTGATTTGCCTCAAGAGTTTCAGAACTCACAAATAGGCATTTCTGCCGTTAGAACTCACTTCACAATTTTTTGTTTTTGAGGTACTCATGTAGAGTATTCCCCAAAGTCACTTTGTTTATTTTTTGTATGATTTTTTGTTTGCTTAGTATGTATATAAGAAACACTTCGCTAAGACGTCTGTCTGTTCACTATGAAAGTTCAACGAGAACTGACGTCTATATTTATTATTTTCTTAACTATCAACTATTAAAGGTAGAGGTCCATAGCTCGCTTTTTGCGCGTTACGCTTTCTATGCATCTGTCAAAAAAGTAGAATCAATGTAATAGTATGTGACAAGTTACATTGCAAAAAGCGCAGAACGTGTAGGCGCGTTCAAAGCAAAAAGTAGGTCTACTTTCTACTTTTGTACGCGTTACAAGCACCATGAAAGAAAGTCAGCTGTTCTTGAATGCTAAACATGTTAAATAATACTTTATTTCTTACGTTATCGATAAATATTATTTTGCCGATGGATAATTTCTTTCTTTTTTTCAATAAAAAAAATTTCTTAGTAAAAAAAACTTGTTTAATAAAATATGTGAATATTTTCATTAATGCGATGTATTTTAATTAACTTTTCACCACACTTTTCTCAGTAACAAATTTTGCATATTAGTTATCGATTACTTTTACGTACTGAGTGTCATCTCCGCTAAATCTGTATTAAATAGCTGTTTAGAAAAGTTATTGCTTAAGCCAATAATGTGCATACATTTATATGTAATTTTCAATTTACTTACATTAAAGTCAACAACAGCCGACAATCTGCTGGAATAGCCCTGGCCGAGTTCTTCTCAAGACTATCTTTTAAAGTGCTGAATAAATAGTATTGGGTGTTTTTTATTGAGGTATAGAACTTTAAGTTGGCATCACTTTTTTAACTGGCGGCCATTTTGTCAGCTGTCAAGTGATTAATATTTAGTTTGGTTTGCCATTTCATCAAGAATAGGTTGACAAAAGAACAACGCTTGCAAATCGTGCAAATTTATTTCGAAAATAATGGTTCAGTTCGCGAAGTTTATCGCAAGCTCCGTCCATTTTATGGTCGACATAATCGTCCATCAGAGCAATTAATTCGGTTAACCATGGATCGTTTTCGCACTACGTTTACTCTATGTGATAATACGCATCCGCAGAGACGTCGAACAGTGCGCACCGAAGAAACAATTGGCGCTGTAGAGCAAAGTGTTGAAGAGGACCCGAATGAATCGATTCGCCACCGTGCACAGCAATTGGAGCTTTGTCCATCAACTTTATGGAAGATTTTGCGCAAAGATCTTGGCTTGCGACCTTACAAGATCCAGCTTGTGCAAGAATTAAAGCCGCGAGACCATGCAATGCGTCGTGATTTTGGTGTATGGGCCGAAAATGAGATTGATCTCGATGCTGATTTTCATCGCAAAATTTTGTTCAGTGATTAGGCTCATTTTTGGTTGAATGGCTACGTCAACAAGCAAAATTGCCGCATTTGGAGTGAAGAGAATCCACATGAGAACCTTGAGACGCCATTACATCCACAAAAACTGACTGTTTGGTGTGCTCTATGGGCCATACTTCTTCCGAAATAATGCTGGAGAGTCAGTTACCGTTAATGGAGACCGGTATAGAGCCATGATAACCGACTATTTTGTTCCCGAATTGGATGGCATGAATGTGGATGAGTTGTGGTTCCAACAAGACGGCGCTACATGCCACACAGCACACGTCACAATCGATTTATTGAAGGAAACATTCGATGAGCGCATAATTTCGCGGAATGGACCTGTCAATTGGCCACCAAGATCGTGTGATTTGACACCATTGGATTATTTTCTTTGGGGATATGTGAAGTCGCTCGTCTACGCCAACAAACCAGAAACGTTAGGGGACTTGGAAGCCAACATTCGTGGCGTTATTGCCAACATACGGCCCCATATGCTCGAAAAAGTGGTTGAAAATTGGACCTGTAGAATTGGCTTTATTCGAGCCAGCCGCGGCGGCCACATGCCCGAAATCATATTTAAACGTTAATGGCATAAAATTATCCTTCCAATAAAGCCAAATTGATGGACATTAAATCGATTTTCTTGTGTTTTATTTCAATTCGAAGTTCTATACCTCTAAAAAAACACCCTGTACAACGGCTGTACCCAAAATCTTTTCTTTTTTGAAATTGTTCATAGGCATTTTTCCCACATAAAATTAAATATACAAACTCGACTAACTCCACACATTCTTTTAAAAACTCGATTTCACTCCCCATTTTTTCTTTATAAGTATTTATAAACAAACGCACACAGCTGATCAAAACAAAAATAAAATGGCGCATGAAAAGCAGTGCATGTAACTCAACGCGAACAAAGTATAGAATGAAACAAGAGGATGAAACGCGTATAAAGCATAACGCGCAAAAAGCGAGCTATGGACCTCTACCTTAATAATTGAGTTTACTTACAAACTAACAAGTAACGATGATATTTATACTCTTCATTCGATTAATGTTAAGGAATAATATTTTGTTATGGCTTTGTTATTTATGATATGCTTCTTATCTTTTACAGCTTAAAGGTTATTACATGATCAATTGCTTTATTATTTATTATCTTACGAATATATATTTTCTTTATTATCTAAAATATGAGTGTTATAAAGAATCACATTTTCGTAGATATACTTCTTTGTTTCTTATGACTTCTAATTATAATGTATAAAATGTTTCTTAATATTTACCTTACATAAATACATAATACTAGTGCGATTGAGACTGACCTTAACTCGGGTTATTTTCTTCTAGACAACATCTGAGATAGATTTTGGCATTTTCTGAACATTCTTACTTACAAGTGGTAAAATCGTACGCGTTTTCCGTACATATGATATACATGTAAAAATAATTTACTATTACTTCCTACCGCTCAGTAGAAGCTGGGATAATAAAATGTATGTTTTTTCGAAGGGCCCAAAAAAAAGGACCAAAAATTTTTCGGAAAAGGTACTTTTCGGAAAAATTTCTTTAAAAAAATTCAATTATTTTTGGAAACAGCAATTTTTTGAAATTGTGATTTTCGGAAATGGCACATTTTTTATTTTTGAAAATGTATGTACATACAAACTTTTTGATAAGGTAATTTTTCAGATTTGTACCTGTTGGCAATGGTATTTTATAAAAGAGTATTCTTTCAAAAAAAGTCCTTTTAACATAAGTTATTTACTCTTAAAAAGGTGCTTTTAGAAAAAAAAAAATTAAAAGGTACTTTTTCAGAAAAGTATTAATTTAAGAAAAGTACTTTTAAGTAAAAACAAAATACTTTTCAGATGAGATACGTTTTGAAGTGGTACTTTATTGAAAAACGTACTTTCTATAAAAAGTAGTATTTTAAAAAGTTGATTTTTGGAAAAAATACTTCTTGAGAAAGGGTAATTTTCCGAAAAACTATTTTGTATTTCAAATACATAATTTACAAAATACATTTACAAAATACATACGTCTTTGGTGTATTGCGTTTTGATGAATTTATAATGTACCATTCGTCAAACCAATAACGAAGTATTAGAATGGCTAAAAAACATAATTCAGTTGTCAATTCTGAAGCATCTTGTCACAAGGCGTTTTATTTGCAGGTGGTACTATTACGACACAACAATTATAACAATACAAAACAAATATGGTTGCTTTTGCTTTGGGAGATTGTGTTGTCAACATAAGCAAAATAAACCAGCGATATATTTTTTATGAAGCAAATAATTTGTTCTGCTCATAAACAAAAGGCATATGTTGTGAAATTGATGTTCATGCAAACAAAGAAGTATTTTCAGTGAGCTTCGTTTTATTTCACAAGTCAACAGTTGTTTCTTCCATTTAATTTTATAATAAAGTTAAAAAAATAACCGAAAAATATTTTGTTTTATACGATAACAATTAGTGAAAGTATTTATTCTAAGTCAAATTTTATTAAAACTAAAGAAAAAATCTTTTAAAACCTAAACATTTGATCTAAATACTATTTTTAAAAGATTATTTTAGAAGGTGTCTTTAATCTATTAAATAATTTAAAAAACTCACTAATGTACTTGTTTTTTTATTAATACATATATGTATATAAATTTTTCCTCGTGTGATTTAGTTCAAAAATTGTTATTTTGTTATGTTATGCGTATACCAAATTTAAGATCAATCGGTTGACAGGAAGAGGGTGAAATTTCAATTATTAAATTTGACTCAAGAATAAAACAAACGGGGTTTAATAAAATAAGTATAATTATGCATTAGCGTCGTTAATTATGTATGAGGAGCGATGCCAACTTAAGCTAGAGGTCCATAGCTCGCTTTTTGCGCGTTATGCTTCACACGCGTTTCATCCTCTTGTTTCATTCTATACTTTGTTCGCGTTGAGTTACATGCACTGCTTTTCATGCGCCATTTTATTTTTGTTTTGATCAGCTGTGTGCGTTTGTTTATAAATACTTATAAAGAAACAATGGAGAGTGAAATCGAGTTTTTAAAAGAATTTGTGGAGTTAGTCGAGTTTGTATATTTAATTTTATGTGCAAAAAATGCCTATGAACAATTTCAAAAAAGAAAAGGTTTTGGGTACGACCGTTGTATTTAGAACGGAATTTAAGTGGGTTTTTTGAAACCACATTTAAAAAATTAAAACTTATGACCCAGGGCAATTTCGAACCGCGACAAGAATGTATGCAGATGTCTTTGACTATTTATTCAGCATTTTAAAAGATAGTCTTGAGAAGAACTCGGCGAGGGCTATTCCAGCAGATTGTCGGCTGTTGTTGACTTTAATGTAAGTAAATTGAAAATTACATATAAATGTATGCACATTATTGGCTTAAGCAATAACTTTTCTTAGCAGCTATTTAATACAGATTTAGCGGAGATGACACTCAGTACGTAAAAGTAATCGATAACTAATATGCAAAATTTGTTACTGAGAAAAGTGTGGTGAAAAGTTAATTAAAATACATCGCATTAATGAAAATATTCACATATTTTATTAAACAAGTTTTTTTTTACTAAGAAATTTTTTTTATTGAAAAAAAAAGAAAAAAATTGTGGATAATTTTGTACAAGGTTACAAGGCAAAATAATATTTATCGATAACGTAAGAAATAAAGTATTATTTAACATGTTTAGCATTCAAGAACAGCTGACTTTCTTTGATGGTGCTTGTAACGCGTACAAAAGTAGAAAGTAGACCTACTTTTTGCTTTGAACGCGCCTACGCGTTCTGCGCTTTTAGCAATGTAACTTGTCACATACTATTACATTGATTGTACTTTTTTTGACAGATGCATAGAAAGCGTAATGCGCAAAAAGCGAGCTATGGACCTCTACCTTTAGCTATTTTAGAGCCAAATTTTGATTGCTTCTAACTTGAAATTTTTCTCTTTAGCTCTTTAAAAAATAAGAGCTAACACAGCTCTTTTCAATTGTGGAAACGGCATTTTCCCATTTTTACCCTATTGTTTCGTCTTTGAGGCATTTACATTTTTGGCAACTATGTTTTATGCAAATGCAGATACTTTTTTTTTGCAACTACGTAAGATATATTTATGTATTTCGGTATTTCAAATTGTAAAACCCCGTTTTTATTATAAAGTGTAGAGTTGTGCTTATCAGCTCTTTTGAGTGACCGCTCTTTTCAGCTCAGCTCACTTTACTGAAGTATTTCATTCAATTGGCTCAGTAGCTCAGTTCATTTGTAGTGAAAAATTTTGTCAAGGAGCGAAAACAGAAGCAGAAAAAGTGACTGATTTATACAGTGTGTGTGTCATACATTACAAAACAAGGCAGATGAAGTATAAAAAATAAATAAATCTAAAATAGTTAAATGAGCAGAATTTGTTAATAAGAAAATAAATATTATTTAGTATTTCAGATATTTTAATATTATCACAATATATAAACTATTTTGTACTTCTGCAACACAAGAAATTTACTAAAAAAAAGCACAAGACTTGTATGGAACTCTTTCATTAGGTCGGTTTAAAAACAAACCTATAACCAATTTAAATTACACGCGCTTTTTTAAGGTTTGTGTCTAAAACGAGCTGCTGAAAGAGTTTGATAGAAGTCTACATCTAATTTAAATGGGTTTGATTACAGGTTTGTGTCTAAAAGGAGCTACTGAAAGAGTTCGATATAAACCTAGAAACCACTCAGTACTGATCTGCAAGCTCTCAGTGGATTGAACGGCTCACAGAACTCAGTGAAGTGAATCGTTCAATTGAACTAGTTCGTTCATGAACTGAACAACTCTAATAAAGTGTTCGTTTCTGAATAATTAGAAAATTTTCGACAAATGATTGAAATGGATTCTTACTGCCAAAAATGTAGGAAAGCTTGGGAATCAAATCCCGCGTTTAAAAAATGGATTAAGCCAACAAAAGATCCATCTAAAGCTTTATGCAAATATTGCAATTCAATTATAAAAGCGAAAAATTTTGATTTAGTACGCCATTCGGAGACTCAAAAGCATAAAAAATTTATGACTCCATTTAACGATATTGTGCTATCCCAGCCAGACATATAATTTTCACAAGACGTTCCAACACAAACGCAAATTGCGCATGCAAATCTTGCATTATATGCTGCAGTACATACACCGTTCTTAACAATGGATCATCTTTCCGAAATTTGTTGCAAAACATTTGCAGATAGCAAGGCTGGCAATGTAACGCTTCATCAAACAAAGTGTGCCAATATTACTAATAATATATTAGCTCCCCACTTCATTGGCGACCTATTAGAGGACTTGAGAATGTCATATTTTAGTTTAATATTGGATGAAGGTGCTATTAGTAAAACAATATCAATAAATATGTATAAAAATATATATGTAATTCTTTTTAATAATACTTTTTAGGCACAGATATATCGGTAGAAAAATTATTGGGTGTTGTTGTGCGTTATTTCAGTCACAAAAGAAATGAATTTGTTACAACTTTCTTGGGATTGAGCGCCTCATAGGTCTTTTTAATTTGCCATGCATAAACTTTTGGCAATTGCAATTGACAATGCTGTAGTTACGACAGGATTGCATAATGGGTTGTATGCAAAAATTAATGCAAAGTACAATTTAAAACACTTAGTTTTGGTAAGATGTGTGCGCCATTTATTCTTTTTCGTCAAAGAAGCAGATAATTGGTTTTCTAATTCATCCATAAGAGAGAAAGCGTATGCTAGAGTGTTTAAACTGATAAATAATGACAACGAAAATCCAAAAAAATCCCTTAGCGGCGCCTAAAAGATGGCTTTCAATCGAGAAAGCTATAAAAACTATTTTATCAGCGTGGCTTGAGCTCAAAACTGATTTCTTTTGAAACATCTTTATTAAAATATATATATAATATCCAGAATAACTTTATATACATAACTTTTTTAGGGTCCGTTCTATCTGAAATCCTAAAAGTAAATTTAGCATTATAAATCATTATACCGACCGATGACTTCGATTAGCTGGAGAATTTGAATCTTTAATAAATAGCAACTTTGAGAAGGCATGTGATGATTCTAATATAACTCAATCAGATAAACATATCGTTAAACAGAATTTAATAATTTAATAAGTCCATAAAAACTATAATTTATGAAATTACGGCAAAACTTCCAACAAATTTTAAGATGTTGGGAAAAATTTAAGCATTAAGCGTAAAAATGTTTTTTTTTTTTGCACGATTCAGAAAATACTTTATGTGTTATAAAAGAGCTTGAAGATGATTTCAAAAAAATTGAAGAGCTGGAAAATTGTTAAAAAAATTTAAAATTGTACCAGTTTTGGATCGAGGTGCATCAATTTAGAAACTCAGTTAATGAAAATCCTTTTCAAAAATTGTCATAGTTTGTTTTAAAAATATTATCGTATCCATACTCAAATGCTGAGGTGGAAAGAACATTCAGTGCTATGATTTTTTTTAAAATAAAATAAAAAACCGCATGGCTTTGAATACGGTTAATAGTTTAATTCATATAAAATATGACTTACAAAGGTGTAGCACCTGCTGTTGAAACTACGAGATATCAGCAAGCGTATTTGTAAAAATAAATTAAATCGAAACATATAATAAATCAAAATATTATATAAAAACAAATCTGGGGCCGGAAGAAGAACTTTGTAACTTAACGTTTATATATGTAAATGTGTATGGTCATACTGTCAATGTAGATAAATATTTGTATCAATTGCTGTGAAATTATTTTATTTAAAATTATTATTTTTAAATTTAGCTCTTTTTGACTACTCGATTGGCTCGTTTTGCTTTTGAATTGTTGGCATCACTTTGTATGAGCGTTGCTAACTCTGCGTGAGCGTCGCTAAATTCTGTGCGTTTTTTTTTATGTATTAATACATATTTAAATATTTTTAGCCCAAATAGAATATTCCAATAACTGTCGTTATGAAGAGTGGCGTATAAAAAATTTAACGTATGGTATGTTGTTCGTATGGAATGACTAAATATTTTATTGAATTTATATTTATATTTGGATTCGTATTTTTTTCGGATGTAGCGCGTGTTAAGGATTGATGATCAGTATAAGTAGTTAGTTAGGTCTGTTGTACCGTAGATGCAGCTTGTCAATTTTTTTAGTGCCCAGATAATGGCTAATAGTTCCTTCTCGTTTGTGGAATAATATTCCTCTGTTTTACTAAGGAAGATTATTGGTCTCTTCATTTGACTAAGGATTGTTCCAATGGCTATGTTAGAGGCGTCTGTAGTGAACTCAAATAGTTTATCATAATTATGTTGGAAAAGTTCAACCTGTTCTTTTAAAGAATAGTTTAATTTATTAAATGCTTGTATTATGGCATTATCTAAATCTATGTTTGTTTTAGCGCTTTTATTCTTTCCTACTTGTCCATTATCTCCTCGTAAGTGAACTGTAAAAGGCTTGGTTATACTAGCGTAAACTTGTACAAATTTTCTGTAATATCCTGTCATAAGCAGAAATCTTTTTAAGTCTTTTAATGTTTGGGGAACGATTTTTCTGGATTAGTTGCAATTTTGTTATGTTTTATTATATGCCCTAAGTATTCGACATCGGTTTGAAAGAATTTAGATTTTTAGTCAGAAACTCTCATTTTGGCTTTGTTTAATGCGTCAAATATTATTCTGATGTGTTCTATATCTGGTGGAAGCCAGATTCCAAATCCAAGGTACATAGTAAACTATTTAGCCTGACCTAAATCTGGGATAATATACTTGTCGTTAAATGTATTAGCATTTAGTTTCTGGAAATCTATGACCATTCGTCTCTTTGATCTTCCCTGTTCATCTATACGCTTTTTTGGAACTGTCCATGTTGGCGCGTTTTATTCGCTATTACTTCTCTGTATAATTCCTTCGTCTAGTAATTTCATAATTTCCCTATTGGCCATATTGGTTCTTAATTTTTCGTTCTAATTTTGGCCTCAATAGTCGTCGTGAAGGGTAATGGTCCTATGCCATTATTTCCTGTTTGTATTTCTCTTCTCCTAAAATGTGATTTAACTTGGGCTGACTGTCACTACTTATGTTGGTTAAACTCATGTCTCTAAGATTCAAATTTGCACATTAAATTCTTAAACCTTGTAAACCTAAAGTCATGTAACAAGATGCAATATTTTCTAACTCGAAAAATTTTAGTTCTTCATTCATTAAAATAATTACTCTCTTTGTATTTATTATTCAATGACAGTGTATACTCTTCATTGCAACCGCTTTAATTCTTATTCTGTCCGAGGAATCACATTTAATATCTATATAATTATGGGTTGCACCAGTATCAATTAGAATGTTATATTTCTTATTGGTCAAATCACTAGTTAGTACAAGAAAGGGCAACCCGTTTATTAGTTTAAATAATCTAATCTAATATTATTTACCGCTTGTTATGTTTCCATGATTGTTGATCATGTTTTCATTGGATTGTGCTGCCAGATACACCCATGAGCTCTGTTTGTGGTTGAAAACTGTTGAAATGTTGTTTTGGTTTAGATTCCTGTTGATGTTGATATCTTCGGGTTGGTTGAAATTGTTGTCTCTTTAATTGATTGTCATTAAAATGTTATTTGAGTTTAGATTATTGTTGAAATTGGTATTTTGGGGTTGATTGAAACTGTTGTTTCTAGAATCAATTTTCATTTGTTTGTAATTTTTGTGAGTTTCTATTTTCATATGGTTTTAAATTTTGGTACCTGCTAGCATGTTCTATTATGTGGGCAATAGTGAATGCATGTTCTAGATCTACCTGAGCATTTGCATATAATGTAGATTGTACAAATATGTTGTTTACTCCCGCTATGAATACTAGAATGGAGTATTTTTTTTGGCATTGACAGCTTCTTTTCCATACCCAGACATTCATATTTGGGAAATAATTAAGCTAATGTTATTTCTAATGTTTTTCTTTCTTGGAAGCATCGCTTCATTTCCTTTTGTATGTCATACAACGGGCATGTGTCGGCATATGTGTAATCTAGCCTGGGTCTGATGGCATCGAAATTGAAGACAGTGCCGTGATTAGCTCAAACCTTACCAGCTGGTCCTTGTATTTTCGTCTTCACTATCTGCAATACTTGGGAGTAGATACTGATGTTTTTTTGTAGTTCGGTACTTGTTAAAATTGAAAATTACGAGACAATATAAATCTTTATTTATGAAAACTAAAAACTAAGACAGAATATAAAAAGTATGATTTGTCAAATAAAGTAATTTCAATGTCATAGAGATTAAATAAAATTTTTACAAACAAGTAGATTATAATTAATTTTAAAAGAAGTATATTTATTTGCTACATTCCCTCACACGTATTTCGTCTGTACCCATTAGTTTTTTTTTTTAATTTTTTCAGATCATTTGTTGACGAATATGTGATGATGAACTTGAAGGATTTAATTCATTTTTCGAATAACGGTTGGGATCAGTTGATAAAGCTGGCTCTTGTGCGGCTATTGTGGGTTGCTGATTTGTAGAATTAATTGAATTATTAGTTGACTCAAGACCTGCATCAAAAATTGTACTAAATTCCCTTCGAACCTGGTTGAATATCAACTCTAATTTCTCTCGAGATCCGTTTTCTATTTGCATGCATCTGTCATTTGATAAATTATAATATGGAGACTTTATTTCAAATTCTAACTGTTTGAACCAATCGTATCCAAATATATTTGTAACATGTTCCATATCGACAACATTTAGATCTAATTTTTTTATTTTATTTCCTATTCCAACTTTGACGATAATTATTCCCTTCAAGGGTAATAAAGCACCACCATATGATTTCAATATTTTTTTCGTAGGAGTACATAATGGACTATTTTTTTATTTTATTTCCTATTTCAACTTTGACGATAATTATTCCCTTCAAGGGTAATAAAGCACCACCATATGATTTCAATATTTTTTTCGTAGGAGTACATAATGGAATATTTAGTTTTCTATAAGCATTCAAACCAATCAGGGAGCATGAGGCCCCAGTGTCCAATTTAAATACAAAGTTTTTGTTATTTACACTGATTTCAATCATGATTTTTTCAGCGTTTTGGCTGACATTATTTACGTTTGACTTTACGATTGCTTCTACTTGACTAATACATTCTTCTTCAAAAGATGTACGAGTATTTTGAACTTCACGTATATTTTGAAGCTTATTAGATTGATCAGAAAAGTTCTCTTTTTGCGGAATTTTTATTTGTGATTGGCATACTTTTGCAATATGACCCAATTTTTGGCACTTGTTGCATTTTGTTTTATTCTTATAATGATAGCAATCAATTCTTTGATGAAACTTACCGCATGATTGTAATTTGTTGTGCGATGAATAGAATGAACGTCACATGGTAATTCCATTGAGTTTTCTATTTCATTGGTGGCATTGACAGTTGCTTCAAAAATTTTACAAATTTGTATTACTTCCTCTGATGTTGGATTTGACTTCTGAAGACAGGCAGAACGAATTTTTTCATGTGGTGTATATAAAACGACCAGCAGAACGAATTTTTTCATGTGGTGTATATAAAACGACCATATCTTTTGTTGTCGACATATGATTCTCTGCAATTTTCGTTGTTACATTTAAAATGGCAATCTCTTGATGCTCCTCTTGATTCTGCTATCCACTCAGCATAACTTTGACTTGGTTTCATTTTCAATTGATTATAAAATCTATAGTGGGCCGCTAAGATATGTTGTTTTTTAATAAAATGTTCATCTAAAGCATCCACTAAAACTTTAAATGATTTTTCTTCAGCTTTACCTTCAAACAATTTTTGTAATAATTACAAAGTATCAGTACCAATCCAACTTAAAAACAAGAACGTTTTGTTTCGGCACTTGAAATGGAATTTGCTTTGAAAAAATTATCCATTTGAAATCGGTAAGTTGACCATTTGTCAGTTTCTGTGTTGAATTTTGCAAAAAATGGAACAGATTGTGTGTTTCTGTTTTTTGAAACAACATCATCCAATATTACTTTATTCTGTGTTAGAATTTCTGTAATGAACTGCTGGTTTGATTGCTGGAATTGTTGAATGATTTGCGATAAGGCGTTCATATCCCATCCTCGTTGCCAAATGTTAAAATTGAAAATTAAGAGACAATATAAATCTTTATTTATGAAAACTAAAAACTAAGACAGAATATAAAAAGTATGATTTGTCAAATAAAGTAATTTCAATGACATAGAGATTAAATAATATTTTTACAAACAAGTAGATTATAATTAATTTTAAAAGAAGTTGATTTATTTGCTACAGTACTATTCATCATCCGTGATATATCTTCTCTTCACAATCGGTATTTTGTGATATCTCCATCAAATGTAGAAAGGGATTTGAGAATACATACAATTTAACGTCATTGAAATTTTTTACAGTTGTTGAAATTTCCTCCATGCAGGTCGTGGATGGTTCAATAGAGGATTTACTCTGATGTGTTATAATTGAGCTATTAATTCATTTACCTCAACTGCGTGGTTTGTAGTGAGTTGTTGTATCATGGCTTGTAATGCTGCCATTTGTTGGGTCAGAACACTAATTTCAACGTTTGTTGGCCATGTTTGAGGTGTTTTCCTCTATAATATTTTCAAAGGAACGTGCGTGATCACATCTGTGTTTTTTCTTACTGTTTTCCATTAATTTATTATATTCTGGTTAAATGCCCTTCTATGAAGGTTGTTTTTCTTTTTATATAAAAAATTTTCTTCCTTCCTTTTTTTTAATAATTCCTTGCTGTGACAAGGAAGTTGGTCCTCTCACTTAAGGATAAATTTGGTTTCCTCCTGGCAGGATCGCCAATTAAAGTTTTCACTTTTCGTGAACTAAAAAAAAATATTTTTTCAACGCGATGCGTCCTTCTTTATTCGTAATATTTTCTTAACTACCTTACAATTGACAAAATGTGTTTTTTAAATACTTAATAACGATATTTGTCTTATCGTAATATATTGTTCTAGAAAATTTGTACTTGTATCTTATTCGCTAAGTATTTAGGGTTGTTTGCAATAATACAATTTCTTTGTCCTGATCCTTTGTAAATAAAATGTATTTTATCAGTAACTTAAATTACTTCACATATGTCTAGACATTAATTACTTTCTTATCATTTATTAATTTATTGCTTGTTATCTTAGGATATATTTATCAGTATTACAATGAGGAAAAAAAAAATAAAATAAATATAATTATGCATGAGCGTCGTTAATTATGTATGAGCGTCGCTAACTCTTTATGAGCGTCGCTAATAATAAAGAGTAATTAGATGCTGGTATGACATCGAGGCCTTCCAGATAGTTTTTACAAGATGCACTCTTTAAGTCTGATTTTTTGTTGGAGTGATCTGTGCTGTTGCCAATCTCTTCTAGCTCTTAAGGCAGAATTAGTTTGTACGTGCTATTCTATTCTGAATCAGCTGTTTTGTTTCTGTTCAATTGAAAGTCTGTGTGTGTGGTTTGTTTTTCCTGTTTCGTTCTGTTCCGTTGCGGACAAATCTGTAGAAAATAGAATTCAACGTTAAGTGACAGCCAAGAGTGTGTATGTATTAGTTTGTTGTGATATTTTGTGTACAACTGAAATCAGCTCAATAGGTTGCCAGCTGATTCCTTGCACAGAAAAAGTAATTGCAAAATATTTGATACGGAAAAGAACGGCACATAACGACAACGAAAAGTAAAAACTAATGAGGCCTTTATTTTTTGACATACGAGACGTTCAATATCCGTAGAATAAATTCTATTAAGCCAAGTCTGCGAGTGGGAGGTAGTAGCCTGTTTAATATTTTCGTTTAGGTTGGCAATGTTAGATTCAACATCCCCGGATGTTCTTAACTTAATATTTGACTTGAAAAGTTTCATTCTACGCACAATATCAAAAAACCTTATTTTTAGTGACGCAAGTTACAACTCCTGGACCCGACATTTCATACCTAATTTCAGTCTTTCCAAAATAGTAAACAAACAAAAAATTACTAAAATTGAAGACAATTAGTGAATGAATAGAAATATGATCTTATATTATAATTAAAGTAGTAATATGAACACCTGAATAATGTTAATTTCTGGTATAACATTAAGAGGTCTGACGTAGAGTAGGATTTGGTAATAGTTTTTGTTTTAAATATCATCAAAATACATTTTTTTTAAAGTATATTTATAAAATTATGTGTATAGTTTGTTTAACATTCCATTAAAAAAATTAAGCGAGAATAAGTTAAAAATGTTTGGCGGGTTTACTGTTTCTGAACTTGTCCATATGTTCATTTTAAAATTTATGAATATGGGGGATTGTATTTATATGTATATTGTACATGCATACAGATATCTACTTATGTATAAGTAAGTTCCTTAAAATGAACCTTTATTTTAAATTTTATTTTATTTTTTTAGGTTTCACGTATATGCAAACCTTAAAATCATTTAATATTAAATGAGTTTAACGTGCAACACTCAATAGCAAAACAACTAAAAATATGCGGTTGCGGCTTTGATGGCATATAGAAATGTTTTTTTGCAATATACAAATATTGCACAAATAAAGAAATCAAAATAGCTTGAATCCATAATAGTAATCAACTCCACTATAAAATACCAGCCCATCACTAACTGCATCATCACGTTACCGTCATCATTATCGTAATCTTCATTGCACACATCACCTTCATAGTCGTCTGCAGTAACAACTATACACCTTAAAATCGTCATCCAGAGTTTTGTTTTGTAATGATGGAGCGTACGAAAAGAAACAGTAGCAGTAGTTATGAATTTTCAAATAATTTTACAGCAAATACATCTTCGGCACCAACAACTGCCAATAATAGCACAACAACCCCTTGGAGCAATAAGAAGAAATCATTACCAAATGAAGAAGATTCAAATGAGGAAGATACTGATAATTCAACACCAGCCAAAGTTACAGATCCACTAGCGCCAAAACTTGCAAACAATGAGGTACGTTATGTTTTCAATAGGGAAAAGATACATACATATGTATATATATAAATATATAATTATACGATGTTTTTTGACACTGTAGTGTTTGACAGCTGGCAGTTACTTTTGGTTAGTTTGACTCGAAATTTTATTGAAAATTTAAAACACAATCACTTTTATTCCAGTTGTCATCGTCAACGTCGCGGTCATTTTAGTGTCAACATCATTTTGTTTGAACGTCATCATCAATTCAATAACAACTTTGCATTCTATAACAAGGTGACGACGACGTTGACTTATTATTGTTTATGTCAACATATCAAACACACTTCTCAAAATATTTGAAACTGAACAGGAAATGAGCAACAATTTAATTGGATTGCTTTTATAATTGTATAATCAGTTTTTTTGAAAGGTTAGGAAGTAACTTTAGAGTAAACACTAATTTTAAAAGAGGGATAAGTTGGCAAACAAAACAAATTTTTATTTTAATATTGCACTATTTACGCTCATTATTTTCTTACGTTTTGCCATCCATCTACTAAAGGTATCGGCGGGCAAAGAGAGTTTAATACTTTTGCAATTTCTTTCAATTGTTCTTCAAAATAAGTTGGAAGAGTGCCTCTACAAAATCCCATTCACCATTCAAGTCTTCGACTTCCATTCCCATTCGAATCCCATTCACCAAGCTCGGTTGCAGTTGTTATTTTAAGTTTTTTTTTCGTTTTTTTTTCACTTTTATTTATTATTTCTATGCTTCAAGTAAACTCTAGTCGTTATCTATCACTTCAATATTTTGATCTGTTAGTCCGAGTTTAGATGGGCGAACATTTGGAAGGAAAACATCTGGAAGTCTCTTTTGTTGTTTCCTTCAAGTTCAAACAGACGAAAATGTTGCTGGCGACATTTGAATATTATTGGATAATACCAACCATACATGTATTTCTATGTAAGTATGCATATGAAGGAAAGAATATAAAAACAAAGCGTGCCGACGAGTACTGAACACAAAAATTAATCTCTCTTCCCCACCCGTAAATGGCTACCAAACTATATGTTTCCCATCCAAATGTTCTCGTGTCTAAACGGAGACTTAGGAACTCATGCAGTAATGGACTTACGCCCAGGCCTGTGAGTCCCGGGCATAGGGCGGCATGATTTTAGGGGTGGCAAATTTTTCAAAACCCCAAAAATTAAGAACCGTAAAATGCTTAGTTTCATTTGAAATCAATGAAAAACTTAAAATATAATTCCGACCTTATTCGTTAATTTATCGGTGCAATGTAAATTGGTTTTAGATTTATCTGGCTTGTTCTGACACTCGCATGTTACATAACATTTGCGATTGTGACTTGAACTCTCAAGAGATGTGTTCTGCAATCCGCCATTGCAAGACTCTAGGCGAGTTCAAATCGCAATAGTATACTGAAGCGAACTGATGTATTCAACCTAAACCAAACTGTTAAGAAACACTAAAATCACAAAGTACACAGAGGTGACACGAGACCATAACGAGACGGAAAATAATTGTGAACTATTGACGCCTCGCTCACACCGAACCTGTGTCTTCTTTAATGTGTCTTTAGTAGTGGCATTAATTTAACATTTTTCATTTTATGCTTTGTGTTCCCATTCGCTATGAGATTTTTATAAATAAATGGTAATAATTAATATTTGTGAACGAAAATGCTTAAAACGAAGTCTCTAATCATTTGAAAACAAATTTTAATCACTTTTTTAATACTAATAATCTTTTTCGCATTGTTTTCTTTAATTCAACACCTCAAGTTCCTCCATTTAATTTTGAACAAATGTTCATGTGCTCAAATGTATTTTCATTTTATGCCTTGTGGTCTCATTCGTTGTCGGCTTTTTGTAAGTTGAAGTTAAAAATTAATATTTTGAAGGAAAATGTTTAAAATTGAGTTTGTAAGCATTTGGAAACTAAATTTAATCACTTTTATAATACTAATAATGCTTTGCATATTGTTTTTTTTAGTTCAACACTACAAGATCTTTCATTTAATTTTGTAAAAATGTTCAATTGTTCATTTCACAAATTACACATTTTCTCTTGTTTGTTTTGATTATATCGTTAACAACTTAATAACAAATATACTAAAGTTGTCCTTTTCTCGCCGAACCTGTGACAGAGCTGATTTTAGCTTTTTTCATCACTCACTTTCTTCACCTCTGTGTACTTTGTGACTAAAATGGTTAATAAATGATATTAAATATGATTTCTTTTGATTTTAATCAAAAATAGTAATAGTTTCGTAAAAGTTTTGCTATGAAATTGAAATTTATGAAATGTTTTCCTGTTTTGTTAATTTTGTCTTTGCATCGTTTACTTATGTATATATTGACGATTTCAACAAAGAGCTGTCCTTAATCAATATTGCAAGTCGAGTGTCAGAACATACCTGTGTATAATGGTATTCTTAAAGCTTGATGATAAAAATGCACATGAATGGACCATTGTGCATTTTTGAGATTTAATGACAGTTCGTGTAAGTATATTTTACATGTTAATTTACGAAACCAGAGCGCACTCTAGTTAGGAGACACAAGCAGCGTTTCGGTTTGACTGACTCCAGCTTTAAATAAATTCGGAAGTTTTTTGCATTTTTATTTACTTTCTTTGTTGCAAATTTTAGTATTTACTATTTTAAGAGTTTGTTGTTGCTTTGCTTAATATTGTTAGTGAAAAATTATTAATCCTTGTAAGTTATGCCGAAAAAATTATAAAATATTATTTACTTTATTTTTTTACGAAAAAAAAGTATGGGAATTTTTTTTTCACAAAGTGTTACTCATTCAAGAGATTTATTATTCGACATAGTAGCAAATAATTTTTATTCGATATGAATCTATTTTATTTTTCTACAATTTAATACAATTAGAAATCCATTGGATAACAATAAAAGTACTTATAAGGCAAAATGAAAAATAATATCTTAATTAAACATTCAAGAGATTTATTATTCGACATATTGTCATAATTATATTATAAGTGAAATTTATTTACTGGTGGTTAAGCGATGTATATACATATGCATTTCATTGTTGCTTTAACAAATCGTCAGTAGTACGAACGAACGAGTAAAATTGAACGAATCACTCAAATGAACGAAGTGAGCCGGTCATTTTACTGAGCTGTTTTGGTTCAGTAGTACTGACACATAAAAATAAATTGAACGAAATGAACGACCGATGACCGAGCGCACTTGGCTCTTTTTTTTGTTTTGTTTTGCTTTTTCATCGTTCATGTGGAATTTTTTTTGTCATTTTCTCGTTTTCATTTGCCTTTTTATCTACTTTTAGTAACAGTGTTACCATTATGAATTTTTTAAACTGCTTTATCTTCTCACATACGTAATTAAGTTATTTTCGCTCCCGCTTTTTGACTTTTATTCATTGGCCATAGATTTATTTACCAGCAGAGACTTAATTGTGGCAAAATAAAAACACATCTTGAACATTTCTTAATGCTATTAATATTTTCCAAATTCCTTATTTTATGTCACACAAAAAAAATACTTTAATATTGCAAAAAAAATTTACTTGCTGAATTTTCCTTTGTGTTATTTTGTTTGTTTTGATCATTTTGCCAAAAAATAACAAAAACATTGCATTTGTCTCTTTTTATTGACCGAATCAACTGTTTGTTTTTTCATTTCGTTCTTTTTCTGGGAAAGAGCGGATGAACGAAATGAACGAACTCGTTCTTTTTTACAAAATGAACGAAAATGAGCGGTCACTTAAATGAACGATTTGGCACAGCTCTAGTCAGTAGACTTCAACCACACATTTTGAACAGTCTCAAATCTCTTATCTTATGCACAGACTTTCATAAACTATTTGAGAATTCACAAATATTAAAACAGTTGCATTATACAAAGAGGAATACCAAAGCAAAATGGAAAATATACTTGAAGACAAGAATACCTACAGGATTATTAGGACGGATCCCACCGACAAATTAATTAAAATTAATAATAATATAGTAAATGATTTACATAAAAAACAGTACATAGATTACAGACTCAAAAACATGCTCATTTGTTCCGCTGCAACCGCTCCCAGAATTTACGGATTACCTAAAACACACAATAAGAGGGTACACCTTTGAGACCAATAGTATCATCCTTTAAAGTCCGTTGTTATTAACTCAGTAAATATTTAGGAAGAATACTTAAAAATATTGTATCAGAGAAATACAACACTAAAAACTCAGATGAATTAAAAAATAAGCTTAAACAATTTTAAATAGACTCCAATGACTCCTTGATCTCTTTTGATGTTATTTCCCTATTCACGAATATTCCCACGCACACAGTCATAAATATTATAGTGGACAAAGGGAACTCCATTAAAAACCACACGGTACTACCAAAACCGAAATTTCTTGATATACTTAAAATTTGAACTTACGACAACAATTATTTTGTTTACAATAACAATATATACAATCAAATTTTTGGTATGCCCATGGGAAATCCCCTCTCTCCAACTATTGCTGACATAGTTTTAGACAATTTATTGGAAAAAGCAATAGCCGAGCTAAGTAGCAAAAATATTTACATAAAATATATAACTAAATACGTAGACGATATTTTGGCTGTAATCAATATCAACAACAAAAACGAGATTTTAAATTCATTAAATGCATATCATCTTAATATCAAATTCACTATAGAAATAGAAAAGGAAAGGAAAATATCGTATCTTGACACCACACTACACAGATTGGATAATAAAATATTATTTGATTGGTATACAAAACATGCTTCATCAGTAAAAATTATAAACTTTAATGCAACTCAACCGAAGTTTCAAATAATCAATACGGCAAGAAATCTCATACATAGAGTCTTGGATATTAGCGACGAACAATTTCACGCACTTAATATACAAAAAATCACTAAAATATTAATAGATAATAGTTGGGGGGAAACTTTAATTAAAACCCTTATTAATTCCCACAAACACCCACAAAATAACAAAAATGGCAACCCTGATGATAATAAACAGTACCACAGCGTCAAATATATACCAGGATTAACAGACAATAGAAACTTAAAATATACAATAAACAATAACAACACCGCCTTAGCATATAAAGCTAATAAAATATTGAGTACCATCTTCACTCACACAAAAACACCAGTTGACAAACTACAACAAAATAATGTCGTGTATGAAATATCATGTAAAGGAGATAAAGCTAACAGCTGTGATCTTGTATATATTGGCACAACAAAAATAAATTTAGCAACAAGAATGAAAGAACATAAAGCAGACATAAATAAAAACAAAGAAAGCACGGCATTATCTAAACATATAATAGAAACTAATCATACACCTGATTTTGACAATATTAAAATTCTAAATGTAGAAAACAATACGAAAAAACGTTACACAACAGAAAGTTTAAGAATACAACAGAAAATAAAGAAAGCAATGAACAAAAAAGAAGATACTGACAACTTAAGCACCGTTTACAGTGTGATAATAAGGAACAGCTAAAGCCATCTTTCTTAATATTGTAATTTTTGGTTCAAAGTAAACTTTTATATTTTTAATTTTGATGATTTAATAACAACACAACTCGATTGTTAGTAAGTTTATCGTGTTATGTATATTATTTTCTATACGCTTTTGATGTTAACTTTTTAAATTTTAATAAAATAGACAAATCCCCTGAAGAAGTGAACATAAAATTCACGAAACGTCGGGAAAAATATGTAATAAAAATTTAGTTTTTATTGACATAAGACAAGATAGGCCTCACCAGCTAAATAATAAAAAGAATTCTATTCACCACAAATATTAATATTTTTGAAAATCACAAAAGAAAAATAAGCATAATAGGCTTAGTAACTCATACAAAACCCAGCAGTTTCGCTCAACACTAGTAGACACAACTCAATTAAACTCAAGTTAGAAAGTAACGCAACTGAATATTGGCTTTTGAAATTAAAAATACTATTCTTGTAAACAATATTTAATTTGAAAAAAAATCCGTTATTGTAACTAATTTATCATTTGCCATCGTACTGAAATTCTATTGCAATAAAAGAAAATAAAAGAAAAATGCTTTATTGATGTCCCTAACCGAATTTTTTGTTCTGAATACAAAAGGAAAAACATTCTATTGTCGCTATTGAATTATTTCTTATTTGTGGAAAAATGTTAATGTTTTATAAAAACAAATTGAAATTAGATAGAAATGTCATATAAAAAATATCTTTTGTAGAATAATTACACAAAATCCCGATTTAACGAAAAAGGTAAGGACATTATTATATACACTTACATATGTATATCGCAAAATATTAGAAGTGTTATTACTATTATTCTGAAGTGAAATTATTTATGCAAATAATTTGTACCCAGTAAAAAATAGGATCATCCAATTAGTAATCTTGGAGCGCTCCTTTGCGAGTAATGGATTAATCCATAAATCTCCGGAGCTCATTGGATTTTTAACACAGCATGTCCGCAGACACGAGTACTCCTTTTTAGCTCCTTATGGAGTACTCCCTTTGATCTTGAAAATGACGACAGAGGGAGTAATCGTTTTTGTCTCCTAAAAGAGCATAAAGGGAGTAAACATTCATATAAAATACAAATTTGGTTATTTTTACAAAAACAAGAAAATATTAATTTATTTTTCAAAATTTTTTCAAAAATGTTATTATTGTTTCTCTGTTGGATTTAGAAGAATTTTTCAATTTCTTTTTCAACTAGTCGTCTTAAATGACGCTTAGAAACTAAATTTTGACACATTTTTAACAATTTGTTACTATACCCGTACCTTTTCGCTTTTTTTTAATAACACGTCTTTCACTTTTTTAAACTAAACTGACTACATAAATAGAAAAAGAAAACGAAAACATCAACAATTAACAGTTATTTCAAAGAAAAAAAAAACAAAAAACGAACTGATACATCCCTCATTGATCCATTTGGAGTATTAAGCGAGGCATAAAAAAGTTTCGATAGCTCGCTTATTACTCCAAATGGATGAACAAGTCATTACTCCTGTATTGCTCGATTATGGATTAATCCATATATTTTTTACTGGGTAGTTTCTTGATAGGAAAATATCTCTGTGTAATAAAGCCGAATACCGGCAACGGATGTTACAATGACCACGCGGATCACAAATTTGCACACTTCATTCAATTCAGAATATAAGCAAAAACTTAGAATAATATGCGATAAATATAATAATGTACTTACCTTTTTTATTCTGAACTAATTGTTTTTATGTATGTATGTATGTATGCATGTATATGAGACATATCTACCAATGATTCCTTTAGAAATACCAAATATATTGGTTGCATCAATTAATTATTTCTTTATTCACAATTAAAATTTAATTCTAAAAATTCGCATGTCGCTACTGAAAAATTTGTGCTTACAAAACCTATATTCGTTCATTACAACAGAATTGTGTATTAGTTGTTGGATCCGACAAAATTCGATTGGCTACCAATTCGGTTATCACAACAAATCTGTTTTCTCTGTGTACCTAAGTGTTCATGCTTTGCTAGATTATATGTACTTCTTAATTACAAATCCATTTGCGCAGGAGTTAACCCAAAAACGTCATAACTAAAAAAAAACAGTTTGCCAGAAAAAAAGTTTGAAGTTTCCAATTTACACACAACTTAATGGAAAAAGAAAATTTTATTTTTCTCTCAAGAGTTGAAGAAATACATTTATGTAATTTTTACACAATAAGTTTGATCCCGTACTTTTTGGGTAAAATGAGGACAAGCTATAATTTCTCTCAATACAAAAGTAAGGGAACACGAAAAACCAAAATTTTACCACAAAAGCCAATATATTTTTACATATACACTAGGGCGGGTCGATTTAAAAATTGCTCAAATTACAAGAAAAATCGTATTCTAGGGATCAAAAGAAGAAACTTTGCCGAAGGAACCATACCTCTAAAATGTATTTTGATGTTCCGACCTTTGATCCGAAGGGTCAAATTTTTTTTTACAAGAAAAAATTAGCGAAATGGCTGTTTTTTTATTTTTGGAGTTTATTTTTCTCTTTAGAAATTTATTTAGTCAGAATGAAATGAATAAATGAATTTTACTTAGTAATAGAAAATAAAAAAAAAATATTGTTTGAAGCCTTTTTTGCTTTCAAGTCTGGGCAATTTCGCACGGCTCTCTAATTTCCTCTATATTTCCCGGAATAACTCGTTTGGAAACGCTAGCTAGCAATTGAACGTGTCGTTCCGTTCCTTGTATTTGTGATGGAAGTTTTGGATCAAAAAACGGTGTGGATCATCTTGATTTAAATATTCTTTCAATGTATCGTACGGAATGCTTCGCGTGATTGGTGGTTCAAATATGCTATTTATATCATTCAAATTAATCATTTCCGTGTAACTTGTGCAATTAAAGTTTATATCTGGTTTTTTATAAACTCTAACTTCCGTTGGGTCATCATCATCGGTTCGATAGCGTAGAATTTTCTTTATAGCACAGTCTCGCTTTTCTTTGCTATCATCAAACAACATTGATAGCAAGATATTTTCCGAATGCGCATAATATGAATTATCTTTAATTACTTTATTGACAATACTGCGTACATGAGGTTGTAGAAACCGTGACCAACTAATGAAGTTGAAAAATAATGCACTACCGTACACAGAGCTGTAATACTTAATATTGAAGTACATTGGCACATAACATTTAATTATAAATTCAACCAGAATCCGTAAATTTTCGGATGGATTTTCCGTTGTCGCATACAATCGTAATAATCTACCGGCCTTGGTAAGCCAGCGAGAATGTACAATTTTCCCTTGTTTTTATGTTAGCCAGATCCACCGAAACCACGCCGCTAGAAATTGCATGAGCCATGTGGTATGAGTACTTCGAATCGGTGGAAAATTTATTTTTTTCTGGAGCAGGGGGCAATTTTTCAACTCAATTTTCTAAAAGCCGTCCACCACCTGAAATATATAATAATAAAATAATTAAAAACGGTTGACAATTATAATAAATCAGTGATAGCAATAACTTACAGGAAGATTTTCAAAAGTTTCGATTTGACGGCTCAGTTTTCCGCTTGCTGATCTTGGTCCAGTGCTGGTTGATTTATCCAAAGCTTCAAACAAATGCCGAAACGGAAGTTCGTTGAATTGTAGAAGGCAAACGAACCAATGCAATGGTATTTTTAACAGCAATTCGAATCGTCGTATAATTCCAAGGTGTGGGCCAGTGTTTGTTAGCTCACCGTCAGCGCATATGCCAATTGATGAATCCAGTGATATATTTTTATCGTTCCAGTCTTACGTAACCAATCAATTCAGAATTCGGTTCTCTCAAAATTACAATATGAGGTTCTTTTACCATCCTAGTATTATACTTCTCATCAATTTTATGTCACGTTAAAGTATCATCTGTTCTGCCATCGAATGAAAACGCTAACAAATTGGTATCATCTAACCGTTTGCGAAGCACTTCTTGCCTGCATTTCTCTTTTTCTCTGCGAACTTTCGATTTATCCATAATGAGAGGTTCGCTATGCTTATCTTTCAATTTTAAATCTTGGAAAAGAGCGGTTCCTAATGCTGATGCTACTCCATCAGGCACACCAAATCTGTCACATATCAAGACAAAGTTAACACAATCGTATCTTTCTTTGTATTGTGAACTTGAGCTAGTATCCGTATCTTCTTGAACCGATGGCGGTGCGTATGTTGAATCATCGGGATCTTGGTATGTTGACATTGATGACATAGACGTTGCTCCTTGCTCTTCAATTTCCATCATAAATGCAGACACTGTAAGTCTTCTCTGATTATGTTGATCGTGCATAAACTCTTTGAGGCGTTCTGGAACCAAGCCGCATGCACATGGAGCTGCCTTCAAATCGCATTTACATGTTCCAATGTGAAAAATTCTTTCCAGAGATTTTAGAAACTCTGGAAATTTTGGGTTTTTCATTTTGCTCTTAATTTGTTCTTGATATTTGTCAAGCAATCTATTCAATTTAATATATACACAATTTTTCGCCATTATTTCCATACCAAGTTTTTCCCAAATTTCAATCAACTTATTCTGTACTTCAATAGTGAATGATTTATAAGAAAACTTTTTTTGGTCGGTTTTAGCACGTTCGCTCAAGTAAAAATAATATCTCAAGATATCCAGATGGGTTGGTAAATTAAGATCACTCAAATCAGTAGACACGCCAAAAACAGTAACATCATGCTTGGGTATATGACTCATTGGGTTTTCGATAGTTGTTGTGGCTTCATCTTGCGGTGTACAGGATGGTGGATTCATTGTAATATGGTGATTGTTTAAATAATAAGCTATGTAGTGCAACGGACCACGGTTACTCCGGTTTGAAGCTGAGGTATGCTCACCGTGTCCAGGATTCACTTCCAAATTATTAAACACGTTTAATAATTTTTGTTTTTTTTATTTTATTTTTTTTCTACAAATTTCTGAACTTTTGCTCAGCTATGGCAACTGGTGACCAAGGCGATACCCTAAGCTACAAGATACCAGCTCCTCCACTTCCGGATAACAATCCGACGACTACTCACTCCGCTAACAAGCTGGAGACCTAGTATTCCGGGTGAAAACCTCCGGGAATTCCTACAGCCCTGATTCCTCAAGAAGTTAATCTGAATTATAAAGCAAGTTGGATGAAAATCCCTCTTGCCTGTTATACAAAAAAAAAACTATTGCACTTGGTTACTTGTTACCACTTATCACTTGCCGTTGTCACTATTCTGAATCACACTGCACAAGCCCCCTCCTTCGTTGTGATGTCTCCTTTTATATCTTCTGCCGGCTTTTTGCTGCTTTGTCGCTTTTTGCTTCTTTGATGAGTTCGAACCACTACATTTCTCTTCTAACATGTTCGATGTCTGACACGATGGCGTTTATTTGTCGCTTAGCAGCTTTCTCCTCTTTGATGTACGAACCACTAATCTTCTCTCCTCACATGTTCGATGCCTGACACGATGGTGTTTATTTGTCGCTTAGCAGCTTTCTCGTGTTTGTATGTATGTAAGTTGTCATCGTTTACTTTGAATTTTAACCCTTTTAATTCGTTTTATAGAATTGACCCATTGCTTCGCGATTGAAATACATATATGTACATATTGGACGTGGCAGATATAAATCTGCCACCCCTTTTCATGGATTTAAATCCAATTTGGCTTTGTGTGGCCACAATTATATATAAATTTTGGGTCTTCACAGTAGCTTACGCTTTGAGTAGTTGTAAAATACTGAATTTTTATTATAAAAAATTGGACATAAATACTAAAAATGAGAACCTTAAAACTAAATAGTACATATGCGTACCTGATTTTAGGCATGCTCTTTACTGCATACAACTACATATTGTAAACACATGGAAGATATATTTTATTACCTAGATATCAAGGATTACCAGTATTTAACACAAAAATAACAAGATTCTTGTTTCATTTACATATGTTCTGACTAAATAAATTTCTAAAGAGAAAAATAAACTCCAAAAATAAAAAAAATAGCCATTTCGCTGATTTTTTCTTGTAAAGTGCCAAAAATGGTGATTTTTTTAAATGTTTGTATGGGGAACCTCCAGGGGTGTTTCCAGGAAATGTGCCACTGGCATAGGTTGGTCGGCCCTCCAAAATTAGTGGGGGTTGGTCATACATTTTGACTCGATTGAGGAACTGTAAATGGGTCAAAGTGAGATTTTTAAAAATTTGAGCCTTCGGATCAAAAGTCGGGACATCAAAATACATTTTAGAGGTATGGTTCCTTCGGCAAAGTTTCTTATTTTGATCCCTAGAATACGATTTTCCTTGTAATTTGATCGATTCTTTTGCCAAGTTAATACATACTTATGTACATACACACGAATGCGTTTACTTACATGCTGTTGCATATCTAGAATGTTTTGTTTCTTAATTTTATATAAAAACTCATAAAACTTAGTTCACCACTAGTTTATTAACCATTTTGATACAACTTTTCAATGTTTTGAGTGTTTATGACAATTTAATTTTACTTTGTTATTGGTTATTTTTCAACTAGCTGATTGTTTCAGTTCTCGCTGAACCTTCATAGTGAACAGACGTCTTAGCGGAGTTTTTTTTCATTAACATATTAAACAAACAAAAAATCATAAAAAAATATTCGTAATACATAATAACCGTAATACATACAAATTAACTTTGATAAATAAGCAAAGCAAATATTGCTGATATTATTTTAACATAGCAAGAAACAAAAACCGCAAACAAAGTGGAATACTCTACATGAGTACCTCAAAAACAAAAAATTGTGAAGTGAGTTCAAACGGCAGAAATGCATATTTTACTGTGAGTTCTGAAGCTCTCAATGTTAACAATAAAAATAAAAAATCTGATGATAGTCTTTTTCTAACGGCAAAGCCACTTTTTCGTCAGCGATCAACTTCGCTTTGTCCAATGCCAACTAGTGATTCGTTAACATTACAATTGCCTAGTACTTCTTCATTCAAGTCAGCGATATCATCCGCTCCGGGCTCGTGTTCATCACTAAACCAAGTTATCACTACAGATAACAGTAACTCAAAACCAAAGGTACAAGTAGGAATGGACAGATATATAACCGTGGTAAAGCGTGGGCGAAGCCCAAATTCTTCTAAAATTTCATCAGCTCCAAAGATTTCTAGGGATAACAGTGCATCTTCTACCAATCGTCAAAATCGTTTTTCATTATTGCAAGACAAAAATGACAAGCCCGCTACATCATCGCAAAAGTCTTTTAAGCCACCACCTATTTATTTGAGAGAAAAATATTCTAACGCGCTTCTAAAAAAACTACTGTCGACCATTGGAGAAAATACTTTTCACATCGTTCCAATTAAGCTAGGTAATATTGATGAAACTAAAATCCAAATATATGATGAAAAAGATTTTCGAAAATTTTTTAGTGAATTCGAAAAAAATAAAACAAATTTTTACACATACCAACTTAAGAGTGCTAAAGGCCTACAGATAGTATTAAAGGGCATAGATTCATATGTTGAGCCCGAAGAAGTGAAATGTGCACTTGTCGACCAAGGATTTAAGGTAAAAAATGTTACCAACATAATTAACAGAGAAAAGGTCCCCCAACCCCTATTTCGGGTCGAACTGGAGCCGAATGACATAAAATTGAAATAAATGAAACCCATTAAATTTATAGCGTAAAGTATCTCTTACACCGAAAAATCACAGTTGAAGAGCCACGTCAGTGTTCAGGTCCCGTACAGTGCCATAATTACCAAGAATATGGCCATACAAAAACTTACTGCAAATTACCTACAGTTTGTGTTATCTGCGGTGAATTGCATGGTACTGCTAGCTGTACTAAGCCAAAAGATCAATCAGAAAAAAAATGCAGTAATTGTGAGTAGTAGGGAACTGGCGGTTCGGGGGCAATTAAACTTGTGAAATTGTGGGCTGAAATTGTTAAATTGTGGCTGAAATTGTTAAATTGTGGGCTGAAATTGTTAAATTGTGGCTGAAATTGTTAAATTTTGGCTGAAATTTTAAAATTCTTGGAAATTTGTGAAATTTGATACCTACGTGTGTGTGTCCGTCCGTTCGTCTGAATTTTTTGTTTACATTAAGTGTTTTTTGTTTACATTAACTGTTTTTTGTTTATATTAAGTGTATGTATGTTTGTATGTATGTTTGTATGTATATATGACCGTGGGAACTTGTGCGCGGAATATTTTGTGGGAATACATTAAGGGGGTTTAAAGGTTTGAAGCTGTTATATGTATATGATTTTCTAATGCCGACGGGATAACATCTTTATTTTTTCTAATACCGACGGGAAAGTTATGATTGTTGTTAGACTGTGGAAATTTGTTGATGTCCGTGATTTGGGCAGGTGAGGTTTTTGTAACATGTAACCGTGGGAATTTGCGGGTGTATCTTTAAGGCAGCCTGTGTTTGGTGGGGGCGGGTGTTGTTGTAATATGTATCCGTGGGAATTTGTGTGCGGAATATTTTGTAGGAATATATTAAGGGGTTTATAGGTTTGAGGCTTTTATATGTGTATGATTTCCTGATGCCAACAGGAAAACATGTTTAGTTTTTTCAAATGCCGACGGGAAAATCATGGAAATGATTTTTCCTAATGCCGACGGAAAATTTGAGGGTATGTCTAGCTGTAGAAATTGAAGTCTGGCTGTGATTGGTAGAGGGTGGGGTGTGTCTAGATTGTGAGACCTTAAGGCTGACCGTGATTTGGGTAGGTGAGGGTGTTTTGTAATATGTAACCATGAGAATTCGGTGACGTATATGCTTGTTGGAATTTAAATCAAGCTGGGCTTCGTGGAGGGGCGGGATGTATTTGCGGGAGATCGACTGGTGGAGGGTGGGGAGTTGTTGTAATATGTATCCGTGGGAATCTGTGTACATGTATGTATGTATGTCTGTAAGAGTTTAAGGCTGTCTGTGATTTATCAAAGGTGAGGTGAGAGTGTTCATGTAATACGTATCCGTGGGAATCTGTGTATATGTATGTTCGTAGGAGTTTAAGGCTGATTCTGATTTGAGGTGGGGGAGGGTGGTGGTGGTGTTGTGATAGATAGATAGAATGTGCCTATGTGTGTGTGTGTGTGTGTGTATGTATGTATATGTAGGAGTTTAAGGCTGTCCTTGATTTGAGGTAGGCGGGCGGTGTTGTTGTAATATGTATCTATAAGAATTTGGGTGTTTATATGTCTGTAGGAATTTTTGTACATGTATGTCTGTACGAGTTTAAGGCTGATCGTAATTTAAATTGTTGAGATTGATCGATTGTATGTGACTTCGAGAATTAGTGTATGTATATCTGTAGGAAACTTAAGGCTTATCGTGATTTATGAGGGGCGAAGTGTTCATGTAATATAACCGCGCAATTTGTGTGTATATATGTAGGAGTTTAAGGCTGATCATGATTAATGAGAGGTGAGGTGAAGGTGTTCATGTATATGTATACGTATCTGTGTGCATATATGTATGTCTATATGAGTTTAAGGCTAATCGTGATTTAGGTTGTGAGATTGTGTATATATATCTGTAAGAACTTTAGGCTGACTGTGATTTGTGAGGGGAGGGGCGTTGTTGAAATAGGTTTAATTTTTCGTAGATGAATTTTGGTATGTGTGTGTGTGTATGTGATTTTCTCACCCTAGTATTTATATGTACGTTGAAATAAATTATTTCTCATATGAACATTTTTTGCTAGAAAATATTATCATATATCTGAACTTCCCTAATCCTAGTATGTTTTTCATATTGGAGGATGAGATTGCTTTATATTTTATCAAGCTTAAATTTGTCCAGTGTTAAAGTCTGTCGGTCAGAAATTTGTTTATATTTGTATAAATATTAATTTCAGATTTTGCAAAATTCTTGCGTACGATCATGGAGTATTTGTGTGTGTGTATGTGTGTATGCGCGATAGAGTTTGACTGGTCTGTGATAAGTTTGTTTATTTAAGTACATTTGTCTTCTTCGACTTTCGTCTTCAAGCGTCAGTAGCTTGGAGAACGGTTTGTATGTTTTCATGATGTAGATATGTAAGTGTGATTGTTAAAATCCAATAAATACTTGAGCATGGGTAAGAAATTTGAAAATATGTGTACATATGTACATATGGATCTACAAATTGATTTTATGTATGTATGTATGTACATACAAATAAGTCTGGGGCTCCCTGTTTAAATACATTTTTTTTTTTTGTCATGTGCTGTTGTTGCTGTTGTAAATATTCGCCTGGTCTTTTGTGTATAGATGTGAAATATCTCGATAGTTTTTTTATTTGAAATTAAAAAAGCGTTCTTTTAATTTTTAGATGTATTTACTTAAAAGTTTGTGAGGAGTTTCTGTTTTAAGTAAAATTTAATTCCTCTCTAGTTGTAGTAAATATAGTATAAATATTTAATATATTTTATTTCCATTTGTTTAAAGTTGATGTAGCCTATATAGTCAACGTTAGAAATTTTTCGGTGTAAAATTTTTTCCAACTATCATATTTTTTCTTCACCTTTTTCATATATTTTAAGACATCTTGCATTGGCTTTAAAAAATGATAAACGCTTTGAAATGAAACTGATCCAGCAGTCCAGCTTTTTTTAACCACTTTGCTTCTCTTTCCTTTTTTATTGATAAACATTTAAAATCAAATGGTGGTTTTATAATGAAATTGTTATACTCATTATTGCGAAAAACATCCGCTACTTTTTTTTGTAATGAACATCATTCGAAACCTTACTTAATTTATAAGACTTTCAGGACTTTCTATTATTCGATCATTAGTAAAAATGCAGTAGCTGAGGTCATTGCTTACTGTTTCATATTAAATTTCTATTTCAATTGAGCCGCTATTGAATAAAAGGAACTTTTATCTTAAACTTTAGTGCATTTGGAAGTGTTTGAGATTCTTTCATATAATAGCTTTGTTGGAATCTTAGATACGAGTACATATAATATAGAATTGTATAACGTTTATTTTTAATTTTTATGTTAAGATCATCATCATTTAGATATGAAACTAAATTTAAATGTACTTTTAAATTAGTTAAATCATAATGAGGAAACTTGTTTTCTTCTTGAATAGCGATCAACAGAAAACGAAATCGTTTTCTTACAATTTAGGTCTGG
Organism: Nowickia ferox; assembly: GCA_936439885.1. NCBI lineage: Eukaryota > Metazoa > Arthropoda > Insecta > Diptera > Tachinidae > Nowickia > Nowickia ferox. Next base: position 36,912,375 of record OW387027.1, read on the forward strand.
CCTCTCAACGGTTCCTCTAGTATACAAGATGACTTTCTATGTCAACATATCTGTCTACTCTTTGTCAACGTTAAGGGACAATTAAATGTTAAAATTTTAATTCCTCAAATTGTGTTACTTCATACTGATAATATATTTTCATTAATAAGGTATATGTTTATCTTATGAAGGTTACTCGCCTATGGCTTTTATTTGATGTTCTAGATGATTTTTTTCTCATTTTATTAAATTTCAGCGTATTGTGTATATATTTCTGATATTTTTAAGTGCGCTTTATTTACCTGTCAGACAAAGTGTGATACTCAGTCTCTCTTTTTAATATTTTTTTTTCTTCTTTTAATGTATCACTACTATTTTATCAGATTTTACTACTTGAAAAAGAGAATATTTATATAATTTTTAAACGTATTCATTTATACATATAGGTAAATATATGTATGTATGTATAGAGAAATTACTTTATCTACAAAGAAATACATGTTTAATAATCAACTATTCTAGAAAATCTATCTCAAATAATTCAGTTACCTCCACCATAAATTCACCGTCTGTGTTTTCATAGTGTCAGAAACATTAGAATAACTATGTTTGAGAGAATTTTTACATCGAGTTTTTCTACATGAGGTTTGCTGGTTGACCCCTTGAAGTTATTGTTGACGTAGGCTGGGTTGTATCACATTCAGATGTAATCATTTCTCACTTAAAAAAGGTTCTCATCACCTTCTATCAGGTTTTTATATTTTTCTAACATGCATGTCTTAGCATGCTTTTGTCCTTAGTGACGCAAGCGTCCGAGATGTAGTGATGTTTCAGTTAAAAATCTATACTATTAGAATTTACAATTTCGCTCTTTTTATTCTTTTACAAAGTAGATACATATTTATGTATTTCATTTAGCATAGAATCATAATATTTCTTTACTTACAAAATTATATGACGTGAGGAATTCTTTTAAATTTGCATGCTTCGGCATGCTTTCAATATTTTTTCTGTAAATTTATTTTATACTCATACAGATACAGATATAAAGTAAGATCTGCTGATATTGCATTTTACAATTTATGTATGCTTCAGCATGATTCCAGTTGATGTCCATATTTATTCAGTAAGTTTGTTTGATACTAATTCATACACATATACATTCTTAAAGATTGGAAATCTAAGTCCAATTTATGTAGTTTGTCTATATTTTCTAAAGATTTGATAGCTATAGAAATGAATAGAGTGAAGATCTATTATAATAGCCCATGAGCATATTTTAAAATTTCGCTTGCTAGAGCTTTCGAAATGGAAAATGTACAATTTTCACTATAAAAAGTGATAATATTATGTGTTACTGAATATTAATTTATTTTGAACGCTTAAGTTTTCACAATATTTCATACAGGCCAACAAGTTTAGAGAATTTCCAGTATATTAAGTTAATTATCTTTCTTAAGACCTATCATTCCTAATCATTCCTTCAAAAATACAAACCAAACTAGATTTTTCCTGTTTAATTATATATTTTACTTTCATTAAATTTCAATATTTTGTTCATCTTCAAATTATTATATTTAGCAGCTTTTTCTCATTTGTTAAGTTAACTTTAATCGGAAACATTTAAATAGTGAGATGAACTTTTATATTGTATACGAGTACATTAAGTAATTCTTTGTATATTTCAATACACTTATATGAACCATCATCACATAATTCCTTTGGATGATCTATTAAATCATTCTACTATTGATGCTTTCATATTAAGTAATATTTAATATTCTACTTATGCATGAATTTTCCAATGTCTATTAAAAGATTCTTGGATGACTGGATGATTGTAATCCATTTGTAAGTTTTTTGGTACTCGTAACATTTCAAAAATATTTACACAGCCTAGGGTTTTTCGAGTGCAACTTTTATTTTCAACGGTATTGACCATAGAAACTTTGTGAATGAATCATTTACAGTCTACAATAATCAATAATTTCTATTTTCTGTAGAATAGTTTCCCATTTCAGCTAAATCAGCTCCATAAAAGATCAACTATTCCTTTCATTACATATCTACAATGCACAAACAATTTTCGAGATTTAGTATAGAGTTCGATTACTAAATTTCTTTTTGAAGACATTAAGTTGTTTTACAGATTTTTTGGAGAGTGTTGTGATCTACTTGATGCACTTTCAGCTATTTATACTATCATGTAGTTAATTTTCCAATCTATAAATTTTATTGTTCAGCTGTTCAATTTGTTTTTTCAAAAGATGCTTTAATTTTTAGTATGTGTTTTTTCAATTTTATAACTATCTTCTATCTCTAATTGTATTTCACGTTGTACTCCATCAATTTGCATTTTAATATATTCTTGAATTATATTAATTCCTTAAGCTGTATTATTAATTTGTCCTATAGTTTATCGTTTTGAGTTTCCAGAAACAATTTACTGATAACATCATTCTCCGTCAGTGAATGATGATGATTCTCTATCCATGTATTAGAAGAAATTACATATTTTATATAGTTTTCAAAATAAAATTTCTCATAGTATTTCCATGTTTTATTATCATTCATTAAAGAAAATAAAGCTACTATTAGAGCCTATATTTGACCATCAACTTGTATTTTATCTTCATTTAGTTTTAGGTTACTATCACCAAACTTCCATTCATTATTCAAATCTTAATGTGGGCCATAGTTTGTATCTAATTCAACTCTTCCTTCCAAGACTGATAAATGAGTATAAGTGTCTTCAGAATTGGAAGTCTATGAGTAAAAATCATCTTCATCATCCTCATCATCATTCTCAGTATTAGCATCATTAAATAAGATGATATCATCAAATATTGTTCCTTCTGAAAGTTTCTTCGGTGAACTTGTCTCTATATTGACTGATGGCTTTAAACTTATATTATTTTCAGCTTCTATCTTGATTTTACTTTCTTCTTTCTTGTGAATTCTTTCAATATTTCTAGAACTATTTATGAATTCTTTGAGAGGTTCTGGTATAGGTTTAAATGTATCTTTTCTAGCTCACAAGTATCTATTTCACCAGTTTTTATACTACTTGTCAACACCAACTGTTTTAAAATTTTCTCATCCATGTTTAGCAAATAAGAGGTATCAGCTATTAGATTAGGTATCAGCTATTAGATTTGGTATCAGATCAGGTTATCAGGTAGCTGGTCTGGTTTTCAGATCAGCTTATCAGGACCTGGTCTGGTTTTCAGATCAGCTTATCAGGACCTGGTCTGGTTTTCAGATCAGCTTATCAGGACCTGGTCTGGTTTTCAGATCAGCTTATCAGGACCTGGTCTGGTTTTCAGATCAGCTTATCAGGACCTGATCTGGTTTTCAGATCAGCTTATCAGGACCTGGTCTGGTTTTCAGATCAGCTTATCAGGACCTGGTCTGGTTTTCAGATCAGCTTATCAGAACCTGGTCTGGTTTCAGATCAGCTTATCAGAACCTGGTCTGGTTTTCAGATCAGCTTATCAGGAGCTGGTCTGATTTTCAGATCAACTTTTCTGATTCAGATTGGGTTATCAGTTTACAAGTAGCTGCCTATTTATAACATTTATATGAATGCAGTTTAAGGTCAGATGAAAAACGAAAAAGTAAACTTTTATGCAGTCAAATTCTCTTTTTTTCTATAACGATCATCGTTATAGAAAAAAATCAATATCGTTGCTTATAATCAAAATTCATATTTATCCTTCCAACATGCATTTTATTTGTCTCATCTTACTTAAACATTATAATTACATTATGATTATCTGATATAAAATGTTTGGTGATTCTGGTATAAGTTTGGCATCAGCAGAATGCATCAACATTCTTATCTCACTCCATATAAAAATATGTTTCTCACATCTAACATCGTTAAATATCATATCGGAATTACTTTTAGCTTTGTTAGGAGAAATAACAGATTCAGTATCTGTAAATGTGTATTATCCCATTCCTTCAATTAATGAAATTATGTAATTTCTTTAAGTATCCATATTTAGGTTGATAGAGAGATTTTGAGTATTAATATGTAGATGTTTTAAAATTTTATTTCATTAAGACTTAGCAAGCCAATCATATCATATTTTTTATTTTATTTTTTTACAATTTGACAGACCAACTATTTTTGCGCAAATAAAATTTGGTAGAAGGGAACTATGACTTGTTTTTGAACTAACGTTTGATGAATCATCAAAAATTTCGTACCATCCTATTTTTAGGTTGTTTTGACTATGAGTATGCACCTATATTTATGAAATGTGTTTCATAAATATTGTCTCTTATTTAGAAAAAATAAAATAATACAGGTATACGACACCAGAAAATATTTTCTGGTATCGTATAGCTGTATTATTTTATTTTTCCTATATAAGAGATAATGGTCCCTACTCATAGTCAAAACAAAGTATATTTTAAGAGTTTAAAACCAGTATTATAATAAAAATACTGATTTTAAACTCTTACAGTCTTATTTATAAAAATTATTAAGACTTTATAAAGGTTTTTTTAGACAAATTTTCATAAAAAATTTTTCTAAAAAAGCCTTTATAAAGTCTTAATAATTTTTATAAATAAGGCTGTTAAAATATACTTTGTTTCACTAACCACATTTGTGTAACTAATTGCATTTCATAAATATTGACGTATACTCATAATCAAAACAAATGATAGTTTTATGTTGTTTTGAATGTGAGTATACATCATTATCTCTTATTAAAAAAATAAAATAATACATCTACACGATTTCAGAAAATATTTTCTGATATCGTATAGCTGTATTATTTTATTTTTTTAAGAAGAGATAATATTTATGAAATGCATTTAGTTACACAAATGTGGTTAGTGAAACAACCTAAAAATAGGATGGTACGAAATTTTTGATGATTCATCAAACGTTAGTTCAAAAACAAGTCATAGTTCCCTTCTACCAAATTTTATTTGCGCAAAAATAGTTGGTCTGTCAAATTGTAAAAAAAAAATAAAATAAAAAATATGATATGATTGGCTTGCTAATAAAAATAAAATTTTAAAACATCTACATATTAATACTCAAAATCTCTCTATCAACCTAAATATGGATACTTAAAGAAATTACATAATTTCATTAATTGAAGGAATGGGATAATACACATTTACAGATACTGAATCTGTTATTTCTCCTATCAAAGCTAAAAGTAATTCCGATATGATATTTAACGATGTTAGATGTGAGAAACATATTTTTATATGGAGTGAGATAAGAATGTTGATGCATTCTGCTGATGCCAAACTTATACCAGAATCACCAAACATTTTATATCAGATAATCATAATGTAATTATAATGTTTAAGTAAGATGAGACAAATAAAATGCATGTTGGAAGGATAAATATGAATTTTGATTATAAGCAACGATATTGATTTTTTTCTATAACGATGATCGTTATAGAAAAAAAGAGAATTTGACTGCATAAAAGTTTACTTTTTCGTTTTTCATCTGACCTTAAACTGCATTCATATAAATGTTATAAATAAGCAGCTACTTGTAAACTGATAACCCAATCTGAATCAGAAAAGTTGATCTGAAAATCAGACCAGCTCCTGATAAGCTGATCTGAAAACCAGACCAGGTTCTGATAAGCTGATCTGAAACCAGACCAGGTTCTGATAAGCTGATCTGAAAACCAGACCAGGTCCTGATAAGCTGATCTGAAAACCAGACCAGGTCCTGATAAGCTGATCTGAAAACCAGATCAGGTCCTGATAAGCTGATCTGAAAACCAGACCAGGTCCTGATAAGCTGATCTGAAAACCAGACCAGGTCCTGATAAGCTGATCTGAAAACCAGACCAGGTCCTGATAAGCTGATCTGAAAACCAGACCAGGTCCTGATAAGCTGATCTGAAAACCAGACCAGCTACCTGATAACCTGATCTGATACCTGATCTAATAGCTGATACCTAATCTAATAGCTGATACCTCTTATTTGCTAAACATGGATGAGAAAATTTTAAAACAGTTGGTGTTGACAAGTAGTATAAAAACTGGTGAAATAGATACTTGTGAGCTAGAAAAGATACATTTAAACCTATACCAGAACCTCTCAAAGAATTCATAAATAGTTCTAGAAATATTGAAAGAATTCACAAGAAAGAAGAAAGTAAAATCAAGATAGAAGCTGAAAATAATATAAGTTTAAAGCCATCAGTCAATATAGAGACAAGTTCACCGAAGAAACTTTCAGAAGGAGCAATATTTGATGATATCATCTTATTTAATGATGCTAATACTGAGAATGATGATGAGGATGATGAAGATGATTTTTACTCATAGACTTCCAATTCTGAAGACACTTATACTCATTTATCAGTCTTGGAAGGAAGAGTTGAATTAGATACAAACTATGGCCCACATTAAGATTTGAATAATGAATGGAAGTTTGGTGATAGTAACCTAAAACTAAATGAAGATAAAATACAAGTTGATGGTCAAATATAGGCTCTAATAGTAGCTTTATTTTCTTTAATGAATGATAATAAAACATGGAAATACTATGAGAAATTTTATTTTGAAAACTATATAAAATATGTAATTTCTACTAATACATGGATAGAGAATCATCATCATTCACTGACGGAGAATGATGTTATCAGTAAATTGTTTCTGGAAACTCAAAACGATAAACTATAGGACAAATTAATAATACAGCTTAAGGAATTAATATAATTCAAGAATATATTAAAATGCAAATTGATGGAGTACAACGTGAAATACAATTAGAGATAGAAGATAGTTATAAAATTGAAAAAACACATACTAAAAATTAAAGCATCTTTTGAAAAAACAAATTGAACAGCTGAACAATAAAATTTATAGATTGGAAAATTAACTACATGATAGTATAAATAGCTGAAAGTGCATCAAGTAGATCACAACACTCTCCAAAAAATCTGTAAAACAACTTAATGTCTTCAAAAAGAAATTTAGTAATCGAACTCTATACTAAATCTCGAAAATTGTTTGTGCATTGTAGATATGTAATGAAAGGAATAGTTGATCTTTTATGGAGCTGATTTAGCTGAAATGGGAAACTATTCTACAGAAAATAGAAATTATTGATTATTGTAGACTGTAAATGATTCATTCACAAAGTTTCTATGGTCAATACCGTTGAAAATAAAAGTTGCACTCGAAAAACCCTAGGCTGTGTAAATATTTTTGAAATGTTACGAGTACCAAAAAACTTACAAATGGATTACAATCATCCAGTCATCCAAGAATCTTTTAATAGACATTGGAAAATTCATGCATAAGTAGAATATTAAATATTACTTAATATGAAAGCATCAATAGTAGAATGATTTAATAGATCATCCAAAGGAATTATGTGATGATGGTTCATATAAGTGTATTGAAATATACAAAGAATTACTTAATGTACTCGTATACAATATAAAAGTTCATCTCACTATTTAAATGTTTCCGATTAAAGTTAACTTAACAAATGAGAAAAAGCTGCTAAATATAATAATTTGAAGATGAACAAAATATTGAAATTTAATGAAAGTAAAATATATAATTAAACAGGAAAAATCTAGTTTGGTTTGTATTTTTGAAGGAATGATTAGGAATGATAGGTCTTAAGAAAGATAATTAACTTAATATACTGGAAATTCTCTAAACTTGTTGGCCTGTATGAAATATTGTGAAAACTTAAGCGTTCAAAATAAATTAATATTCAGTAACACATAATATTATCACTTTTTATAGTGAAAATTGTACATTTTCCATTTCGAAAGCTCTAGCAAGCGAAATTTTAAAATATGCTCATGGGCTATTATAATAGATCTTCACTCTATTCATTTCTATAGCTATCAAATCTTTAGAAAATATAGACAAACTACATAAATTGGACTTAGATTTCCAATCTTTAAGAATGTATATGTGTATGAATTAGTATCAAACAAACTTACTGAATAAATATGGACATCAACTGGAATCATGCTGAAGCATACATAAATTGTAAAATGCAATATCAGCAGATCTTACTTTATATCTGTATCTGTATGAGTATAAAATAAATTTACAGAAAAAATATTGAAAGCATGCCGAAGCATGCAAATTTAAAAGAATTCCTCACGTCATATAATTTTGTAAGTAAAGAAATATTATGATTCTATGCTAAATGAAATACATAAATATGTATCTACTTTGTAAAAGAATAAAAAGAGCGAAATTGTAAATTCTAATAGTATAGATTTTTAACTGAAACATCACTACATCTCGGACGCTTGCGTCACTAAGGACAAAAGCATGCTAAGACATGCATGTTAGAAAAATATAAAAACCTGATAGAAGGTGATGAGAACCTTTTTTAAGTGAGAAATGATTACATCTGAATGTGATACAACCCAGCCTACGTCAACAATAACTTCAAGGGGTCAACCAGCAAACCTCATGTAGAAAAACTCGATGTAAAAATTCTCTCAAACATAGTTATTCTAATGTTTCTGACACTATGAAAACACAGACGGTGAATTTATGGTGGAGGTAACTGAATTATTTGAGATAGATTTTCTAGAATAGTTGATTATTAAACATGTATTTCTTTGTAGATAAAGTAATTTCTCTATACATACATACATATATTTACCTATATGTATAAATGAATACGTTTAAAAATTATATAAATATTCTCTTTTTCAAGTAGTAAAATCTGATAAAATAGTAGTGATACATTAAAAGAAGAAAAAAAAATATTAAAAAGAGAGACTGAGTATCACACTTTGTCTGACAGGTAAATAAAGCGCACTTAAAAATATCAGAAATATATACACAATACGCTGAAATTTAATAAAATGAGAAAAAAATCATCTAGAACATCAAATAAAAGCCATAGGCGAGTAACCTTCATAAGATAAACATATACCTTATTAATGAAAATATATTATCAGTATGAAGTAACACAATTTGAGGAATTAAAATTTTAACATTTAATTGTCCCTTAACGTTGACAAAGAGTAGACAGATATGTTGACATAGAAAGTCATCTTGTATACTAGAGGAACCGTTGAGAGGCCAGACCTAAATTGTAAGAAAACGATTTCGTTTTCTGTTGATCGCTATTCAAGAAGAAAACAAGTTTCCTCATTATGATTTAACTAATTTAAAAGTACATTTAAATTTAGTTTCATATCTAAATGATGATGATCTTAACATAAAAATTAAAAATAAACGTTATACAATTCTATATTATATGTACTCGTATCTAAGATTCCAACAAAGCTATTATATGAAAGAATCTCAAACACTTCCAAATGCACTAAAGTTTAAGATAAAAGTTCCTTTTATTCAATAGCGGCTCAATTGAAATAGAAATTTAATATGAAACAGTAAGCAATGACCTCAGCTACTGCATTTTTACTAATGATCGAATAATAGAAAGTCCTGAAAGTCTTATAAATTAAGTAAGGTTTCGAATGATGTTCATTACAAAAAAAAGTAGCGGATGTTTTTCGCAATAATGAGTATAACAATTTCATTATAAAACCACCATTTGATTTTAAATGTTTATCAATAAAAAAGGAAAGAGAAGCAAAGTGGTTAAAAAAAGCTGGACTGCTGGATCAGTTTCATTTCAAAGCGTTTATCATTTTTTAAAGCCAATGCAAGATGTCTTAAAATATATGAAAAAGGTGAAGAAAAAATATGATAGTTGGAAAAAATTTTACACCGAAAAATTTCTAACGTTGACTATATAGGCTACATCAACTTTAAACAAATGGAAATAAAATATATTAAATATTTATACTATATTTACTACAACTAGAGAGGAATTAAATTTTACTTAAAACAGAAACTCCTCACAAACTTTTAAGTAAATACATCTAAAAATTAAAAGAACGCTTTTTTAATTTCAAATAAAAAAACTATCGAGATATTTCACATCTATACACAAAAGACCAGGCGAATATTTACAACAGCAACAACAGCACATGACAAAAAAAAAAAATGTATTTAAACAGGGAGCCCCAGACTTATTTGTATGTACATACATACATACATAAAATCAATTTGTAGATCCATATGTACATATGTACACATATTTTCAAATTTCTTACCCATGCTCAAGTATTTATTGGATTTTAACAATCACACTTACATATCTACATCATGAAAACATACAAACCGTTCTCCAAGCTACTGACGCTTGAAGACGAAAGTCGAAGAAGACAAATGTACTTAAATAAACAAACTTATCACAGACCAGTCAAACTCTATCGCGCATACACACATACACACACACAAATACTCCATGATCGTACGCAAGAATTTTGCAAAATCTGAAATTAATATTTATACAAATATAAACAAATTTCTGACCGACAGACTTTAACACTGGACAAATTTAAGCTTGATAAAATATAAAGCAATCTCATCCTCCAATATGAAAAACATACTAGGATTAGGGAAGTTCAGATATATGATAATATTTTCTAGCAAAAAATGTTCATATGAGAAATAATTTATTTCAACGTACATATAAATACTAGGGTGAGAAAATCACATACACACACACACATACCAAAATTCATCTACGAAAAATTAAACCTATTTCAACAACGCCCCTCCCCTCACAAATCACAGTCAGCCTAAAGTTCTTACAGATATATATACACAATCTCACAACCTAAATCACGATTAGCCTTAAACTCATATAGACATACATATATGCACACAGATACGTATACATATACATGAACACCTTCACCTCACCTCTCATTAATCATGATCAGCCTTAAACTCCTACATATATACACACAAATTGCGCGGTTATATTACATGAACACTTCGCCCCTCATAAATCACGATAAGCCTTAAGTTTCCTACAGATATACATACACTAATTCTCGAAGTCACATACAATCGATCAATCTCAACAATTTAAATTACGATCAGCCTTAAACTCGTACAGACATACATGTACAAAAATTCCTACAGACATATAAACACCCAAATTCTTATAGATACATATTACAACAACACCGCCCGCCTACCTCAAATCAAGGACAGCCTTAAACTCCTACATATACATACATACACACACACACACACACACATAGGCACATTCTATCTATCTATCACAACACCACCACCACCCTCCCCCACCTCAAATCAGAATCAGCCTTAAACTCCTACGAACATACATATACACAGATTCCCACGGATACGTATTACATGAACACTCTCACCTCACCTTTGATAAATCACAGACAGCCTTAAACTCTTACAGACATACATACATACATGTACACAGATTCCCACGGATACATATTACAACAACTCCCCACCCTCCACCAGTCGATCTCCCGCAAATACATCCCGCCCCTCCACGAAGCCCAGCTTGATTTAAATTCCAACAAGCATATACGTCACCGAATTCTCATGGTTACATATTACAAAACACCCTCACCTACCCAAATCACGGTCAGCCTTAAGGTCTCACAATCTAGACACACCCCACCCTCTACCAATCACAGCCAGACTTCAATTTCTACAGCTAGACATACCCTCAAATTTTCCGTCGGCATTAGGAAAAATCATTTCCATGATTTTCCCGTCGGCATTTGAAAAAACTAAACATGTTTTCCTGTTGGCATCAGGAAATCATACACATATAAAAGCCTCAAACCTATAAACCCCTTAATATATTCCTACAAAATATTCCGCACACAAATTCCCACGGATACATATTACAACAACACCCGCCCCCACCAAACACAGGCTGCCTTAAAGATACACCCGCAAATTCCCACGGTTACATGTTACAAAAACCTCACCTGCCCAAATCACGGACATCAACAAATTTCCACAGTCTAACAACAATCATAACTTTCCCGTCGGTATTAGAAAAAATAAAGATGTTATCCCGTCGGCATTAGAAAATCATATACATATAACAGCTTCAAACCTTTAAACCCCCTTAATGTATTCCCACAAAATATTCCGCGCACAAGTTCCCACGGTCATATATACATACAAACATACATACAAACATACATACACTTAATATAAACAAAAAACAGTTAATGTAAACAAAAAACACTTAATGTAAACAAAAAATTCAGACGAACGGACGGACACACACACGTAGGTATCAAATTTCACAAATTTCCAAGAATTTTAAAATTTCAGCCAAAATTTAACAATTTCAGCCACAATTTAACAATTTCAGCCCACAATTTAACAATTTCAGCCACAATTTAACAATTTCAGCCCACAATTTCACAAGTTTAATTGCCCCCGAACCGCCAGTTCCCTACTACTATTGTGGAGGTAATCACACCGCTAACTACAGAGGATGTCCTGTATATTCTTTCGTTAAGCAGGCTATGGGTCAAAAACCCAAATTAACACCAACTCAACAAGTAAACGCGAACTCCGCCATTTTTGCTCAAATGAGCCAACCAGTTACTTCACGTGTATCGTATGCTGATGCTGCTAAGACTAGTTCTATTCGCACACAAAATGTTTCACCGCCAAATAATTCAACGAATGGAAACTCAAGCTTTAACTTTAGTCGCCTTGAAGCTGCTATTGAGAATCTGGTGCTAATTATAAACAACTTTACTACAAATATGACTAATATGATGCAAGAAATGCTGCGAATGCAGAATACACTGTTTCAAGCATTAATTAACGAGCCATGAACACGTTGAAAATATGTTTCTGGAACGCAAACGGCATTCGCCAACACAAAAATGAGCTCGAGCACTTCCTTATGGAAAAAAATATTGTTGTAATGTTGGTCTCTGAGACTCATTTGACATCAAGAAGCTTATTCAAAATAAATGGTTACACTTTATATGATACAAAGGACCCTAGAGGGAGAGCATGCGGTGGATCAGCAATTTTAATTAAGTCAAGACTCAAGCACTATGTCCTTGACAACATTACTGAAGAATATATGCAAGCAACGAATATTTTCGTAGACAATTTTTGTGCGAATTTCGTGATATCATCAATTTACTCACCTCCCAGATTTTCAGTTACCGAAGATCAGTATGAGAAGTTCTACAAATCGCTTGGATCTTGTTTCCTGGCAGCTGGTCTCTACAATGCAAAACATACGTACTGGGGCTCGCGTCTTGTTACACCTAGATGTCGAGCGTTGTTTAATACAATTTCAAAAATGGGCTTAGATGTCATTTCGAGCGGGGAGCCTACTGACGTAAGAAAAATTCCAGATGTTATAGATTTTGGCGTTACGAAAAATATTCATAGAGACTTAATTCACGTAGAGGCCTCTCTAGATCTGTCCTCCGATCACTCTCCCACAATAGTTACAATTTTCAACCCACTAAGGAGTGATTTAACTAACTCATATGTGAAAATGATTAATGGGTTCAACTGGCTAGGATTCAAAAAATATCTTAGTAGTCACTGCGTAGAAAACATTCAGCTAAGATCATCTGATGATATTGAATTTAACACTACCTCCTCTCCGCAAACTGGCTTTAATAGAATTTATTCTACGGAAATTAAACGTCTTGTATGTGAAAAAAGGAAAAAGGCTAGAAGAGAATGGCAGCAACACAGATCACCCCTAAATAAAATCAGACTTAAAGAATGTACTAAACGACTCAAAGAGCTGCTATCGTCGGAAAAAACTACATTACTGGAAAAGTATATAGAAGGTCTTGATGTACCGTCAGCATCTAATTACTCTTTATGGCGCGCTACTAGAAATCTTAAAAGACCCGTGACCTTAAATCACCACTGCGTACTTCGACCGGAGGCTGGGCGAGAAGCGATAGTGAGAAATGTAATTTATTTTCTGAGCATTTAAAATCTGTATTTACTCCCAATTCATGTATGGGTGCTGCCGAATTACCGAGTGTAGTTTCTCTACCCCCTCGTCCCTTAAGGTTTAAGTTGCGTGAACTACAAAAAATAATTGCTGAACTTGACCCGAAGAAAGCTCCAGGTATTGATGGCATTAGTAACAAGATGCTGATGAACTTGCCTCATATTGCAATAAGAATCTTGCTATTTATTTTTAATGCTATTTTACAAATGCAGTATTTTCCAAATAACTGGAAACTTGCCAAAATAAAAATGATTCCAAAGCCGGGCAAATATCTTACCAAGGCTGAGTCATATAGGCCTATAAGCTTACTATCAACAATCTCAAACTTTTCGAAAAGCTGCTCATGACTAAATTGTCCAACATTTTAGCTGATAATGGATGCATCCCGGACCATCAATTTGGTTTTAGAAGTCAGCATAGCACCATTGAACAAACGCATAGATTGGCCCAAGTTGTAAGAAGAACATTTGAAGAAAAGAAGTATTGTTCTGCTCTCTTTATTGATGTTTCTCAGGCATTTGATAAAGTATGGCACGAAGGCCTAGTTTTAAAATTGAAGACGTACCTACCAATAAACATACAAAAGCTTTTGGAAAGTTATATTATTGATAGGAAGTTCACTGTTGTGGAAGGAGAGTTCACGAGTGTGAACGAATCTATATCTTCCGGTGTGCCACAGGGCAGTATTCTGGGGCCAGTCTTGTATCTAATATATACTTGTGATATGCCTGTGAGCAATAACATCCTAACTTCTACATTTGCCGATGATACAGCCTGTATGAGTATACACAAAAACCCTGATGAGGCATCACGCAATCTCCAAGAACACATTACCCAGCTTGAAATATGGTTGAACTTATGGAGAATTAAAGTAAATGAACAAAAGTGTGTCCACATAACGTTTACCCTAAGAACAAATACTTGCTCTCCCATTCGAATCAACAATCAAAGTATTCCTCAACATTCTCAAGTGAAATACCTTGGCATACACCTTGATCGAAGGCTTACATGGAAATATCACATTGACCCTAAGTTAACTCAAATCAAACTTAAATTAACTCAAATATATTGGTTAATTGGCAGAAATTCAACACTCAGCCTAGACTGCAAACTTTTGATATACAAGTCGCTTTTGAAGCCAATATGGTGCTATGGAATTCAGCTATGGGGCACTGCTTCAGCTTCAAGTGTTGAGAAAATCCAACGAAGGCAAAACAAAATTTTACGTTTGATAACATCGGCTCCATGGTACATCAAAAATTCAAATATACATCGCGATTTAAATATGCCACTAGTGACTGAAGAAATTGCAAAATACGTAGGCAAATATTTAACAAAACTCGAGACACATCCTAATCCGCTCGCTCGTAACATCTTGAACTTTACTGGACATATCCGCTTAAAAAAGAGGGACACAAGGGCTCTAATACTTACCACACCAGATGAAACTGCTTGAAATTATTTTTTATTTTTATTTTTTATTTTTGCTTTGCACAACTCTTATGTATTATGAATTACTATCACTAAGTTTATGTCCGACACTGGTCGGGCCTAATAATTATATTTAGATTTAAGATTTGAATACTTATTGTTAGTTCATTTTTGAAGATACAATAATTAAATATATGAAAAAAAAAAGCTGATTGTTTATCGGCTTGCCCAAACTAGCCCAAAGAAAAGTTACGGGCTGTTTCGTGTAAGAAGAAGAAGAAAATTACTCTTCCAAAAACTCCCTTACTTGTCCAAACTTTGAGTACGGAAACAGTTTCCGGCACCCAATGTGGAGTACGGGATCAAACCTAATATGAAGAACGATATGAGAATTAATTCTGCATCACCAGCTCAAAAATTCAATTTTTTAAATTATGACGTTGGTTGAGTAAATGATATCGCACCCGCGAAATCAAAAGTCGTAGAAAATCCAAGCGTTACACATGTCACATTAGAATCTAATGATTAGATCATAGATAAGCAAAAGACCGCCCGTGGGCACTTCGTTATGCTCTTATTTTCACGTACATTCGTAGAAGCATGCATTTTACTATCTTTCATATTAAATATGTATGTGTTTGCCTGACTGCATAAGATTCTAACAGACCAACCTAAATTACGACGCAAAGCGCAACGTAATTTAGCGCTTAGCTTTTACGCTGAAATGAGTAACCTAAATTAGAGCGTTAACGGTGCGCCAGAAACAGCAATGTTTACTCACTTTGATTAATAAAAAACTCTAAATAGAAATAAAAAATAAAATAAAATAAATAAAAAATTTACCTTAAAGTAGCTGAAGTTACATTACTTAACAAAAACAACAGTACTTTTGCAGCCAACTTCACTTCTTTACGGGCTGTCAAAATTGGATTTTCCAATTGCAAAGCGTTGACGCCGCGTTATTTCGGTTGGTTTCATACATTCTGTATGGGCATGAGAAATTTCTACAGCCAGACAACGCTTTCCGTCGTAATTTAGGTTGATCTGTAATGATTAGAATAACAGATGCTTAAATTATCTTAAAGTAAATCAAAAATCCAATTACTCAAATCATTTGAAATCATTTGAAAATTATAAAATTTTCGTTTCCTTTATTGCTTAATTATATAAACTCTAATTTTATTTTACTTTTTAAATATAGCGAGTCTTAGTTGTCTCTGTGGTAGAGAGGCGACGAGAAACTTGGGGCCAAAAAGCCGAATTCCTCTTAGCTGTCATTGGGTTTGCTGTTGATTTGGGAAATGTTTGGCGCTTTCCCTATATTTGCTATCAGAACGGAGGAGGCGCATTTCTCATACCATATTGTGTGATGTTGGTGTTCGGTGGACTACCACTATTCTATATGGAATTGGCACTGGGACAATTTCATCGTTGCGGCTGCTTAAGCATTTGGAAACGTATCTGTCCAGCATTGAAAGGTAAGTGAAATTGATGAAAGTACACTAAGCTTAATAAATTGCATGACTCCCTTAAGACGTTTTTCGCGATTTCATTTGTGTATGTATGTATGCGAGCACGTACATAAGAGCCTTTGCTGCAATAGAGTCATAACTAGAAAAACGTGATTTTTGAGTTAATAATGCAGAATTAATCGCCATATCGCTCCATAAGCGACCACTTTTTAGACCTATGCTCTTTATGTTAGACATAGGAGCTAGAACCTGATTTTCGTAACAAAAATAATCGACACAATTACAGTTATAAATTTATTTTTGTTTTGATCTCCTTGTTAACATTAGGTTTGTTTATTTACTTCTTGGGTAAAGTTCGGTAAAATAAGAGCAAACTGTAATTTCTCGCAATAAACTACAAAAATGCACAAAAGTACGGGAGCGCGAAAAACCATAATTTTTAACACAAAAGAAAATGTCAATGCATGTATGCATATACATACGTACACACATAACTAAACACATACTTATGTATGTACACACGTACTTATTTACTTACATGATTCAGCATGTCTTAATTTCGTATAAAAACTTATAAAACTTTGTTCGCCACTAGTTTTTAAATATATTTTCATAAATTTTTCCATTTTTCTAGTATGTAATTTTTCTTTGTTATTGTTCAGTTTTTAAACAGCTGATTGATTTTCTATGTGCGAAAAGTACGGACTGTTTCGTGCAAAAGAAGAACATTACTCTCAAAAAACCTCTCTCATTTACCCAATTTTCGAGTACGTGAACGCTTTTCGTGCAAATTGGGATTCCAATGTAGAGTAAAGAAACAAACCTATTTTTTAGTTTTCGTTTTCTTTATTTTCTTCTATTCGTAAAGAAAGAGATGCCAGATGAGTTACTAATAAGAACTTTAAGGGTGGCATTGGCTGAAGTAGTTAGCACGTTGACTACAACACCAATGGCTCTGGGTTCGCACCAGGTCTCCGACAGTCATTAAATAACAACAACACGCAATTTTCTGATGCGCATTAGTGTTCCTTTTTATGAGTTGATGCAGAAAATTTCAATTGATGAAGTCATAGTCACTGGTCACTGAGTCATAGTCACTGGTCACTGAACAATACCGACTTCAGCAAATACTAATCCTAATATAACATCACAGATCTCACCTTAGTCGGTATCAGTGATGCATGTGGATTTTTTTGTTATAGGGCCAAATTAAAAAAAAATTTACAAATTTAAAAGTACCATTGATTAGAATATTTTTATTTAAATAAAAGCAAAAGTGTGAATTAGTAATATGAAACATGATCCGTAAATTCTTAGTGCAACAGTTCCTCAATTTACTATTGTTAATAAATTTTGTTTGTGTTAAGTTTTAAAATACCTTTATCATAAAAATTATTAGAATTAGATTTCATTAAATCTTTCAGTTGTATTAAAGAAGACACAGTATTTTTTACATGAAGACGATTTCTTGTATTATGACCTGTGTTAAGACCACAGAGGAGACCAGAGGTGTGACGAGCACAAAGTAAGACGGAAGATAATTATGATTTTGTGGTGTTTTTAGAGGTCTCGCTCACACAGTCATCAAATCCTCTTTACTTTTTCTTTCACGTGGTATTATTTTAAAGTAATTACGTTTTATTCCTTGTGGTCTCATTCGCAGCCTAGTTTTTGTAAATATATGGTAAAAATTAATATTTGCTAACGAAAATGCTTAAAACAAAGTCTCTAATCATTTGAAAACAAATTTTAGTCTCTTTATTAATACTAATAATCTTTTTCGCATTGTGTTTTTTAATTCAATACCACAAATTCCTTCATTTAATTTTGTGCAAATGTTCATGTGCTTAATTGTATTTTCAATTTATGCTTTGTGGTCTCATTCGTTGTTTGCTTTTTGCAAGTTGAAGTTAAAAATTAATATTTTTTGTTTAATATTGAGTTTGTAAGCATTTGGAAACTAATTTTAATCACTTATAATACTAACAATATTTTACACATTGTTTTATTTAGTTCAACACTGCAAAATCTTTCATTTAATTTTGTAAAAATGTTCAATTGTTCATTTCACTAAGTATAAATTTTCTGCTGTTTGTTTTGATTATTGCACTAAAAATATTCAATAACAAACACACTATATTTGTCCCTTTTTAACAGTGATCAAATCAGATGATTTGAGCTTTTTTCTTAGGTCACTTTCTACAATTCTGGTCTTCTCTGTGGTTAAGACATCGAAAGAAAACTTTCAACTGTAAATTTATATTGAAAACGAACACAAATTTTCTTATTTTATTATTTCAATATTAATTTTCAGTCGAAAGTTCTCTTTCGATATCATGAAACAGACCATTAGTCTTACCCATATTTTGGAAAGAAAATATTCTTCTTGAAAAGTTCTGTATTACTAAGTATGCAAAATTTTACCTAAAAGATTTTTAATTGTAGAAATCGTTCCCCGAAATTTACTTCTACTTGAATCCTTAAGATTTTTAAATTCTGAAACTTGCGATACTGCACTTAGTTCATTATTTATTTGCTCTGTTTCCTTTAAAAAAGTTTAATAGCAAGTGGTACAATACTATTGGCTTTCCCACTTAAAATATGATCTGACGCAGATTTCGGAAACCAGTTTAAATAAAAATCTGTAAAAATAAAAATAGGGGTTAAAATGGAGAAAACATCATTAAAAAGTGTACTCAAGGGATTGAAGGAATTCGTTGAATTTCGAGCAGAAAGGGCCAAAATAACCTAGAGAGTACCACAGAGCCATCGAACATTCAAAGTGCCATAAACGGCGCAGTAAAATAGCCAAAAAAATGGCTACTAAACAGCGCTTCAATAACTTAATACCCCTCATTAAGCTGTCTTTACATGGTAATACAATTTATTACAACATGTAAAAAAATGCTGTAGATTATACAAAATCTTATCATGTAAAAGCAAAATGTATCGAGTAGGAGAGAATACGGATAGAAAATTTGACAAGCGGTCGGTAAATGTTTATTTTCTAAACCATTTTAGAAACTTAAGTATTCTCATCACTCCAGAGGTGTAGTTCAAAGTAAACATTGGCAGCACTAATGGTATATATTGAAGGTGTTGACACTTTACAAAAACAACCAAAATCAACTCAGGAAATTTTCATGTTGTTTTTGTAAATATTTTACGACTGCAACCATCAGCTACTTAGCTGGTACAGCAGAACCAAACAAACAATAAATAAACTTTAAAAAAAATTATATTTTGTAGTAAAATTACATTAAAATTATAAAATGTTTTTTCTAATATTTAGTTTTATTAGTACTCACATCTTTTTTGCAATTTTCCAATTTTTGTTATTAACTCAACAGTTTAATATCTTTGCTTGCATTTTACTTTTAGTATCAGTGTAAACATGAAAAATACCTACAACAGACTCTTGTTCTCTTTTTTTAAATACGGCGAAAATTTCATAATATTTTGATTCTACAAAGTCGTAATACTTTGTATTACCATGTAAAGATACCTTAACAGCAGAGGCGAAAAAAGCAGGGTTGTAAAAGAATGAAGCTTTCCCTTATCTCTTCTTGCACCACCTGTTGTCACCATCACTCTATCTTTCCTAACTAGCGGTCTCCACTAGCCATGAACTTGGTATTAGCATCATGTCGGACATCGCAAATGGCTAATGGAGACCGCTCATGTCCATGTTTCGTCCATGCTCAGACATGGATGCCCTGGCATATGTCTGAGCAACAATGTTCGCCATGAGAATTGCCGTCCGCAAGCATTTGCAATAAGAAGAAAAGAGACAAAACAAAATTGGTAAATATTCTATCTCTATGTTGCTACCGCAAAATACGTTGATATGTCTGAACATGGACATCAACCCATGGAAGTTGATGAATTTTTGAAAGTTGCTCTGCCGGCGTCATGTTCATGTCGTGCCCAAGTTTATGGCTCGTGGAGACATAGGGTAAAGATGGAACACCTAGTAATAGCAGTGGGCATTCATTGCCTGAGCCTTAATTCTTTTTAAAAAAAACCGAAAACAGTGGTGCGAATTCTGCGCTTATGAGAAATGTCCACACAAACAAATATTTGCGGCAAATTTATTTTGTTTTATAAATAATAACAAAATAAAAAAAATTTATGAATAACAAATAAATAGTTTTATACAATTAATTTTATTGCATTGTTATTACACATTTTTTTTTATATAGCTAAGCAGCATAGCTCTAACCGGGTGTCCTAACTAGGGATGTAACGAATACCAGTTTAGCGAATGCGAATAATACATTTTAATTTTTACGAAAGCAAACGCGAATGCAAATATTCGTTAAAATATCACATGCAAATAATTTTATATAATAATATGTATATAAATACATACGAGTATGTACATATGTAGTTGTACTACATATACATAGCATTTTATTTAAATTGAGTTTTGAACTGAGCAAATATTTATTAATGTATTAAAAATACAAATTGTTAAAACAGAAAGATTTATGAAATTATATTAAAATAAATATAGATAATTATATCAAATAAGCTTACAATATGTTAAGCAATCAACTCATTCGTACTTTGGTCCTAAAGCCTGATACTCTGTTCAACATTTCATGTGAAATGCTGTCAAAGTACATACTCGTACATACATATTAAGAAAACTTGGAATGAATTGTTCCTGAAAAAATTTTGCAGAAATAGTACTCTTTTCATCTTGGGAAAAACATATGAATATATCTTCAACATTTTAAGTTTTCTTCAACATTTTAAGTTTTCATGAGAAATAATATGAGTGGCACTTGTTTCGCATGGAATTTAAAATAAACAAGAACTAGTTAATATTGTTTGCATTTAAAATACTCTGTACGAAGTAATGAATGGTGCTCAACATTTTTCAAACGTTTGAACAGACTAGTCTTAAGCAGAAAATATTTTCGTGCAAACAATGCCTTTTCTTTTTCAAAAACGGAAAAATATATCCAAACACCGCTGGATTTTGGTTCCATTTTGGTACTTATGAGAACTTATTTATAGAAAAGTTTACCGTTAAAATTTTAAAACTTTGATTGGAATGCTTTACTTGTAAGTATGTATGTATATGTATCTTGTTTATGATGGCTTAAAATAAACGTATGTTAATTGCAAACTATTTTCATAAAAGAAGTACAATTTTTTTGTCTAGTATTCGCTTGAAATATTGGCATATATTTTAGCGAATGCAAATAGCAAAAGTAAGCGAATTATTCGTCCCAACACATCTCATCATCTTCTTTTTTACCAAATTCGATTATTTACGATCCCAAATCACCGATTTTAGTCAAAAAATTAAGTTCGAAAATTATGTCGCTTGATATTGTTTAAAAATGTCATTATAATATATTTCCAGAACAATAAAATTTTCTTTTTCCTTTTAGGTGTTAGTAAATTCAAAACTTTCAACTCTAGCAAAACAAGTTTTTTTGAGTTATGACTCTATTGAAGCAAATGCTCCATATGTATGTATGTTCATACATATGTACATATGTATGTATGTATATATGTCTCTACCTACTTCTGCCATGATTTACAACTTATAATGCTAATAAGACACATTTGAAGACAAGCGCGAAAAAGTTTTTATTTTTACGTTTTCTTAAGCACTTCGAATGTTTTCTTGTTTTATAAAACTTTTTTATTTGCCTTTCTCGTCTTTTCTATTGGGAACAAAGATTGTTTGCTTAGCAGTTTTTTATTTCACAAAAAGCATCACTTTACGTAGTTTCTGTTTATTTTTAACTTTGTGTCTGGTCTTAAAATTAAAAAAAAATATAGAGAAAAATGTACATACGTAAACATACATATGTATATACATACATACATACGCATGTATGTATTCATATTTACATATACTTTTTGGACGTTATAATGCAATAGAAGGGTAGCCTCTAAATACATGGAGGAAACACGCAATAAGCCAAGTAAAGCTGGCAAGAACTATTATAGTTAGTGGCAAATTTGAGGTTTTTTTAAACACAATCTTGAAATTAATTGTCTTCTCATCCAGATTTACAACACTCACAAGGCAATATTTAAAGTCAATTTCTTAAAAATACTTTATTTTGTAACACAGTGTTATAAGGTCTACTAATTTTTTTAATTGTAAGTTGTATTGGGCGGCAGCAGTCCTATTTCTTTTTAAGAAGTGTCAGAAGTTTTCCTGCTTTTTTTTTTATCTATAAATGTTTTTTTTTGTTACATCTCAAATTTTTTATATAGCAAATTTTATATTTTAATGCTGTTTTTATATTTATACTGCCGTATGCATAAAAATTATTTCAGGTTTTGTAGTATTTATTAATATTAAAAATTACTTTTTGTTTTCTATTTTTTAAATATTTATTTATTAATTTAGTTATTCACTAGAGTACTCTTGGCGGATCTCTAGTTAGCGAGTTAATTATGAATGTTCTATTATTTAAATTTGCTGGACTTATATACTACTTCTGAGAAGTTCTAGATGGCTTAAATGACTGACTTCTAGAACTTCGCTCAATATTTAATTTCTATGTTTACATCTAATTATTTTAAATTTAACTCTAAATTCCTATGGCAATAGTTAAAGAAAATGAGTGCTTTTAGTTTCCCAGGGTGAAAATTCGGCGTCTGTCTCAACAGTTTGCACAGTTTATGTTTAAGCATATGCGTGTATGCAAGCGGTAGGTTTATCAATGTTTAAAGTCATAAATAATAAACATTATTTTGTCAAGTGCTTTATGCAACGGCCGCCGATCTTAACACACGGTATCAAGTGACCGTTGTTTCGGCTGGCTTTTAAAATATTTTGGACGGCACTTGAATTATTTTAGCTGGTAATTGTTACATAGTGTCCACACCTGATGAATTTATATCATGATGAATGTCAAATTGATGTCACGATGAAAATTCATCACGTATAGACTCAATTATTATATTATTATTATCAATTGTGTTGATATTAATGAAAAAATGACAGTTGCTCTGCCGGCGTCATATTACGAGTTATGATATAAAATCATCAGGTGTGTTGTTAATGCAACTTGATGCGCTGTAGACTGTAAATGCTTGCTACATACTGTTGTTAATAGTGATTGTTAGATTATTCTACACCTCCACTTTTCGTAAGAATGTTCATACAACGATAGTTTTATGAACAGGATTACACTACACAACAAAATAGAGGTTTTTTTATGTTTACATAAAAATGGCCGGATCCGTATGCATTTTTATCTCCTGTTTACGATGGCGTCATTAATTTTTCTTTATCAGCTCTAGTTTTAAAGATACAGTGACATATAGCACTTGCATAATTTACACCACTTTTTGTATTATTCCGTTAATATTTCACGAATGGTTCTCTAAACTTAAAAATACTTACTGGATTATCAATCTACACAAAAATATCTTTCATGTAGATAGTAGTGTTGTTAATTATTCGTGTTTTATATTTGTTCGAATGAAAGTTCATGATTTCTTTCTTGTTCGAACGGACGAATAATTTAAAACTTTTGTTCGAATATTCGAACGAACAAAGAATAAAAAAAATTTATTAGAATAATTTCAAAAAAGTTTAATAACTTTTAATATGAGTTTAATTTTTTTATTAACAAACAAAAATAGTTCATTATACAAGAAAAAAAATGGTTTTAAAAACAAACTCAGAAACGTTTTTATACACATTTACAAAAATGTTTAATATGTCATTGATTTCTTCTAAACTAAAAAGCATATCCAGTTTGTGTGTTCTTTTCTTTGATATTCAAATAATTTAAATCAACCTCAAAATTATTGACAGTTTTATATTAGTACAATTTCTTACTTTATTGATACAATTTATTAGATAAGCTAATAAAACATTGTCAGTTACATCAGAAATTTCATCTAATACTTCATCGAGATTGAGATTATTTGCGATTATTACAAGATAATCATGAAATCAAAATATTTACGTACTCTTTCTTAGCTTTTTATTGCCACATATTTTAAAAAGTTATTATTGGAAAGCTTAGGAATAATATTATTTATTTATAATAATAACCAACCGAGCCCGTAGAGCTTTTCATTAGATCTGTAGAAAAGCAGTTATTTTTTAAACTCTTAACCAGGAATTGTAAGACACCTTCTGATTCAATTACAGACCAACCTAAATTACGACGCAAAGCGCAACGTAATCTAGCACTTAGCTTTTACGCTGGAATGAGTAACCTAAATTAAAGCGTTAACGCTGCGCCAGAAACAGTAATGTTTACTCACTTTGATTAATTAAAAACTCTGAATAGAAACAAGATATAAAAATAAAAACAACAAATTGACGTGAAAGTAGCTAAAGTTACATTATTTAACAAAAATAACAGTACTTTGCAGCCAACTTCACTTCTTTACGGGCTGTCAAAATTGGATTTTCCAATCGCAAAGCGTTCACGCCGCGTTATTTGGGTTGGTCTCATAGACAACGCTTTGCGTCGTAATTTAGATTGGTCTTTTAAGGAGGCATTATGTTTTCAAAGCAGGAAAACAAAAAATGGGTTTAGCGAACATATACAAACATGCTTACACGAGTATTTATAATTTGGAGTAATTTGATTACTTAACATCATATTGTTAACAAACTAAAAGGTTATGAAATGTAAAATACTTTTTATACAAAGGGATTAAGGAAATTGTTCGAATATTCGAATATTCTAAAAAATGATTCGAATAATTTTTTATTCTAAATTGAAATTTTTTGTTTGTTCGAACAAAAATGAAAAAAAGTTGTTCGAATATTCGAATAATTTTTTTTCGGACGACAACACTACTAGATAGAGTCACATTGATTAAAATATCCGGATATCTTACTGTTATTGTAAGGATGTTAAAAATCGTGTGTTTTTAGTTTAGTCTTTAAAATTTTTTGACTATAATATTTTTTAACCTAGTATAACTAATCCTTATGTATTTTTGTTCGCTGATTACGAAAATGGACTTATTACTTTTCTACAATGTTTCAGAGATATAGTGCTTTACATAAAAAAATTGTTTTTTATATCACATTTGTCAATTTACGAATCATTATTGCAATTATTACGCAAAGAAAAATGTTGTATGGACCAATCAAGAAAATTTTTGTTTTATTTGTAGTTAATATATCGTATATTTTAAATTCGCAGCTTTTACGAAATAAAAATAATATATACATATAGCTATTTCTTCGACCTTTTTATTTTTGACTGCCCAATCACAACCTGTTGCTCATACTCCTGCTTTTGAAAATTCAAGTGTCGTTGTAGAAGTTAGCACAATAAACGAATATCTATACAAAACGAAGAGCTTCAGCTTTCGATATGTTCGAAAAGTTTTCTGTTTGTCTGGCTACTGCATTAAATAAATACGAAGTTAACGAAGCAGAAATGTTTGTGTGTATGTGTATGAGTGTTTTTTTGTGTATGTACAAATATAATAGTAAAACAAACAACAACAACATATCTTCCAGCAAGCGATTAAATACGCAATTGAAACTGCAAAATCAAAAGAAAAGAAAAAACACACAACATCTCTACTACCCTTTTTACCCCCTTAGCATTCGAGTTTCCAAAAGCCACTTCTTAGTGTATCTAAACACCGAAGGTGGAACATACACACCAAATTTCAGCTCTCTACCTTATTTTTACATGTATGAAAAAAGGACCGAAAACCGGTGCGATTTTACCCCTTATAAGTGCGATTTTTCAAAAAGTACCAAAATCCATTCGAGATTTTGTCTAGGAGAAAAGAACACGCTAAAAAGCTTTCTGCTATGTATAATACTTTAGAAGATATGTTGAGAGCAAAAAAGTTACCAAAACTCAGTTTTTACCCCGTTTTAATCCCTAAAAGTACACATCTTGAAATAGTACTAAGTACGTGTCGACTTATTTTTAGCAACATTTGTATGCTTTTGGAATTTTTAATCTATCTAATGTGGTTTGCGAGATATAAAGATACCGACTTTACCCTTTTTTACCCCTTTTTATCACCGTGACAATCGAGTTTCCGAAAAATTTCTTCTTAGTGGATCTATAAATTGGAAGGGTACCACCAAATTTCAGCTCTCTAGCATATTTTTACATGTATATCATATGTACCTTATCATTAACAAAAAAGTACCGAAAATGGGTACGATTTTAACCGATATAAAAGTTAATTTTCAAAAAGTCGCTAAATCTTTCGAGACTGTATAAAAGACAAGAATGCGCCAAAAAGCTTTTTGCTACTTTCAATAATTTAGAAGATATGTCGAGTGCAAAAAAGGTACCAAAATTCAGTTTTTACCCCCTTTCAAGCCCTAAAAGTACACATATACAAGTGTCGGCATATTTTTTAGCAGCATTCGTGTGCTTTTGGAATTTAAAGTCTATCTAATGTAGTTTCCGAAATATAAAGATACAGATTTTCCCCTTTTTTAGCCCCTTGGCATTCGAGTTTCAAAAAATCCCTTCTTAGTGGATCTATACATTGGAAGGGGAACCTACACACCAAATTTCAGCTATCTAGCTATAGTCGTTTGGGCAGTGCGTTGATACATCAGTCAGTCAGTCAGTATCGTTACTCTTTTATATACATATATAGATAGATAGCTCTAACGTGAATACCTTTATCGATGGTCACGCAATTCGATATTTTTGATAGTTTGTTGGAAAACTATCGATACTATCGAATAATTTTACTATTTGTATAATTTTGTTCACACGGTCACCACTTTATTCGGTCTCTGAATCACGATAGCAAATCATGCCGTTCACACGACGCATTCGTGATTCGTTTTGATAGTTCTTTTTGATTTATATAAATGGATAAAAAAATTAGGTTAGGTTAGGTTGTTTTGTTTTATGTTTACAACAGCATATTTATGTATGTAATAATTTTTATGTTTTGATAGCCAGTTCAGATAAATTAGCTGTAATTTGTTATCAAAAGATTCAGCATGATTCATAATAAAACAAACAAACAAAGAGAGAGCAAACCTCGAACATGCTATAGGAATGTTGAATTTCATTTTTCAATACATATCGGTCATTTATTTAAACAACGTCAAAACTCAAAAAACTAGTTTTGAAAAAAATGAGTTTAATTTTTAATTTACATACATCTCAGTGGGGTTACTAAATGAGCGATATGTACTTATATGTATTTTCAATAAAATAAAACTAATATGTTAAATTTGATCGAGTTTATTGCCGATTTGGTAATAGTTTTTTCAACGATGGTATCGCTATCGAGAAAAGCTATCGATAGTCTAATAGAAACCAAACTATCGATAGTATTATCGATAGTTTGCCAGCTCTAATTCACATCAACAACTTGCAACTGTGTTAAATGCATAATTATAACTTTAGTTGTCGATAAAGTCAAACACAATATGTACACACCAAAGTAAATTTATATAAAGTATATGCAAGTACTCAGGTGATTCATTTTTTTCTCGTGTTTTGTGAATGCCTGAATGTCAAAAGTTGTTTACAATTTTCGTACGCCATTTTGTTTTGCTTTGCTTTGTTATACACAATTGTGTATACGGAAAACGTATGTGAAAAAGTTTACATAAATTTTTGCTTAAATAATGTGTTACAAAACATTTAAAAATAATTATATTTAATTATTAAAGTACATACATATGTATCTTTTATTATACTTATTTCACATATTAAAGGAATATCAATTAATTAATTTACTTTGGTTTGGTCTATCCATACATTTCCTTTTTGTTGTATGCATGAATATTGCATTGTTACTTTTAGTTCACTATTTTTTTTCACTACTACTCACATTGGCGGTATTCGATTTTTTATGCAAATTTTCGTGCGTTTGATCAAATGCAAAATATCGTAGCTTTTCTTTAAAATTCAACAACAAAATACATACACAATCCAAAGAAAGAAAGAAAGTTAGTGCATTTGCACTAACGCACGAAAATTTGCATCAAACATCGTATAACGCCATTATAAAGAGTATTATTGCATTATTGCAAATACAACGTAAATGTGTACATACATAAAAACATACGTTTTTCATATATTAATATTATTATTATTATTATTTATTAGAAGTGTAATAAATTACAAGCTACTAATACAAAAAAAAAGGAGCATAAGCTACATAGGCTATCAGCTCAAGGTGAAGAAATAACAAATATAAAAGTAATTTAGTCGTAAAGCAGTTCTGGGCGAGTCAACATCAAGCGTCGTTGGCAATTATCTCTTAAGTGCAACCAGGCCACTGTTGTTTATTGGCCTTCGACAGTTTTGCGTCTCACTCGCACTGGTTGACTGATCTGCCACGGATAACCGTATATTCTTGCGGTTCTCTTGTGGAATTTCTTTAACAACCACGTTGCTACTTCCTATGTGAAGGCATAGGTCGTGTACAGTCAGTCACAAAGCCTTTTTAAAAAACTGTTAATAACATCTTGGGCATATGGTCTAGCTACCCCGCCCATATTTGTGCAACAATACTTTGCAAATTTACTTTGTAAAGTATTTCTTAAATAAATAAATAAATAAATAAAAGTAATTAAATAAAATAACAAAATATGTACATATTTTAAAAGTTAATTTTGATTATAATTTAAATATTAATATTCAATTTAGTGATGAATTCATTAATTTTAATTATATTATCCTCGGAAGGAGTCTCCAGTAGCCTTATTGGATCATGTGGCCCAAAAATGGTATTTCTCGTGTTCTGGTATTTGGTACACTCCGAAAGAATGTGTTTAATAGAAAGATCGCAGTCACATTCAGTGCAAAAAGGTTTCGGTTCTCCGTTTAACAGGAAACAATGTGTTGTAAAAGAATGTCCTAGACGCAAGCGAGAAAAAACATAAATATGCATTTTTTTACATTTGTTGGATACATAGGTTGTTTGCGATATACATTAAGCTCTTTGTAGTGGGGATGGTAGTATTCGTTCCACTTTAAAATTCGCTGTTGATTAATATGGGTTTTAATAAAAGATCTTATATCTGATTTCTCATGTACTATTTCCATAAATATTGGGGCCTTGCACGCATATCTAGCCACTATGTCTGCTCTATGGTTACCGCTTATGTTTGAATGCCCCGGGATCCAAAGGATTTTTAAGTTGTGTGGGTGCATAGTTAGAAAATCACGAATTTTATTTATAACATTCCAGCTACGGGACCGTATGTTATTTATAGATTTAGCAACTGATAAACTGTCTGTACATATCACGCTTTTAATGTTAGATTCAAGAGATATTTTTATAGCGTTGAGTATGGCCGAAGCCTCTGCTGAAAATATATGTAGATGAAAGTGTCGGTAGAGTTTTCATCTCAAGTATATCACCTGCGAAATTAATTATGGAATATGCGGTATTCCCATTATCTAGTTTCGAACCGTCGGTATATATTAAATTCCATCCATGGTTTAAAAAGTCTCTTTCCTTTTCTAAATAAAGTTGCTTAAAGATGTCATTTGTTGTGTTTTGTTTACAGAATTTTGAAAGAGAGATGTCACATAAATTGTTAGGAAGTATCCAAGGGGGAACTTTAGATTTTGCGGATTTAGTTATCATATCAATATCAAGAGATTTTGCAATGCTCAGTGATTCGTATATAGCAGAATGTTTTCTGTATGTTCTTTTGGAGTTGAAATGGTTCTGTACATCTTTATCAACCAGAGAGTTGTTTTGGAACGTAAGTTTGGGGATTAACCTCAACTTGGACTCATAAATTCTTTCCTCAAGAGACGGCAGACCCGACTCAGCCAATATATTATTAATTGGAGTGGTTCTAAATGCATATATGCTTGATCTAACAACTTGATGATATGTGCTTTTAATAATATTAATTGTCTGTTTGTTTGTATTGCCAGTTAAAAAATAGTCCATAATCAATCTTGCTCAGAATCAAAGTTTTTGTTAGATATATAATAGTGTTAATATGCACACATGATCGTTTAGTGGCAAAGTAAGCAATTAAGTTTAATCTTGGAATTAATGATTTTTTTAGATTTAAAAAGTGTTTTTTCCACAAATAGTTTTTTGTGAAAATAACACCTAATATTTTCAATTCTTCAACGTTCTCAATATTATTGTCGTTTATATTAATTTTATACGAACTGGTGTCGCATAATTTTTTGTTGCATATATGCATTTTTTTTGTTTTCTTAACTGATATAATAGCTCCTGATCTTGCACACCAATCTTGTAGTATATTTAAAGCATTTTGTAAGATATTATTAGTTTCCAGGTTGCTGTTCTTTTTACAAAGAATGTAAAGGTCGTCAGCATATATACAATGATCTATATATTTTTGTTCTTCAAGTATTATACTAATTTCACTGAATGCTATATTAAACAATATGACTGACAACGGCGAACCCGGGATACCTTTATGAAGTGAATATAATTTTGAGAAATTATGATTAATTCTTACACGAAATTTGCGACAGCTTAAATATACTTTGACAAAATTAAATATTTTTGGGCCAACTTTCCATTTGTGTAAAAGATTTAAAATTACGTGAGCGCCAATTCTGTCGAATGCTTTCTCGAAATCAATCGAAAGAATTGATATATGATTACGAGATGATAATGCCTTAGTTATATAATTATCTATGTGTAATAAAGCATCCGGACAGCCTCTGCAAGCTCTAAATGCGACTTGGCTTGGGGATATTAAACAATTTTTTTCAGTAAACCAGTACAGTCGAGAGGCTATTATTTTCTCCAAAACTTTACTAAGACACGACAATAACGAAATTGGTCGGTAAGATTTTATTTCAAGACAATTGTGTCTTGTTTTGGGAATAGGTACAATCGTGGCCGTTTTCCAATCTGTCGGTATAACACCAGAATTTAGAATATTATTATATAGAACTAATAGTCTATTTTTTGCCTGTGGACTTAATTCCTTTATCATTTTGTACGATATCCTGTCGAATCCGCGTGTTGATCCTTTTACCTTTGCTAAACAATATAATAGTTCAGTCATGGTAACATCTTTTTCAATGGTAAGTGCATTGATGTTAGGTTTGGTATTAGGTTTTATATGTGCAGAATTATTTTTAATATGGTTAAAATGTTGAGAAAAGTTTTTATCAGATGAATAATTGGACCATTCATCACCAAATGAATTAGCTATTTGCAGAGGATCAGTTGTTACTACGTTTTCTTTTTCAATGGCTAAGATTTGTTTGTTTGTATTGTTGTTAGATAATCTGTTTATTTCATTCCAAATTTCACTAATAGATGGGTTAGGATTAATACTTTTCGTAAAATTTTCAAAACTAATTTGTTTATATTTATTCATCTCTTTTCGAAATTTGGCATTATTTTGTTTAAAGGCAATTAAATTTATTGTTGTTGGTGATTTTTTGAATAACTGCCAGGATGCAATTTTGTTAGATCGAAGAGCCTGGAGTTCCTTGTTCCATCAAGGTACGTTACATTTTATTTTGTTAGATGATTGAGGTATAGACATATTTGCAGCTGTTCGAATAACTTTCCCAATACATGAAGCTTCTTTATTTATATTTGAGGACTGTAGTCTTTTGGAGAGCTCATTGTCAACGATATTGGAAAATTTTTTCCAATTTGCTAGTTTAATTAGAAATTTCCGATTAAAATTAGTATGAACCGTGTTCCATCCTAACGAAATGTTTATAATGATTGGAAAATGGTAACTATTATACATTTCATCGAGAATATTCCATGTAGTCGACTGCAACAAATTTGGAGAGCATAAAGAGATGTCTACGTTTGTGAGAGTTCCGTGGCTGGATAAATGAGTTGGGCGACCATCGTTTAGAATACATAAGTTTGATGTTAATATTACATCCTCTATAATATTTCCTCTATGATTGTTGCAAGCAGAACCCCATGCAACATTCCATGAGTTAATATCAACAACTACAATTTTTGGGGTATTTATAGATGTAAGTATGTTACATAGTTCTTGTTTGGAGAAGTTATCGCCAGGAGGTAAATATAATGAGATAATGGTAAATGTAATATTTAGATGTATTTCGAGAATAATAATTTGTAATGCTGTATTAACCGGAATAATTTTATGTTGAATATTATTCCTAATTAGAACTCCAATACCTTGTTTAGATGTAGTATTGTGCGGTAAGTTATAAGAGTAAGCAGAATAGCCCTTAGGTGGTATAGGCTTAAAATCTATTTTACAATGAGTTTCCTGTATGGATATTACTGATGGAGCGTGCTCCTTTATTAGCAATTTAAGTTCATCGATATTATTAATGAAACCTTTCATGTTCCACTGTAATATTCTGAAAGTAGCCATAATCAAATTGATAAACAAGTTGTAAAGTTAATATTTACAACTGATAGAATTTGAGCACGTCGCCATTTTGACTTAGCAATATTACTCATCAAAACTAAGATCCATACTGGATGGAGGAATATAATAATTATTGTCGTTAATCAGTTCTTGTGTCAGAGACCCAAGAGGGGAAGACAAGTTTGTTGGAATTGAACCATTATTTTTTAAATTCTCTTCATCTGAAGTAGTGTTGTTGGAATTATTTAAATCTTTTGATTTCTTCAATTTCTTTTTGTCTTTATTTTTTCTTTGTACATTCTTTGTTTTTGTTGTTGTTGCAGCTAAAGCTTCATTATTTTTGCAAGATGTAACGGGTTATAATTTTTGTTCTGTTGTAGAGTTTGAGGTTATGATTTCAATGTCTTTTGATGGTGATTCCTTTCGAAGAGGTTTCTTGGTTTCGTTATTTGTTTTAGGTGGGGATGCAGATCTTTTCGGTACTATTTTATTTGTCTGATTATTTAGAACGGGTTCTTTGTAAGATTGGGTTTGTTGATGTTGTTGCTTTTGTTGGTTTGATTTAGTATTCATCTGGTACTTACGTTTTGCTGCGCCAAAGGTTTCAATGGTTTTTATTCTTATGATTTCTTTCTCCTGAACATATTTTGGACAATTCTTGTCAGAGGAAGGGTGTTCATTGTTACAATTTGCACATTGAAGCCGTGTGTACTCACTGGGTGTATGTGGTGGTAAATTACATTTTTCACATGTGGCTGGATTTGAGCACTTGTTAATCGTGTGGCCTAGTAATTGGCAATTACGACATCGCATATCGTTAGAGAAGTACGTCTTTACTCGTACTTTGTACCATGCTACATCTATTACCTTTGATAGGTCGTAAAGATTAAAAGTTAAAACCATGTATCCATTGTAATGTTTTGTTTCATCTTCTTTGGAGGAGGTATATTTATATACCGAAACAACACCTTGAGATTTAAGTCCAGTGACGATTTCCTCTTCCGAAACCTCTGATAAGCATGGCGCATAAATAACACCTTTAACAAAATTTAATGTTTCATGTAGTTTTACTGTAATTTTGCAGGCATCAGCCAATGTTTTTGCCTTAAGGAATTTCTCAGCTATTACGCGGTTACGCACTAGTATAAGGAGATTGCCGTCTCTTAATTGGCTTATAGAGTCGATTAAAGTAGATATAGCATTTAAGCCTTTATGAATGATAAAAGGGCTTAATTTGTTCAGACTTTTATCAACAGAAGATATAATCAGATATTTTGGATCATTAAGTACATTATGTTTAATTGCTGGTAAGGATGGGAAGCTTCGGGTGGTATCCAGATAGTCGCCTAGTTCGGCGAATCTATTTGAATATATATTTGGAGGCCCGGGGGCCATTTTATTATTTCGCGATTATCAAAAAGTTCTTTTTTATATTTCAATCAAAGAAAAAAGTTCAATAAAGCACAAATGTGTATGATTAGTGGAAATTTTTAATTACAACGAATTGTATGAAAAACAACAGTAATATTAAACCGTTAAAGTAACTATTAGAAGCGCCGTCGATAAAACACGTCTGTATACCTCGAGTGATGATCGATGACTGCATATATTAATATTAATCCATTACTTTTAAGAGATTTTATTGAAGTGAAAAAATAGTGCACTACAAGCATCAAATTTAAATTTGCACTAAAATTTTTGTTTTTCAATCGGTGCTTATGCAAAAGTAATGCAAGTTGCCCAGGTCTGGTTGTATTCATCTGCTTTTGACATTCATCCATTATTCTTACACAGACAAATTGCCTGTTATTTTTGTACTTTCTTAGTTCTTGTAGACCTGCATATACTTTATATAAATATGCTTTGGTACATACATACATAAACTATACTCGTATGTTTCTGGATTATTAAAAGATTTTGTTAAAATGCTGAAAGAAAGTGTCGCAACTTTGCTGAATAATTCTGTAATCTAATATATAAAAATAAGTCGGGTTTTGCTTCCTGACGCTATAACTCCATAACGCACGAACCGATTTCCACGGTTTTGCATTCGTTGGAAAGGTATGGGGCTCCGTGAGGTTTATAGCAAAGAAAATTCAGGGAAAATTTCAAGAGAAAATCCGGAAAACAGGGAAAATCTTTATTCACATACAGCGCCATCTCTGATACATAGCATGTACTACAACGGCGCAAGTACGTGGTGTGTGAGTATACTTCACGAAAATAAGTACGTTTCATTTTGTTTCATTTTAAGTAGATGGCGCCGGTGCGTGATACATTGACAGTTTGTAGTACAAAAATTCAAGTTTGTTGCATATTTTAAAGCGCTAGATTATATATCTTTTATATACATATATAAAATCGCAGTGTGTGTTTGTTATTAACGCATGATTTGTGGAACTATAAGACCTGTGAAGCTGAAATTTTCAACACAGATTCGGGTCAATACCGGGTAGGTTTTCGTTTTGTTTTTTTTAACCAACAAGTGACTTCTGTATGGAGTAATTTGTAGTTAAAAAAATTTGTATTCTTTAACTAAATTCTAATAACATACTTGAGCAATAGGTTTTTTGAAAATAACGAAATTACGTGTTTATTATCGTAAAATCGAATTTGAAAATTATTTCATATATTTTCACTAGGTAAGAATTTTTAAAATTTACGAATTTTATACATTTTTAATTAATTTATTTGTATAGAACGCATCTTCAACCACTTGTTTTTTCATTTAAAAGAGAAACAGATATCTAAAACAGATATTTCTGCGTTATAATTTTGTGTATATCTGTATAAGTAATTTTTGTCGGATTTTTGCGCTTGGCAATGCCATTAAAACTTAAAAAACTGTGCAAAATTTACGCTGATAATCTTGCACTTGCAAAATAATTTTTTATGTGGTTGCTGTGATATTTTTTGAAAACTTTTGACGTGAGTACTTTTACGGTCTAATTCATAAAAAATATTTTAGGTTTATAACAGGTTTATTTGACAAATTTCCCATAGAAATATGTCAAATAACCGCTTAATATACCTGAATTATTTTTTATGAATAAGGCAGTTAATATTTAAATAATTTTGCTTTTTTGTGAATAATAAATACTTTTATTGTATTCAAATATATATATATATATATGTATAAGTTAATTATATTTAACTATGTATTACCACAAAGTACACAGAGGTGACACGAGACCATAACGAGACGGAAAATAATTGTGAACTATTGACGCCTCGCTCACACCGAACCTGTGTCTTCTTTAATGTTTCTTTCGTAGTTGCATTAATTTAAAGTTTTTAATTTTATGCTGTGTCCCCATTCGCTATGAGATTTTTGTAAATAAATGGTAATAATTAATATTTGTGAACGAAAATGTTTAAAACGAAGTCCCTAATCATTTGAAAACAAATTTTAATCACTTTTTTAATACTAATAATCTTTTTCGCATTGTTTTCTTTAATTCAACACCTCAAGTTCCTCCATTTAATTTTGTACAAATGTTCATGTGCTCAAATGTATTTTCATTTTATGCTTTGTGGTCTCATTCGTTGTCGGCTTTTTGTAAGTTGAAGTTAAAAATTAATATTTTTGAAGGAAAATGTTTAAAATTGAGTTTGTAAGCATTTGGAAACTAAATTTAATCACTTTTATAATAATAATAATAATGCTTTACATATTGTTTTATTTATTTCAACACTGCAAAATCTTTAATTTAATTTTGTAAAAATGTTCAATTGTTCATTTCACTAAGTATACATTTTCTGTTGCTTGTTTTGATTATATCGTTAACAACTTAATAACAAATATACTACAGTTGTCCCTTTCTCGCCGAACCTGTGTCAGAGCTGATTTTAGCTTTTTTCATTACTCACTTTCTTCACCTCTGTGTACTTTGTGGTATTACCTCATTTACGTTAAGAATTTTTTCATGAATTTTTTTGCACGAACCTTTTTGTATTTGCTAATTGCCACGCTATAGAAGAGAATTTTATATAAACAAGGAGGTAGAATGAATCTCTGATGCTTATAGATGGCATCAAAATAAATTTATATAAAGTATATGCAAGTACTCAGGTGATTCATATTTTTCTCGTGTACTGTTAATGCCTGAATGTCAAAAGTTGTTTACAATTTCCGTACGCCATTTTGTTTTGTTTTGCTTTGTTATACACAATTGTGTATACGGAAAACGTATGTGTAAAAGTTTAAATAGATTTTTACTTAAAAAATGTGTTACAAAACATTTAAAAATAGTTATATTTAATTATTAAAGTACATATGTATGTCGGAGAGTTATGGTAATACCAGGCAAGTTCACCTGAATAGAGTGTGTCTGGGTTACACTGTGTAGTAGTACACTGTAGTCTTGAAAATATTTCTTGATCATAGCAAACATGCTTTTGAATAAATTGACATGAATGAGTTTTCGAGGAAAAATAAGTAGTCTTGTGACAACCGTGAAAATAGAACGTTGTGTGACCCAGCACAAACTATTGTAGTACCATGTCTGTGAATCCGAAAGATTCTATATCAGAAGTGGGATCGAAGCAGCCTTTATTCGAAGCCAATTCTGGGCAAGATGTCGATGTTTGGGAACAATTAATACTTCAACAAAGCGAAACTTTTCGTGACATCATTCAGACCCTGAAAGCACCAAATAAACGGGAGATATGCTTCCCAGAATTCAATCCTGATGCAAAAGGCAATAATGCAAAAGCTTGGATTGCAATGGCGGATATATGTGTAGGTGACGATGTTGCAAATACTACCAAATTAATGATTGCACTTAATCGAGCACTCAAAGGTCAAGCTTCAACATGGCTCACACAGGTTTCATTTCCGTAAATGAATTGGGCTGAGTTCAAAGCCTCATTTTTGGAGCGATTTGACAGCTCGGAGACCTCTGCGTCATTTTTGACTGCTGCGTTGGAAGATAAACCCAGTGGCAATGAAAGCATGACGTCTTGGGCGGCTAACTTCTATGCCAATTTAACCAACAATTGGGAGAACAATACTAGGGAAGAGATTGCGGTGGCATTGACAATGGCACAATTGTCAAAGTATGACTACAGAGTCCGCCATTTGGCATATACCGCTGACGTTCGTACTAGGAACAAAATGTTGCAGCAACTTAGTACCTTACAATGTAAACCGGAAGCTAAAAGACGAAGATTATCAACATCATCATCCAACATGAGGTCCAAGTGTTTCTCGTGCGGTAAAATTGGGCACAAAGCGATTGTGTGTCCAGAAAAAGATCTTATGTCGTTGTCATATCTTGACAAAAATAAATTTGGAAACAAAAGAAGTTCGGAACAAAACGAAACGTCAATCAGAAACAAACAAATCATCTGCTTCAAATGTAACAAAGTTGGTCATATTACTACCAACTGCAATCTTATTCGAGTTGGTCAAGAAACTGGTAACAAATTCAACAAAACAAATGAGAAGAGAGTGGACGTTTGCTGTATAGCCACACCAACGACAACAATTGAACAAGATGGTGCAAGATATGGCGTAATCTTTGGCTCTGGTGCAGAATGTTCTTTAATCAAGGAGACTATAGCAAATAAGTTTAGTGGTAAGAGATTTAATAATTCTGTATTCATGACAGGCATTGGGCCATCAAGTGTTAGTAGTACTGTACAAATTTTGACTAACATACTTATTGATGAAATGACAATTGAAATTCTTTTCCATGTTTACCCGACAAATATTTGAAATACGATATAATGTTGGGACGTGAGATTTTGAGTCAGGGCATATCCGTTCAGTTATCTGCGAATTCCTTAAAATTTATGAGAATTGTGGTTATTAATGTATGTGATGTAGAAAAAGAAGTCATAAATTTTCAAAATGTTGATACGGACGTGTCAATGGAACATCGAGAGCAATTAATAACAATGTTAAATGCATTTCAAAGCAATTTTATTTATGGTATGCCTAGTAGTTTTGCAAAAGTTGCTCCTATGCAAATACGTTTGAAGAATCCGCACAAAACAGTGTGTAGGCGTCCGTATAGATTAAGTAAACCGGAGAAACAAATTGTTCGTGGAAAAATCAATGAACTTTTGAAGGTTGGTGTTATAAGAAAAAGTGTCTCTCCGTTCGCAAGCCCGATATTGTTAGTAAAGAAAAACGATGGTAGTGATCGAATGTGTGTCGATTACCGAGAATTAAATAATAATACTATACCAGAAATATTTCCTCTTCCTTTGATAGCAGACCAAATTAATAGACTTCACGGTTGCTTTTACTTCACATCGCTGGATATGGCCAGTGGGTATCATCAGATACCAGTTCATCCTGACTCAATAGAAAAAACAGCTTTTGTTACACCTGAGGGACAATATGAATATCTCACGATGCCATTTGGATTGCACCGTCTGTTTTTCAGCGCGCAGTTATAGAAGCTCTAGGAGATCTTGCGTACTCTTACGCTGTAGTTTACATGGATGATATCTTAATATTGGGGCCTGCTGATATTGATGAGACGTTGAATAGGTTAAAAATTGTATTAGGGACCTTGACGAAAGCTGGTTTTACATTCAACTTTAAGAAATGTTCATTCCTTAAAGAGAAGATACAATATTTAGGGTTCGAAGTCAGTCAGGGGGAAGTACGACCAAATCCAGGCAAAATTCAGGCCCTTGTGGCCTTACCTCCACCTCTAACATTTACACAATTGCGACAATTCATTGGGTTGGCGTCGTATTTTCGACAATTTATTCCACAGTTTTCGAATGAAATGGCTCCCTTATATGCATTAACTTCGCGTAATCAGCACAAACTTGAGTGGCAGACAAAATATGAGGATGTTAGGCAGAAGATTATTTCAATACTAACTAGTTCTCCAGTACTTAAAATATTTGATCCTGACTGTAGTATTGAGCTGCATACAGACGCTATCTAATTAGGCTATGGTGCAGTGTTGATGCAAAGACAGGCGGATAAGTTGTGTGTTATTGCGTACTTTAGTGAAAGAACAAGCGTTGCAGAGTCAAAATATCACTCTTATGAGTTGGAAACTCTAGCAGTAGTGAATGCTATAAAATATTTCAGCCACTTCTTGTTTGCTCTGCGATTTACTGTTGTAACTGACTGTAACTCCTTACGCTCTGCTCGTAATAAATTAGATTTAACTCCAAGAGCTCACAGATGGTGGGCATCCATCAATCATATGATTTTGATGTTGTTTATAA
Source organism: Nowickia ferox (assembly GCA_936439885.1). Classification (NCBI taxonomy): domain Eukaryota; kingdom Metazoa; phylum Arthropoda; class Insecta; order Diptera; family Tachinidae; genus Nowickia; species Nowickia ferox. The sequence continues at coordinate 36,952,603 of OW387027.1, forward strand.
AGAAGGGAAACGCTTGGCTCATGCAGACTTCTTTTCAATAAACCCATTGCCTGATAAATTGGTATAAAATGTAACTCAAACAAGAAAGGAAATTAATATTATGAAACTTTCTGGTACATGGCTGATTGCTGAAAAGCAAAAGGATTCGGTTATCTCTACACTAGTTGATAAATTTAACAAACAACTGTTAGATAACGATTTGCTTAAAACTTATGAACTTAGATCGGGTGCGTTGTATAGGAAAATACTGCGAAATCGTAGATTGCGTTGTCTGGCTATCATACCAAAGTCTCTTAGTTGGTCGGTAATCAATTGTACGCATGAGTCATTAATGCATGTAGGGTATGAGAAAACTTTGGAAAAACTTTATGATTATTGTTGGTTTGAGTTCATGTCCAAACACGTAAGAAAGTTTGTTGAGAATTGTGTTACATGTAAGATTGCTAAAAGACATAGTGTCAGGATTCAAGCTGAGCTTCATTCAATACCGAAAATTGCAGTTCCATGGCATACTTTGCATATCGATGCAACTGGTAAGTTAAGTGGTAAGAACGATGAGAAAGAGTATATTTTTGTATTAATAGACGCATTCACAAAATATACAGTTTTGTATCATACCAAGCGTATAGATAGCAAAAGCAGCATTGAAGCTGTCTTGTTTGGCATATCACTCTTCGGAGCACCATCGCGAATAATCGCTGATCAAGGTCGCTGTTTTGCGAGTTCGGAGTTTCGTGAATTTTTTAAGTCGCATAATGTTGATTTACATTTAATTGCGACGGGGAGCTCAAGAGCAAACGGCCAGGTTGAACGCGTGATGGGCACACTCAAAGACTTACTCACTGCAGCCGAAAGTGACCGAGAAAAATCATGGCAACAAGCTTTACCATCCATTCAGTTGGCGTTAAATTGTACTATTAATCGTGTCACCAGGAAAACCCCGCTTGAATTGTTTGTCGGTAAAGTAGCTAGACCTTTGACAATGATGCTTGTGAACGATGATGAGCCAATACTAGATATAGAAAATGAACGTAATCAAGCAGTTTCTAATATGGAGCATAGTGCAGTTTATGAGAAAGCTCGATTTGATAGGGATAAAGCCAGAGTAACGTATTTTCAAGAAGGTGATCTTGTACTAATGCAAAACGAACGAAGGAATCAGACTAAATTGGACCCTAAGTTTAGAGGCCCATTCAAAGTAAATAGAGTCCTTGAAAATTATAGATATGAGTTGATTGCTCTTGACTCAAATCGAACGTATAAATTTGCCCGTGATAGACTTAGGAAAATGCCAACATTGTGTGATTATAATGATGTTTAATAATATTTTCAATTTGTAGTGAATGAACTTTGTAACTAGGAAGCTGACAATGGGTACTTTTCTACTGTATCGTTTGCCACTTACAATAGTAACATTTAGTGTTGTTAAAATATCTTGTCGTAAATAGAAGTAAATAAATGTTAGAATAAAATAGTGGATTGACGGTTTATAAGCTTTCTTGGTGGAAAACAAAACAAACAAAAAAAAATGGGGGGCGATAGAAGTTAAATTGTGCTTGGAGAAGCACTGCAGATCGCTATTTGTTTGCGATAGAAGTTCAATTGTGCTTGGAAAAGCACTATTCTTGAAGAGCCGTTGTGTATGGATTAAAATTGAAGAACTTGGTTTGGAATGTAATGGAGAAATGTGGTGTATGGCTACATTAAAGAATCATTTTGTATGATTAAAAAGAACATAAAATAAAAAAAGTAAAAACAACTCATATCAGTTGAGTGCGAATAAAATCGGTGGGAACACAAGTATAGCCTGTGTCGTCAGAGTAAAATTCAACAGCTATGTCGTGAAATCAGCAGTCCACGCGGAGACGCGTGAATGGTGAGGATGGCCGTGTCGGAGAGTTGTGGTAATACCAGGCAAGTTCGCCTGAATGTCTGGGTTACACTGTGTAGTAGTATACTAACAATAAGTAATCAAATCTGAAATCTAAATATAATTATTAGGCCCGACCAGTGTCGGACATAAACTTAGTGATAGTTATAAATAATATATAAGCAGTGATAATCAAAAAGGAAAAAATAAAAATAAATTTACAAGAAGTCCCATCTGGAGTGTTGAGAATAAGAGCCCTTGTGTCCCTCTTTTTTAAGCGGATATGTCCAGTAAAGTTCAAGATATTACGAGCGAGCGGATTAGGATGTGACTCGAGTTTTGTTAAGTATTTGCCTGCGTATTTTGCAATTTCTTCAGTCACTAGTGGCATATTTAAATCGCGATGTATATTTGAATTTTTGATGTACCATGGAGCCGATGTTATCAAACGTAAAATTTTGTTTTGCCTTCGTTGGATTTTCTCAACACTTGAAGCTGAAGCAGTGCCCCATAGCTGAATTCCATAGCACCATATTGGCTTCAAAAGCGACTTGTATATCAAAAGTTTGCAGTCTAGGCTGAGTGTTGAATTTCTGCAAAATATCCAATATATTTGAGTTAATTTAAGTTTCATTTGAGTTAACTTAGAGTCAATGTGATATTTTCATGTAAGCCTTCGATCAAGGTGTATGCCAAGGTATTTCACTTGAGAATGTTGAGGAATACTTTGATTGTTGATTCGAATGGGAGAGCAAGTATTTGTTCTTAGGGTAAACGTTATGTGGACACACTTTTGTTCATTTACTTTAATTCTCCATAAGTTCAGCCATATTTCAAGCTGGGTAATGTGTTCTTGGAGATTGCGGAATGCCTCATCAGGGTTTTTGTGTATACTCATACAGGCTGTATCATCGGCAAATGTAGAAGTGAGAATGTTATTGCTCACAGGCATATCACAAGTATATATTAGGTACAAGACTGGCCCCAGAATACTGCCCTGTGGCACACCGGAAGATATAGATTCGGACACACTCGTGAACTCTCCTTCCACAACAGTGAATTTCCTATCAATAATATAACTTTCCAAAAGCCTTTGTATGTTTATTGGTAGGTATGTCTTCAATTTTAAAACTAGGCCTTCGTGCCATACTTTATCAAATGCCTGAGAAACATCAATAAAGAGAGCAGAACAATACTTCTTTTCTTCAAATGTTTTTCTTACAACTTGGACCAATCTATGCGTTTGTTCAATGGTGCTATGCTGACTCCTAAAACCAAATTGATGGTCCGGGATGCATCCATTATCAGCTAAAATTTTGGACAATTTAGTCATGAGCAGCTTTTCGAAAAGTTTGAGATTGTTGATAGTAAGCTTATAGGCCTATATGACTCAGCCTTGGTAAGATCTTTGCCCGCTTTCTTCGGGTCAAGTTCAGCAATTATTTTTTGTAGTTCACGCAACTTAAACCTTAAGGGACGAGGGGGTAGAGAAACTACACTCGGTAATTCGGCAGCACCCGTACATGAATTGGGAGTAAATACAGATTTTAAATGCTCAGAAAATAAATTACCTTTCTCACTATCGCTTCTCGCCCAGCCTCCGGTCGAAGTACGCAGTGGTGATTTAAGGTCTACGGGTCTTTTAAGATTTCTAGTAGCGCGCCATAAAAAGTAATTAGATGCTGACGTTACATCAAGACCTTCTAAATACTTTTCCAGTAATGCAGTTTTTTCCGACGATAGCAGCTCTTTGAGTCGTTTAGTACATTCTTTAAGTCTGATTTTATTTAGGGGTAATCTGTGTTCTTGCCATTCTCTTCTAGCTCTCCTTTTTTCACATACAAAACGTTCAATTTCCGTACAATAAATTCTATTAAAGCCAGTCTGCGGAGAGGAGGTAGTGTTAAATTCAATATCATCAGATGATCTTAGCTGAATGTTTTCTACGCAGTGACTACTACTAAGATATTTTTTGAATCCTAGCCAGTTGACCCCATTAATCATTTTCACATATGAGTTAGTTAAATCACTCCTTAGTGGGTTGAAAATTGTAACTATTGTGGGAGAGTGATCGGAGGACAGATCTAGAGAGGCCTCTACGTGAATTAAGTCTCTATGAATATTTTTCGTAACGCCAAAATCTATAACATCTGGAATTTTTCTTACGTCAGTAGGCCAGTAAGTAGGCTCCCCGCTCGAAATGACATCTAAGCCCATTTTTGAAATTGTATTAAACAACGCTCGACCTCTAGGTGTAACAAGACGCGAGCCCCAGTATGTATGTTTTGCATTGTAGTCACCAGCTGCCAGGAAACAAGATCCAAGCGATTTGTAGAACTTCTCATACTGATCTTCGGTAACTGAAAATCTGCGAGGTGAGTAAATTGATGATATCACGAAATTCGCACAAAAATTGTCTACGAAAATATTCGTTGCTTGCATATATTCTTCAGTAATGTTGTCAAGGACATAGTGCTTGAGTCTTGACTTAATTAGAATTGCTGATCCACCGCATGCGACACAAAATACCTTTTAAGCCATATATGCTTCACCAATATTGGTTGACGGTAAAATACTTCAAAGAGTACGACAAAAATATTTGTGCCGTATTTATATACATATATGTAAGAAGGTTTTTGTAGGACTCAAGCGGTCATAGTGTCATAATGTTTTATATTGTTTATATGTTTTGCCATTTTCTGACGGTTTGGTACCAGAAATCACTGAATTCTGAAACAAATTGACGACTCCAAGTATTTTGCATTTTTAACATTTTCGTTACTATTGTTATTGTTATTACGAATCAATTTTTTGTATAAACATAATTATTACATAATCTCCTCAAACTCCAAATTTTATGAGTGTAAGAACAGTTTAGTCCTTAACTGTATATATCGTTATCTGAAATTCAATTTAGACTTAACAAATATGTATAAAGAGCTGGAGTTTATACCAGTTGACACTACTGGCCTTCGAAAACAGCGTGTCAGTCATAGTTGTCAATTCGGCAAATTTCGAGCCAAAAATCGTCAAAACAATTATCGGAAAACGTCCACAAATCGGCAAAAATAAAATATACACTTTTTCTTCAATGTCTAAATAATTATTCTCATCTTTATAATCCACCAAATAAAAATGATCACATTCAAGCAAATTTATTTTAAAAAAATTATTCACAACTTTTGCAAGTAGTATTTGCGTTTGACCATAAAAATTTTGTATTTTGGTTGTTTCAGTTGATAAGTTATGTACAAGAACATGTTAAAAAACCATTTAGTTCCAAAATTATTAATACAGAAATTAAGACTGAATGCATATTTTAGCAAAAGCTGTTTTTTAGTTCTTAAAGAAATGTGTCAATATATAGTTATTTAAAATCGTCCAATTGAAGGCGAAAATCGTCCAGTCGTCAAAATGCTATTTTGTCACCTAAAATCGTCAAAATGACGATAAATCGTCATATCTGGCAGCCGTGTTGTTAGTCCGTTCTGCTAGTGTTTGTCAGAATATTTACATTAACTCTGGTGTTATTTGTTCCTTAAAAATTACCACATTTAAATAAATCGAGTTATTTATTTATTAATACATATTATGCAAAGTAAATTTGCATAATATGGTTGCACAAATATGGGCGGAGTAAATTGACCATATGCCCAAGATGTTATTAACAGTATTTTAAAAAGGTTTTGTGACTGACTGTACACGACCTATTCCTTCACATAGGAAGTAGCAACGTGGTTGTTAAAGAAATTCCACAGAAGAACCGCAAGAATATACGGTTATCCGTGGCAGATCAGTCAACCAGTGCGAGCGAGACGCAAAACTCTCGAAGGCCAATAAACAACAGTGGCCTGGTTGCACTTAAGATATAATTGCAAACGACGCTTGATGTTGACTCGCCCAGAGCTGCTTTACGACTGATAAATCGAGTTATAAATATAGAAACTAATAAAGTTCGAACAATAGTAATTAAAATTAGCCCTACCATCATTTTCATAGTTTTACAAAATGAGAAATATCGAGGTGTTCAATGCAACTTTTTGCAGTATAATAAATATGATAAAAATAGATAATTTTTAATTTTTTCTTAAACAGACAGTTTTGCATTTAAGGTGACGATATATGAATGTATATCATTTGTTTAAAAATGTGTTTCTATATTTTTAACAAGATCTGCACTGGGAGTCCGATATTGCAGATGTTCATCTAATAAATTCAAACATGGAGGCATGGGTTTGCAATTATTTACCTTCGACCTATTTGTTAACTTGTTTTTCATTAGCGCTAACTTTGAAAAACTGTTCAGCAGATGCACTGCGGTGGAGTAAGGTAAATATGTAAACGGAAAATGTTAATAGGTTTGAAAATAAATACTCGCCAATGACATTCTTTAAACTTCATACTTCATGCCAAAATTGTTCAGCATTAGAAATTTTAAATTTGTGATCATTGTTTTTGTCATTTACTTTGGATTCTAACAAATTTAATTCATTACAGTTATTACATAAGTAAACTCTTAAACAAGTTCGAAATAATTTATATCTTCATTGGAATTTAAAAATAATGGATCCAAATACGTTAGTGCACTAAACTTTTTATTCTTAATATCAACTCTTGATAGTATTTTCCCACACAGTTTATGATAAAGATAAAGTTTACTTTTAATAATAATTATACAATTCTCAGAAAACCCCTCAGCACATGCATATGTGTCTTACTTTCATGTTCATGGACAATATATGTATACATTTGTCAACGATATCTTTAACGTATAAAATGTTAATAAAATCTATATTTTCTACTTTTTTTGTATTTACATATTATTTTTTTATAATTTAACAAAAAAGGGGCAAACTATCACAAAAAATAGCAGATTCACCTCATAAAAAAAGGGGGACAAAAAGTGGCAAGGCATTCGAAAATTGGCAAATTGCCACTTTAGTCGGTCAAACGGTCACGCTATGTGTGAGAGTCAGTCAGTGTGAATCAGATAGCAGTGGATCAGATAGATGGTTGTATAAATGTTATTGGTAATTTCCATAGAAACGTTTGCTGCGACACCTACAATATTTTTCCCTATATTTATTGAATGTCGTCGAATGGCATCAGGAATGCATAAGCTTATAAAAGTGCTAATGTTTTTTAATTATACTTACCTTAATTAAATTAGTGCAATTATATATGTATATAAATCAAAATTTCAATAGAATTTTGCAAAAAAATTATAATTCATGAAAGTTGTAAATTTGTAAAAAAAAGTCATAATATTGATTAAGAATCGCTAAAACTGTACGGTATTCAAAAACCATTCGCGAAATGACGAAAATTGGCATAAAGTAACAAAAGCAGAATGATAAAGTCTAATAATGTTTTAAAATCTTCAAAAAAAAATTGGCAAAATTTAAAAAAAGCCATAATATGAATTAAAAATCACCAAAACTGTAAGAAAATTACGAAAATTTGCAAGAACTTATTAACAGCGGGATGCTAACAAAGTCTAATATTTATTAAAAATCTGTAAAACTGTCAGGAAGCTGAATACATGCAAAAAGTCGCTTTTATCCCAGACGTCAGTGAAAATATTTTCGTTTTTTTCCATCCAAAGGATATCTACTCTTCATATTTTTTGATAATTATTGCCGCTTCATCTATTTCTAAGTTGCAAATGTATTAATTGGTATCTATTATTTTCGACTGGCATAAACATTATCAGCTGCTTCCGATCATTTAAGCTTGGCAGCAATGAATTTAGCACAGCGAAAACAAGGTTGCATTTCATAAAACCAACTTAAAACCAATTAAAAAAGTTTGAAGTTGGTTTTAACAAAAACAATTGGTATAGTGAAACCAGGTTTTAAGAATTGGTTTTAACGTTAAAACCAACTTTTATTAAAACCATGTCAGTGTGAAAAGACTATGATAGAAACTCATGTTGACTATGATAGAAACGTGTTGTATAAACAGTGAAGGTCAGCAGAATAAGTCTTGTGTGTAACAAACAGCCGAGAGGGAGTTTTGCTACAAAACCAGTGAGTGTCTTGTGTGAGACCTGTGTATACAAAAGCGGGGAAGACGTAGTGGCAACCAGTTGTGGTATATTTAAGTAATTTTTGTGTGTGTATTTAAGCTTTTGAATTGGATTAGTATAAGTGTATTTATAAAAAATAAAGTGTCATTCTTAATCCCAAATTAGTACATTGGGGTGTTTTATTCATTTGCAAATCTTAAAGTGTAAAACCGTAAGAATATGTATGTATGTGTGTAGATGTCAAATCATTGAAAATGAACATATTTTGACAAATCATGTATATCTAGGCTTGCCAGATATTAAATCCTCAAAAAAGTACATTAAGAAAAAAAGGTAGTACAATTAAAGAAAAAAAGTACACTTTATTAAGTTCAAATTCAATATATAAAATAAATAGTTTATGTAATATAAACTCAAAATATAAAATTCACTGCATAACAATAACAATTTATAAGGTAAGAAACACAAAATAAGAGTTCATAAATATTATTTATAGATAATAATATACAAGCTAAACAATAGTAAAAAAGATTTTTGAATTAAAAACCAAACAGTTCTACTAAATCATAACAAATATTTATCATTTTTTGGTACTTTATTAACAATGACATTTTTACCTCTTTCGGTTTCTAAAAAATTTAAAAATCGTTACATGTGTAATCAAAATTAGTTTTTATTATTAACACACTTTCTAAGTTTTCACTCGAAAGTTTACCACAAAGTAGACCAGAAGTGACACAGGACGGAAGATAATTGTGTTTTTTTTTGGTGTTTTTAGAGGTCTCGCTCAAACAGTCATCAAATCCTCTTTACTTTTTCTTTCGAGTGGTATTATTTTAAAGTAATTACATTTTATTCCTTGTGGTCTCATTCGCAGCCTAGTTTTTGTAAATAAATGGTAAAAATTAATATTTGCGAACGAAAATGCTTAAAACAAAGTCTCTAATCATTTGAAAAAAATTTTAATCACTTTATTAATAATAATAATCCTTTTCGCATTGTGTTTTTTAATTCAATACCACAAATTCCTTCATTTAATTTTGTGCAAATGTTCATGTGCTTAAGTGTATTTTCAATTTATGCTTTGTGGTCTCATTCGTTGTTTGCTTTTTGCAAGTTGAAGTTAAAAATTAATATTTTTGAAGGAAAATGTTTAATATTGAGTTTGTAAGCATTTGGAAACTAATTTTAATCACTTATAATACTAACAATATTTTACACATTGTTTTATTTAGTTCAACACTGCAAAATCTTTCATTTAATTTTGTAAAAATGTTGAATTGTTCATTTCACTAAGTATACATTTTCTGCTGTTTGTTTTGATCATTGTACTAAAAATATTCAATAACAAACACACTATATTTGTCCCTTTTTAACAGTGATCACATCAGCGGATTTTAGCTTTCTTCATAAGTCACTTTCTACAACTCTGGTCTACTTTGTGAGTTTACTTCGTTCTTTTCTCCCAAAAGAAAATATAGAACTGAAAATTTTTTCAGTTGCTGCATTTGAATGAGGAAGTGAAAATATGAACATACATACATGTATTTACATGTATTTTCGAAATTAGGAAATGATCCGCTTTTTAGGAACGATTTGTACATATGGCTGTGCATCACTGTATGATAAGGAAAGACGGCTTCTGCTGCTGCACTAGAATTTCTGGAACTTTCTGTTTGCTTATATGCATTCCGTATTTAATTTTAATATTTGTATTTCCAAATAATTTAACAATGCTTACTTTGCATTGAAAGTGAATTATAATACAACGCCTTGTTAAAAATAATATTTAAATGAAGACAATAAATGCCAAAAAAGCTCTTTTATCTATTTTACAAACTCAACACATATGTAGACCAAAGTGTATTAATATCAAGTGGCCTTATCAGTGCAGCTGACTTCACCCCATCCTTCAAACTCCATATAAAATAGCATAAAATCTTAACCCGAACTGTCAACATTCAAATAAAAATAATCCTACAACAAATTTGTATGAATGTTGTTGTAATGATAAGGCCACTTGGTGTTAATACACTTTGACATAGACTAGGTTATTCTGTGCTCAAAGATTTACATATGATGGGTATGACATTATGTACATATATCGTTCGTTGTGGCGGGATTTCGATGTACTTTGTTTTATATACAAACATTAATACTTATATCGTTCGTTGTGCCGGGATTTCCATGTACTTTGTTTTAAATACAAACATGCATACTATGCACATAAAACAAAAAATTGTAGAAATAAAATTGGACATACACACATACATAGTTCATAAATTCCCTGTAGGAAATGTCACTAGTGAATCAGTACTGATTCACTATTGACTTTTTTTGCACAAAATTAAATGTCAATGCATGCAAAGTGTATTCATACCAAGTGGCCTTATCATTACAACAACATACATACAAATTTGTTGTAGGATTATTTTTATTTGAACGCTGACAGTTCGGGTTAAGATTTTATGCTATTTTATATGGAGTTTGAAGGATGGGGTTAAGTCAGCTGACGATCAGCTGCGCTAATAAGGCCACTTGATATTACCCGGCAGAAAATGCAAATAGTGAAATTGTAGTGATTTACTAGTGACTTTGTCACCAGTACTACTGTCTAATTATACCCCACACAATGCTTTTTGCTAAAGACATTTAACATGTGCGTGTCATTGAAAATCAACTACTGACGTTGGTGCTACTGAGTAAATAGTTCTTTTGGGACTATATCGAGATATTTGAAACAGATAGTCACTAGTACATTTTAGTAATTCTAGTATACACTTTTAATAATGAAATTTCATATTTTGTTCACATTTTGGTATTTTATTAAACAAATTTATAAAAATTGGAACTTATGCATAAAACACATACAATAACAGGAACTGGTAATGTGCTGAACGAATGAATGTTCAGCACATTACCAGAAAGGGACTTTGTTTGTCATTTCTATTAAATAAATATATATAAATCAAAAATTTTATGTTTTGTTGAATTAGTTAAATCGGAAACTTACGTATGGATCTGAAAATGTGACAATGCTTTAATTTATGGCACAAAGTCTTCCATTTTGTTTTTTGTGTATGTTTTTTAATTATTTTTCAATACATTTAGGGCTAATAAATCAGTCAATAATTATATGTATTTTATTTTTAAATCCTATTTAAACACAAAATTTAGTTTTTCATCCCAAAATTAAATGAAACTTAAATAGCCAACATTTTGCATTTAAGTGTTGTTTAATACTATGTTCAGACGGCAACATGAGAACCACTGGTTCTCTCCCTGAACAACGATTGCGAATCTGCCGTTCACACGACACATTCGTGGTTCGTTTTGACAAATATTTTTGATGCAGTGATCCCAACTTAGCCCTTTTCGTTCTAAGTTTAACCCAAACTAAAAAAAGCGCGAATATAGCACTTTTTACAATTATTTTTTAGCCCTTTAGCCCCTTTTTAATTTTTGTTTAATATGGCTACATTTTAATCTTTGTGAGCTTTTTCTTCCTTTCATCTAGCAATATGGGGTTTTTTACTTTTATTTTGCTAGTTTGCTTTACCAATTAAAAAAAGAAGAATAATATAGAATAATCTTCTATTTCTTTCAAATATTTTGTGCTTTGAAAGATATTCAATATAGCATAAAAACAGAAAACGTATGTATGTTTTTTGAAGAGCGAGAAATCGAAATTTTATTTACTAACTACCAATTTTATATGTACGTACTTATGTTAACATAGATACATACAAACATATGTATACTCGTATATACTTTTGTAGATTCACAAAATTATATACAATTCAATACGATTTAAAAATTAAAAGACATTTTATTTCTTGGTTTTTATTCCTTTTTCTCAGTTGAGCAATTTTTTAATAATAAAAATACAATACAATATCTTCAACTAACTTAACTAATGTTAAAAATTTTATAGTTCAACTAAAGTGTATTAGGGGAAGTCTCCACACTTCTATTATACGAGTATTTGTAGGTATGTACACTATTTATATGTACCTTATTGAAATGTAATATGAAATGTAAGATCTCAAGCTATGTATGTGTTGATCTCATGATATATTTATTTAAAAAAAATTACTTTACAAAAATGTTTTTGATGTTTTGATTTACAACAGAAATATTTTAGAACTAACCCCTTTTCGCGCTTATTCGAAAAATTTGACTTTATTTTGCGCTAAGCGTATATTTTTTCAATGTAGCCCTTTAAAAAAAAAAAATTACGCGTTTTGAGTATCGAGAGTTGGCATCACTATTTTGATGTATATACAATGTATACATGCATGCATACATTCATACGTAAATAGTTGGCACGAGTTTTATATCCTGTGTTACTTGCTTTTTTTACAGTATATAAACAAATTAAACAAAAATAATGAATACAATGTGTTGTAATTTTTTTTTATTCATACACGCATTCATTTTTTGGTTTGTTTTTGTTTACGCATGTGTATGTGTGTACTCATTTTGTTTTAACAGCTAGTTCAGATAAATAAGCGATAATTTGTTATCAAAACTAGCGATGATAGCAATTTCTTCATGGTTCGCAGCAAGGTTCAAAATGAACCAAAATGGTTCGCTCTCAAAAATTTGTATAGCGAACCTATTCATTCAATCAAGATTCGACCGCTAAAGGTAGAAGTCCATAGCTCACTTTTTGCGCGTTACGCTTTCTATGCATCTGTCAAAAAAGTAGAATCAATGTAATAGTATGTGACAAGTTACATAGCAAAAAGCGCAGAACGCGTAGGCGCGTTCAAAGCAAAAAGTAGGTCTACTTTCTACTTTTGTACGCGTTACAAGCACCATGAAAGAAAGTCAGCTGTTCTTGAATGCTAAAGATGTTATATAATACTTTATTTCTTACGTTATCGATAAATATTATTTTGCCGTGGATAATTTCTTTCTTTTTTTCAATAAAAAAAATTTCTTAGTAAAAAAAACTTGTTTAATAAAATATGTGAATATTTTCATTAATGCGATGTACATATTTTAATTAACTTTTCACCACACTTTTCTCAGTAACAAATTTTGCATATTAGTTATCGATTACTTTTACGTACTGAGTGTCATCTCCGCTAAATCTGTATTAAAAAGCTGCTTAGAAAAGTTATTGCTTAAGCCAATAATGTGCATACATTTATATGTAATTTTCAATTTACTTACATTAAAGTCAACAACAGCCGACAATCTGCTGGAATAGCCCTGGCCGAGTTCTTCTCAAGACTATCTTTTAAAATGCTGAATAAATAGTCAAAGACATCTGCATACATTCTTGTCGCGGTTCGAAATTGCCCTGGGTCAGAAGTTTTAATTTTTTAAATGTGGTTTCAAAAAACCCACTTAAATTCCGTTCCAAATACAAAGGCCGTACCCAAAACCTTTTCTTTTTTGAAATTTTTCATAGGCATTTTTTGCACATAAAATTAAATATACAAACTCGACTAACTCCACAAATTCTTTTAAAAACTCGATTTCACTCTCCATTTTTTCTTTATAAGTATTTATAAACAAACACACACAGCTGATCAAAACAAAAATAAAATGGCGCATGAAAAGCAGTGCATGTAACTCAACGCGAACAAAGTATAGAATGAAACAAGAGGATGAAACGCGTGTAAAGCATAACGCGCAAGAAGCGAGCTTTGGACCTCTACCTTAACCTCGAATGAGAGAGCGAACCTCGATAATTGGTGTCGGTGTGAACATATGGTATAACATACCATATGTTTTGTGCATGTGTGTGTTTTTTTTTGAATGCATGTACATGAACATCATGTGGTCGTATTAAAAAGAATTTCGTTTAATTTTCGCAAATATACAACAAGTGTCACACATATTTTCATATCATGAAATATATAAATAGAAAAATGCATTCCGATGCTCTTTTTGCATCATAAAATATGTTTTTTGCTATTTTATTTTTCTACAAATTGACAAATCAACTTTCTTATTTATATTGAACAGCTGTTCCTTGGAAATCATTCCATAATATTTGGAAATCTTGTAGTGCCTCCGTACTTTCAATGTAATTTGATAATAACTTTAATTCGCCACTAAAAAAATGAAAGGGTATTGAAATACATATTAATTTTTTATGAAAATTAACTTAAACTATATTTAAGTTTTTACTGATTTATTACCCATTATATTAACCTTTTAATTTGATTACTTAAACTAATTTTTATAAACACTTGTGCTGGGCGTCACATTTATTTTTAACAAACCAATAAAAACAAGAAGAAGCATAGTTGTGTGTATCTGAAAAAATGTTTTTTACGCATTAAAAACAATATTAAGAGACACTCAATTGACAATGTTACCAAAATAGTCGACAAAAATGGTGATTTGGGGACTCTTCACCCCACGTTTCCTTCAGGGTTCTTATATGTATGTGTATGCATATGTATGTATGCATTTCTAACGTTTTGTGTATCAACAAATCTTTACTTAAATGTTCATTGCCTTTTTACTTGCCTCTAAAGTGGCTTGACTCATTTAAGGATTGTGGCAGCAACTACTTGTCTGCACAAAATGTTTGCTTCCATAAGCTGAGTTTACATCTTTCATTTCTTGTGTTGATATTTTGTGGTGTCATTTTCAAATGTTCACATATGTACATTATGCCATTTCCATCAAGTTTTTCGATAACACACAATTTTGTTGTCATTGTGACAGGAAAATGTCCCATCCCTAAATAATGGCAATACGGCAACATTGTCTACTTCAAGAACTAATTTTGATACAATGACATTTGTTTTAGCAATTGTGAGACTTAGTTTTTCGTACTGTTTGTTAATTAATATTTATACAAACGTTTACATAGTGTCCACACCTGATGATTTGATATCATAACTCGTAATATAACGCCGGCAGAGCAACTGTTATTTTTTCATTAATATCAGCACAAAGGGGTAGAAGTTGATGATTTTATATCATGATGAATCAAACAAATATTTGCTAAATACTTGCCAAAAATATATATAATTTGCGTGTTGTTTAATTTTTAGGTCACAAATAATTGTTGTGTAATAAATAAAGTTAAATGCACAGTGACACATAAAATGACATTTGAAATCAAGATGAATTTATCAGGCCGTGAGCTCTGATGATTATATCATAACGCTGCCATAATATTAACAAATTGAATCTATACGTGATGAATTTTCATCATGATATCAATTTGAAATTCATCATGATACAAATTCATCAGGTGTGGACACTATGTTAACAATACATACTATGAAAAAATTAAAGGAAATAAAAAAAACGACAAAGTGGTGGAAATCACCAGGGCTTAATATGTGCTCCACCGATGGACTCTATTGTATTCTGCATTCCAGTTTACGGAAGCAGGATTGAAGTAAAGGTTTAGGTTTAAAAATTTCGTGGGCATGCAGAAGAAAATTTTGAATTTCTTGTTCACTGTTTAACACCATACATCAAAAAGGGGGGTAAAAAAATTTTATAAACGCATACATTTAAAACTATTTCGTTATGTACTCAATATGTCAACACGATGTCCGTTTTTGTGTCTGCAATGCTGCTAACTTGTTCTCACAACTGCCTACATCAGATGGGTAAGTGAAGTGATGCCATACAACGAATAATATCAGAAATGACAAACGTCGCCACTAGTACACACTTTTATTTTTGCTTGCTGTGTCACAAACTGACATAGTGTGTAGCCGGCAACACAGTAAGAAAATACAAATGAATATAGTACAAGATGTTTATCTACTTATACTCATACCATGTTAATTCTTGATAGGAGTACAATTCATATGGGTATGAATGAAAGCTGAACATAAAAACAAACAACAATATTATAAAACAAGCAACAAGTTTATCTCTAATCAAAAATTTTAGAAATCTGATTATCATGAACTTTTTATGTCCTTTTGTCATTTGCATGAATAGGAAAAAGATATTCACTCACAAAAAATCCAAGTGGCAATGGCATACAATTTCGTCTTTAATTTTTTTTATATTTATTAAGCTATTTCCAAAATTATTAAATTACTCCCCAAAACAAATCGTCGGGTGGTTACTGGTTTGCCGCACAGATATTAAGAATACATTATTGATGCGGCAAACCAGTAACCAACCGACGAAATGTTTCGATTTTTTCTGAAGTCAGACTAGTCGTACCGAATTCGTTAAGACGCTTCGGTAGTTTGTCTGAACTCAGACTTTTCGTAACGAATTCGTTAAGACATTTCTGTAGTTTCTCTGAACAATTTTTTTAAACACATTTTTTAAATCATTAAAGCTTTGATTTATATGTTTTGTTTTAAATAAATGTAATAAATAAAAAAGAATTGTAAAAAAATATTAAAAAAATGTAAGTTGTATGCAATAAATATGTATGTTTAAGCAAATTATTTCGACAAAAGCAGCAACATAACGGTGAAGTGGTACTCTACTGTATACAAAAAAAGAGAGCGCATATCGTTGAGAATTCGTACCGACATATCGTATCGATTTCTTACCGACATTTCGTTACGATTTCGTAACTACATCTCGTTGCGAAGTCGTGTCAACCATTTCATACAAAAATCGTTACGATTTCGGTAATATTTCGGTTCCAAAATCGATAGATTTTGCCGACTACTCGGTACGAATTCAGATCATTTGGTTTGGTCGGTACATACAGTTTTAATTGTATATGTACATATGTATGTAAGTATGTGTGTATGTGTTATACATATCGTAAAATTATAGTTTTACAATTCACATGATATATTGAGATACTGAAAAATTGGTTAATATGAAATTTAAAGTACAAATAAATATGCATGTATAGTATATGAAAAATTCATGCAAGTAATTCAAAACAAGTTTTTATTTAAGTTTGAAGAAAATAAATGAACCAAAAAGCTTTTAACAGAACTATTCAAGAAAACTAGAAAATTGAGTTGATTTAAGAGGTATTGAAGAGGCAACATTGTTTCTGAAGTGTTTACATTGCCAACTCCTCGCCACAATGACAAAGTTGTAAACTTGAATTGTAAAAGCGAATATTTGCTAATAGGGTGTTATGCAGTAGAGATGTGCAAATGTCGTGATTTTATCGTAATCAAATTTATTATTAATCACGCGTGAGTGCGTGAACGTGACTTTAAAAAAATACTCGTGCGTGAGCTATTTTTAAGAATCACGAATGAATTCTCACGCCCTCACGAGATAACATTCCTGCGTAGGTACATATGTAACTGTACCTATATATGTTTTTTAGATACTAAGAGTATGTAGGAAATATCAATTGAGAAACACTACTGATTCACCAGTGCCTTTGTCAACAATATTACTGACGAATTGTACCGCAGAAAATATTTTTTGCTCTAGACATTTAACATGTGCATGTTATTGAAAATCAACTACTACCGTTGGTACTACTGACTAGGTAGTTATTTTTGAACCATATGTAGATATAGGTACATAATATGTATCGGTCCAGTATAATGACATGAAATAATAATTACGGATGTCCCCGCCCACTTTTTCAAATGCCAGAACGTATTATTTTTACAACCCAGGGTGTGTGTCAAGTTTCGTAAAAATCGGTTAAGTAGAAGAACGTGAACTATAATTTTAAATGGGCCCATCTATGTTATGTCATTATGAGCGTGTATTATAAGTATCGTAGCAATCCCATAAGTAAAAGTAGATAAGTGTTACCCCTTTTTTGAAATGGGACTAAATTTAATACAGGTGAATGGATAACCTCCTCGTTTTTGGAAGTCGGATAAAAAGGGACTAATTCATTAATTTCTTCAGCGTTACCGGATATTAATATATAGGCGCTTCGTTGACAATGTCGCCAAAAAGTCAACAAAATAATCGACAAAAGTGGGACTTGAAGGCAGAGTAAATATAATTGCCAAATGTGCAGGTTATCTGTTTTTCTCAATTGTTTTAATTATTGAGCAGTCGTGCAGTTTTTGTTTTCAAAAATCCGTTTCAGTTCATATAGTTTTTATAGTTAACAATAATCGTTTATTTTATTATGACCAGACAAAAACCTTCGAAAGACAAAATTAAATTTTTTGAAACAAAACCATGATGCAATGCATGTGTAAGAACCTATATTTCAACCCAAATAACATACAAATTGAATTATACACTTTTTCGAAAGCGTGCGTGATTGTGATAAATTGTAAACCACTCATGCGTGATTAAGAATATTTTATTCGTGAGCGTGCGTGATCTTGAAAATATTCAAGAGCATTCGTGCGTGAAAGTGCGAGAGTAAAATATTTTTCTGCGTGAGCGTGCGTGTCGTGAGTCAAAAAATCCTCACGTGCACATCTCTATTATTCAGTTCCAAGTTACAAGCTTCATATTCTCATCTCAGTGTTCTCAATAGAATCGTTCAAGTATAAGGCTGCTTTTCAAACACAAGTTACAAGCTTCATCCCTGCAAGAAATGAATGACTGAAGCTAACACAAACAACATTTTTTCACTAATACATTTGCAATAATATTCCATTGAATCCCTCCAGTTTTAAAAGTGGAAATTGACTCCAAATCGTTAGGTATTTCCCTAACGAAAAAATCGACTTGCTACTACACTAGCTACAGGTAATGCAAGTGTTCGCCTTTTGACTGTCTCACTCTGGATATGTTAATGCTTTTAACCTTAAAAAATTTTATTTTGCGAGGGTTAAAAAACTTTGCTGATATTGCAAAGAAAATCAACAAGAAAAAAGTTATTTTAAGTACACAATTATTTTGATTTTGTGTTGGCGTCAGTAACAATTGGAAGTTCGTGGTCAGTGAACGTGTAATTTTTAGTAAAAAAAGTGCTTTTCTTTTAGAAACTCAAAATGAGCAGCAGAAGTAAATTAATACGTTGTATAAAAAAAAAGAACAATTAATTGAAAAATTTATTAATCACCCTTATTGAGAATAAAAGTTCACGTGAAATGTGTTCCCTTTCCCTAAAATTGTGATCGCCAATGTCTGTGTTATTATTCTTTAATTTTGTTCACCATTTTTTGTTCGCCTTTTATTCCCTATAAAGGTGAACAATTATTTGTTTTATCAATAGAAAAGTTAATTGTATTCATTAGCGAAATCACTGACGAAGGATTATGCATATGGTGGCAATTGACAATCGTCAATCTCATCCCCATATTAAAATCGTCAGTCTTATGCATTGCTAGTAGTTATGCTGGTAGTTAGTGGTAACGATTGGTAGTTAACGAAATAGCTAGCTACGCCGACTGCAGGGATTTAAGAGTGCCAGTCAATTGCCTGGTCATTTGACTGGTAGAGATGACCGACACATTTATCTATTGTAGTTGCTCCTCTCTAACATGTATGTTAGAGTGAAACATGTAATGTCCATATACCAAAACTTTTAAGACATCGCATTTTATTGTAAAATATACAATTCGTTCGGTCTGTGAAATTAAAATTTATATAAGTGCTAAGTAAGTTAAGTAACAACAATACTGCATAAAAGAAATTGAAAAGATTAATTTAATGTATACATTTATGTATTTATTTTTAAAATTTTAGATATTTACAAAAAGCAACACACCTTGCTGGGAGCGTGAAGATGACTAGCGTGGTACCACCTACGTTATTTGGTATTTTGGATTGTATATATAAATGTATATTATACTTATTTCTTATTTTCTTATAATAAAATACAATTAAATTAACATAAAAATTATGTTTATTTATTTAAAAGTTACATTTTACCAGTTTCTATGTAAACATTGACTAGCAGTTCAGATACATGTGTTTTAATTAAGTGAAATTAATAAGTTAAAGAGATATAAAAAATCACTCGTACACAAATAGTTTGGTAATTTTTTTCACTAAGCCCCTAATAAACTAACTGGGGCCTGTGACCGAAGTGTCGGTTATCGCTACTAGTCAAATGATTAGTAGTCTTCTTGTAGGGATATTCTCGACCATATGTTTTCAATAGAATCGTCTAAGTATAAGAAACCGTTCAGATATTTACGTAACTCTCTAGGGGGAGGGGGTTTGCTTTTACGTTATGATTTCTTATAGTAGTGGGGAGGGAGTCCTTGAAAATGTTACGTAACAGAAAACATTACTAATTTCGTACAAAAATACATACATACATATGTATGTTCTTCTCATTTATTTGCTCCACTGATTAAAGAAATACATTCAATCAAGAATCATACGTGTTACATACATACATACGTAGTAGTGATGTGCCGAATGTCAATTTTTTATATTCACGAACACGAATATCTATTGTACGAGTATGTGAAATTTATAGATTACGTCTGCAAAATGAAATAG
The DNA here is from genome assembly GCA_936439885.1 of Nowickia ferox. Classification (NCBI taxonomy): domain Eukaryota; kingdom Metazoa; phylum Arthropoda; class Insecta; order Diptera; family Tachinidae; genus Nowickia; species Nowickia ferox. The sequence goes on from OW387027.1 coordinate 36,972,807, forward strand.
GAAAGATTTAGTATGCGAAAAAACTTCATACTCCTGTTCGGGTACATTAAAGTTTATAAAAACTATCCAAAATTTTAATGTTGTCATTGAATAATATTTGAAAATATTACAAAATTTTTATTAAATGGCATGATAAATTTTAATTGTTAATTTTTTGTAGAAAAATCACTTTATACCACACAATCTATAGTTGAATTGTAGTCAAACTGATTACATTGTTTTCATTTCCTCATTTTTCTCCTTTAACATTTTTAAACATTCTTAATATGTATACATACATATGTACATAAAAAACTTATTTTCATATCAAACTGCAGCATTTATCATCATTGAATGTACCAAACACATATGTGTAAGGGAATGATCTTGTAGAAGTTTATGAAAACATTTCTACCAATTCTCATGGAAAAAAAATGACCTTTCAAAAATATATTCTTTCATATACCTGACAATAACAAATTAATAAGTTTTATTCACATAAGGATAGTACGAGTTGTGTTGACCGAAACTGTGATTTTTTAATAATGTGCTCCTTGTGAACGTGATTTCTAAATCGCTGTTCTTTTAAACTGTGATTGTGATCACAGTTTTGAAATTAAACAGTGACTGTGATCACGGTTTAACACGTTTCAGGTCTTCTGCTTTAAAAGTATGTATTAGTATTGGTATTTTGATAAATGCTAATAAGAAGAGCGACAAGAACTAACAATTAGCATCAACCCCAACCAAATATTGATAATTGTCGTATGAGAGTCAGAGAGACAGCAAAATTGCAAATACAAAAATGTGAGAGCTATACATAGTTTGCCAGAAAAGACGATTTGACACGATTAGACGATTTTTTCTCGACAAACGGTGAACGTATACAAATAAATTCATGTGGTAGCTTTATTTACTGTAAAGTAAGCATGCAAGAGAATTCACAGTTTGAATGAAAGAATTACATTTGCAAAACCTGTTACTTGATAAATTCAGTCACAGTTGTGATTAGTGATTTTTCAATCGCTGTGAAAAAGTAACAGGTTTCGAAAAATAGATCACCACTAGTACGAGTATTTTAAATTTTTATATAACCGAACTTAAGAAAAAATATTTAGAAAAGGAAGACTCGACTGCAATTTGCTCATAGCTACGCTGGCAAATATTGTTCCTTGTGGAAAGATGTTTTTTTTCACAGACAAAAATAAATACAACCTTTTTGGGTCAGATGGCAGGATAAATGTTTGGAGAAAATCTTGTTCGGCTGCTGGCGTTGGTAAATTTCACTTTGTTGAAGGTAACATGGACCAGATGCAATATTTAAACATTTTAAAAAATAACACAAAGCAAAGTGCTAAAATGCTCGGGATAAAGGACTCTTTTTCATCTCTACCAGGATAATGATCCTAAGCATACAGCTGGGATTGTGAAAGAATGGCTATTGTATCATTGTCCTCGAGTAATCAAAACTCCACCCCAATCACCGGACTTAAATATAATAGAAAATTTGTTACAGAAATTGTTAATTGAAATTATAAAACACCATATTTCAAACCAAAATGAGCTAAAAACGGCTCTTTTGGAGGAGTGGAGTAAAATAAGCACAGAATATACCAAAAAAAACTTGTCGAATCTGTACCAAAGCGTTTTAAATGTGTTATTCATCAAAACGGATACCCAATAAAATATTAAAAACATTCTTATTTTTCATTGTAACTTATTTATTGTAGAAAAGTTTTAGTGGACCGTTTACAATGTGACGCGCATTTCTCGCCATATTTTAATAAACACTAATATTTTTAAAGTCGTTGAATTATAATTCACCTAATGTTTTTAGTTATCAGTGAAATTTATTTGCTGGTGGTTAAGCGATGTCTATATGCATTTCATTGTTGAAAGTTTTTAGTTATCATGTAAATAAAATAAATTAACGGATTAAACCCAATTCTTTTGTATGTAATATCGATTTCTTCGGTTTTTACATTTTAAAGTTCTGCATTGCAAGTGGACCAATTTCACTGTGATCCATTGTAGATCGAGGGCCCCTCTAATTTTAAGGTATTTTTAAAGAATATTTAATTATATTTTAATAAACAATTTTTAAATGGGGAAATATTATATATAAAAAATGTAATTTTGTAAAAGGGACAAAAATTAAGAAAATTATAATTTTTTGAGTAATTTGATCTTCCAAAACACCCCAACAATGTGTATGTTTGAAGCCCTCCCGCTAAGTGCACTGGTTATAAAATGTTCACTTTTAGAAAATGAAATACTTTTCACCACGGCAACCTTTATTGATCCAAGATATAAAATTATTTAAAAATGAGCATCTCTGAACGACACGATGATTTACTTCACTTATAGACACAAGTGAATGCGACCGTGAGGATAATGCCAATTCTCATCTTAGTTTTTCAAATACTGCTCAGTCATCAATACTCAAAACTATAGCAAACTATTTAGTAACATAGTTCAAACTAAATAGACAAATGTACAGGATATTTATACCTATAGCTAGGCAATTTTAGTCAGTGTTGGTATTGGTTTTGCTTACACACCTCATTGTAATAGGTTGATGCAGAAAAAGCTTCTTAACTTTTAGTTTTGAAGTTGAACATTCCTCCATTTGGGGTGAAGAAAAGTACTTTTTTAATGTTAGTTGTACAAAAAGTTTGTTTTGTTTGTTTTAAAGTTTGCTACCAGAATATTCACCCTTATTCCAGTTGTCAACATCGACATCACGTCAATAGAGAATAGAAATAGACTGTCAATAACACAAAATTGTTCTCAAGAGCGAGTGGACAGGTCACAATTTTTTGTATTGTATTGACGTGACGTTGATGTTAACAACTGGAACAAGGGTGATTGTTTATTTTTTTTAATCGAATTGAAATAAATTTATTTTTTAATTATTACAAACAAAATTTGAAAATTCGAATATGTTTATTCACGCATCACTAATACATAGATATAGTTTTGGAACAAGCTCTCCATAAAACCATAAAAATCGGGAGAAAAACAGCGTTACGTAATATGTGAACGGCCCCATACATATGTACATAAAAAAATAATTTTCATGTCAAACTGCAGCATTTATTATCATTAAATGTACCAAATACATATAAGGAAATGGTCAGTAGTATATCTGTGGGGTTTTCAACTCACGATTTTCATACAAAAGTTTGCTCATGCAGAGCTGGAAAGTATGATTTCTTTAATTTTTGTGTTGGTTGAATTCCATCCATGGTTTGATGATATCATTGTAATGTGTTGCCTACTTTGCGGGTTGTTGGTTGATAATTACAGTCAAACCGCGACTATTCGTCCCCGTTAATGTTAAAATCTCAGAAATTCGAAATAAGCGGCTGATGCCTTGAGAAAATGAATTTATTTAAAAAAACACTCTGATTTGTAAAAAAATTCAAAAGTAACAGTTTGTCTCTCCGTTAACGCATTATCTGTGCCTATGTTCTGTAACTTTGTGAGAACCTTTCAAGACAAAAAGTTTGTTATCATTCTGAGAAACACAGGATGAGTAACAAAAAACTCAGGTCCATGCTCATATTTCTTATAAGCTTCTTTCAGGTTTTATGTGAATCACCTTGTGGAAAACAGGACAACCAATATAATTTTTTGATTTTTCTCGACGCGAAAACTTCTCGCAAGTAACAGAACACAGGTACTGGACTCTTCTGTAGGTTAAATTATATATAGGGTGTTTTTTTAGGGGTATAGAACTTCGAATTGAAATAAAACACAAGAAAATCGTTTTAATGTCCATCAATTTGTCTTTATTGGAAGGATAATTTTATGCCATTAACGTTTAAATATGATTTCGGGCATGTGGCCGCCGCGGCTGGCTCGAATAAAGCCAATTCTACAGGTCCAATTTTCAACCACTTTTTCGAGCATATGGGGCCGTATGTTGGCAATAACGCCACGAATGTTGGCTTCCAAGTCCCCTAACGTTTCTGGTTTGTTGGCGTAGACGAGCGACTTCACATATCCCCAAAGAAAATAATCCAATGGTGTCAAATCACACGATCTTGGTGGCCAATTGACCGGTTAACCGAATTAATTGCTCTGATGGACGATTATGTCGACCATAAAATGGACGGAGCTTGCGGTAAACTTCGCGAACTGAACCATTATTTTCGAAATAAATTTGCACGATTTGCAAGCGTTGTTCTTTTGTCAACCTGTTCATGATGAAATGGCAAACCAAACTAAATATTAATCACTTGACAGCTGACAAAATGGCCGCCAGTTAAAAAAGTGATGCCAACTTAAAGTTCTATACCTCAATAAAAAACACCCTGTATATTGGCGAATACTTAGCGTATCTGGTAAGCTGTTTGAAAACTTGTAGTTGATGCCAGAAGAAAAAGTTGACTGATAAGGGGTTGGGAATATGTATGTATACTCGTATATTCTTTTTTTAAGTTAAAAAATATGATTGTTAGCTTTATTTCCTTGGTTTGTTGTGGTCGTGATGTAGAGAATTAGACGCTGCCAGTGTGGGAGGTATGTTTAATACTTTGCATATCTGATTAGCTGTTTACAAACTTATAGATTTGTGTATTTGATAAGATTGTTTATATGTTTTTGTATGGTTGTTGTGGATGGAGGAAAAACTACTGCCAACTTTTTGGTAGCATACATACACGCAATCCTGTTTTTATATAGTATTTTTTTGTAGAAATAATTTCTTAGTCGGGCTTAAGTTCAGTAATTTCAATTCTGGTTGAATGAAATATTTTTATTAATTAATGTGAGTTTCTAAGGAAGAGAAGAAAATTTAAATTAGACTTTATTAGCTGGGGGAAATACCGATATTTTTCTGTGCAGCCACGCACTTTATCAGCACCCAAGTCTATCTACTGGGGTAGAGATTGTTAACCTGAAAGAAAAATGAAAAAAAAAACGGATAAATATAAAATAAATAAGTGATACTTACTAATGTGCAAGGTAAATCAATAATTGTATACACAACATTTCTCATATTCCATTTCATTGAAAATTTGCGTTAAATAGCTGATGTTAATAACAATCTCTACCCCAGTATATAGGCTTGGGTGCTGATGAAGTGTGTGGCTGCACAGAAAAATATCTTTATTTGCCACAGCTAATAAACTCTAATTTAAATTTTATTCTCTTCTTTAGAAACTCACATTAATTAATAAAAATATTTCATTCAACCGAAATTGAAATTACTGAACTTAAGCCCGACTAAGGAATTATTTCTGATTAAAAAATATTTTACTTAATAAATAAAATAATTTTGGGATTACTAGTGCGTTAAAAAATTTTAATTATTATTTATTATTATTATTTTTTATTATTATTATAATTTCAATATATTGCTCTTTTTTTATGCGACGTTTTAATTTAATTTTGCTGCTCATTTTACCTTTTTAAAAACCCCATTTTTTTCCAATTTTAACTGACGAAACCACAAATTCAAAATAACTATAGTTATTTTGATATATACTTTTATATACTCATATATATATATATATATTATATATATATTTTTATATACTCAAAAGCACTGTGATTATATAAAAGTAGGCAATGATTTTAAAATTACATCAAATGCATAGTGCCTTGAACGCATCTTTTGCTGGTCTAAGCCATCTTTTGAACGCACGATAATTCATCCAAGTTTTTTCTATATTGTTGTTTTTCTATCTTAAAGAAAGCCATAATAAGTTAATAACATTTAACAAAAAAATAATGCCAAATTTACTTTAAAAAATGTTTAATTTCATAGGAACTAGGACACTTTTTTGTTTATTCTTCAATTTACACAAGGGACAAATCTGCGTTGTTTAACTGTATTCCCGAATGCGAATTGAAATAGTAAAACCGTTGCTTGACAAATGAATAAAAAAATTTCTTATAAGCAATTGAAAAAATGTATTGAGAAAACTCGAGTCGTTTGCTTCTTTGCTTTGTTTAAGTTTAAAAAATGTTGATTATTGAAATTGCACTAAAAAGCACTTCGAAAAATTTTAAAAATAAATACCCGTTTTTCTGAAACGGGTATTTAATAAAGTCTCCATAACTTAGAAATAAAAAAGCACCAAAAAATACCCGAAAATCACCAAAATGGCAGCGCTGGTAACAGCACCTTTTTTCCACTCGCAAAAAAAATTTGAGATTGAAGACATTATCATTTTCCCGTGGACTCGAAGATTTGCAAATGAATAAAAGACCCCAGTGTACTAATTAGGGTTATGAATGACACTTTATTTACAAATAAATGCACTAATACTAATACAATTCAAGAGCTTAAATAAACAGACATAGATTACTTAAATATACCGCAACAGGTTACCAATTCGTCTCCCTCAATTTTGTATGCACAGGTCTCACTCAACTGACTGCACTGGTTTTTTAGCAAAACTCCCTCTCGGCTGTTTTTCACACACAAGACTTATTCTGCTGATGCTCACTGTTTATACCACAGAGGATACCAGAGGTGTCACGAGCACAAAGTAAGACGGAAGATAATTATGATTTTGTGGTGTTTCTAGAGGTCTCGCTCACACAGTCATCAAATCCTCTTTACTTTTTCTTTCGCGTGGTATTATTTTAAAGTAATTACGTTTTATTCCTTGTGGTCTCATTCGCAGCCTAGTTTTTGGAAATAAATGGTAAAAATTAATATTTGCGAACGAAAATGCTTAAAACAAAGTCTCTAATCATTTGAAATCAAATTTTAGTCACTTTATTAATACTAATAATCCTTTTCGCATTGTGTTTTTTAATTCAATACCACAAATTCCTCCATTTAATTTTGTACAAATGTTTATGTGCTCAAGTGTATTTTCGTTTTATGCTTTGTGGTCTTATTCGTTGTTTGCTTTTTGCAAGTTCAAGTTAAAAGTTAATATTTTTGAAGGAAAATGTTTAAAATTGAGTTTGTAAGCATTTGGAAACTAATTTTAATCACTTTTATATTACTAATAATGTTTTACACATTGTTTTATTTAGTTCAACACTGCAAAATCTTTCATTCAATTTTGTAAAAATGTTCAATTGTTCATTTCACTAAGTATACATTTCTGCTGTTTGTTTTGATTATTGTACTAAAAATATTCAATAACAAACACACTATATTTGTCCCTTTTTAACAGTGATCAAATCAGATGATTTGAGCTTTTTTCTTAAGTCACTTTCTTCAACTCTGGTATCCTCTGTGGTTTATACAACACTAAAGACTCAATGTCTTTACTTAATTACTTCTTAACTTTATTATCCACCGCACGATGTCTTTACTTTAAACATTGTTGACTCTGCTATTTTCTGATTTACACTGACTCACTGTTACGCAGGGTGCCTCTTTTTATACTACAGGAAGCGGATCTAGACTGTGCGCCATGTACTTGTAGATGGCGTAATGAAATGTAAAGTCAAATGGAAGAAGCTGTATTACTGCATCAAGATGTTGCTGCTATGCACAAGTTACCAATCTGCTGTCGTTATCTATTGGTAGCCAAATGATCAAACAGTCTTCTAACATAATCTGGAAAATTCATGTTGCTGTTTCAAGGCGTTTGTTGATAATTCGATTGGCCGTTATCTTGAATTTTCGAATAGTGTGCAACGCCTTTTTGTGTTGGTAATACCGTGTGTTGCTGGTAATACAGAGTTGTTACAATGTGTTTGCACTTTTATGTATACGGGAGTACGTTTATTTTTCTAGATAGTTCTCTTTTTTATACAAACATTTACATTAGCTCTGTTCGAATATTTTTACGTAACAATATCCATGGGCCAGAGAGTCAAAAGGCGAACTCTTGCATTACTTGTGGCAACTGTAGTATGTAGTAAATTTTTAGTTAGGGAAATACCTAACGATTTTGAGTCATTTTCTTCTTTTAAAACTGCAGGGTATGATTGCGACGACTACATCGATGATGATGTCTACATCATACTCATATCACACTCATAAATCACCTCAGTTTGATTTCTAATTTCGAAATTTCTTGTTTTGAGATATTAAAGGTTTTGACTAAAATAAATTGAGTTTGGTTGATATAAAAAATTTTTAGCCACCGAAAAAGATACACATTTATTTAGAACAAAACATTTAATTTTATAGAAAATAAAAGTTTTATTAGTTAATATTCGTTGTTTTTTAGTTAAGATGTTATAAAAAAATCTATTTACAGAAAAATAAAAACTAAAATGAACTTAAGCTACTATATTATAAGGCAAAATAATTTTTCTTGGTAGTAAGTAGAGATAAGTGCTTTAGGTTAAATTAAAAAATTCGGAAAACCTGAGATAAGATAATTTTTTAAAAGCTAAGTTAAATAATTTGAATAGGCTGTTAGTTATTGAACTTAAGTGTATGCAAGTTTTAATGCTCAAACATTTTAATATTTATGTAGCTACCTTTAAAAAAATAAGTTAAGTTAAGATGTTATGTCTTATATATTATTTTCCAAGAAGACTTAAGTTAAAATATAAATGCGTATAGTTTTATTAGTAATAACATTTTATAATTGAAATTTAGCTGAGTGATAGATCTTGAAGAAGAGAATAAGAATATGTAATAAAATGAAAAACCACTTATGTCAACTTAAGCCATTATTATTAATTGCCACAGATTTATAATGATAATAAAGCTGCTTGCAGAGTTTTTATTGCTTGGTTTTTTACAAAGAGCAATAGTAAATTTTTATAAAGAGCAAAATAATTTTTTTTTGTCCGCGCACTTCTCCATGAGGTCACACAACGAATAACATAAAGAAAATGACGTTCAAATAGTCAGCCGTCAAATAAAAATATCAAAATGTTTTGATTCTCATCAATCAGTGCCGACAACGTGTGCGTGTAGGCGAAAGAAAACGACTACACGCACACTTCTATGTGATTTGAACGTATCCTGGATATTTAACATAAAAAATTAAAACACTTGATGAGGTTTGGTAATCATCGTTTTCTGAGAAAAAAATTCATTAGGTTTTTTATTTGTTTTTCGTTTTTCAATGTTTGCATTAGATACGGTTGTTATCGCGTAATTTATAAAAAGAGGACATTAGAGGGAAAAAACCCGGACATTTACTTAAAAAAGTAAGACTTGAAAACAAAACGAAATCGATTTTTTCATATAATATTACAACCAATAAAATCTCAAAATAAATTTCAATATTGGAAATTTGTGTATTTTCTTACAATTTTGTTCTTTCCGTTCGCTTTCCGTCATAAAATTTGAGCGTAAGCTAAATAGAGAAAAATACCGCAACAACGGAATTAATAATTGCAAATTTTGCTTCCGCATAAAAAATGCTTCCGCAATCGCAGAACGGAATGAATAATTAGGCCCGTTATCTTACCCTAAAGAGGTTATATAATAAAATATTTGCATGACTATTTTACTCAACATCAAGAACGATATCATCATTAATTCTGTAATATTAACTAACAATAAATTCAGTAAAGTGCGACTTACTCGTGTTCGAGTCATTTCTTTAAATTTTTCGCTTATTTTTAGTTTCGCTTTTCTTATTTTCAGCGTTTTTTTTAATATTTGGCGCTTTTTTGGTTTTTGGCGATTCATTTTAGTTTTAGCGATTTTTTTGGGGATTTTTTCGGGTCATGGCTTTTTTTAGCGTTTTTCTTTATTTTGGTGATTTTTCTCGGTTTTGTCGATTTATTTTAGTTTAAGAGACTTTTTTCGTTTTGGCGATTTTTTACATTTTTGGCAATTTTTTTTTCAGTTCGGCGATTTTTTAATTTTGGGATTTTTTAGTTTGGTTTCCAAGATACAGCAACTTGTCAAAATTACATAGTAAAAATGACATTAACTGAATAGAATACCCTTTAATTTTAAATTTTTTCCAATTTTTGTGTTTTAGTCTATATAAAAATACACTAACTTTGCAAATTTCAAATGTCTATACATAATTGTATGGATATTAGATGGGATTTTAAAATTTTTCGTTGCTCGTTTTGGAAGACCCTTAATTTTTAACTGTCATATATTTGTTGCTCTTACGGTTCTCGAGACAATAGCCTGTGACGGACAGACGGTCATCGTAGCGAAAATAATTTGGTGTAAAAAAGTCTAAAAACATATTTTTTGAGTTATGACTAGGGAAAGGATTTTTATGCATTTAAAATCGCGTTTTATGTACATAAAATATATATTAAAAATAAGAAAATATGTATTTAAAACTAATAAAATATAAAATAATAAACTTTTTTTCAACATTTAACAACATTAAGGGCCTTTTTCACAACGATACAAAAGTAAACTGAAAGAACTTAAAACCAGTATTTTGTACTGAAATAATAGTTTAAAACTCGTAAAGTATACTTTTATTCGTTGTGAAAATGGCCCTTAAAACTTAAAAAATCAGCTTCATTGTTTTCTTAACAAACATTTTTTCAAATCATATGGAATACAAAATTAAGTTAAGAAGAAGTTTTATTAACGTATATGAATAAGAGTTTTTGTAAATTCTGTGGCAAGAAGGAAAAAGTGCTTAAGTCGAGATAAGCTGATTTTTAGTTAATGGTACTTCCGTAATCTGCATATTCAAAAGTACCCCTGGTCAAAATCTCAATTAATTTGTGTGATTTTTCAGAAAGTTATAGCACTATTACTTGCGACTTATCTTTTTTACACTTCTAATCTCATTTAGAATAAAAGCTTAATTTAGCTTATACTTTGGTATATTTCAACTTAAATGTATTTTGTCACAAAATTGTGGCAGGTAAATCTTTGATTATTTTTTCCGAAAAACATTTTTATTGTAAAAATTAACATTCCACGTCAGTAAAAGTTATTGGTGCATATTAAAATGCTGCTAGTTCGTTTGAGGTATTCAGTGTTCATATTTTAACTTAAATTTAGTTTGTTGTATTTTTTAAGTCCATAATTTTTTTGTATAACTTTATCTAATTTGTTTTTAATTTCTTCACTTATTCTGTCTTTCAGAGCAGTTAAATTAGTATCCCTGAATATTTTCCCTTAAAGGCAGCAACACGCAAAGAACCTTTTAAAACACTTTCTATCCACATAAACTAATGACGCTATGAAATAAGAAATGAAATAAGCTCCAATCAAATAAAACCAAAAAAATTAAATAAGGCCCAAGAGAAAATTTATGCAAAAACACCCAATTTAAATGAAATAAATCCCAATGATGAAATAAATGAAGTAAATCATAATTAAAAATTCCCTAATTTTATTGGCCTCATTTCATTTTCTTATTTGGGCGTTATTTCCTTGGGCCTTATTTCATAGCACCGAAATTAATACGGAACCTTTAAACAGCGCCCAAAAAAAATTACATCAACATTTTTGGGTTTAAAAGGGCTTTTATCCCATGCTTTTAAATTTTTTTTATTGAATTTTTGAAATGAATTGAGTTTTCATCCCAGTTGAAATTGTTTTCCTTTTCCTCTTTTTTGTTCTTACACAGTCGTAAGAATTGCAAAAATACTTTGCAACTAATAAAAAAACACCAAAATTTTTTTTATAGCATTAAAAAATTAAAAAATGTATTAAAAATATACATTTGTAATGAAATATGCAAAAATATATATTTATTTTAAAATATGCAGAAATGTGCTCTAAAAAATCGATGCCATTTTGCGGCAAACTTTTTGATTCGCAAAGATATTTTATTTACGTGGAACTACGACCAACGACAGAAAACATGTATTTACATGAAAATCCTGTCCCTAGTTATGACTCTCTTGGAGTAAAAGTTCGATGTACATATTTATATAAATTTTTGATCAGGTTGATTTGGTGATAGATGATAAGGGCGCGGAGTTTAGAGAAAAGGTGTTGGTCGAAAAACAGAAAGAGGTTGTTATTGACAAGGACCCCGGTCAAATAGGTGAATTACAAGTAGAATTCCGGGATATTATCCATTCCGCGGTGTTAGAAAATTCCGTCGATGAAGAATTTGACCTTGACCACCTAAAGTGGGACACTCAAAGACAGGTAAAAAATTTAGTGAAGACTTACAAACCAACGAAAGAATATCCGATAAAGATGAAAATTATTCTGACCGATGAAATCCCCATTAGCCAGACGCCTAGAAGAATGCCATATAGGGATCAGTCTAGATTATAAACTTTTGATATACAAGTCGCTTTTAAAACCTATATGGTGCTACGGAATTCAGCTATGGGGTACTGCTTCAGCTTCAAATATAGAAAAAATTCGACGTAGGCAAAACAAAATTTTACGGATAATAACATCGGCTCCATGGTACATAAGAAATTCAAATTTACATCGTGATTTGAATATGCCACAAGTAACTAAAGAAATTGCAAAATACGCAAGCAAATATCTTACAAAACTCGAGTCTCATCCTAATTCGCTTGCTCGTAATATCTTGAATTTTACTGGACACATCCGCTTAAAAAAGAGGAACACAAGGGCTCTAATTCCAGAAGAAACTATCACTAAGTTTATGCCCGACACTGGTCGAGCGTAATTAATTATATTTAGATTTAAGATTTGAATAATTATTGTTAGTCCATATTTGAAGATACAATAAATAAATATATGTACTAAAAAAAAAAATATATAGGGATCAGAAAATAGTAGACGAACAGGTTAAGGAATGGCTTAAGGAGCGTATAGTACGACCGAGTCATTCAGAATATGCCCGTTGTACTTGCAAACAAGAAAGACGGCACTAAACGTTTTTGTTGCGACTATCTCAAGCTAAATGAGAAAATTGTACGGGATAACTTCCCAATGGCAATTATCGACGACGTTGTTCAACGCCTACAAAAAGCAACAGTTTTCACCACCCTAGACCTAAGAAACGGATTTTTTCATGTTCCTATGAAACCAGACTCGCGCAAATATACCGCCTTCGTAACGCACAATCGGGTATATGAATTTTTGTGCGTGCCATTCGACATATCAAATTCTTCGGCAGTATTCTGCAGATATCGTTCGGTTGTTTTTAGAGACCTTATAAATGACGGCACTTTGATAACATAAATGGATGACGTAGTGATTCCTGCGGCAAGTGGGAAGAGGGCATCGAGAAGTTGAAAAGGGTATTGAAGGTCGCGGAAATAATAAACGGGCTGGATATTAAATGGAGGAAGTGACAGTTTTTGAAAAGAAAGATAAACTTTCTAGGCTACATTATAGAAAACTCGACCATAAGACCTTCAGAGGAAAAGACTAGCGCTGTGGCAAACTTCCCTTTGCCACATAATCAAAAGGCCATTGAAAGATTTTTGGGACTGACCTCGTACTTCAGACGATTTATCCCGAATTATGCTATTGTGGCCAAACCGTTGTCAGACCTTACAATTTGAGGAGTATTGCGAGGGACAACAAGTAATAAATTTTTTAACGACAACCGGTGTGCCGCGCGGGAACGGTCAAGTCGAAAGGGTACATCGTGTGGTTATTTCTATGATGACAAAATTATGCGTTGAAAAACCAACGAATTGGTACAAACAAAAAGCTCAAGCATGATCGATACGAAGTTGAGAAGGTGGGTAGAGGCGAGGGATCCAACAAGACCACAACAGTGACAGAATACATGAAAAGATGGGGACAACATTCGGGGCGAATGTGAGGTCAGGACGGCTGATTGTGGGGTGACTGACGGAGAGAAAAAGAAAAATAAAAGTAGTAGAATACAGAGACTTGGAGCGACTAGACGTGTGCGCGGTATAAACTAAGACCAAAAGAAAAGAACACAAAATAAAATAATCTAAAAGAAACAAAATGAATTGAAAAGGACAATAGTTAATATAAAATAATACAAAATAAAATAAATTTAAGAAAAAACTAAAAAATTAAATCGTAAAATTATAACTAAATGTAATCTAAATAGTTTAAGAAACTCAAAATAAAACAAAATAAAATAAAAAGTATCGTCTCTGTCTTCCACCAATGTGAAATAAGGTAGGTCCAACCACTACACATATGTATGTATGCATTCATAAAAGTTTTGACTCAATGTAATTGACTTACATTACAACTATTCTAAGGCCTGGTTTACATCTGTGTGCCATGTGCCACACATGCGTAAAAAATGTAACCACTAATTACTACTGAAAAACTGTTTGATTCAGACACATATTTATTAAGTTAAACAGTTTCATACATAACTAATAGACAATTTTATAGAATCCAACATTATTGGAAACAGTTTAAATCAATAAATACTGAATAAAACAGTTTTTCATTAGTAATTAATGGTTACGCTTTTTTTTGGCACATGGCGCACAAGAAACGCCAGATGTAAACTCAGCCTGAAAGACATAATAACATTTATTCCCAGCAAATAAGTTTGCCTACTTGAATGCAAAAAAGTGTATGTACTCTCCAGTCGTAAGTACTTACAATTTGAGTGAATAACCCATTATTTTTGTTTGAGAAGTTCAAAAAGTTTGCGCTACCCTATACTTTTTGCCTACAAATATCCAAATATTAATAGATTACTGATTGCCTACAAGTATTCAAAATTTAATGGGTTATTTTTTGCTTACAAATATGCAAAAATTTTTAGATTATTTTTTGCCTAAAATTATTCAAAAGTTAATTAGCAATTTTTCTAATATAAATACATAAATATAATTTTGTAACAAAATTATAAAACTTGTACCTTTTTTTTGGGATTGTTAAAAATTATAATAAATAATATAATAAATTATATATATATGCGAAAATCATTAAATTTTGCAACAAAAATTAAAATAAACCAAAGTTATGTTATTGTTTTCGTAGCTCATTTTCACGATCAATAAATTTTTCTCTAGACTGAAATATGTCTTATTATGTCTTGTTAACTGGAAAGTACTACAATAAGTACTTTCAGGTAATTATATAAATAAGTTGTTATTTTATTCATTACAGGACAGTCATTATTATACGCATAAAATAATTAGATACATAAGTACCACTCATTACTCTGTAAGCCATTAAAAGAGTACTACCCATTACAAAATCTTGAAAAATGTTTGCTGGGTTGTGATCTCAAATTAATTGAAAAAGTTTGTTTATTGTTACTTTTATGTTTTTCTTTCGTCTTACTCAACAGGTGTTGGTTATGCAATATGTCTAATAGACGTTTACATGGGCATGTATTATAACACAATTATAGGTTGGGCTGTTTATTATCTATTTGCTTCGTTTACTTCCAAATTGCCATGGACATCATGTGATAATCCTTGGAATACAGTTGCCTGTATGCCAGTAACTAATGCCAGTTTCACCACTAATCAAACAACACCTGCTAAAGAATTTTTCGAGTAAGTTAACAGTCAATGTAGTTGTGTTTTATGGTAATAATGGAGTGATGGTAAAGTGGTTGGCCTACTCATTCACTCCGCAAGCAGAAATTAAAAAAACACTTGAATAAATTGTTGTCTAATGGTTTTTCTGCTTAGTTTTCCTAAAATCTCAACAACGTTCTAATAAAACATTTATTTGCTTTTCTGTCCTTTTTACTTTTACTTTTCTCTACTTTTATTTGTATTTTCTTGATAAATAAAAAAACAGACGCGAAGTATTGGAGCAATATAAATCAAAAGGTCTGGATTTAATGGGTCCTGTTAAGCCAACATTAGCTTTATGTGTTTTCGGTGTATTTGTTTTGGTTTATTTCTCATTGTGGAAGGGTGTGCGCTCGGCAGGCAAAGTAGTGTGGGTAACCGCTTTAGCACCTTATGTTGTGCTTATTATTTTACTCATACGTGGCGTATCGTTGCCTGGCGCCGATGAGGGTATTAAATACTATTTAACACCCGAATGGCACAAATTGAAAAATTCCAAGGTTTGTGTTTATAAATCTTAATGCTCTTTAATAATCTATATAATTTATGTAAAAGTATGTGTGTACATATGTATGTATATATTTTTTGTAGGTGTGGATAGATGCTGCCTCACAAATATTCTTTTCGCTGGGTCCTGGTTTTGGAACACTTTTGGCTTTATCTAGTTATAATAAATTCCATAACAATTGTTATCGCGATGCTTTAATTACAAGCAGTATAAATTGTTTAACCAGCTTTTTGGCTGGCTTTGTTATATTTTCAGTATTAGGGTAAGTTTTTCAGTAACATAATTTCTTAGATTTCCTAAAATTACTAAAGCATTTTACCTATCACTTTTTGATATTTAACTATTGATCTTTTTCGTTTCTGTTAACTTCACATTTTACAGTTATATGGCTCATGTTCAAAAAACCACTATAGATCGTGTGGGCCTTGAAGGTCCCGGCCTTGTATTCATTGTGTATCCAGAAGCCATAGCAACAATGAGTGGCTCAGTTTTCTGGTCTATTATATTCTTTTTAATGTTGATTACATTGGGTCTGGATAGTACATTCGGTGGACTGGAGGCTATGATAACAGCATTGTGTGATGAATATCCTCGCAGTATCGGACGACGAAGAGAATTATTTGTTTTATTGCTATTAGCGGGAATTTATTTATGCGCACTGCCCACTATGACTTATGTGAGTAATTTTTGCATGCTCAAATCTACTTTGGATTAATTAATAATATTGCAATTACTATTAACAATTAATTCTAAGAAAATAACAAAAATTCAAAATTGTAAAAACCCCCTACTATATCTAGAAAACCTAGAAAAGATGTGATATCTTCTAAACGGATGGACCGTTTTTCTTAAAATATAGCTAAGAACCCTATCGATCAAGTCACCTTCCAAAGTAAAGCTGCAAACCTATCGATAGTATAGGGTGTTTTTTATTGAGGTATAGAACTTTAAGTTGGCATCACTTTTTTAACTGGCGGCCATTTTGTCAGCTGTCAAGTGATTATTATTTAGTTTGGTTTGCCATTTCATCATGAACAGGTTGACAAAAGAACAACGCTTGCAAATCGTGCAAATTTATTTCGAAAATAATGGTTCAGTTCGCGAAGTTTACCGCAAGCTCCGTCCATTTTATGGTCGACATAATCGTCCATCAGAGCAATTAATTCGGTTAACCTGTCAATTGGCCACCAAGATCGTGTGATTTGACACCATTGGATTATTTTCTTTGGGGATATGTGAAGTCGCTCGTCTACGCCAACAAACCAGAAACGTTAGGGGACTTGGAAGCCAACATTCGTGGCGTTATTGCCAACATACGGCCCCATATGCTCGAAAAAGTGGTTGAAAATTTGGACCTGTAGAATTGGCTTTATTCGAGCCAGCCGCGGTAGCCACATGCCCGAAATCATATTTAAACGTTAATGGCATAAAATTATCCTTCCAATAAAGCCAAATTGATGGACATTAAAACGATTTTCTTGTGTTTTATTTCAATTCGAAGTTCTATACCTCTAAAAAACACCCTATACTATCGATAGTTTTGTTTTAAATGAAATATCGATAGTTTTTCCACTATCGAGAATAAAACAAATAATTAAAAGTAAAAAATCGAAGTCGGTAAGCAGTTGCTTTACGCCTTCTGTATATGTACTTAAATACAAAGTATTTTCATAAGTTCGACGTCTTCGACACAAGGATAAATTTCAGTGGTACTGACATCGTGGCGGCCGCCAATCGTCTTGGATTTATTTTGACAAATCTCCGGTTAACATACCCAAGCATGTTTCTCTACAAATATTTTTTAATTATATTTACTTACCTACCTACATACATATATTTTTACATAATGAAAATGTTGAGGACTGGATTTCTTTCGAGCCAATGAAAGATATTAACGTCTTTTTCACAATGTATGGTTAAGAGTTAAAGTGAACTTTAACTGCAAGTTCTTCATACAAAACTTGCCGTTAAAGTCCCTGTTAGCTTTTAATTGTACACTGTGAAAAGGGCTGTAAGTAGGCTAAATATCGTTTATGTAGCAACATTTATAAAACCATTCGATGCTATCGCTAGTATCGATAGTTTTACATCAAACTATCGAGTGGATCGACTATCGATAGTTTTGCAGCTCTATTTCAAACAGAAAAAACTAATCAAAATCTGTCCAGCCGTTTGGTGTGTACGTAGGCACGGACAGACACACAGATACACAGCACACACCACAAACTTATAACACCCCTTCTTTTAGTCGGGGGTTAACAAATAAGAACCAAAAAAGGAAGACCGTCGAAGGTTTGACTCCTGTCAGAAAATCAGGATGTTTCTGCAAACAAACCAAATATTTTCGCAGTATGCGCTTGTTTAAAATTAGAGATGTGCACGTGAGCGGTTTTTGACTCACGACACGCAGAAAAATATTTTACTCACGCACGAATGATTTTGAAAATTTTCACGATCACGCACGCACACGTATAAAATATTCTTAATCACGCACGAGGGGTGTACAACTAATCACGATCACGCACGCTTACGAAAAATATATAATAAATTTTTATGTTTGTTGGTTGAAAAATAGGTTCTTACACATACATATGTACATACATACGTATGTATGTATGCATTATGTTTGCAGATTCATTCTACCTATACCCTGTCGGAATGTGTGCTTGACTATAAAAACAGTTAACTTATAGTTAACTTTTCTTAGACTGACTAAAAGCTAAGTGCAATGTCATCCAGAACAAATCTAAAATTAATTCTTAAGTTGAGTACGTAATCGAATTTGGTGAGAACCAAAAAATTTATTCTCAGCTGCTTTGAAACTTATTTCAGTTTTATATTAACATTTTGCTGCTATTATTTCAGATGGTACATTGGCTGTGTAGTTAGCGCGTCGGGAACACAACGTGTTCGAACCCCAGAAAAAAATTTTAAATTTACTGACTACCAGGTGATTTAAAAACACCAATTTTAAGTTAGTTGAAAAGTAATGCACAGTGAGACAATTGACTACCGCCTAGGGCATCGCAATGTTAAAATAGTCAGTTGATTACATTGAAAAGTAATTCAAGTGTCAGTCAGTACCAGTTGCAAAATAGTTAGCTTAAAGTTAGTTTAAAGTTAACTCAATTTCCGACAGGGTATGTATTATACATGTGCATGTACATAGATCAGAGCTGGCCACCGAGAGAAACAGAGCCGATTGATGTTCGTTATTTATTAAAAGAAAATTTAAAATTTTCAATACAGTTATATACCCACGCAGGAGTGTTATCTCGTGAGAGTGTGAGAATTCGTGCGTGATTCTTAAAAAAAACTCACGCATGAGTAATTTTTTTAAGACACGGTCACGCACTCACGCGTGATTAATTATAAATTGTATCACGATCACGCGTGATTCACGCATGACACTATAAAATCACGACATTTGCACATCTCTATTTAAAATATAGCCAGTGAGGGACTAATTACACCGCACAACAAAATTTAAAAAATTCTAAATGATTTTAAAACCACTATATAATGTTGATGTATTGTGGTTCCAGTAGTTCAAAAATGGTCCAAATTTTAAATTCTATGGAAAGGTTTTTTTCATCCAATTCAAATGTGTTTCCGAAGAATAGAATCAGTATTGTAGGTACGGTTTTGCAAAGAAAAAATACACGAATGTTACTATCTAATGCATTTTCAATGTGAAAATGTGTATATAGCATGGAGAAAATGTTTTAAAATTTTAATCAATTGGGAGAAGAACAATAACTGCTCAATTGTATGTACATATATCAAACAAAAGTCTAAAATTTTGTGAAAATGAGTGAACTCACTGAAATGTGAATAAATTCGGAAATACTGAATTGATTTTTATGATCGATATCTCGTTTTGTTTCTATTACATGTGGCTTTGCGATAAAGCAATAAATCTGAACAATTTTTGGCGTTTTCGATTTTTCATGATTTTTTTGAAACAAAAAAACTTGCTTTTTTCACGTAAAAAATATATTTTTGGCTACAATTTTTTATTATAACTACTGAGGTGAGAAACACAATATATTAACGGATTAAAGGTTATTGCAAATAGTATAGTATTTTTTGTAAATTTAATTTAACAAAATCGGACTAGCTGTTTTTGTGTTATGGCAACATAAGTGGAGACATGTCTCAAAATATTGACAATTTTACTTAAAAATTATTTTTCAAAAAAATTGTCTAGAGAATTTACAAAATTTAACAATTTTTGTACTAAGGTAGTCATGATGCATCAAATTTATATAGTGGTTATTCAATAATTTTTTTGCTGTTGACATGTGTTATAATTTGGGTTGCCAGTCGGGCTGGTTTTGGCTGGATTGTCCAGCTTTTTAAGTACCTGTCTAGCTTCAAGCTCCATAAAGTGCTCTTAATATTTAAATTTGTTTTATAAATTTCCTTATGGGAACATAATAATATATTTGCAATATTGTCGTCATTTGTCATTCGCGTTTTTAAATCGTACTGTACACAGGGTTGGGCAGTATTTGAAATACATGTATTTGAAATACGTATTTAAAGTACAAATACGTATTTTGTATTTGTATTTTAAATACATGACGTAGAAGTATTTTGTATTTTAAATACATGTCATGCAAGTATTTTGTATTTTAAATACATAATTTACAAAATACATTTACAAAATACATTACATTTTTAGTGTTTTGCATTCTAATGAATTAATAATGTATCATTCGTCAAACCAATAACAATAGAATCGTTAAAAAACATAACTATACCAACTCTTACAGTTGGCATCACCTCAATTCAATTGTCAATTCTGAAGCATCTTGTCACAAGGCGTTTTATTTGCAGGTGGTACTATAACGACACAACAATCAAGGCCGATAAATAAGGTCAAGTTAAAAACACAGCTGATCTACTTTTTTTCTGCCTAATTCAAGGCAAATTAATATAACTGTTGGCTCGTATGTCAAAAGTTGTTTATGTACAGAGACCTGAGATGGATGGTTGTTTTGGCGGCTGCGGCTATTGAGAAAATCGTCGGCGGAAGCAGAGAACAAATAACATGTAAATCAAATTTAAGATAAAAAATAGTTAAAAAATAAATTAAATAATTATTAGTTTATATTGTACATGGAGAATAGGTGGCAGTTTTTCAGGCGACATAACGTCGGTTGGTTACTGGTTTGATGTATGGAACAAAAATGTGTTTTCGAGAAAATCGATGAAGAATGTTTAGTTCATTAGTTTTATAAAAATACACGAAAGAATTTTTTGTTTAATAATAAAAGTAATAGATACATATGTTTTTTTTTGCTTAAAGTTAATAAACTTTTTACATCCAACATGCAAAGTTATTAGGATTTAAAGAAAAAATTACAAAAATCTTTGTCAACGCATGTCCCAATTATAACAACAATATTGTTCACTGCCTTTAAGTAGAAAATATCAATTTTATTCATTTAAAGGAAAAACAACGGAAGAAATAAAAGTTTGAATATACATATTTAATAAAAGAAATTTTATTAATAAAAAATATATATCAATTCATTTGATTAAGACATAACACAATAATTAAATGTTTATATTTTGTTTTGATTCACGCTCGTTGAGTAGAATATGCATTGATATACATCATAACAATTGCGTCATTGTGGAAATGACGCAATATTGCAGCTCTATATTACCTGACATATTCAAGATATCGGAAAACTTATAACGAATTTGGAAAGAGGACACATTATTCATATAATCGATCAATAACTCCATTTTTTTTAATGTTCAATACATCAAACCAGTAACCAACAGACGATAATCCAAATTTTTTTCGGCCGTGGCGTAGCTGACTAAAATTATCGACGGCTCGGCTCAGCCGGATGTGAGCCATCATGGCATAGGTCTCTGCCTTAGTATCTTCAATCAGCTGCTTTTGACAAACGATCCACCCCAGGCAACAACAAAATACCATATTGTTTTTATTGTTTGTACTTTGTTGTAGTATTAACTTTACCTGTCATGAATTTGCCTTGACAACAATTCTAACAATACAAAAACAACATGGTTGCTTTTGTTTGGGACATATATTTTTTATGAAGCAAATAATTTGTTCTGCTCATAAACAAAAGGAATATATGTTGTGAACTTGATATTCATGCAAACAAAGAAGTATTTTCAGTGAGCTTCATTTCATTTGTTTTCTCCCATTTAATTTTATAATAAAGTTAAAAAAATAACCGAAAAATATTTTGTTTTATACGATAACGAGTGAAAGGATTTTTTTAAGTAAAGTTTTATTAAAACTAAAGAAAAAATATTTTAAAACCTAAACATTTGGACTAAATACTATTTCTAAAAGATTATTTTAGAAATAATCTATTACACAATTTAAAAAACTCACTTATGTATTTGTTTTTTTATTAATACATATATGTATATAAATTTTTCCTCGTCTGATTTAGTTCAAAAATTGTTATTTTTGTATTTCAATATATGTACTATTTCAAATACTGCCCAATCCTGCAAATAAGCCAATTTTCTTCTCTTTTTATTTCCAATCCAATGCAACGTGAAAAACATACTAAAACTGATTAAATTAGTTAGAAATGATTTTTTCAGTTGAACTACAGTGAATTTTAATCAGAAATAATTTCTTAATCGGGCTTAAGTTCAGTAATTTCAATTCTTATTGAATGAAATATTTTTATTAATTAATAAAAATGAAGATACTTTAATAAAAATCATGCTTTTTTCAGGTAAATTTTAAAATTTTGATTTCTTAGCCTTTTCCTGATTTCACGAAAGTAGATATTAATAATTTTTTTCCGTATTTAGAATTTCGTCATTAATTTAATGCTGTCTTTTAATTTGAAATGCAATAATAAACTAATAAGTTTTAGGCGAAATATCTTCTAAGTTATGAGAGATAGTGTAATGTATTTATTGATAATTTTTTGATTAAATAAATTGATTCATTAATTGTTATAATATTATTAATCCAATACGTATGTTAATTTCAATATAATTTGCGGTCTCCACGACATAAAATGACTAACTTTAACATTAACTTCAAGTTAATGTTATGTGTATACTGTTCAACTTAATGCTTTTTGCAAATTATAATATTGTTGTTAGTGCATTTGTTTTAACAACTTAGTTATAACTTCAAGTTAAGTGGGGTACACATTATTAAACATGAATGACAGTCAAAAATTCATCAGTTTTGAATGATAGTGTTGGCTGTTCAGACTATCGATCATGTTCGACATTCAAACCTTCATTCAAGAAAAAAATTAGGCACACAAACACAGACACACACAAAGTTGGATGCGCATTATTGCTAACAACATTTTTTTATAATGAACTATTTTAATGTTTTCTTATCTTTAACAACTCCTCGTTGTCTTAATATTTTGCCTTTACATCACACACAGACTTGCATTTTATAGAAATATGTAAATTCCTTAAAAAAATAATTTTCCACGTCAATCTTGTGTTGTTTATGCTACAAAAATATCTCTAGACTGGCGCTTTTTAGTACACACTATCAGTCAAAAACCAATATTGCCGCTGACTGTCACTCATGCATTATACACATTCACCACAGCAGGCTACCGACTACAAATTGTCAAGGATAGAATACACATGTTTATATGAGAGTGATTCGTTTGAAGACAGCAAGGCAACAGGGCGGCAGGTTGTTGTCTGTGTTCATTTTGTCGTTGTAGTTCAATTAAACTAATTTCTATTTCTTTGGCTGCAATGATCAAATTCAGTGTTGCCAGTATAATACAAAATGTTGAATGAATGATATCGTAGAATTATTTCATATTATTTAACAGAAACAATATCCAAAAATTTATGTAAAACATAAATTGATTCACTTTTATACTTTTACGTCATATAAGTACATATTGAAAGATTAATTTAATTTTTATAAATGCGAAATTGAAGGTGGCAATACTGAACTATGTATTTACACTTAAATATGAGGTGCAGATGGTGCTGCTGCCGTCTCCAAAATAATTAAGTAGCTGGCTACGAGGCGACAAATGCTGCTAGCGGCAGCATTCGCCGTGTTCGTGTTCACACTATTGATCAATGTAAAATTTGAGCAAAACTGTTACTCATGTTCGATAGTGTGTACCCCACTTCACACTGGTGCTGCTCGTTTGTTGATTTGATTGATTTGCTAAAATTTGCTGTTGTTGCTGCATTGTTTGTGCCCTGGTGGTTATTGCCTGTAACAAATGCTGCACTTAAGCTGGGGTACACACTATCGAACATGAGTGACAGTTTTGCTCAAATTTTACATTGATCGATAGTGTGAACAGGAATGTCGCCAGTCAACAAAAAATTCTGTGGTTGAGACACAGTCAGCGACCATATTGGTTTTTGACTGATAGTGTGTACCAAAAAGCGTCAGTCAAGAGATATTTTTGTAGCATAAACAACACAAGATGGATACGGAAAATAATTTTTTTTAAGGAATTTAAATATTTTTATGAAATGCAAGGCTGTGTGTGCTGTTAAAGACAAAATATTAAGACAACGTCGAACGAGGAGTTGTTAAAGATATGAAAACATTAAAATAATTCATTATAAAAAAATTTTGTTAGCAATAATGCGCATCCAACTTGTGTTTTTTCTGTGTTTGTGTGTCTAATTTTTTTCTTGAATGAAGGTTTGAGTGACGAACATGATAGATAGTCTCAACAGCCAATACTACCATTCAAAACTGATGAATTTTTGACTATCATTCATGTTGGATACTGTGTACCCCACTTAAATATCATCTCAAACTTCGAAGCATTTGACCCAAAGATAGATTAATTTAAAACATATAAAGAGCGCCTGGAAATCCATTTCAATATTAAGAAAATCTTTGGGAACAAGGAAATATGTGCTACGTATGTGGTTCAGCTACGTATTCCCGTTTAGCAACATTGGCATCGCAAATGAACATAAACGAGTTGAAATAACGAGGCTGTTAGAAAAACATTTATGACCCACAAAGACGTTTTGGTGGAGCAACACAAATTTCTTTGTGAAATTCAAAATAGTGAACAATCTTTTGCAGATTTTGTAGCTATTTTACAGAAAAGAGCAATGGAGTATGGTTTTGTATGTGAATGTGGAAAGTCTGTCGTAATCGAAGCTTTTCTAGAAGTATAAATTCGAAGTCATCGACAAGAGTTAACTACAGTGATGCTATGTTTCCACTGCGATTTTAATCATATGCTTCGCTTCCTCAATCATGTTTATCAATCATGCTGTTTACACGGCGCATTCGTGCTTTGGATTTTTTTTAATGTATATTCACACATACATACATACTTATCATACGCACGTGCATTTGGTTTGTTTTTATTTGTTGACACACCCATAAAAATATACCTATTTTATTTTGATAGCTAGTTGAGTTAAACTGCGATACAATTTAGAGAAGAAACCAATCTACTTGATTCGCTCTCATCATTTTGTATGGAGAAGCAAGTTGATTCTCTCATGATTGAAACATACTATAATTGGGCATAGAAGGTTTGTGTCTCAGATGTGGACGTAATAATCATTTATCGAAAGATTGCAGAGTAGATAAAGGCAAGTTAAAATGTAATTCATGTGGCAAAGCTGGTCACGTGCAAAAAGTCTGTATCCAGGAATGTAAACAACAACACATCTACGTCAGATGCAATTGAATCGTACACAACAGAAGAAGATGAATATTTTGATGTAAATAAAATTATCGATATTTATGATAATAGTACTGTTCAAATATCATCTACAAGTATAGATGCGGAAAAATTTTATGCAGATGTTTTAATTAATGGAAGAAAACAAAATTACTGGCGGAAAGTCAATTTATGAAATTGTAATGGTAAGATATGATAAAATTTATTTTTAGTGGATGGAATTGGTGGAGCACGTTCAAAACTGGCTAAGGCTCGTCGGATGGGGAGGGATCTTTTCGTGTGCTAAGCTTCTTAGTTGAACTGCTAATATTCTGTCATCTGACGAGATTCATAGAAGTAGGACAACATCTACCTAATTGCCCAAAACCCAACCATGTTATCAAAAGAAAATTCCGTATGTATAGTAGTTGATAATCCAGAACTTACAAGGTTTGGTTACTAGATACCTTTATTTACTACAAACTTAGTGTCTGTACATTAGGTCACAACGAAACTTAATGTTAAAACAAAATTTTCTTCGTATATCATCTCAGAATTCATGTTCAAATATGAATTATTACAACGTTACAAATATATACAAAACTTATTACATTAATTGAAAATTAATTTAATAAAAATTTTTCTTAAGAAAATTTTGATAAATATTTTTAAATACTTGTCAATATTTCATTAATTAAAAGTATATAGGAATTGCTTGTTCTCCCAGAAAGCAATTAAAATAGTTAACGATAGATAACGGAAGGGGGCGCTGTATGCAGTAAAGGTTTGTGTCTTTGCTAAATACTGGTATTAGAGTTGCCATATGGTGGTGAAAAAGGGTAAAAGGAGTGTGTATTTGCTAAATAATGGCGTGAGCGTTGCCATAGTGAGATGAAAAAAGGGTAAAAAGGATAGTGAATTGGCTAAATGAAGCATGTTGATGCCAGATGGCAACGCCGTAAATAGGTGAAATGTGTGTGAGTTGGCTAAGTCTTGATCAATGTATCTGAGTTTACCCCAAAAGTGATTAAATTTATCTTAATGGGTTTTGGGTAAGCAGCTGTGTGCTAGATAAGTGTAGATGACAGGGTGGAGAAAGGAGAGATAATAGCGGGTTGTGAGTTTGCTAAGTCTGGATCATGTTGGCTTACCCAAAAGTAATTAAATTTATTTAAATTGGTTTTGGATGAGCTAAAAAAGTTTTGGTGTGCTAAAGAAGTCTAGATGGCAGTAGTGGAGAAAGGAGATAAAATAACGGATTGTGAATTGTTAAGTGCCAATCGATGAGGCTTGGCTTATGGTGCTAAGTAGTAAATGGAGTTGGGATTTGTATTTAACGCCTAATAGTATGCACCCATGAATTGTAGTTGGAATTGATAAAGTTATTTTGTGTTGTTATACACGCGAACCGCAGCAAAAAAAAGTTAAGATTTTTTTCATACTTTTTTTTTCGAATGCTTTGAGAATGGTAACGGTTAACAATAGGTTCTTTTGTATACAAGTATGATGATGATGATGATGATGATGATGATGAGCCAGCCAAGGCATTAGTGGGAGTATTGGTGTATGAGTTTGTTTTATCGAATTGAAAAGAAAGTATTTGATGATTTAGGGAAAATATGTTGTACATATGTATGGTATTTAGTAAAGGCACATGCCATGTGTTCGTATACAATTTCTAATTGATATTTTTGTTTAATTATTTCCATATGTAAATTATATTATTTTTTTTTTTTTTTTTTTTTTTTTTTTTTTTTTTTTTTTTTTTTTTTTTTTATTGTTAATTTTGTTAGAAAAAAAATGTGTGAGCGGAGATTCATAGTAAAAAGGAGACGAATTCCTAGATTTGTGAGTGCATGTGTGAATAGAAAATATGTTAATTAGGGTTAGGATTTTATATGTAAGTAAACGGGATGTAATAATTTGTGTGGGTTTGATCGGCCGGTGTTCGTATAAAAACTGTAGTTGATATTTTTGTTTAATAATTTGCATATGTTAATTCTATTATTTATTATATTTTTTTAATTTTGTTAGACATTTTAGTGCGGATATACATAAAAAGGAGACGAATTCCTAGATTTCACAAATCTTGCATGTGCGAATAGAAAATATGTTAATTAGGGTTAGGATTTTATAAGTAAACGATCGTGAGTGGAATAGGAAAGGGTTTAAAATGTAGTGAATTTGGTCAGCGTTACACGTGTATGTATGTATGTATGTATGTATGTATGTATGTATGGATAGGAGTGAATGTGTGTATGGATATGAGTGTGGAGTGAGGGAACAAATGCAATGTTTATGTGCATTAGCTTATCTATTGATATTTTGTTAGTATTATGTTGTTGTTGTTGTTGTTGTTGATTTTGAGTATAAAGGTCCAATCGTGGAACATTTTAAACTTAGTCAGTCAAGTTTCATTCGTCTTGAGCGTGGTTATTAAATTGAAAAGAAGGAGTGTTTCAAAATCAATATATAAATAAGTGGGAAATAATAATATTATAAACAGATTTAATATACTAAACAAAGTAAAAAAAAAATAAACAAAAATTTAACTTGAATATACTAAAGAAGGAACAAAGGTTTGAATATACTAAATAAAAAACAAAGGTTTGAATATACTAAATAAAGGACAAAATAAGTGGAAATATAATTAAAAAAAAAAAAATGAGTTTCAAGTGTAGTGTTTGCTCAAATGCATACTCACGTATGCAAAAATTAAATAACCATTTACTGGTACATAGGCCGTGTACATATTGCGGCCATGTATCTCTAACCACATTTGAGAACAAGGAACATGCTAAGCTCCATGAGTGCCAACATGAAGAGCAGGAACCACCATCCACATCAACAGAAGCAGCGAAACGAAAGATTGTTGCAGATTATAAAACATCAAAAATACAGCGGCTTGAAGAGGGATCCCTACTAAAATGCGAGGCTTGTAATGTGGAAATAAGTTCTAGGAAATGGTTCAACCACTGCGGAAAAGATTATCATAAGAATAATCTAAATAAATTTTTTGGAAACAAGATTATGCTGATTAAAAGTGCGTTTAAATGTCGCATTCAATCCTACCGCTTCCCAAAAGGCGACAATGAGTTAAATATCGAAAACTACTTAAGAGATGGAAGCGTAATGTTTGAGAAATTGCTAAACTGTAGCTTAGCTGAACACTTTTTAGTGAAATTCAATTTGGAATTGACAGCTCGCTACAAATTACCTGCGAATCCTACAATGCCAGAGAACGATATGTTCCATATAACGGAAATGGTTCGTTTGACAAGAGCGGATGACATAGGTGATACGCTAGGGGCTCAGATAGAATCTATAAAAACAAAGATGTCTGAGTTCCAAGAGAGAGATTCTGGATGGACTTTAATCCAAATAAAATGGTTGGATTTAAACATTAGTAAAGCATCACCGATTCCAGGATCTCTGCACGTAAAAACACCTGTGGAGCTAGATCAGAAGAAAGCTTGCATCAACATAAAAAATAATGACATATATTGTTTTAAATGGTGTGTGATAGCAGCTTTCTATACTGCAGACAACATGCACCTGCCATCAACGTATAGAATTAGAAACATATCTGCTACAAACATTACGCTGGAATGCGGTAGGATTTTGAATTTCGAGGGAATGACATTTCCAAACGATGTCAAGGATATAAAAGTTTTTGAGAGAAAAAATCCTGACATTAGCATAAATGTTTTCGGTTATGACAACAAGCTGAAAAAAGTGGTTGGACCATATTACATTACAAAATCAGAAAAAGAGTTCCACATAAATTTGATGTTATTGGAAAGCCCGTGTGGTGAAAATTATCACTATATTCTAATAAAAAATATTTCAAGGTATTTATTTATAATTTTTATTACTATTATTATGATTACTATTATTATTACTATTATTATTATTATTATTATTATTATTATTATTATTATTATTATTATTATTATTATTATTATTATTATTATTATTATTATTATTATTATTATTATTATTATTATTATTATTATTATTATTATTATTATTATTATTATTATTATTATTATTATTATTATTATTATTATTATTAGTATTATTATTATTATTATTATTATTATTATTATTATTATTATTATTATTATTATTATTATTATTATTATTATTACATATGCATGAATTATTAATTTATTATAATTACAACTGTTAATTACTTAATATGTTTCTCTTTTAGATTACTATCAGCACAAATTTCATGTCATAATAGCATAAGCACCCTTATTTGCAATGCGTGCCTATTCCACACAAATTCAGCGGAGGTAATGGTAGTGCATCGAAGCAAGGAGTGTGGCAAATGTGTTGTGAGGATGCCAGAAACACACAAGGCGACGTTAAAATTCACCAACTTCCGAAACCAGATGGATGTTCCGTTCATAATCTATGCAGACTTTGAATGCATATTGGAAAATGTAAGTGATAATGAACATACGTTTATTAAGAAGCACATACCATGTGCTTATGCATTTTATATTAAGTGTAGTTTTAATGATAGTTTAGATAGGTTTAAAATTTTTGTGAATAGGGATAGTAACGTAAATGTAGGTGCACATTTTGTGAATAGTGTAATTATCGAATGTAGAGATATTTACAAAAAACATTTTGAAAATATTTTACCAATGTCCCCCTTAACTCCTTTAGAAGAAGAACTTTTTGAAAGTGCTAGAGATTGCCATATTTGCGGTAAGACATTAGGCAATGAATTGACAGTAAAAGATCACTGTCATTTTTCAGGGAAATATAGAGGGGCAGCACACAACTCGTGCAATTTAAATTATAAAGTGTCAAAGTTTATACCAATTTTATTTCACAACTTCTCCTCGTACGATTGTCACTTATTCGTAAAAGAATTGCTAAATGTTAAAGGAAATACAAACGTAATACCTTTGACTAAGGAACGTTATATTTCTTTATCTCATACGATTGAGGTATATAGCTCCGAAGAAATTGATAATGGAAAGAAGCAGAAACATGTTGAGTTAAGGTTTCTAGATTCTTTCAGATTTATGGCATCTAGTTTAGATACCTTAGCTGGAAATTTATCTGATGAAGATTTAAAATCAGTTAAAAGGTTTTTCCCACAACTAGATGAGTTTAATCTCATGAAGCGAAAAGGTACTTTTCCATATGAGTATGTTAATACATATTCCAAATTGGATGATGACAAACTCCCTGGAATTAATGAATTTTTTTCTAAGCTGAATAATAAAAAATGTTCAGAAGAAGACTATTCACATGCACAAAAAGTATGGGAAACATTTAGTTGTAGAACCATACGTGACTATATGAGTTTATATCTTAAAACTGATGTTCTTTTGCTGACAGATATTTTTGAAAACTTTCGAAAAGTTTGCAAAAGAATACATTGCCTTGATCCACCTCATTATTATACACTCCCAGGTCTGTCTTGGGATGCAATGTTGAAGCATACCAAAATTGAGTTAGAGCTTCTGACAGATCTGGAAATGTATAATTTCATCAAACGTGGCATTCGAGGTGGTCTTACACAGTGCTGTAAAAGACATAGTAAGGCAAATCATAAGTATCTGAGTACTTATGATAAAACGAAACCCTCTGAGTATATTTTATACTTAGATGCAAATAACCTTTACGGTTGGGCTATGTCTGAATATCTTCCGTCGGGTGGTTTTTCATGGACAAATGAGTTTATTCACCCAAATGACATTCCATCTAATTCGGAAATAGGTTATATATATGAAGTTGACCTAGTTTATCCTTCTGATTGTCATGATCGCCACAATGACTTGCCATTTTGTGCTGAAAACAAAATAATTGGCGGAAGTAAGCATGAAAAATTAGTAGCCGATCTTTCAAATAAAAAGAGGTATATAATACATTATAAAACCTTGGAACAATGTTTGGGTAATGGTTTAGTTTTGGAGAAAGTTTACCGCATTCTTCAATTCAAACAAAGACCATGGATGAAATCATATATTGATTTAAATACACAGTATAGAGCTAGAGCTAGTAATTCATTCGAAAAAGACTTTTTCAAATTATTAAATAATGCTGTGTATGGCAAAACCATGGAAAATGTTGACAAGCGGAAAGATGTACACTTACGTAGTGAATGGAGTCGTACTAACCGCAACCATTTAGGTATAGGAGAATTGATATCCAAACCGAATTTTCATAGCATATCACAATTTACGGACTCAATGTGGGCTATACAAATGAATAAAACTTTAACATATTATAGTAAGCCCATTTATTTAGGTTTCTGTATATTAGAACTATCAAAGTGGAAAATGTATGATTTCCACTATAGTTACATGAAACCAAAATATGAAGAGAAAGTAAATTTGAACTATATGGATACAGACTCCTTTATCTATTCTGTTCAAACAGATGATTTCTATAGTGACATAAGGGATGACTTGAAAGATCGGTTTGACACTTCGTCATACGCAGAAAATAACCCTTTTTATTTCCCGCTCTTAAATAAGAAGGTATTGGGTATGATGAAGGATGAAACAGAGGGGAAGTTTATAACCGAATTTGTTGGACTAGCACCAAAAGTTTATTCATACACCACTGAAGGCGGTGAAAATGTTAATAAAGCAAAGGGGGTTAAGAGGTGCATTGTAAATAATTATACTCTAGATGTATATAAAAATGTTTTATTCACTAAACAAAAAATTACAACATGTATGCAAACATTTACATCAAAATTGCATACTGTTTTAACTAAAGAAATAAATAAAGTAGCCTTAAGTTGTACAGATACAAAACGTAGAATAAGTAATAATAATATTAATACATATGCGTGGCACCATTACCAATTAGAAAGCGGTAATGGAGACGTAGATTTAGATTTGTTAATAAAAGAAATAGAAAGTAGTAACGCAAATTCAAATGCTTTGAATTTATTAATTAATCAAATAGAAAATTTAGAATAATAAGTGATTATATATAAATACAGTAATGTTTTATAGCAAATATTTCAAAATTTTTAAAAGTATTTGTAAATATAAAATAAGAAAAAATTTTGAAATAAATATTTGTAAATATTAAATAAGAAAATTTTATATTTATCTGCAAACGCTGTACAATTTTGAAATATTTTTAAAGTTAAATAAGAAAACTGTTTGTAAATAAAAAAAAAAAAAATAAATGTTATATTAGTTTTGAAAATTTCTTTTTCTTAATAAACGTATGTTCATTATCACTTACATTTTCCAATATGCATTCATTAAAATAATTTGTAAATATAAAATAAAAAAAATTTTTTAAATAAATATTTGTAAATATATATTAAATAAGAAAATTTTATTGTAAATATTATATTTATCTGCAAACGTTATACAATTTTTAAATATTTTTAAATTTAAATAAGAAAAGCTGTTTGTAAATAAAAAAAAATTGTTATATTGTTTTTTGAAAATTTCTTTATTATTTATTTATTTCATTTAGTACATGGGAATGTGTAAGTATTACTATAAAGTGTTTAAATAATTTTTTGAACAATTCCAGTTAGTGGTGTATACTCCATCAATCGATCATAAAGAATCAAACAGTAGGCATTTGTATTTTGTGGTACCGGTTTACTAGTTTCGAACTCTATTTTAACATCAATAGGCCCGCTCTTTATCATTTCATTTTGATAGCTCACATCAATTACAATGATTGGTTTGTTTTTGAACTCTTCGCAGGTGAGAAGTGGTTGAGCTTCCCTCATATAGTAATTTTGTTGAAATTTTGCATACATATCATATAAAATTGCATAACGATTCTCATCAAATTTAAGGTTTAAGTCATCATATGGATAAGAGTCTGAATTTAAGTGTACTTTAATATTCTTTAAGTCTGAATGAATATATTTATTGTCATTTTCCAAAACTAATATTATAAATCTGGGCCGCTCTCTATTCAGTGATAATTTTACATTCCAATTGTGATTCCTTCCACCAGCAAAAGTGGGATTGAAATAACAATCCCAGCTGCGAAATGCAATAGGTAAAGAAGAGCCACCTTTAATAACCTTCATTATTTGTAGTTTCTTAGAATCTGAAAGTTGAACGTGTGGAATTCTCCATGTTATGTTTGTAATAGATAAACTGAGAACTGCATTTGCATCTGTTGAATAATATGCATTTGTGTCACTTGAACTTCGTAGTAGAATAAGTTCATGTTTACTATTCAATATAATTTTATTGAAATCTTCAGCAAATCCCATTAGTAATTTTAAAGGTACGCAAAAGTTGAATTTAGATATAGCTAGTTCCTCAGAAACACACCATCCAGCATTTCTCATCATATTGCTTTCAAATTGGTTTAATGAAACATAATTCTTGATTGTACTACATGTTCCCAAGTATCGGGTTCGATCAATTTCAACTCCATTAATTTCATAACGTATTTCATCAAACAAATATGCAACACAATTATTCTTCAGCCTTATATTTGACGGTTCTTCACCTTTACTATTCTTTATACTTCCCTCTATAAATAAAAAGCTTTCCGAAGGTAGAACATATAAGTCTTGATTTTGTAGGGTAATTCGAATTTCATCATTGTTTTTAAATGACTGAATATATGGTACATAACTATGAAAGTCTTTTTTTGTTATACTCTCGTCCGAAAGCGGTTGCTCCAATACGTTAAGTATATCAGACATTTTTGTTTACTTTAAATTTAAGTAGCTTTAAGAATCTTTTATTTTCTTCTGTTAACTTCGGTCTTATAGCTTTAACGGTATCTGCAGGAATGTTCAGATTGATATTTCTTCTTGTGGTTTTATTATAAATTATCATTTTTGCCTTGGCCTTAAATGCAACCTTAGCGTTATCTCTTCACCTCTAAAGTTTATTAAACGTCCTTCTT
The DNA here is from genome assembly GCA_936439885.1 of Nowickia ferox. NCBI lineage: Eukaryota > Metazoa > Arthropoda > Insecta > Diptera > Tachinidae > Nowickia > Nowickia ferox. Next base: position 37,007,127 of record OW387027.1, read on the forward strand.
GATCAACAATCCAAATTTTAAGATATGTTATTTCCTTAACGTTTACTGGTAGATAAACTAAATTATTAGGGTTCACGTCTAATTTATAACCTGGAGGAACGTCTAAAGCAAACTCGTGAAGTATATGTGCTGGAGAGTCATTCATGTATGCTCCTTGTATTATATTACATTGAATTTGTATAGCATTAACTTTCAGAATATTTACAACTTGATTAGATAAATGTACTACTCCTGCCTTTAAAGATTTTTCCGCAAAACCAAGCAATTTACCAATTGATCGCGTTCGATTAAAATAAATTATATCGTGTGAAGAACTAACTTCTATTTGTAAAGTATTATTATTCGGTTCAATTATTATGGTTTTATTAAAATTAGTTTTTTTATATTGTGTAGTTATGTAATCGACAATGTCTTGCAACTCATAAGACCCTATGGGAATTTCAATAACTGCATCTCCAATATGGAAAAGATTATTATCGTAGTCTACATTCGGAATAGAATTATATGAATGGAAGTCGATTAGGGAGCATTCATACTCATCCGTTAAAATTATAGGTGGAAAATAATTTGCTTTTAAAATTGAAGAGTTTCCGCTTAATGCTAATGTTATTGACATGGTGAATGCTCAATTGTAAGTGAAATAATAATGCTTTAAAGTAGTTGTTTAGTTTATTTCTAGTTTATTTGCTTATTTTATAATATTTCAGTTTTATTTATCCATGAATTATGTTGACTTGGAAAACCTAACCATTTAACATATGCCTTATTTCCTCTAGTTCTCAATACTTTTTCAACCAGAAACGTGTTCGGAAAACGTGTGCTATGTATTTCCTCCTTATAGAAACCTCCTTTAATTTCATGTCCTTGATAGTCTTCCAACAAAAATGTTATAGGATAAGTGTTCTGTATCGATCTTATTTTAAATATTTCCGTTGTCCAGTTTGGAGTGTATCCCTTCTCAAAAACGTTTTTGTATTTACTAATGCGGACGTAATCTCCAACTTTATATCGTGAAGGTTTGAAAATTTTCAAATTACTATATACAGTATTCAAGAGATGCTTCTCATTGTTATGAGTTACGTCATTTGGTGCCATTTTTATTTTTCCATGTTTTTTCTTATTATACTTTTTAATCAAACCTTTATAAAAATCAATCCATTTATAAGTTCCGTTGTTACTAAACTCTTTCCACATCATCTCTTTCAAGGTTCTATTGAAGCGTTCAACAATTGAAGCTTTCATTACACTATATGTAGAGTAGTGATTAATTGAATATTTTTGTATCAACCCTCCAAAATCTTTATTGAAAAACTCTCTACCATCATCTGTCTGTAAATTTTTAGGAACACGCCTCATACCAAGTATTTTCTTGAATGCATTACAAACTTCTGAGGCAGTTTTAGATTTAATTGCTTCAGCCCACGCATATTTTGAAAATGTATCTATGACAGTTAACATATATTTATAACCATTATTATATGCTGAATAATTTCCCATTTCTACCAAGTCGGCTTGCCAGAGATCATCAATTCCTTTCATAATAACTCTGCGTCGTAAGAAGTTCTTCCGCGCTCGTGAATGAAGCTCATTAACTACTGCTCTTTTTTCCATTGTATGGTGATATTGTTGTCATTACGTTATATATATCTATTATTTTCTTATTTAAATCTTTTATTTCATTTCTTAGCAGTACAATTTCTTCACTTATTCCCCTTTTTAAATTGTCTTTCATGTGTCTTATTTGTAAAATCAAATAAGCTTTGTTAACAGCATCAAGTCCATCCAAAGGTGAAGCTACGTTTATAATCCTTTTATTATCAATGTTTATTTTATTTCCATCCAGTGTAAAACCAAAATGCTTCAAGAGATACTTTCTTCTTCCTTCGTTACTAGACCTTTGATTAAAATAATGACCGAATTTGTCGACAGTCATACTCTTTGTTTTATCACCTCTACACAATTATATTTGCTTCTCTCAATTCTTCAATTATTGATACTATTTCATTAGAATGATTATTATTTCCAGCTTGTTGTGATGCTATTAATAGTCTCAACCGATCTACAATTTCATTAGGATTGTCCCAGTATATATAGTTTGGTTTATTAAGATTTACTCTCATTAAACCTTCACCAATGTGAGTAGTAGCAAATAATTTATTAATTATTTCTTTATATTTGAAACCTCTATTTCCTTTAAGTCGGTTACTGGGATCGTAGTTTACTCTATGTGCATTTGTATCAATCAAAATTCGTTTATATATATCTAGTTCAGTTGAGTCATACTGTTCCGGCCTTTTGTGAAATAGTAATGAATAAAGGCCTGGAGTTAATGCCCAAGATTTATTTCCTATGGTTATTTTGTCATCACTTAGCTTAAGATATGAATTTCCAAATTTCCAATCACCATCTTTATCCTTATAAGGCCCAAATATGGTATCGAGATTTTTGTTTTCAAACAAATCTGTTAAATTAAATTTCCAATCATCAGGTTGGGAATAAAATGATTCATTCAAGTGTGAATCTTCTCTATTTTCACTTTTCCCTGGTAAAGGACTAAAACACTCTTTTTTAGTGGGAGTACTGGCAATAATCTTTTTCTGATGTCCTTTAAATTTACTATAATTTTCAGATTTAATTCTTTCATCAGAAAATTTCATTGGATCGAATGAATTTTCATCAGATAATTTTACAAGTTTTTTAAGTGGTTCTGTTATAGGTTTAAATGTATGTTCTAATTTATTAAACGATTCTGCTTCACCTTGTTTGATACTGTCGAATTTTTTTTTTTAGAATTTTTCTTGATTTCACTAATTCTTTTAATATACTTTCTTCCATGTTGGCTTGCTGGAGAATAGCTCAGTTAGTAACAAACAGCTTTTTTAAACAGTTAAACAACTTTTTTAAACAGTAAAACAGCTTTTTGAAACAGCTAAACAGCTTTTTTAAACAGTTAAACAGCCTTTTGAAACTGCTAAACAGCTTTTTTAAACAGCTAAACAACTTTTTTAAACAGCAAAACAGCTTTTTGAAACAGCTAAACAGCTTTTTTAAACAGTTAAACAGCCTTTTGAAACTGCTAAACAGCTTTTTTAAACAGCTAAACAACTTTTTTAAACAGCAAAACAGCTTTTTGAAACAGCTTTTTGAAACAGCTAAACAGCTTTTTTAAACAGTTAAACAGCCTTTTGAAACTGCTAAACAGCTTTTTTAAACAGCTAAACAACTTTTTTAAACAGCAAAACAGCTTTTTGAAACAGCTAAACAGCTTTTTTAAACAGTTAAACAGCCTTTTGAAACTGCTAAACAGCTTTTTTAAACAGCTAAACAGCTTTTTTAAACAGCAAACAGCTTTTTTTAAACAGCTAAACAGCTTTTTTAAACAGCTAAATAGCTTTTAATTAGAAAATGTCCGCAGCAGTTGAATGAATATTTATAACTAAGGTTGAATGAAAACATCAAAGCCTTTTCTATAGCGTCCATTCCATACATCATCATCCTTGCTGATCACAAGAAATCCATATTTGTCCTTCCAACATTCATTGCATATATTATGAAACATTTTGAGACTCATATCACTTCCAACATGATCACTATAAATATGTTTTAAATTTAAGTCGTCTTGTTTAAATATTATGATAAAGTTTGCATTATCTCGTACTAAATGTTTAGGAATACGTGTATACGTTTGACACAAATAAAATGAATCAATGTCTCTATGACGACCCATACAAAAATATGATCTAATATTATTCTGCTTTTCGCATGCAACATCATCAAATATCATTACAGAGTTTGCCTTTGCTTTATCAGGTGATATGACATCTTCATTCTCTGTAAATGTGTAAAGACCTATTCCCTTTACTGATGAAATTAGTCTTTCTAGATACTTATATTTTGGCTGTTGTAATGACTTGGAATACAAGTAAATATTTTTAAACTTTAATCCATTTGGGCTTTCAATTAAACTGAGCATTACATTTGTTTTCCCGCAATTAGATGGGCCTACTAGTAATGCTCTTATAGAGTTTGGTAATAGGCAACTGTGTTTAGTTCGACTATTGTATTCAATGAAATCGAAATTTCTTACTAAGATATTTGAATGTTGCTTAATCAAATGCATCTTTACAACTGAAAGTTATATTAAACAAGTTTGAATTTATTTACAGAAATAATTAAAAGTATAAATGATTGTGTATTCAAATAAAAAATTTAATGCGAAACAGACAGTTCAAGGAAAAGGACTGGTAAACAGTTTGATTAATTCACTACCAGTTGAACTTCATTTGCCTGGATATCAATTTTGTGGACCTGGAACAAAATTAGAAAAACGGTTGAAGAGAGGAGATAGAGGAATTAATCCATTGGATGCTGCTTGTCGAGTTCATGATATTGCTTATTCTCAGAGTACTGATATTAAAAAACGTCATCAGGCGGATAGAGAACTAGTTAATAAAGCTTGGGAGAGGGTAACAGCTAAAGACAGCACACTCGGAGAAAAAATAAATTCGTACCTTGTAACAAACGCAATGAAATCTAAAGTAAAATTTGGTTTGGGTGTTAAATCCAAAGACTTTAAGAAAACTTGTAAGCAAAACCATTTTCGTAATGCGATTAAAGCAGCTACAACTATCTTAAGAAAAAATAAGCCTACAGATACAAAAGATGGTATAAAAACTGCGCGAAATGTTATTAAACGTTCTTTTCTTGGAAAAAAATCGGAAGTAAAAATTCCAAGAATTATCAGAGTTCCTAAAATTGGCGGCTTATTACCTTTGATACCGATATTTACAGCACTTGGAGCATTAGGTGCAATGGCTTCTGGAGGTTCACAAATTGCTAAAGCCATTACTATAGCTAAAAATGGTAGAGAACAGTTGGAAGAAAATAAACGTCATAACAGAGCATTAGAGGCAATAGCAATAGGAAAAGGTCTCTATCTGAAACCTTATAAAAAGGGATATGGAATATTTTATACAAAAACTACATCAAAAAACTATTAAATCAGCTACCCAACAGACCATTAACAGATATGGATTTAAGAACTTTTGGAAAGAAGCATATTCTTCACTTTAGAGGAGTTTATATGAGAGATGAACTTCCTAATATTCCACGGAGGATAGAATGTGGAATTATCAACTTAGACTCTAATACCGGAAATGGTACACATTGGGTAGCATATTATAAAAATAATAATAATGTGGAATATTTTGATAGTTTTGGTAATCTTCAACCACCCTTAGAAGTTTTAAGATATTTGGGAAACAATATAAAGTATAACTATAAGAGATATCAGAAATTGAATGGATTTAATTGTGGACATTTATGTTTAAACTTTTTAATAAAATCCCAAATAAAAAACAATGTGGAATAAAAAAATAAAAAAACAGAAAAATTAAATTTGTTTAATTAATTTATTTATAGTTTTTATTTCATTTATTATCCATTCTTAGCAATAGTCTGTGTATTTTTACGTCTGTTACAATTTTGTTTTGCATTTTTTTCCCTATTTCGTAACAAAGACGTGTCAGATCAACTTCAATATCTTTTTCATTAATTCCTTTTATTTCACTCAGTTGTATACTAGTTTTTCTTAACATAGAACACGTTGGAATATAAAAATCATAATAAAAATGTAGAATTTGTTTCCTGAGGATGCCGTTCCAACATAAAATTGAAGTTAGAAATATTCCAATACCAAGTAGAGACTTCCACGTATCTGGTTCTATTTTAATTTTGTAGTTGTCCTGCTGAATAATTAAACGATAGCTACCGTTTTTATATTGAAATATATAGGCTGTATTCCTTTCAGTAGTGTCATCTATCAAATTTACTGAATTTAAAAATTCTTTCTGAGATAGGACACTGCTAATATAGGTTTTATAGTGCATTAAACGTAGCCACTCTTCCCGATCCAATCCAATAAAATGTTTATTTTTATAATGTAGCCATATCATTGGTTTAAATCCATTTAGAGTTGAAAACCCACAAGAAATTTTTAATTTTAAATTCAGGAAGTACTCCAGCTCAAAAACCACATCCTGTATTTGAGGTTTCCTTGATTGTTGGAAAAAGTTTGTCATTTTATTTTCCATTTTCAAAAGAGAATTTTAATTTTTTTTACTATACACCTCGGAAGTAAATTTTAAACTGATGATGACTTCGCTCTAAAAAATCCCTTTATATTGGAAATATCTTGAATACTATGCTCTATCTATCTGTCATTGTGTAAATAAGTTGACGTATACAATTACATACATGCATACATACATACATACATACATACATACATACATACATATATGTTGTATAAGAAAAATAAAAAAATATTTAAATTATGTTTCCTTTCAAACATTTTGTTTATTTTTTATTTATTTTTTAATGTAAATTATAAAATTTAATTAAAAATTTTGTTTAAAAATGTTTATTAATTCGTCTCAATCTTCCTTTCGGTTAGCGGTGGCAGTCGATAAAAAGTGATGAAATAAGCTTCTATATGTATCAATAATCTTCTTCACCCTTAGTTTTTTCATATGAAAAAAGTAACACGTACACATACCAACAACGTCTTCATTTGAATTTTCGTCATGAGAGCAAGGTATTCTATCATCAAAATTCTCATAATCAGTTTTGAATGCCCGAAGAAAAGACAGATGTTCTTCGAAAATTATATTTCCGAACTCTTGTAAAAAATCGTTTATAAAATCCATCGTTCTAGTTTAAAATCTTAATGAAAACTACTCATTGATTTATCAAATCCTCGTGTTATATACTTACGTATGTATATTTTTATATGGTTGAATTCGTATAAATTAAACAAATATTCATGCAATTTAATTTTTTTTCTTCTTGTTTTATTTAAAATATTTCCTTAAACACTTTTTAAATAGTTTCTATTTAAATGTAGCAAAAGGATAATAATCTCTTACAGGAGGAACTGGCTTCAACTCCAATCTGTATAAATCACTATTATTGCTATCATTTATAGGATATTTAGAAATAAGATAAGCGCCCGTAGATAAATTTTCAATATCCTTATCACTTAGTGAATTAAACCTCTTTGGTAAATATAAAATGTTCGTTCCCAGTTCTAAGACAATAGTTTCCCCATACTTGGTAGTAATACGATCAGCGCCAGTTATATGATACTCCTCTAGAGATAGCATATCCTTCACACTAAGTCTCTGCCTGGCGTTCAATTTATTGAAGGTAGAAATTAACTCCTCGTTGGTGCTCATTGTTTTGTAACTTATATTAAACTGTGAACTTTTATACACCAGTACAAATTATTTATACATTTTTCATATGCAAGATATATACATATCTCTCTCTCTCTCTCTATTTATTAATTAAGTTTTCTCTTTTCACTAGTTATTATTGAAATTTTATTAACGGTTGTATTTTATTTTATCTCTTTATTATTATTTTTTTTTTTATTTTTTATATAATGTTAAATAGATTCTACTTATATAATTTCAATCTAATGATTTTATTTAAAGTTTACATCTAATATTATTTTATCCCCAACTTCGTCACACCAAAATTCTTCATTAAATGTTGATAGCAGCTTATCCCCTTCATCATCGTACAAGAATTCGTATACCTCATCCTCAAAAAAATTTTTATGATATCCCATCTGGTTGTTGGGAATTTCCTGTTCCTTCCAATTCTGAGGAGACTTGATGTAGTGGAAGATTACTTCTTCCACCGAATCATTAAGACTGAATTCTGTCAACGTACCAATGGAAAGTGGGCTAACCGAAGGGTGTACCTTGCCAAAGTCATCCTCCAAAGATATTATCAGCGGACTGGATTGCATTTTTAATTTAATTTTTTTTTTTTTTACTTTTTTATTTATTTAGTTGAAGCACTTGAAGTTGAATTTCACTAACTAAGTTTAAAATGTTCCACGATTGGACCTTTATACTCAAAATCAACAACAACAACAACAACAACAACAACATAATACTAACAAAATATCAATAGATAAGCTAATGCACATAAACATTGCATTTGTTCCCTCACTCCACACTCATATCCATACACACATTCACTCCTATCCATACATACATACATACATACATACATACATACATACACGTGTAACGCTGACCAAATTCACTACATTTTAAACCCTTTCCTATTCCACTCACGATCGTTTACTTATAAAATCCTAACCCTAATTAACATATTTTCTATTCGCACATGCAAGATTTGTGAAATCTAGGAATTCGTCTCCTTTTTATGTATATCCGCACTAAAATGTCTAACAAAATTAAAAAAATATAATAAATAATAGAATTAACATATGCAAATTATTAAACAAAAATATCAACTACAGTTTTTATACGAACACCGGCCGATCAAACCCACACAAATTATTACATCCCGTTTACTTACATATAAAATCCTAACCCTAATTAACATATTTTCTATTCACACATGCACTCACAAATCTAGGAATTCGTCTCCTTTTTACTATGAATCTCCGCTCACACATTTTTTTTCTAACAAAATTAACAATAAAAAAAAAAAAAAAAAAAAAAAAAAAAAAAAAAAAAAAAAAAAAATAATATAATTTACATATGGAAATAATTAAACAAAAATATCAATTAGAAATTGTATACGAACACATGGCATGTGCCTTTACTAAATACCATACATATGTACAACATATTTTCCCTAAATCATCAAATACTTTCTTTTCAATTCGATAAAACAAACTCATACACCAATACTCCCACTAATGCCTTGGCTGGCTCATCATCATCATCATCATCATCATCATCATACTTGTATACAAAAGAACCTATTGTTAACCGTTACCATTCTCAAAGCATTCGAAAAAAAAAGTATGAAAAAAATCTTAACTTTTTTTTGCTGCGGTTCGCGTGTATAACAACACAAAATAACTTTATCAATTCCAACTACAATTCATGGGTGCATACTATTAGGCGTTAAATACAAATCCCAACTCCATTTACTACTTAGCACCATAAGCCAAGCCTCATCGATTGGCACTTAACAATTCACAATCCGTTATTTTATCTCCTTTCTCCACTACTGCCATCTAGACTTCTTTAGCACACCAAAACTTTTTTAGCTCATCCAAAACCAATTTAAATAAATTTAATTACTTTTGGGTAAGCCAACATGATCCAGACTTAGCAAACTCACAACCCGCTATTATCTCTCCTTTCTCCACCCTGTCATCTACACTTATCTAGCACACAGCTGCTTACCCAAAACCCATTAAGATAAATTTAATCACTTTTGGGGTAAACTCAGATACATTGATCAAGACTTAGCCAACTCACACACATTTCACCTATTTACGGCGTTACCATCTGGCATCAACATGCTTCATTTAGCCAATTCACTATCCTTTTTACCCTTTTTTCATCTCACTATGGCAACGCTCACGCCATTATTTAGCAAATACACACTCCTTTTACCCTTTTTCACCACCATATGGCAACTCTAATACCAGTATTTAGCAAAGACACAAACCTTTACTGCATACAGCGCCCCCTTCCGTTATCTATCGTTAACTATTTTAATTGCTTTCTGGGAGAACAAGCAATTCCTATATACTATTAAATTTTTTTATAACCAAACTATTTCAAATAATTTATATAGTCAAGCAAAATTTTGGTTCACTTACTTGAGAATTTACATTTTCTCTCTCCAACGCTGATCCGTGGGTCCATAGACTTTACGAGGAGGGTTAACTCAGTTATCACGCTTTCTTCTAAGCTATACATTATTTTAATTAGTTGTGGCAAATTTTAATTTTCTAGATGGACATATGTATATGTATTTTTTTTTGCTTAAAGTTACGCTGGTATCCGGGTATGAAAACAAAATGTTTGGCAGATTTTTATTATGATCACACGGGAGTTTGTTTGTAACCTTTAAGAAATATGATGCGTAATTATGTACTACAAGCAAGAAGCATTCCACTGTGTACTGTCAAGATCAAGACAAATAATCCCGAAATAAGGGATTATTTGTCTTGATGGATGGCAGGGGACCGTGATCACAGTCATGGAGCCCTTTTAACAGGATTTATAAAACTCTGTAAATCAGGATTTGCTATTTATAAAATACGTAGTATAATTGAACAGTTACTAAGAACTTACACAAGCTTAACTTTGTCTTATCTTTTCAAATAAAAAAAAATTTGCGGTAAAAATCTATAACTTATGACTCTACGACTACAAAACAAAACAAAAAAATTCCCATTCTTATCGTTTCTACTTCTCTGGTTCTCACTGGGAATTTTTTTATAATGTGTTGAGAGTATTTCATTACAGAATATTAATTGATATCATCAATACGGAATGCGCTCATATCACGCACTAATTTCATGATCTACACTCGAAGAAAAAATTTTTCAAGTGTATTTATATGTTTTTTTCCATGTTATATTTTTTTCGCGCCTATACAGATGATATTTTTGTACCGATTAAAGTCGTAAGTGTAGGCATAATGTACAAAACAAAAATAGAAAATCAAAAGAAAATTTATACATTGTATCAACAAAACGTACCGCTTTATTAGGAAGTGCATGGATACGTCATTTCAAAATTATTTTAAATGAAATCGATGAAGACAGTGCTAAAAACACGTTTAGCCACATCAACTTAAATTCAGTATCAGAAATAGAGCAGCGCAATTTTCAGAAGAGAGAGTTGGATTCATTCCGGATGTGGTCTGTAGTCTGAAGTTGCAACAGCGAGCAAAACCCGTGTTTTAAAACAAAGGCAAGTACCTTTTGCACTGCGTAAAAAAGTGGAGCGTGAACTTGATAATTTGAAACGAGACGGCATAATTACAAAGATTAATGCTAGTAATTGGTGTTCGCCTTTAGTGGTAATGTTCGATTGTGCGTGGACTACAAAGTAGCTGTTAAGCCTCAACTAGAAGCCGCTCAATATCCAATCAAAATAATAGATGGCATTTTCAATAGTTTAAAGAATTCCAAATATTTTTGTAAGTTGGATATATTCAAAGCATATATTCATGTAGTAGTGGATGACGACAGTAAGTCCGTACAAACAACACAACACACCGAGATACGTATCTTTTGGAATTAAAACTGCTCCAAGTGAGTTTAACCGTATTCTAGACCAAATACTATAACGCCTTGACGGTACAGTCTCGTCTTTTGATGATATAATCATCCATGGTGCAACGATGAAAGAATGTGAAGATCGTCTCATCAAATGTTTTGAAAGACTAAATAAATATAATTTGCATATCAATAAATGAAAATGCGAATATTTTAAAGAAGCAATCAAATATCTTGGATATGTGGTAAGCCGTAACAAGATACCGAAATGTCAAGATAAAGTACAGGCAGTTGTAAATATGCCAAGACCACAAAATATTGAGGATTAAGAAGATTCCTTGGGATGACAACATATAATTGAAAATTTTTACCAGATGTCTCAATGCCAACATTTCCGTTACGTCAACTTTTAGCAAAAAATAAAAAATTTAATTGTACAGCTAAATGTGGAGAAGCTTTTAAAAGTCTCAAACAGGAGAAACTTAAAGACAGGGTTATAATACCTTTTAATGAATTATTGCCAGTAACGTTAGCTTGTGACGTTAGCCCAATAGGTATGGCTGCTGTATTATCGCGTATTGTTGGTGATTAGAAGCGTCTAGTTGCATTTATTTCAATAGCACTAACGAAAACAGAGCAAAATTACAGTCTGCTTGACAGAGAAGAGTTAGCAATTATTTTGGCTGTTGATAAATTTTTTATGTATTTGTATGGAACAAAATTCACATTATTGACGGATAATCGACCTCTTTCCAGAATTTTTCACCAAAATTCTGAAACGCCAGCTATGACATCAACAAGACTACTTCGCTATGCTTCTTTCCTATAAGGATTCAACTATAAAATACAACATCGTAAAGCTGAAGACAATGTAAACGCGGATTGTTTATCAAGAGAACCAATGCACGAAACGCCGCCGTTTAAAATTTTTTTGGAAGAAGAAGTGCGGGATATTCAGGACCAGAAGATAAATCAAATGTTAACATTTTCAATCAATGCTACAACTATTTCAAATGAAACAAAACATGATGCGGAACTCTCAAACTTAAAGAGGGATTTATTGAATAGAAAAAATTACGATTCCGATTATTCGATACAAGATGGTGTCATATTTAAAGGGGATCTTGTGATTATACCATTGAGTTTACGTACAGACATTTTGAGAGTTACATCACACACATTTGAGTGTGGTAAAAATGAAGCAGCTTGCAAGGAAGTATTGTTTTTGGAAGGACATTGACTCTGATATAGGGCGATTGATGAAATCTTGTTCTAGTTATACAGAAGTGAGAAAAGGTCCACCGAAAGTTATAACTTACCATTTGGAGGAGTCGAACGAAAATGTTCAAAGAGTCCACGTTGACTATGCTGGACCATTTCAGAATCATAATTTTTTCGTTCTAATAGATGCAAAATCGAAATGGCCTGACATCCGGATGATAAAAGATGCACCAACCTATGAGAAGACAATAACGCTATTTCAAGATATTTGCGCAACTCATGGTCTACCACAAACTATTGTCTCAGACAATGCAACGATATTTCAAAGTGCAATTTTTAAAGAATTTTGTTTTGGAAATGGTATCCAGAATTTTATAGCTCCTGGACATCCGGCAACTAACGTACTGGCCGAGAGATACGTCTAAATTTTGACAACGAAATTAAAAGCGATGGATGACGAAAGATTACCCTTAAATATTAAGTTACCGGAAATCTTATTTCACTATACTGCAATCCCATTGGCAAATGGGCAAACCTCAGCTCAATGAATTAGGTTAGGTTAGGTTAGGTTAGTCTGGTTGGTCAAGGACCTCGCATAGACCAGGATTGATCCCTAGCGATACCATCAGATGACAAGAAACCTGTAAGTATGGCAGCCTGGTTCGTGGTGCCTGTATCGAATGATTTAACAAACCTTAGTACTCTACACATTTCCATTCCCGATACAAGTTCAAGACTTCGAAAAGTGTGATCACCAAGACGGTCATATCTAGTGCGGCTTAGAGCCGGACCGTGGCACAGTAGATGTTCCACTGTCTCCAATACCCCGGGTTCCTTGCATTTCCTGCAGGTACCGTCAAGTATTTGTCCTATTTTGACGGCATACGAAGCCGTCCAGCAGTGTCTAGTTAATACCCCCACTAGAAGTATACAGTTGTTTCTGATTAGTGGTAAAAGGAATTTAGTCGATTTAGGATCATAGGAGCTCCACATGATTTTAGAAGTTTTGCAAGTTTTCGTCGCACGCCAACTTTCTTCCGCTTCTTCCTTCATCTTAGAGTCTATGACCCATTTCAGGTATTAAATTGGTTTCCGGATATATACCCTTTTTGGCCAGTATATCGGCCATTTCATTTCCCTCAATCCCAATGTGTCCTCGGACCCAAAAAAACAGTACTTGTCTGCCAGCACATAAAATATTTAGAGCATTCCTACACATAAGCACAACCGAGGAGTAGTTGCAGTCTGCTGAAATTGCCTTAATTGCTGCTTGAATGTCTATATATTTATATATATATATATATATATATTCATACGCGCATTCATGGTTTGAGGGGTGAAAGTTAATCTGCAGCCATTTTGGCTGCATAGATTTCCGTTTGGAAGATGCTACAGAAATCAGGAATACTGAGCTCCGGGCAGTAAACCGCAGCTCCACTATAGTTAAGACCTTCGAGATAGCCTTCTTCGCTTATAGTGATCTGTGGTTTGACAAGAAAGTTAATTTCTGGAATGATGTAATCTGAGCTACACTCCATGTCTTCCAGCAATTTACCGTGACCAAATGGTTTGTACGATATCTGCACTGTTGTCCTGAGTTGGTTTAAGGTCTAACATAACGTCTAAATGCATTAGGTGTGCTTTTTAGAGCTCCAGTTATGCAGAGTTTTGCTAGTCTCTGGATATTTTCTAACTTTTTTAGGTATGCTTTTGTCTCAGTCGCCCCCCACCATACAAGTATTCAGTAAATTAGAGTTGGTCTAGCTACCGCTGTGTAGGTCCAATATGTAAGATTAGGAGAAAGACCCCATGTCTTGCCCAGCATGTTTTTACATGCGTATAGAGCAGTGGTGGCCTTTTTGACTCTATCCTCTATATTGAGTTTACACCTCAGTTTGCTATCCAAAATAACTCGCAGGTACTTTGTATGTGTTTTGGGCGAGAGCGGTATACTTGGGGAGCTTCCCTATTTATAGTGGCATTACCTAATTCTGCAGATAAGAGATTGCCAACCTATTTCTTGACTAGTATGTAAGCACCGGACCGATTGACGCTTTCCATAATTGCATACGTAGAGACATTATTGAAGGCGCCTTCAATATCCAGGAAGACCACCATAGCATAGTCCTTATAGTGTAACGATTTCTCAATCAGTTCGACAACATTATGGAGTGCTGTCTCTACTGATTTACCCTTTGCGTATGCATGTTGGTTAGAAGACAGAATATTTGGGTATACATTTTCCTTGATGTGTATATCCAAGAGTCTCTCTAGTGTTTGCAGTAGAAAGGATGTCAGACTGATAGGCCTAAAGTCTTTTGGATACGTATGGTTACTTCTACCTGCTTTTAGTATGAACACAACCTTAGCTGTCCTCCATGACTTTGGCACATAATTTAGTCGAAGACAGCCATTGAATATTTCCGTTAGCCAGGGAATTATTCTCTGTCCGCCATATTATAGTAGAGCCGGAAAGATACCGTCTGGCCCTGGAGATTTATAAGGTTCAAAAGAATTAATGGCCCATTCCACGTTACTAATGGAAATAACTTCACAATTTTCAGTATCCAGTACATTTGTAGTTACAGAGCGAGAGGAGATCTCCGTGCAGCCTGGAAAATGTGAGTCCTGGGGAACCTTTAATGTTTCCCGGCTGCAGCTAGTCCAATCACCGTTCCCTTTACACATCGTGCTAAGCACTGATGGGTTGCTAGCAAGCAGCTTCCTCATTCTGGCCGTATCCGTAGTTTTTTCCATGTTACCACAAAAGTTCTTCCATTAATTTTTCTTGGGCTTTCTCATCTCTGTCTTAATAGATTTCAGGGCTTTTTTGTAGTCTCTCCTGCACAAATCTTGGTCTAGGTATCTAGCCAATCTGAAGAACTCACGCAGTTCGCGTTTTCGAACGCCTAGATTTTTACTCTACCATGGAGGTCTAGACTTACGTTTTATGCGCGAAAGGGGACAAGGCTCAATGAATTAATTAATTAGTGCACCAACTTAACGTGGGAGATAGGGTACAAGTGCGGTGGTTCCACAGAAATAAGCCCACTGGAAATTTGGTGTAGTTAAAGGCAAATATGGACATCTTCACTATCAAAAAAAATTAGATGATGAATATGAATAAAACGGCATATAAACCAATTAGACAAATCGGGTGTGGAACAACCGAAAAAGTCTGTAACGTTTTTGGAACCGGTCGTACAACAAAAGTGGAAAATTGATGAAATATCCATCGAACATAGATTTAACACCCCTGATAGTCAACCAGTCCCAATTTTACAACTTACCCTAGTATTAACACCTGAAGGAAGTGTAAGAAGATCGAGCAGGGTTAGAAGACCTCCAGTCCATTTAGAAGACCACGTACGATATTAAGCGTGGGAGAATGTAATATATTTATTGATATTTAGTAACCATTATTTTCTATGTGATAATTTTTTTATTAAATAAATTGATTCATTAATTATTATAATATTATTAATCCAATACGTATGTTGATTTCAATATAAGGATATAACAGATAGGAAATACTATTGAATTTATTTCTTAATAATTTTGAGGTTTATTCGGTACAAATTGGATAATTCTTAAAAAAGCCTCAGAAGTTTTTTGGAGTACCAGCTGGTAAACTTAGGTCCACTGTAACTCCTGTCCAGCTTAAGCAGAAAACTGCCAAGACATGTGTTATTAAGGCTAAGGCCTCCTACATGGATCTTCGAAGTTTCATATAAATCCAATCAGTAGTTTAGAAGTTCCAGAAACATTACCCATTGGTTGTTAAGATCAGCTGGCAGCGGTTCGTCCCATGAAAGTTGTAATTGCCATAGTTGTTGTATGAATATTTTAGCAGAGACGACAACAGATCCGGCGATTCCTAACGGATCGAATATTCGTGCTACATCTGATGTTATAGACTGCTTGATTATTTTATCATTGTCAATTGCTGTTGTGAGGCTGCAAATATTTTGTTGCCAAGTAAGAGGCTGCAGATGTTGCATATGTCACAGTGTTAAGTTTGTATGTTTCCACTGCTTCATTTGGACTATTTCTCCAATATATTAGTTGCATGTTACGGTCTGGTGAATTAACAAGAATTTGACGATACATTTTATCAATGTATGTACAGAAAACAAATCGTGACATTTGAAATCATAGTAGCAGTCCAAAGAGATCTCCTTGTGTCGGAGGACCTACGCACAATATGTCTTTGAAAACTATTCCTGTTGAGGATTTTGCCGATGCATCAAACACTACTCGAAATTTGGTGGTTTTACTTTCAGGTTTGATTACGCAGTGATTTGGAATATAGAAATGAGGGCCTACTACCTCTGAGTTCTTTATGCGGGTCATATGACCCAATTCTTCGTATTGCTTCTTAAATATCACGTATTGTTGTTTAAGGTCTATGTTCATCAATAAACGCCTTTCTAGCGCCATCAATCGTGAAAAGGCTAAGTTTTTTGTCTCTCCTGGGCAGCTTGGATTTTCTGAAAAAGAATTTCTTGGCGGCGGTGACAGTCTTGTCTGACTCAAATTCGTCTAGTTTCCAGAATCTTTGGACAAGTTCGTCTGTGGTTATTTCGTTTTCACCGTATACTGCACATACCGCTGAGTTGATATTGTTTTCCCTTATCCTTCCACTTACAATCCAACCCAGCCTTGTATTTTTTAAAATTGATAAATCTGGTGAGAGGTGTATTTTTCCGGTGGTCCACAACTCGGGGTAATATTCTACGCCTAGTAAAACGTCAATATTAGTAGTGTTGTTGAATTCAGGATCGGCCAGTTGAATGTTTTCTGAAATTGGTCAGGAGATACAGTTGAATTCTGTTAAAGGTTGGGCCGGAATTATGTTGGGAAGAACAAATGCTTCTAGTCTTGTGTTGTAGTTACTTGTTGTAGACTGAAGATTAACGTTAATGCGCTGATTTGTATTTCTGAACTGACTGCCGATTCTTTAGATGCATAAGGATGCTTGCGATGGCTTGAGTGATAAACGATTTAGTAGCCGGTTAGTCACAATGTTGATTTGTGATCCTGAGTCTAAAATGCCTTGAAGACTCCAGACCGTCTAACAGTACTTAACCTTTCGCTGTCTCAGAACAGTGAGCTGGAGCTACCGTTGGTGCTGAAGCCTTACTTACAGGAACTTGCTGTGCAATGTTTTGAGATGTGGTCACCCTTGAAGCAGTCAACACAGAGTTTTTGTTGCTGTATCCACTTCAATTTCATTAGTCTCCTTGATTCAACAACAGTTTTGGATAGTAAATTGTAGATCATTGACCAGGCAAGTAGCCCATCAGTGCATTCATTTCGGTTTCCATCAATTTTTAGTAGCTGGTGTTGATTTTGCTGGTCCTATTTCGACTTATCTCCGAATCCGAGGAAAATTACCTTATAAGTCATACATAGCAGTCTTTTTTTGCTTCGCATCAAAAGCTGTTCACCTGGAAGCAGTCTCAGACTTATTTAGTGACGCATTTCTTTCCGCTTTAAAGCGATTCATTGGCCGTAGAGGTATGCCTTCGAAAATAAATTGTGGCAATGCTACTAATTTCGTTGGCGCAAAATCAAAGCTAAAGGAGTTTTAATACAGTTTTTATAAGGCAAATATATCACACGTTTTTTCATATGCCGCATCGAATTCCATAGATTTTAGTTTCATTCCTCCCCGAGCACCACATTTTGGAGGATTGTGGGAGGCGGCAGTTATGTACCTCTCTAGTTGAAATTGAAGCCGTTATGAACTCTCGCCCGATCTCATCCACATCAACTGACCCCAACGACTTGGAATCCTTTACACCATGTCATTTATTAATTGGTTGCGCTTTGAAAAGTATTATTGAAAGGGCTGAGTTGAATGCGGACATTTCAAGTCTTAGGCGTTGGCAAAAAATAGCAGCCGTAAAAACTCATTTTTGGCAAAGATGGCATAAGGATTATTTAACTCAATTGCAAGAGCGTTCACGTTGGAGAAATCCGCAACAATGTTCCTCCAATAAAATGGGTGATTAGTCGAGTTGTAAACGTTTTTCCCGGTGAAGAACGCTACGCTAGAGTTGCTGATGTCAAAACAAGTAGTACGACGCTTCGCCGTCCCGTAGCGAAACTGGCGATTTTATCATGTTAAGGCTCCTTCTAAATATACAAGTATTAAAATTATTAAGTGTTTCTGGTTGATGAGCTCTCCTAGTATTACTTCTTTTATTTCATTATATCTTGTTAGTAACTGCTTTATATTTTTCTTATGTATATTGTACGTGAGTACATACAGATGCACGTACATATGTATATAAATATAAAAGTAGTTACTACGTCATCATTTATTACGTGCATACATAATTATATGTTAACTGTCTGTGCACATACATATGTGTGTATATACCTATGTTTATACTTACGTACTTCTATACATAACGTTTTAAATTCGCTTGCAAAACTTTTGGAAGTTTACCGCTGATTTTGTCTTTATAAGTAATACATAGTTTAGTGTGTTTTTATAAGAACAAATAAAGCATTCATCAAATAAGCTTCAATTGAGCTTAACAGCATTTTTCTTTGCGCAAAGTATATTGAAAGTTGTTGAAGTGTTTTACAATTTTATCTGGAAGAAATCAAGGATTGTCAAACTAGGCCATCCTCAAACTCATGCTTATACATTTAAGTTGCGATGCGTTCAATGTTATTATTTTAGTTATAGCTATCATAGAGATAACAATTAAAAATAAATCGCTCTGCAAATTGATGTGGGAATACCTCACTGATGGGACTACTCAGTCGGGCAAGGTTGAGCGATTGAAATTTACAATTTTTTAAATTATATAAAAAAAGATAAGTGAATGTAGTAAATAAATTTCTAAATGTCAGAGTAGAAATAAGGATTGGTTATATAAATATATATAGAAAGAAGTTGGATCGGCCAAGTAAGGATTACGATAACGTTCGATGCATTAGCAAAAGGATAAAGCAAGAAGCCTTTATAAATACGTATTCGGAAAATGAAATCAAAGATTCATTCAAATTGATTTTAGCGAATACCCAACCAATAGAAGCTGCCAAAATTGTAGAAGTGCTACCAATCGCATCTACAAAAAGATTAACATTCTTAATCCAGGAGTTTTTTTTTAGAAATAAATGCGATATTTTAAGGAATGTGGCTAAAAAAAGTATGCCTTTGTCATCAAGTACCTACCCTAGTCAGACTAGAACCATATGTCTCTATGTCAACACTCTTTTCTAGTAGAGATACGCTAGAGTCAACAGTTCTAGTGTATTTCTGGTGACATTGTCAATGAGCGCGTCAATAATTTGGTTTTTTTTATTATGCTGTGCAATATTGTTAAAATAAATACACATGTATGTATGTGTTTAATTTTGTTGCTATGAAATTGTAGATGAGGGTCACTTAAATGTACTGGTGAATCTTTGGTTCAAATGTGTCCATATGGTCGTAAAAGAATAGTACTAAATTCTACTGGTAGATTTTCAATGACTACCCCACGTTATATGTCAATAGACGATTTCATTGGCTGGGGTACACCTAGTCAGTAGTACTATTGACAATTTCACTAGTAAATCACTACAATTTTAATATTGACATAGAGAGAGGAAATATCGATATTGTAGACTAGAGAACCTAAATTTTACTAGTTAATCTTTGGTGCCAATGTCTCCAAATACATACATATGTATTTAATAGAAATGCCAAACAATTTCCTGCAGGTGGTGACAGTATCTATAGTGAATCAGTACAGTTTTACTGCGGACATCGAGCGAGGAAATATCAATATTGTAGACTAGAGCCCCTAAAATTTACTAGTGAATCTTTGGTTCCAATGTCTCCATGTGGCCCTAAAAAAACTGCTTAGCCAATAGTGCTACAGTCTAGTGGTGAATTTGCAATGACAAGCTAATGTTAAATGTCACTAGATGATTACATTGGCTGGGGTACAACTGGTCAGTAGTAATACTGACAATTTCACTAGTAAATCACTACAATTTCACTATTCGCATTTCCTGCAGGGTACATACTTATAAATACATACATGTACATGCATGTATAAGTATGTAGGTATTTTTTGTTTATATTAAAAGTAGTTGTTTGTGACTACCTTTAATATGATTTGTATGGCTTATTAAATCAGTTTAAAACTTCTTATTTGGCAAATGTAAATGCATATGATATATGCATAGATATGGTAAACAAAAATTGTGTACATGCATACTCGTACATATGTACCTATATGTACATATGTAAATAAATACATATTTTTTTTGAAATGACAGATAATAAAATTACTATGTACAAAATAAAAATGTTTTCCAGTAAATAAAATCACACAATACCAGGGGCTACGAAGAAAAAAGTTGAAGCTAGAAATTTTCAAAAGTAAAATTTCACATATAAGTTAAATGAAAAAACGTTTTATTTAGTTCGAGTACGTGACTACGACTTAAGTTCATAGTCAAGTAATTTTATTTATAACAATTATAATGTTGCTTAGTTAACAATTGTTTATTATTTTCCTTATAATTATAAATTTGTCTGTCTGGCAATTTAACTTACAATTTTCTCACCGAAAGTTATGGTAGAATTATTATACAAAGTCGTGCGATCTGCGAAAAAGTACAACCCTGGTATGATGGAGTTTATGAAAATTTCCAAAAGACAATAACAATTCATCACACCAGGGTTGTACTTTTTCGTAGATCGCACGACTTTGTATGATAGTGAGTCATGGCCTTTAGTAAATATGTAAGGCTGTAAGCAAATGTGTCAGCTGTTATTGTCAGTGTTGTTTTGTTTTAGGATTGAGGAATTCATTAGGGATAATTTTTATGTTTAGGGGATTTTATGGGAATTTGTATTTTACTTAATATTTTTTATTTATTTCTTAGGTTATTTTAATTTCAATACATTTTCCAATTTTTATTAATTATTAAAATTTTTTGTTGGCAAGACTTAAACAAGGTTTATTACAAGACATATCGAACAAGTATATATGTAACTTCCAAGTTATGTGATAATTAGTTCTTTAAAATTTTATATATTTGTTACAGCTCAAACATGTTTTGGGTAAAAGTTTATTCATATAAAGATCCCGTTGGATCACGGCGGTCTAAAGAACTGTAATGATTTAAAATGTACTTTGTGTATCAAGGAGCAACGCTTGCGTTGAACGAGTTTTTTCGGCAAGGAACTCAATAAAAACTAAAATTAGAAACAAAATTCAGTGCGAATTGCTCGAATCTGTTAAGAATTAATATACATATACATATTTATATATAAACCATGTGTACAAATAATATGAACCACAGTGCAAATAAAATATTAATAAGAAAATAATTCAATAAATTAAATTAGTATTATTTTAGTAGTGATTTTTGGGGATAGTACAAATTACTTTTTAGGGAATCTCGGGGATCAAAATTTTCAAACAGGGGATGACAGTCGAAAGAAAACTGGGAATCCTGGCTATTGTATTTATCTTTGCTATACACGTGTATGTATATGTATATGAGAGAGAAGTTAACGATTGATCAGTAAAAATCTATTTTATGTAGATTTCTACCTCAAATACGTTACGATACATATTAAATAAACAGCAACATATTTCAGTTATGTTACAGATTTTGTGAGCTGATTCGCAAACTCTCGATGCGAATCGACTAATTCCGCCATTAAAACCTGGTTGTAACGTTAAAACCATAAAGGCTCAGTTAGCCGACTGTAATGTAATGTAACTGCAACAGTAGGAAACAGCTGATCGATATTGTTCTGTGAAAAGTAATGGAAATGGTTATAAAGATGTAATGTAACGTAACCTATTTTTCATATAAAAATATCGATCAGCTGTTTCCTACATTACAGTTATATTGCGTTACCGTCGGCTAACTGAGCCTTAAGCAGCTGATTTTGTGTTCGCACTGCAAGTTTGATAAATTCAGGTTTTAAACAACATATATAAATTTGTCAAAAATAAAATAACTGTACTGCAGAAATGCGTGTATTTGTTGATGTATTTTTTCAGCTTTTTTTAATACTTATCTGACACCCTGTACAACGGTTGTTTTTGTTTGCATGAAAAACTCAGAAGTTTTACAATGCATCCTAGAATAGAAATTATTTTATATTTTGTAAATGAACATTTTAAAACTATGTAACTACTTATACAATTTGAAGCAGTGCTTGGAAATCATATTATTATGGAAAAAATACACAAATATATTATAAGTTTAAAATTTTTTTTCCGCAGATGGATGTCACTCATATCATCTATTTCCATTTCCTAGAGGTCAGTGAAAATATTTTCGTTGTTTTCCGTCTAAAGGATACTTTTTCTTCACATTTTTTGATAATTATTGCCGCTGCATCTCTTTTTTAGTTGAAAATGTATCAATTGGTATCTATTCCTTTTCACTGGCATAAACATTATAATCTGCTTCCGGTCATTTTAACTTTTCAGCACGGAATTTAGCACAGCGCAAACAAGGTTGCATTTCACAAAACCAACTTAAAACCAATTCAAAAATGGTTTTATGTTGGTTTTAACAAAAACAATTCGTATGGTAAAACAAGGTTTTAACAGTTGGTTTTAGCGTTAACTTTTAGTAAAATCATGTCAGTGTGAAAACACCATTATTCTTTAAAAATTGAACGATTACAGTGTGCAGGTTACAGACATTCATGCCAGCATTTACATATATTTTTGGTATTAAGAACAGTGGAAAATAAAATAATAAATAATAAATATCTTTGCAATATTCAAAGATAGAGATAATAAAATTATTGTTTATTTGCAAATACAGGAAATGATGAAATTGTTGTTAACTTACATAAGTAAATTATACATGAAACACATGAGCTGCAAAAACAAAAATATATTACTTACAAAGAGCAAAGTTCTCTCTCTCTCTCTCTATCCTTGTCTGCGCCACAAAAAACCTAACTAATCATGTATTTGTTCCAACAGTACCCTGCAGAAAATGCGAATAGTGAAAATGTATTGATTTATTAGTGACATTGTCAGTAGCACTACTGACCAGGTATACCCCAGCCAATGTAATCGCCTATTGACATTTAACATTAGCTTGTCATTGAAAATCCACCACTAGACTGTAGCACTACTGACTAAATTTTTTTTTTGGGACCACATGGAGACATTGGCACCAAAGATTCACTAGTAAATTTTAGGGACTCTAGTCTACAATATCGATATTTCCTCGCTAGATGTCCGTAGTAAAACTGTACTGATTCACTATAGACACTGTCACCACCTGCAGGAAATTGTTTGTCATTTCTATTAAATACATATGTATGTATATTAAAATTAAAAATTGTATGCTCCGCTGAATTAGTAAAGTCAAACACTTACGTATGGATCTTAAAATGTGACAAATCTTTACCTGATGGCACAAAATCTTCCACAGGGTCAAAATTTCCATAATTGGCACCTTTCACTTAAAACCCTTCAATTTTCACATTTTATATTTTTATACAATATTGATTGTTATTTTATTTGTTTTTATTTTTTTTTGTGTATTATGTTTTTAATTATTGTTAAATACATATAATTATTGTTAAATACATATAAAATTCTATTTCTTAAGATAATTTTTATAAACACTTAAATTTTGCTTGACGTCACGTTTATTTTCAACAAACCAATAAAACATTAAGAAGAAGCATAGTTGTGTGTATCTGAAAAAATTTTTTTTTCGCATTAAAACTATTATTAATAGACGCTCTGTTGACAATGTCACCAAAATAGTCGACAAAATTGGTGACTTGGGGACACTTAACCCCATGTTTTCTGCAGCGTACTTTTTTCATATATTTCTGTTACAACATGTATTTGTGAGCAAAAATAGATACAAACAGTTCCTCAGCAGCAATACAATATACAAAAAGCAACTGTTATCTGTTTTTAATTGTATTTTAATTTCGAAAAGCACACACACAATAACTGTTACACTAGTTCATTCGTCCACACTACAATTATGTGGTACATACTAGAGTAATTAATCAGTTAACCATCAATCGGTTACTAACCGATACAATTACGATTAACTGACCGGTTAATTTAAAATTGGCCTTTTTCGATTAACGGTTAAACCAAAACAAAGCACTCAAAATTTGTTTTTGTTTTCAATGTAAATTGCCAGACGATGATTTTTACATGTCTTCTATGAACTGGCAGTAAGCTAACTCAAAACTGATGCAGAACTTAGTGAGTTGTTTTTGTACAACTAACTTCTCCTCGATAAGTTTTGAACTACCTCTTTGCTAACTTAAAGCTGATGCAGAGATGAGTCAAAGTTTATCGAGAAGATGTCAGCATAAAATTCATGTTAATGTTAACTCTGTGCCATCTATATATTATATGGCGCAATAGCAAAGTGTTAAGTATGATGGCTGACAAACAATTTGATCACGGTTCGATACACATTCTCGTCTCTAAACAATATAATTTAAAATTGTTTCAAATTTAAGTTTACTGAAAATGTTAATAATTAATTAGTAAGTTAAATCATGGCTATCTCAAAACACTCTTTTTTTAATGCACCACACACTAACTCATTATGGGCCCACCATAATATAAAAATATCGATCAGCTGTTTCCTACCTTGCAGTTACATTACATTACAGTCGGCTAACTGAGCCTTTAGAAACACTTAAAGTTGTTAGAAGCAATACATTGCATCTCTAGAAGCACTAACGTAAGCGAGACAGTGCACAAGTATATACAGATGCATGCACATACACGTACACGTTTGGTGGATGATATATTGCTATTGCTTCTAAGTGTCTCATCGCGTACGTACGTACTCGGTTTTTCAACCGGCTTTAAAACATTTGAAAAACCGGTTGAGTCGAATACTTTTCGATTTGTATATTTTGCAATAAAATACCAACGTGTTCTGTTGATTTTCCTAAGCATTTTTATCAGTGTAAAAGTTCTAAGCGTTTTATTGACTATTGGAACACTTATACCTAATTAACATTACGCTTTTTTTTCATGAAATTAGGCCGAGTTTACATCTGTGTGTCATGTGCCCAAAAATCGTAACCACTAACTACTAATGAAAAACTGTTTGATTCAGACGTGTATTTATTGATTTAAACAGTTTCCAATCATGTTGGATTCTATAAAATTGTCTATTATTATGTATGGATTAGTAATTCGTGATTACGCTTTTTTGGGCACATGGCACACATGAAATGTCAGATGTAAACTCAGCCTCAGTTGCATGAAAATTTTTTATTTGTCCATGGAGGAGCAACTTATATCAAAAAAGTTGGCAAAAATCGATCATAGATTCATTCCATGTCCTTTTTTTATGCAACATTATCTTTTATAGCGCTGCAAATAAAAAAGTTTCGTGCAACAAAATTCATGAAATTTCGTGAAAAAATGCTTATTGTAAATCAAGTATTACTGAAACATGAAATAAAAGCGAAATTATTTTATGAGGTGGTAGCAGAGGCGAATTAAATTGGCCTTATGGTGTGCAATGGATGTCAAAATCTATTTCCAAAAAGTGTTTTGACATTTTGCTTCATATTTTATATAGAGGGAAAACAGCGTTACGTAATATGTGAACTGCCCCTAAGGTACGTGTTGCATAACTGTGTCAAAAATATCTTATTTTGATTTAATATATTTCTATGCAAGTTTCAGAAAAACAATGAAAAACCAACAACTAAGAAATTTTTCAGTAAAAAACCCACTGCTGGTTTTTCTTTTTTTAATAGACTTGCCGCTAATGCCAGCAAAATACAGTCAAATATAGCGGAAAAACTGCCGTTTTGGCAAAAGTGCAAATTAGTAAATTTAATTCGGGTAACTCAAGGCATATCAAACAGGTACACGCATCAGCCATATTGCTCATCCGCTGATTTTTTATTTACACGTTTATAACGAAGAATTCATTTGACAATTACTTTTGTGCTTTGTTTGATGCATACAATTTTTTGACAATTACTTTGTAAAACTGTAGGAGAAGCACATATGTACGTAGTTGCATCTAATGCGTGTACCTATATTTAATGTGCCTTGGGGTAACTTAATTCCTTCATATCCAATAACATTTATAAAGATTATTGGTTCATAATAAATGCGCTCAATTAATCTTGAGTAGATAGTGTTGCAACAAGTTTAACGATGTGTTATCTATTCCATTTCATTATACATATGTACATCTGTATGTACATATGTTTGTCCGTACGTATGTATGCATGTATGTATTTCCATTGTATAGTAGTTTGCAGTGTATTAAGCGGACAAACAAATATTCCTTATTCATTGTTCCTTAAATTTGTCGACATCCTATTGGCATGCGAGTTGTTCACACACTTTTTACACCTTTCCAAGTGATTTAATACCAAAAATGTACACTCTGAGTAGATGCTTACTAGATTTTAGTTAATTTATGTATGTATTCAAACATACATATGCACATACATATTTCAGCATTAACAGCGATAACAGTATACGAATACTACATACTAGGGAAGTAACGAATGTCAGTTATGCGAATGCGAAAGCGAGTTAAGGTGCAATCACACGTGCCATACCCATGACCATAGAAAACAGCCGTTCGAACCAAACTAAAGGGCAGCACTGTATTTGATAATAAGTGACTCGCCATAACGCCTTAGCAATTACCATAGAAACCAATTGCATTTTTGGTTTGGTTATGGCTATGGCACGTCTAATTGCACCTTTAAGCCTATAGTACACGGCATGTAAAAAGCCACATGCGTATGTGGCGATGACGTTACGGGAATTTTCAGCATGTTGGCTGCATTTTTTAAA
The DNA here is from genome assembly GCA_936439885.1 of Nowickia ferox. Taxonomy (NCBI): domain Eukaryota; kingdom Metazoa; phylum Arthropoda; class Insecta; order Diptera; family Tachinidae; genus Nowickia; species Nowickia ferox. The sequence goes on from OW387027.1 coordinate 37,034,241, forward strand.
ATTACTAGTAATGGCTCCATACGTAGTTTTGACTTAACTGCCACTCTTTTAACTGCCAATTTGAGATAACTGCCAAAAACCAAAAATTTTTACTCATTTCTTCAATTTCGTATGAAATGTAATTGTTTAAGTGCCAATTTCATACGTGCCAATTTAAGTTAGCTGCCACAAATATTTGGAATTATTATCCCATATTCATTGATAATTTTTCATTTAACAGCCACAAAATTTTTTTGCAACTGTTGCTAACGAAAACTATGTATGTATGTAGTTTGTTTTTGCTAGAATCCTCGCAGCCTTACTATAATTCTCTCATTCTCTTTATAACTCTCTCTTGGTTTAAAAAAAAAAAACAAAAAAAACTATGTATGTATGTGAGTTCCTAGTAAAAATCAAAACAATAATTCAGACGAAAGGGTGCTTTTGTTTGTTTTCTTCTGAAATAATTTGTTCCTTTTATTTTATATTATTTTTCCTGAAGTACCTTTATATTGTTTTATTAATAAATAATAAATGAAAAGAATATTTTTATGTTTTTTTTAAGTTTTGGTTGTAAAAATAGGGAATTGTGTGAATTGCACTTATGGGCAGGTAAACGAATCAGATAACTGCCAATTTTTGGCAGTTAAAAAATTTAACTTAATTGCCATTTTGACTTACCTGCTACAAAATGCGTGCAAAACACGGTGTGGCAGTTAAGTCAAAACTACTGTATACAATTTTGATAGTATTTTTGTTCCAAAATACAAAAGTGACACATGTAGAGGAATGGAACACATTTTCTGAGGCAGTACATCTGTAAGCATGTGAATATCTACATGTACATATGTTACTAGTACACGGTATGTAGCAAATGTAGCTTCGTGATGACGTCAAAAATACGTCAGAACCACATGTGCATGTGGATTTTTACATGCCGTGTACTATAGACTATATACATTTTATTTTTTGCGAAATCACATGAAAATAAATTTGTATAAGAACATGAAGTTTTATTATATACGAGTACATAGATGCACTACATTGTACATGCATCGTTTTATTTAAATTGAGTCTTGAATTGAGCAAATACATACATATTTATTAAATTATTACAAATACAAACAGAAAGATATCATAATAAAATATGTAAGTAGGTATAAATAATAATTCAAAATAAATGTACAAAACGCAAAGCAATCAAACCAGTTCTACTTTGGCCCCTACAACATTTCACAAGAAATACTGTCAAAATATATGTATGTATTAAAAATTAGCTTAAAGACCGGGGCTGGATGGTTTCTTTGGTATGTTCTGAATTAGTTTTTTGTGGTTTCCGACAGCAAAAATAAAATAAAACAAAAGAAATAAACGAAATAAATAAAAAAGTTGAATTAAATGAATAAAATGGAAAACCAACCTATTGAAGCTGTTCAAATGGTTCCGTATATAAAGGCACAATGCCTACCTTCTCCGTCGTTGCATTAATGTCAGTTGACAAAGGCGAAGTTTAACGTATGTATGACGGATTCATTGCGCACCTGCCTTAAAACATATGGAATGTATCTTCAACATATGAAATATATCTTCGACATTTTAAGTTCCTAATTTAGGGTTGTTATAGCGTTATTTATAAAAAGAGGACAGCAGAGGGAAAAACCCCGGACATTTGCTTGAAAAAGTACGACCTAAAAATAAAATGAAATTAATTTTTTCCAATAATATTGCTACCAATAATAACTTAAGTACATATCGATGGTGTTGCGCGAAAAGGGTCAATCTCGCACCATTTTATATAGAATATTGGATTAAAATGTACCTATGTATGTATGTACATAATAAGTATATAGACATTTGAGAATATTTGCATACATAAACGTAGAGAAATAGCACTTCAAATATCGTTTAAAGTGTTGCAAAATTTTTTAAACTGATAGTTCTGTCGTTTATAAAGGGTGAATTATTAGCAACATTATATTTGCAACACTGTTTTTGGCAGCTCAGCTGTTTTCGTGTAACATGTTACTGTTAAAAATTCCAGTTTGCTCTATAATATAACCATGAAACGACTTACAAACGAACAACGCTTGCAGATTATTGTGCATCCATCGTGCACTCTTCCATTTAATGGTATTTTTGGGCGACCTTCTGAGGCGGCTATTCGGAATCTTGTGACTAAATTTTAGTCCAAATCTACATTATTGGGTATTAAGCCACCAACACGCAATAGCAAAATTGAGAGACGATTTCGGTGAATAGTTTTCACTTTTGGGGACGGTCAATTGAACGCCTAGATCGTGCGATTTAGCGCCTTAAGACTATTTTTTGTGGGGCTATGTTTAGGCTCATGTCAATAGGGACAAACCCGCAAAGGTTGACGCACTGGAAGCCAATATTGAAGAGTTTATTAGTGAGATACCGGCCGATATGCTAGAGAGAACATGCTAAAATTGAACCCAACGTATGAACCATTTGAGGCATACCCGCGGTGAACATTTTTATGAATTCATCCTTAAACATTGAATAATATATATCGTTCTATCGACTCAAATATGGCTACCGACTTTAAATAAACTTGCATTGTTTGGTTAAAATGTCTTATTCTTATTCATTAAATAAAGATTTTGAAATCTCGCTTAATGCTATGCATTATATTATGTTGGCGCTTTTTGCGCAACTCCATCGATATTTCAAGCACATCTTAATAATTCTACGTCTTAAAGTAACATACTAACTTCATGAAGGGTGTTACTTCTAATATAAGCTGGATATCCAATACCAATTATTTTCCTTTTTAGCTTGATTTTCAATAAATAGCATTTTTAAAGCAATGTAAAAGCGAAAAAATTTCCTTAAAAAGTAGGACTTTCCCGGACGCAGATTTTTTCCGAGGACAGAGATCCCAAAAAGAGGACATTGTCTCGGAAGAAGAGGACGGAATACGAGTGCCGTATTTCTACTTCGACTACACGATTTTGTACTACACTAAAGAACATTGCAATATATTTTCTTTATTCTAGTACAAAATAGTCGTAGCCGTAATACGCCACTCGTAATTACGCCTAATATGAGTGGCACTTGTTTCGGATGAAATTTACAACATGAAGTTAGCATAATTGGCAAAACTGAACATAGTGTTAATGAGTTTTAATTGTTTAATATTGTTTACATGTAAAATTTTTCGTACGATATAATGAATCTTGCTCAACATTTTTCACAAATTTGAACAAAGTACTAGGCTTAAGTAAAAATTATTTTCGCAAAAATTAAACACTGCCTTTATAGGAAGAGTTTTCTGCTGAAATTTTGAAGCTATGTTTCGAATGCTTACTTGTAAGTATGTGCGTGTATCTTTTTCATGCTGACCTAAAATCGTTTTCGTGTTTTTGACGGCTGTTAACCGTAAAATATTTTCGTAAACGACATGCAAAATTGATTTTTATTTTTGGTATATATGTATAATTTATCAATATTACACATATATATATATATATATATATCTATATGTATATATATAGGTATTTATTACATATATACATATATATATATATAAATAAGTAAGCGAATAATTTGTGAATGCGCACATTCGTTATCTCCCTACTGCATACAAATGTATAAACATCCATTTGTATTAAGCAAACATTTTACATTTTCATGCTGGAAAAGTATTCGTTTTTCTTATTTGTTATTTGCTGCCACAGGTGAAAATTGATGTTTGCTATCACTTGACTTGATTACATTAGAAATTATAATTTTTCTTCGAATTATTTGCTTTTAAGTTAGTGCTGATTTCTTCAAAAGTAAATTATTTGTAAGAAACTTTTTTTAAGGATTTTTTATGTTATTTAATGTAAAAATACGGTTTTCAGAGAATTATTTGATTTGACTGCGTATTCAATAGTCAGGTTTTACATATAACTGGAATAAGCTGATTATAAAATGATGCAGGTAGAAAAGACGTCCTAGGCTTTCAGAAACGTTATTTTTATCCTATTATAATAAAGGGTGATATTTTTAGCAAGTTTCTTTTTGGCAACACTGTGATTGGCAACTTAGCTGTTTTCGTGTATCATGTTACTGTTAAACACGTTCAGTTTGGTCTATAATTTAGCCATGAATCGACAAATGAACAACCCTTGCAGATTATTAAATTTTGTTATCAAAATTCATGCTCTGTTAAGAAAGTGCATTCGTGCACTTCTTTCGTTTTATGGCCAGTTTGGGCGGCCTTCTGAGACGCACCAAAATTACATTATTGAACATGAAAACACCAACACGCATACGTAGAGTGCGGACAGAGGAAAATATCACAGCTGTATCCGCCAGTGTTTTTGCTGACAGTGAATTATCGATTCGGCACTGTTCGCAGCAATTGGATCTCTGATAATTTTTTTTTGTGCCACTAGTGTTTTTCATACGGGATTTCCCGCACAATTTCCGGGAAAAAATCCCGGGATATATTTGCGGGAATTCCCGGGATTTTTTTGTTTTGATTTTATTATAGCAACATTAGTTCATATGTACACATTCCTTGATGAGTGTCGTTATTCACTTATGAAGGTGATGTTGCAATAATAAGGTGATGGTACTAGCACAATAGCTAAAATTTTACAACAACAACTTATATTGTGTTGATTTTGTAGTAAAGAAAACACTGTTTCGATTAAAAAAATCATTTCCATTAAAAAAGGAATTGCAATTTGTTGATGGAAAAAAACTGAAAGTGTCCAGAGATTATATAATGCTCTTCTGGCTATAAGGCCAACATCCGTAGAAAGTGAACGTATTTTTTCATTAACAGGAGTTTTTTTTTAAATAAAATTAGAAATAGACTGTCGAACGTTTCTATTAATGCTTATTCTGTACTAAGGTCCTATTTTCAAAGCAAGATTTTGTAATATTTATTTAATAATGTAATTTGTTTTTTTTTTGTTTGCGTTATATCAATGCACTTGACTTTCCATTTACATATAATATTGATATTTATGCATTACTATTATATAAAGAACTGAAATTATATTAGTTTTTCGACTAATGTGTTTATAAAACGTTATTATTTAACCGATCTCATGAATTGTTATTTGTTTTTTGTCGAAATAAATTAAATTAAAAATATTTTGTATAGTTTTGCACTGGGCGGGAATTCCCGGGAAACTGAAAAGTCGTTCCCGCTTTCCCGGGAAATGAAAAAGTCCGGGAAAAGAAAAACTAGGTGCCACATGCCACACATCACGCAAAACAATGGCCCAATTGAGAGACGTTTTCGGTGAACAGTTTATTTCACATTTGGGGCCAGTCAATTGGCCACCTATATCGTGCGATTTCACGCATTTATACTATTTTTTGTGGGCCTATGTTGAGACTCATGTCAATAGCGACACGCCCGCAACGGTTGACGCACTGGAAGCCAGTCTTGAAGAATTTATTCGTGAGATATCACGATATAATGGCGACAGGCATATCCAACTCAAATAAAAATTTCATACATTTCTCTAAATTTTATGTATTTTTTTATACATCAAATCCGAAAGCTCTTAAAAAATCACCCCTTACAAGCTGAGCTATTGACCATCCTGGATTATGAAAGTATTTCAAAGCTATCAACTCTTACAATTGTCCATCATTTTGACTTTTAACGTGAATAGACTGAGGCCTGAACAACGCATCAAAATTGTGCAAATTTATTTTGAAAATCATGTTTCTATTCGAAATATGTATCGCCGTACTACCTCTATTTTATGGTCAACATAATCGTCCATCAAAGCAATTAATTCGATTAACTGTGGAACATTTCGCTGCTGCAGAGCGTAGCGTAGCACAGCGGCGTGAAATAAAAAAAGTGGAAAAAAGTTCGCAACTTTTGAACTAGTTAACCGATTTCGATTTTGAGAAGAGGAAGTGTTGACCTTTTAAAGTAGTATACTTTGAGGCACCCTGTTGTAAGACAGGGTAACTCCAAACAGTGTCAAAGTTGGAAACTGCGGGTATCGAAATTCTTTCGGAACTTGTAACTTTTGCAAACATCAAACCGATATTAATAAAATTTTCAGCAGGACAATCAACGTTAAGAAACAAAAATAAAACATGCTCGCAGCACCATTCTATAGGGTCCGCCATCTAACGTTTTTTTTTCAACTAGTTGTTATTTCGTGAATGGTAACACTTACCTCATGTCTGATTTGACAGATAATTAGTTTTATCCTTCCGCTGAACGAATATGGTTGTGTATACGCTTGAACAACGCTGGGAAATATTGCCTGCGATCGACTTACAGAAGATGCCGATTTTGCCTAAAAAATCATCTTTTCAGATGAAGCTCATTTTGATCTTGGCGGGTATGTAAACAAGCAAAATTGTCGCATTTGGGGCACAGAAAAACGAGTCACTGTTTGGTGCGGATTTTGGTCCAGAGGCATAATTGGGCCAACGAGCAAGGAGTGGCCGTTACAGTCAATGGCGATCGTTATCTCGCCATGTTGAACGAATTTTTGTTCACAAAAATTGAAGAGGAGGATATTGGCAAAATTTGGTTTCAACAGGACGGCGCTACGTGCCACACAGACGAAGCTACACTTGATGTTTTGCGCCCTATTTTCATAAAAAAAGTTATCTGGTGGACCCTATATTTCTTACAGTTTACAAGTTATTTGATTTGAAAAATTTCTTTTTTAATTTTTTGCCATTATTTTTTTTAATCGTTAGAACATAACATTTTTTATTAATTAGCGAAAATCATTTGGTTTTGTTGTTTTTAAAAGAGAACTTCATTAAAATTCTAATGAAAAAAAATCTTGTTGAATTCTCAAAAATTGTAACAAACCAGCTAAAAAATATGTATGATTCATATATTTTTAATACATTAGTGTATATAAAAATATATGAATATGTATGAATTCATGTATGGAAATGTATGTGATTATACTTGGCAAAACTATTATGTATGAATTGATATATGAAAGAATATATAAAATGTATTATAATATATGTGGATCCATATATAGAAATAAGATGTAATATATTGAGCCATATAAAAATTATAGTTACGTCTTCTATTGTGATTACATAGAAAAAATTAAGAAACAGTTGAAGTAAAGAAAATGGCATCAGCAATTTATGCAAAAAGGAAAAATTTAGAAAATTTAATTTTATAATCAAAATTTGATATTAAATATTTCGAAAAGTATTGCAGGTATGAGAATAATTCTTTTTTCAGTTCGCAAAGCTAACTGTATACTATTAAATTAAATTAAAATGTTTCCTAATATATATTTTTATAAAACTTTTTTTGTTGGGAAAAAATTGTGTTAGAAAATTTTTAAGATTTTTAGAAAATCTCCTCTCCTGCCTACATTTATGTGTAGGATGTCAAGAGTTTCTTAAAACTTACTTAAAACAAGTTTGTTCATTATATAAAACAAAAAAATTTACAAAAAAGGGGCGTGCAATTATTATGCCACATTAAAAAATTATATATTTTGCAAAAAAAAATGCTAACTTTCAACCAATGCTGGATGTAGGGTGCACCAGCAAAAATCTCTAAAACTTATTTCACAGTCTTTCTTAATACCTCTTCTCTCAGAAACAGTCAAAGTTTTTATCAAATACTTAAATTTTTTTTTAAATCTTGCGAAAAAATAGGAATAATTTTTTACAAAATATATAAAATTTTCTCATAAATTTCAAAAACCCAAATTGCAAAATTATTCCCTGCTACAATTTTTGAGATATCAAAAAGATTTTTTTCATATGAATTTTAATGAAACTTTTTTTTAAAACAGCAAAACAAAGAAGTTATGTACCAACGATTAAAAAAATTATGACCAAAAATTAAAAAAAAAATTTTCAAGTCAAATAACTTGGAAACTGTAAGAAATAAAATGGTGGTGCGGGCATGTTTTATTTTTGTTTCTTAACGTTGATTGTCCTGCTGAAAATTTTATTAATATAGGTTTCATATTTGCAAAAGTTACAAGTTCCGAAAGAATTTCGATACCCGCAGTTTCCAACTTTGACGCTAATTGGAGCTAACCTGTCTTACAAGAGGGTGCCTCAAAGTATACCACCTCAAAAGTTTAACACTTTTTCTTTTTTTGACTAGTTTAAAAGTTGCGGACTTTTTCCCACTTTTCTTATTTCACGCCACTGTGTGCAGAATTAGTCAATCCGCCATCGTGCACAGGAATTGTATATGGGTTCATCCATTTTATGAAATATTTTGCTGAAAGGTCTTTGTTTGCGTGATTACAACATCCAACTCATGCAACAATTGAAGCCATACGATCACCTAGCAAGGCGTAGAATCAATGAATGGGCAGAAAACAAGATTGCTGTTGATCCCGATTTTCATAAGCGAATTTTGTTTAGCGATTAAGCTCACTTTTGTTTTAATGGTTACGTTACACAGTGGCGTGAATTAAAAAAAAAAGTGGTAAAAAGTCCGCAACTTTTGAACTAGTCAACCGATTTCGATGAAACCAACTGTTTTGGAAAGTAGAAGTGTTGAAATTTTGAGAAAGCATATTTTCAGGCACCCTGTTGTAAGACAGGTTAGCTCCAAAGAGCCTCAAAGTGGGAAACTGCGGGTATCGAAATTCTTTCGGAGCTTGTAACTTTTGTAAATATGGACCGATTTCAATAATTTTCTCAGCGGGACAATCAACGTTAAGAAACAAAAATAAAACATCTTAAAGCACTATTTTATATCTTACAGTTTTCGAGATATTTGACATTAAAAAAAAATTTTTTTAATATTTGACCATGACTTTCTTTAATCGTTAGTACATAGCTTCTTTATTACTTAGCAGAAATTGTTTAGTTTTAAAGTTTTTAAAAGAAAACTTTATCCAAATTCATATAAAAAAAATCATTTTGATATCTCAAAAATTATAACAAGGAATAATTTTGCAATTTGGATTTTCGAAAAATATGAGAAAATTTTATATATTTTGGGAAAAAAGTATTCTTAATTTTTTTGCAATATTTTCAAAAATTATTAAGTATTTGATTAAAACTTTGATTGTTTTTAAGAGAAGAGGCATTAAGAAAGGCTGTGAAATAAATTTTGGAGATTTTTGTTGGTGCACCCTACATGCAGCATTGGTCGAAAACTAGCAATTTTTGTTCAAAAAATCTGATTTTCGGATGTGGCAAAAAAATTGCACGGTCGTTTTTGTAATTTTTTTTGGTTTTTTATTATAAATAAACTTCTTGTAAGTAACTTGTAAGAAACTCTTGACATCCTACACATAAATGTAGGCAGGAGAGGAGATTTTCTAAAAATGCTAAAATTTTTCTAACACAATTTTTCCCAATAAGGAAAAAGTATTATAAAATTATATAAACACGTTGTTAATTGTTTTGTAATACAATTTTTACACAGTTTTAATTAATTAAAAAATACATGAATAAAAGGCAATATTTATCAATATTAATCTACGGAATTATCCTCACCCAAAACAGGCTCATCCAAGCAATTTTTACTCACCATGACTTGATATATCCATTATTTTCACAATGTTTTTGCAATAACACACTAGCAAAAGCACAATTGCCCCGTCTTTGTCTTCTCTCAACAAATTCTACTATCTATCAAACAGTTGACATTAACAGTAGGTGTATTTTTTACTTTTGTAGTAAAATGCAGTAAATGAGTAGTTACTGCAAAAATTTAAAAATTTACTCTCAAAAAGAGTTGTTGCCGCAAAAAGTACGCGAACAGAAAAATAGTAAAAATTAGTAAGATTAGGGAAGCAGCTGACTCCAACTACACATAGTGCTGAAATATATATGCACTTTTGACTATTCCATTCTTTTTCTTATTGGTACTCGATAAAATATTTCTTATAACACTACCAATCTAAGAATAAATTTGTAATATATTTTATGTAATATTTGCAATTAATTTCTTTTTAATTTTTCTGATTTGTTGTTGGTTAAATTTATTAATTATTACATGAATGTTTGTTGATGTTACTCACTACCTTAAAAACCAGATAACCGGATACTTTACAGTTTTACAACTCTGAATAATTAAATTCATCCACAAAATAAAAGAATTAAAAAATTATATTATAAAATATGTAAATCAACAGTTATTATTACCATTCTTTATATATTATCAATTTTTTAATGACTTTCACAGTTTTGTATTTAACCTTTTCTAAAATTTTTACACTTTTTGTTTGCTTACTTTTCCTTTGTTTACATTTTGAATCATATGTTTTCATCTTACTAAACAATACTACGACAAATTTCTGCAGTAAAAATTTGCGAAATACTCAGTCAAGAACTGTCACTTTACTCTCTTAATTTGTGTTCTCGGATTGACTCCATATAATACGTATATTGTAAAGAAATAGTGCATATCAATATACGTAATTTTTCGATTTTATTTTGTTATGAAATATAAAAGTAGTGAATAATAAAAATAGTGTATGTACACTTTTTATACTCTATTTTTCTTTGAAAATATATTTAGTTAATTAACACACCATACCTGCACTTACACAATTATTAATGAAAAATTCCAAACTCGAAATTATACGCTAATATTTCAATTGATCTTTTGACCCACTTTGTGGAAGTGGAATTTCACGAAATTTTGACCACATTTATAATCAGTTATGCAGTTTCTTATTATGCAATAAAAAAGTAATGGTGTACATGCGTATACGCTATTCTTTTATTGAAGGGACGAAGTGTATGTATGTTGAGACACCGTTACATCCATAAAAGCTGATTGTATGGTGTGCTTTATGGGCTGGTGGAATCATTATTCCGTACTTCTTTAAAAATGATCCAGATTAGACTACGTTTGAGCCAGCTGTGGCCAGAAGTCATATTTAAATTATAATGCCAGAAGATTATCTTTCGAATAAAGTAAATTTTATGTCAATTTAAAAAAATTCATCTTTGTTTCATTCCATTGCAAAGTTCTATACCTGTTTAAAAAACACGTGTTGAACACTTCCAAATTCATCATTGTAGGATACGTGAAAATAATTTAATATTTAAAGAAATCACTAACAAATATCTAACTTAAATCTTAATGAACTTCATGAGTGGAAGAAAACGCAAAGCGATATTGATATGGAAAAATTAAATAAATTTATATGGAAAAATTAAATAAATTTATCCATACAACTATATGTTTAATTTGTATTATAAGATAATTTCTGAAAAACTGTAGAAATAGTATGCATTTATATCAAATTCACAAGTAGTAATTTTAAACAATCTATATACATACATACATATATGTATGTATGTATATATAAGAGTAACGTTACTGACTGACTGACCTATCATCGCAATGAATGTAAAAGGAGTAAAATCGTTATCTTTATATCGCGGAAACTACATATGAGCGATATTTCGAAACCTATTCCTTGTTCACAGCAATTGAAAAATCACTTATCACAGCTGTGACTGAATTTATCTCCGTTCTAAGGGAATGCATTGTCTTGCTTTGGAAAATAATACAATATTTCTCCCATTATTTATGTAATTAATGCCTACTTTTCCAACTGGGTAATAAATACTTTTAAAGCAGAAGAGCTGAAATGTGTTAAACCGTCAAACATACTACGCTTATACGGACGGCTTATTTGCAAATAAAACTGTAAATTATTTCCATACTGTTGTTTTTATTGCGACTTACTAATTCAGAAAAAAAGCTACAAAACTATGTATGGATCATATATGATATTCCATATATGGTTCGTATCCGAAAAATGGGGGTATATGCACATACATATATGATAATATATATTCATACATTTTATTACATGTATGAGTAAATATTCCCTATACAGTATGCGAACGCGCTTCTAAAAAAACTACTGTCGGCCATTGGTGAAAATACCTTCCACATCATTCCAATTAAACAAGGTAATATTGACGAAACAAAAATCCAAATTTATGATGAAAAAAATTTCCGAACAGTTGTTAGTGATTTTGAGAAAAATAAAACAAATTTTTACACTTACCAACTCAAGAGTGCTAAAGGCCTACAGATAGTACTAAAGGGCATAGATTCATATGTTGACCCCGAAGAAGTAAAATGCGCACTTATCGAGCAAGGATTTAAAGTAAAAAGTGCTACTAATATAATTAATAGAGAAAAGGTCCCCCAACCCCTATTTCGGGTTGAACTGAAGCCGAATGACATACAATTGAAAAAAATTAAACCCATCCTATTTATAATGTAAAGTTTCTCTTACACCGAAAAATCACAGTTGAAGAGCCACGCAAGCGTTCAGGTCCCGTACAGTGCCATAATTGCCAAGAATATGGCCATACAAAATCCTACTGCAATTTACCTACAGTTTGTGTTATCTGCGGTGAATTGCATGGCACTGCTAGCTGTACCAAGCCAAAAGTTCAAGCAGAAAAAAAATGTAGTAATTGTGGAGGTAATCACACCGCTAACTACAGAAGTTGCCCTGTATATTATTTCGTTAAACAGACTATGGGACAAAAATCTAAATTAACTCCAGCTCAATCAGCAAATGCTTACTCCACCACTTTTCCTCCAATGAGCCAACCAAGTACTTTACGAGTATCGTATGCGGATGCTGTTAAGACAAATTCAATTCCCACGCAGAAAGTGTCCCCACCAACAACAAGTAATTCGACAAATGCTAACACAAGCTTTAATTTCAGCCGCCTTGAAGCCACTATTGATAATCTAGTGCAAACTATAAACAACTTTACTACAAATATGACTAACATGATGCAAGAAATGCTACGAATGCAGAATACTCTGCTTCAAGCATTAATTAACAAGCCATGAACACGTTGAAAATATGTTTCTGGAACGCAAACGGCATTCGCCAACACAAAAATGAGCTCGAGCACTTCCTTATGGAAAAAAATATTGTTGTAATGTTGGTCTCTGAGACTCATTTGACATCAAGAAGCTTATTCAAAATAAATGGTTACACTCTATATGATTCAAAGGACCCGAGAGGGAGAGCATGCGGTGGATCAGCAATTCTAATTAAGTCAAGACTCAAGCACTATGTCCTTGACAACGTTTGTGAAGAATATATGCAAGCAACGAATATTTTCGTAGAATTTTTGTGCGAATTTCGTGATATCATCAATTTACTCACCTCCCAGATTTGCAGTTACAGAAGAGCAGTATGAGAAGTTCTACAAATCGCTTGGATCTTGTTTCCTGGCAGCTGGCGACTACAATGCAAAACATACGTACTGGGGATCGCGTCTTGTTACACCTAGAGGTCGAGCGTTGTTTAATACAATTTCAAAAATGGACTTGGATGTCATTTCGTGTGGGGAGCCCACTTATTGGCCTACTGACGTACAAAAAATTCCGGATGTAATAGATTTTGGTGTCATGAAAAATATCCCTAGGGACCTAACTCACGTGGAGGCCTCTCTAGATCTCTCCTCCGATCACTCTCCCACAATAGTTACAATTTTTAACCCACTAAGGAGTGATTTGCCGAACTCATATGTGAAGATGATAAGTCGTGTTAATTGGCTGGAGTTCAAAAAATATCTCAGTAGTCATTGTACGGAAAACATTCAGCTAAGTACATCCGATGATATTGAATTTAACGTTGCCAATCTTAACGAAAATATTAAAGAGGCTGCTGAACATGCCACTACTTCCCATCCGCAGACTGGCTTTAATAGAATTTATTCTGCAGATATTGAACGTCTTGTATGTGAAAAAAGGAGAGCTAGAAGAGAATGGTAACAACACAGATCACCCCTAAATAAACTCAGACTTAAAGAATGTACTAAACGACTCAAAGAGTTGCTATCGTCGGAAAAAACAGCATTACTAGAAAAATTTCTAGAAGGTCTCGATGTCACGTCAGCATCTAATTACTCTTTATGGCGCGCTGCTAGAAATCTTAAAAGACCCGTTGAGCTTAAATCACCACTGCGCACTTCGACCGGAGGATGGGCATTTAAAAGCTGTATTCACTCCCTATTCATGTACGGGCGCTGTTGATTTGCCGAGTGTAGTTTCTCTACCCCCTCGTCCCATAAGGTTTAAGCTGTGTGAATTACAAAAAATAATTGCTGAACTCAACCCGAAGAAAGCTCCAGGTATTGATGGAATTAGTAACAAGATGCTGATGAATTTGCCTCTAATCGCAATAAGAATCCTGCTATTTATTTTTAATGCCATTTTGCGATTGCAGTATTTTCCACATAACTGGAAACTGGCGAAGATCAAAATGATTCCAAAGCCGGGTAAAGATCTTACCAAGGCTGAGTCATATAGGCCTATAAACTTACTATCAACAATCTCAAAGCTTTTCGAAAAGCTGCTCATGACTAAATTTTCCAAAATTTTAGCTGATAATGGGTGTATCCCGGATCATCAATTTGATTTTAGAAGTCAGCATAGCACAATTGAGCAAACGCATAGGTTGGTTGGTTGGTGCAAGTTATAAGGAAGACATTTGAAGAAAAGAAATATTGTTCTGCCCTCTTCATTGATGTTTCTCAAGCGTTTGACAAAGTATGGCACGAAGGCCTAGTTTTAAAATTGAAGACATACCTGCCAATAAACATTCAAAAACTTTTGGAAAGTTATATTGTTGATAGGAAGTTCACTGTTGTGGAAGGAGACTTCATGAGTGTGCCGGAATCTATATCTTCCGGTGTCCCACAGGGTAGTATTCTGGGGCCAGTCTTGTATTTAATATATACTTGTGATATGCCTGTGAGCAATAATATCCATACCTCTACGTTTGCCGATGATACAGCCTGTATGAGTATGCACGAAAACCCTTCTGAGGCATCCCGCAATCTCCAGGAACATATTACCCAGTTGGAAATATGGTTGAACTTATGGAGAATTAAAGTAAATGAACAAAAGTGTGTCCATATAACGTTTTCCATAAGAAGAGATACTTGTTCCCCCATTCGAATAAACAATGAGAATATTCCTCAACATTCTCACGTGAAATACCTTGGTATTCACCTTGATCGAAGGCTTACGTGGAAACATCATATTGACTCTAAGCTAACTCAAATGAAACTTAAGTTATCTCAAATACATTGGTTGATTGGCAGAAATTCAACACTCAGCCTAGACTGCAAACTGTTAATATACAAGTCGCTTTTGAAACCAATATGGTGCTACGGAATTCAGTTATGGGGCACTGCTTCAGCTTCAAATGTTGAGAAAATCCAACGAAGACAAAACAAAATTTTACGTTTAATAACATCGGCTCCATGGTACATTAAAAATTCAAATTTACATCGTGATTTAAATATGCCACTAGTGACTGAAGAAATTTCAAAATACGCAGGCAAATATTTAACTAAACTCGAGTCCCATCCTAATCCCCTTGCTCGTAACATCTTGAACTTTACTGGACACATCCGCTTAAAAAAGAGGGACACCAGGCTCTAATACGAAATACCTGAGATGAAACTTTTTGAGAATAATCTTTTTTGCTAGTACATAATTATTGTATTAATAACTACTATCACTAAAATTGTTTTCGGCATTGGTCGGACACATTAATTATATCTAGACTTAAGATTTGATTACTTATTGTTAGTTCATTTATTTGAAGATGCAATAAGTATAACTTATATGTATTAAAAAAAAAAAAAAAAAAAAAAAAAAAAAAAGTATGCGAAGTTCATATTGATACTCCCTTGATTCAAAAAAGAGCACTACTGTACAATGAATTAATTACATTATTAAAATTAATTTTTTTTAAGATCTTGAACAAGGAGGTTGTATTTAATGAAACATTTGTTTGGACAAATAATTAAAAACGTACCAAAAGACAGATTATTCATCATTTTAAGAGAAAATGTGAATCGATTACTTAAAAAACACAAAACTCATATTCGTACATAACATTTAATTTAAGAAATCAGATTAAAAACTAGTGCAATTATATTTTAATATAATTTTTGCAGAAACATGAACTTTGATTTTTAAAAATATCTAGATAATTCCGTTATTTTCTATAAAATTAATGACTGAATTATTCTTTTGATTATTTTAATTATTTAATAGGGCCTCAATTTATAAAATCGTACAAGAATGGTTTTATTTTGCTACAAGAGTTTTTATTTTTTAAACGTTGACGCTCTACGCATATAAACTTTGAATACCGTATGTATTTTTTAATAGATTTCCAATTCACCAGTGACAAAAAAGAGAGAAAAAGATGGAGTTAATAAAATGCAAGCTTTTTGATAGCAACTTAAATCTTATGTGCGATATCATGCATGCATACATTTTTATATGGCTCAATATATTACATCTTATTTCTATATATGGATCCACATAGAAGAGCTTCATAATTATATTTCCATATATGAGCTCATATATTATAATACATTTTATATATTTTCCATATATCAGTTCATATACATATAATAGTTTTGCCATGTATATATAATCCCATACATTTCCATACATGAGTTCATACATATTCATATACATTTATATACATTCATATATTAAAAATATATGGATTATACATATTTTTTTAGCAGGGTTGTTTTAATTTTTTAATCTACATAAAATATTGTCCTTTGTTGCCATTAAATTTGACAACTTTTTATACTGTTCAGGTGTTGTTGCCTTCTACCTGTAATAAATTAAAAAAATCTCATTTTAGCACTAAAAAAAACTTGGCGGTATTCGATGTTTGATTCAAATTTTCGTGAGTTAGTGCAAATGCAAAATATCGTACCTTTAGTCCGTATTTACACTATGCAAGTCTTATTGCTAAGCTGATTAGTTTGCTAGGAGAAAGAGACGAGGGGAACAGTAACGTTTCTTTTCCCCTCGTCCCTCTTTCCTAGCAAACTAATCAGCTTAGCAATAAGACTTGCATAGTGTAAATTAGGACTTTCTTTGGACTGTGTGTGTTTGAAAGAAAAGCTTCGATATTTTTATTTGCACTAACACACGAAAATTTGCATCAAACATCGAATACCGCCATTGTGTAGTTCATGAAATAAACCTTCTTTTGCATTTAATACTTACATTATTTTTTTTGAATTAATCAGTTTTTGAAGCTAAACAAACAAAAATCGAAAGACGCTCCGTCACTAAAATAACAACTTACAAAAACGTAGTTACGATCAAAATGCAGAATACATACAATCGAAAGAGAAATCGAAGAACGGAACGCAGAATACCAAAGTTGCCAAACGGAGAAAATTTCGCTTCGAATCGAAACGCAGAATAGGGGTCATTAAAATTATTTTTGTTAAAGATCTTGAACAGGGAGGTTGTATTTAATGAAACATTTGTTTCGACAAATAATTGAAAACGAACTAAAAGACATTTTATTCATCATTTTGAGAGAAAAGGTGAATCGATTATTTAAAAAACACAAAACTCATATTCGTACATACAATTTACTTTAAGAAATCAGATTAAAAACTAATACAATTCGTTTTCAATTAAATTTTTTTTTTCACTAATATGAACTTTGTTAATTAAAAATATCTTGATAATTCCGTTATTTTCTACAAAAAGAATTACTGAATTATCCTTTTGATTATTTGATTTATTTAATAGGGTCACAATGTATAAAATCGAACAAGAATGCTTTTTTGTTACAAGAGTTTTTATTTTTGAATCGTTGAGGCTCTACTTACATAATTGTTTGTTATTACTACAGTTTTATGTTAAAAAATTAACATTCAAAAATAACTGAAAAAATCGTTTGATTCAAATGAAATGTAAGCAAAAGGGTTTTTAAATGAGGTTTTACTTATTCAAAACGATGTTTCATTTGAATTTACCTACATAATATTTTGAGTGCATGCATACATACATATATTACATCTTATTTCAATATGTAGATCATTGGTGGGCGCTGTAAACAGCGTTACCGTTGTTGCTACTAAAGTAGCAATTTGCCACTTTTTCGACTGCTTGGATACTATTGTGCTACCTTTACAAAATGAACCCAAATTTTATACTTTTTCTAATTTTTGCCACTTTTTGATACTTTCTACTGAATGAAGATATACTTTTTTGTACTTTCGGTTTTATTAATATAAAAGTTGAAATCTTTTTTTTGTCATGCGTGGTCAGCTTATGCATATCGTTCGAATAATTAATACGCCCACGCATGCTTATTTCCTATACCCCTGTCTGTAGGGATATATAAATATAAATATGTACATACATATTTATGTATGTATGTGCAATGTACATACATACAATGTATTTATTTAGATCCGGTATTTGTTAAATCGATTAATTAATAAAGGTTCTAGCTTAATCGGTTAATTTCGATATTAACCGGCTAACCGATTAAAAAAGTTCTTTCACAAATCAAGTAATTCGAACAAACAAAATTGCATAAATTATTTATTAATTTGAGTTTATTAGTAAAACAAACAAAAAAACTCACCTAAGAATTCTTTAACTAAATCAAGCAAAAAAATCATAAATATACATATTAGTATTTCAATAGTTTAAAGAGATCTTCTAACACAATCTTTCGGAAAAATAATTTGGTTTAAGTGCTTAGGATTTAAGTGAATTATATAGTTTTGATAAAACCTGACTTGGAAAAATCCTTTAACTAATCGTAGATGTTGAGGAAATTTAAAGTAATCTATAATACAGATCATTTAGTTTCTTAGTTTTTTTCCTGGATTTCTCTAAGCATATAAAAATTTTCATTATGGCATTATAGTCCTGTTTTATTTATTTATTTTTTTTAATAATTAATTTTGTTACAACATTTCTTGTATTATTATCGATAGTTCCTTCTATTTGCGGGTCATAATCTGACCCATACTGGCAGATCTCAACGGCGAACATTCTTCAAAAACCTTTATTTCTGAATTTCTTAGTTTACGTTTTTGTACTTTAATACACTGTTGCTTGAAGAAAATATTTCAGAGTGCAGGTATAAAATAATTTAATTCGCCTTTCATTAAATCTAATCTTTAAAACTTAACAATTCCCTCTAGTTTAACTAGAGTAGCAGAGTCTTTAATAAACTATGTATAGCCACGTCCAAAGATTTTGAAGTTTTACTTAGGTGAGAATCACTCAACATACTTCTTTGTTTGTATGAAAAATTTGTATTTGAAACGAAACAAGTACTTAAACACTATAATAATACAAAATATTTAAAAATTTGTTATTTCGGTTAATCTATTTTAGTCTTGAAACATGCAAAACCTAATTTTTATTCTTGATGTTTTTAAAAATAAGCAGATTTGTTTTAATATTTCTTATTTTTAAGGCTGCCTTTTTTTTTCTTAAAATACCCTTTTTGGTGCCACTTTTTTTAAATCCCCTTTTTGTGCCACTTTTTGAAATTTTACAACGATAATATTGGCTATAAATGTGTTGGTGTACTGTCAATGTATTCAGGTTGCGCGCTACCCACCAAACACAAAGCCATACCGTTAAAATATTAATTGAAAATAAAACATTTTCTAAGCAAACAGTGAATTCTAAAAAACTTTTTCGAACTTTGTTTTGATATGGTCCACTCACTAATAGAAATTATTTTTGTATTTTTTCAAAATAAATATTTGTATTTTTTATTTAAAATGTCTCTCTTTCCCTACCATTAAACTTATGAATATCGCTATGAAAAGCATCATAATGTCTTTTAAGAACATATCCTGTTTTTCCTTAAATCTTTGATAACATAAAAGGCATTGTATGTTACCAAATGCGTTATTTATAATAAAATATTTTTCGCATATCATAAATTTGAAAGGCAACACGTGTGTTTGCTGGACAAATATTCTAGAAAAAAATATATGAGCATCCGCCTCATGCGCATTCGTCGCTGTCTCATCGACGACTAAATTACAGAGGGTAAGAATACGTGTGAATTCTATATATATACATATAACGTTTAAAAAATAAAAGCTCGTGTAACAAAAAAATCATTCTTGTAGGATTTTATATATTGTGGGTCTATTTAATTTATTCTCTAGATATTTTTAAGAAACAAAGTTTATATTACTGCAAAAAATTATATTGAAAACTAGTGTTAATATAAAAATGAATTATTTTTTTTAAATGCATTAGTTTTTCATCTGATTTCTTAAATTATATTTTGTGCACGAATATAAGTTTTGTGTTTTTTTAATAATCGATTCACCTTTTCTCTTAAAATGTCGAACGAAATGTCTTTTAGTTCATTTTCATTCATTAATTGGAGTATACACTATCGAACATGAGTGACAGTATTGGTTTTTGACCAGTGTTGCCACTTTCTGGATAATTATCCAAAAATGGGATAATTTAAAATTTTTTGGATAATTTTTGGATAATGAAATTTTTGTGTAATTTTTGTGTAATTTCACTATAAATTTTTATATATTATAAATTTTTCTTAATTGTGCTTTTCAACACATGGTAGATATCTTGTGTGTATATATCTATCCTTTTTTCACTCATTGAAAATAAAAGAACAAATTTAGTCATGTAATTTGTAGTGACAGTTATTTTTTGTATTTCTTTCTTTGCTTCCAAAGCGAATTCATACCAAGTGGTCGCAAGGGATCAGGTGACTATTTTCGCCGCTTGTAATTTGAATATACGTTGGATGTCAACACACATTTTTCAGTACATTTTTTTGACATTTTAAGTATGAATTTCTCAAAGCGAATTTAGCTGTGTATACCTTATGTGAATTTGCCTTGCTTTGCTTCTTTCTGCAACAGTCATCAACTTGACAAAAAATTTTAAAACTGAATGCACAATACAAAATTAAAATATTTTCAGAGAATGTAAGTACGAAACACAATTTATTCTAAAGAAATGTTTAATTTTAATGTATTTTTTTTACAGTTTTAAAGGTCATGGATTATAAATTTCGCAACCAATGGCTGGACGAGCCTTGCTTTAAAAATTGGTTGCAAAGGAAAAAACAAGGTGACGCAGATGTAGGATATTGAAAAATTTGCAAAAAACAATTGGTGGCCCATAAAAAGGTTTTGCTTAGACACCTTTCTTCACTACAACACAAAAGATCAGCTAACACCATAAATCATACAGCTACAATAACTGAAGCTTTTAAGAAAAACAGGAGTTTTGAAGACAAAATTAAACGAGCTGAACTGAAAGTTGTTGGAATGTTGGCTGTTAACAACCTGTCGTTCCTATGTATTGACAACATAATCCCAACGTTAAAGCAGTCAGTTCTTGACTCAGATACTTTAAATATGATCTCCTTTGTTTTTACATAATAAATGTATATATAATTTTGAATTTTATTATTTTTCTAAATGTATAAAAATACGTTGTTTTGTTTATTAATATAAAAAAATATATATGTAAATATGAATTAAATAGAAAAATGTTTTTTAGTTAAAAATAAAATTTTGTGTAATTTCAAGCGTTTTTGAATATTTTTTGACAAGCTGCTGAACATTTCCCAACTCCTCCGGTGGCAACACTGTTTTTGACTGATAGTGTGTACCAAAAAGCGTCAGTCAAGAGATATTTTTGTAGCATAAACAACACAAGATGGACGCGGAAAATTATTTTTTTTAAGAAATTCATATATTTTTACCAAATGCAAGGCTGTGTGTGATGTTAAAAACAAAATGTTAAGGCAAAATTGTACGAGGAGTTGTTAGAGATAAGAAAACATTAAAATATTCATTAAAAAAATTTTTTAGCGCATCAAATTTGTGTTCTTTCTGTGTTTATGTTTCCAATTTTTTTCTTGAATGAATTTTGAGTGTCGAAAATGATCGATAGTCTGAACAGCTAACACTATCACACAAAACTGATGAATTTTTGACTAAAAGTCATGTTCGACAATCTTTCTGTACAAAATTTTGCAAAAAATAATTTTATTAATTTATTTTATTGAACAGCAGTGAGCTTTTTTGAATCAAGGGAGTATTTTTTCCCTTATCTTAACTGACTTAACAACTGTCGGGGAGGGATCTGGGGATCCTGTCTCAGGAGTAGAGTTTGAGGTCGAGGCCTCATTATTTGCCTTGGAGTGTTCATTGTCCCAGTAGTAGCATTTGAGGAGGAGGCCTCATTGTTTGTCTCAAATTTGCGTTTTGATGGGAGTCGCACTATCCGTGGTTACGAAATTAATGCCAGCGGGGGAGGTGCTAAGGGATGTAGTTGCCGGTCGTACTATGTTTGATACTACTCGAGGCCGGGCTTCTGATGTTGGCACATAGCGTTTGGGCTTCTCAGGCTTTGGGAAGACAATACGTGGCCTAGTGGGTTTGCGATCCATTATGCTTGATTGTTTACGTATGACTGTCTTTTCCCTTGTTAAAGGCGTCCTTATATATAGGAATTTCAATACTGGAAGATTAAAATAAAATGGCATGTACTGCGAATAATTTTATCATAACTACAAAAATAAATGAAAAAAATTAGTTTTCTCTTTTGTTTTTCCCAGCTTAGCTCGTATGGGTATGGTGTTTAAGTCCGGTAAATTCGCGCGAATTTTTTTTGCTGTTTGTTTTTTCCTTACTTTTGAATGTTGACGGTGAAAAACTCATTCGACTGTATTTCGAATAATTTATTTTGGCATTAGTTGCTTCTGGTACTAAAAAGGTTTTAAATCCGGTATATTCTTGCGACCTTTTCGGTGATCGTTTTGTACTTCGTGAATGTTGACGGCGAGCTATGCCATTAAAAAACTTGCCGACATCGGTCTTTCGATGATTATCGTCAGGGCATATGTCTTCTTGTCTTAGCTGGTTCGCCTGGTTCAGATTTTCCCCGTAGATGATCACCGGAGAAGAATAGGTGGGGGTTTCGTTTCTAGTGGAAGCGACTTCAAGCAAACGTTGATCGCAGGAACATTCAAAATGAGTGAAAGACATGAGTACTAACATAACGCCACAAAAAACCCAAAATTCGAATATACGTAACCCGCGAAAATTCAAAATACGCGATACGTTTTGAACAGACCTCGTACTCATTGTGAATTCCTTAAGTGTAAAATTACAAAATATCAAATAGTTATTTGTTTTACTTGTCATTATTTGCTTGTATCTATGTTTTTTCTCCAATATTTATCTATTTATGCTAGGAACACAACTGAGACGAACGACGAATTTTTCGGTGCGAACTTTCGTCATAAAAAAAGAAAACACATTTGTGCATATGAAAATCAACACAACACCGCGGTTGAACGAAATTCGTCATGCGTGAAGAACTCTGAGATAGATGTAATGATGAAACAGAATAAAGTCTACAACTTCAGGAAAATCGCTCCCAAATTCATAAAGCCCATAATAACATCGTCGGCAGTAGTTTCAAATGCTCTCTAATTTTTGTTTTATTTTCTTTTGTGCTTATTTTTCTTTGTAGTTTTGTTTACAAAATGTTTGAAATTTATTGAAAGTATGGTAACATTTCTGAGAGAATGACTATTTATATGTGAGAGCATAAGAAAAAACGCTCTCAAAATAAATAGATTCTATCCCACGACTGCTTTCTGTGGCTGCTTTTTGGTGTTAATTTGTATGGAAAATGTGTTTATGCCGGTATTCTGTTTAATCATTTATTTCTATTTTGTACGCCGACGAACGACGAAAAAACAAATTTCTCTCTCTCTCTCTCTTACTGTCTTTGCACATACAAGATTATACAAGGTACTTGCACGACTACACAAAATTACAACACCAAGAAACACACGCATTTTGTTGGTAGAAACAAACGAATAATTGTCAAAAACAGATGTTTTTAAAAATAACAATAACAGGTAAACTAAAGTACAATGCAGACGCATTCCTGCATGATTACAGTCATTCAATGTTGCCAATATGTGTGAATACACATTGTATAATTTCAACTCTCATGTGTAGGTAGGCTTGCCAGTTTTGAAATCGTAGAAATCAGTATATAAGAGAAAAAAATAGTACAATTGAAAAAAACAGTACATTACTTTTTTTAATATAAAATTATATTTTATTGACATAAAACGCTTTAACCCTTCTTAAAACAAAACTTGAATTCAATGTATAATTTGTACCAAGACATAATTGTATTAATGAAATATAGGGTCCGCCAGATAACTTTTTTTTTTGAAAACAGGGCGCAAAACATCGAGTGTAGCTTCGGCTGTGTGGCACGTAGCGCCGTCCTGTTCAAACCAAATGTTGCCAATATCCTCCTCTTCAATTTTTGTGAACAAAAATTTGTTCAACATGGCCCGATGACGATCGCCATTGACTGTAACGGCCACTCCTTGCTCATTGGCCTAATTATGCCTCTGGACCAAAATCCGCACCAAACAGTGACTCGTTTTGGGTGCGTGGGCTTTTCAATGTATGCGTACGGATTTTCTGTGCCACAAATGCGACAATTTTGCTTGTTTACATACCCGCCAAGATCAAAAAGAGCTTCATCTGAAAAGATGATTTTTTGGGCAAAATCGGCATCTTCTGTAAGTCGATCGCAGGCAATATTTCCCAGCGTTGTTCAAGCGTATACACAACCATATTCGTTCAGCGGAAGGATAAAACTAATTATCTGTCAAATCAGACATGAGCTAAGTGTTACCATTCACGAAATAAGCATTAGTTGAAAAAAAAAGTTAGATGGCGGACCCTTTAATATTTTTACAAAATTTTTCGAAGAAGAAACTAAATTCATTATTTGCATGCAGTTCTCTTTGAACGTTTATAGTGAACAGACGTCATATCGGAGTTTTTCTTACATACGAAAAAAAAAAAATTGTGAAGTAAGTTCTAACGTCAGAAATGCCTATTTTACTGTGAGTTCTGAAGCTCTTAATGTTAACAATAAAAATAAAAAATTTAATGATAGTGTGTCTTTCTAACGGCAAAGCCACTTTTTCGTCAGCGATCAACTTCTCTTTTTCCAATGCCAACTAGTGATTCGTTAATATTACAGTTGCCTATTACTTCTTCATATAAGACAGCAATATCATCCGCTTCGTGCTCGTGTTTATCACTTAACCAAGTTATCACTACAGATAACAGAAGCTCCAAGCCCCAAGTCCAGCGGTCTTTTAAGCCACCGTCTATCTATCTGAGAGAAAAAATTCTATCGCGCTTCTAAAAAAAACTATTGTCGGCCATTGGTGAAAATACTTTTCACATCATTCCAATTAAACGAGGTTATATTGATGAAACTAAAATCCAAATATATGATGGAAAAGATTTCCGAAAAATTGTTAGTGAATTTGAAAAAAGAAAACAAACTTTTACACATACCAACTTAAAAGTGCTAAAGGCCTACAAATAGTATTAAAGGACATAGATTCATATGTTGAACCCGAAGAAGTAAAATGTGCTCTTATCGACAAAGGATTTAAAGCAAAAATGTTACTAATATAATTAACAGAGAAAAGGTCCCCCAGCCCCTATTTCGGGTTGAACTGGAGCCGAATGACATACAATTTAAAAAAAATTAAACCCATCCAATTTATAGCGTAAGGTTTCTCTTACACCGAAAAATTATAGTTGAAGAGCCACATAAGCGTTCAGGTCCCGTACAGTGCCACAATTGCCAAGAATATGGCCATACAAAAACTTACTGCAATTTACCTACAGTTTATGTTATCTGCGGCGAATTGCATGGTACTGCCAGCTGTACGAAGCCAAAGGATCAAGCTGAAAAGAAATTTAGTAATTGTGGAGGTAATCACACTGCTAACTACAGAGGATGACCTGTATATTAGTCTTGTGTAGTTGATGAACGAACTAGTTCAAATGAACGATTCAGTATTTTGAACTAAATGAACTAGTTCAATTGTTTTACGATCACTAGTTCAATTCTTGAACTAGTTAAATTTTTGAACTAAGAACTAAGGCACAAAATGAACTAACACAGAGGCCATGAACTAAATGTTTTCAACGTTTTGCTTTACTTTTTTACTGTTTGTGTGCTTTGCTCCTATGCTCATTCATACGTAAGTATGTATGTATATTTAGTTCTTGTTCATCGCTTGCTACTACCACAAATGCAATAAACAAGAAAAAACTTATACTACCCTATTCACAAAAAATATTTTGGATTTGTCAGATTTTTTAAAAAGATTTTCAACTTAATTTGTTTTATAAATAATGAACTAAAATGACCGGTCACTGAAATGAACTAAACGGCACAAGTCTACTGTATATTCTTTCGTTAAACAGGCTATGGGTCAAAAACCTAAATTAGCTCCAGCTCAATCAGTAAACGCTTACTCCGCCACTTTTCCTCCAATAAGCCAACCAATTGCTTCACGTGTACTGTATGCAGATACTGTTAGACAAATTCTATTCCCACGCAGAAAGTGTTCCCACCAAGTACTTCAACAAATACTAACAAAAGCTTTAACTTCAGTCGCCTTGAAGCCACTATTTATAATCTGATGCAAATTATAAACAACTTTACTAACATGATGCAAGAAATGCTGCGAATGCTGAGTACTCTGCTTCAAGCATTAATAAACAAGCCATGAACACGTTAAAAATATGTTTCTGAAACGCAAAGGGCATTCGCCAACATGAAAATGAACTTGAACACTTCCTCACGGAAAAAATATTGATATACTGCTGGTCTCTGAGACTCATTTAACCTCAAGAAGCTTATTTAAAATAACTCATTACACTCTATATGATTCAAAGGACCCTAGAGGAAGAGCATGCGGAGGATCGGCAGTTTTAATAAAGTCAAGACTCAAGCACTATTTTATTGATAACATTTAAATTAAATATGTTTCTGGAACGCAAACGGCATTCGCCAACACAAAAATGAACTCAAGCACTTCCTTAGGGAAAAAAAAATTTGATATAATGTTGGTTTCTGAGACTCATTTGAATTCGAGAAGCCTTTCTAAAATAAATGGCTACACCTTATATGATACAAAGGACCCGAGAGGAAGAACATGCGGTGGATCAGCAATTCTAATAAAGTCAAGACTCAAGCACTATATTCTAGATAACATTTGTGCAGAACATCTACAAGCAACTAATATTTGTGTTGAAAATTTTTGTACAAATTTCATTATATCATCAATTTACTCCCCTCCAAGATTCTCAATCACTGTGGGTCAATACGATGATTTCTACAAATCGCTTGGACCTTGTTTCGTAGCAGCTGTAGACTACAATTACAATATTACACATAGAGGAAGAGCGTTGTTCAACACAATTTCAAAAATGGGCTTCGACATCATTTCGAGTGGGGAGCCCACTTACTGTCCTACGGACATACAAAAAATTCCGAATGTTATAGATTTTGGTGTCATGAAAAATATCTAATTAACATTGCGAATCTTAACGAAAATATTAAGCAGGCTGCTAAACCTGCTACTACCTCCCACCCGCAGACTGGGTTTAATAGAATTTATTCTACGGATATTGAACGTCTCGTCTGTGAAAAAAGAAGAGCTAGAACGAAATGGCAACAACACAGATCACCCCAACATAAAATCAGGTTTAAAGAGTGCACTAAACGACTCCAAGAGTTGCTTGCATATGAAAAAACTGCATCTCTTAAAAATTATCTGGAAAACGTCGATGTCACATCAGCATCTATTTACTCTTTGTGGCACGCTGCAAGGAAGCTTAAAACACCCGTTGAGATTAAACCACCTCTGCGCACTTCTACCGGAGGTTTGGCAAGAAGTGAAAAAGGTAACATATTTGCTGAGCATTTAAAATCCGTATTTACCCCAAACACACGTATGGGTGTTTTTGATTTGCCATGTGTAGTTGCTCTACCCCCTCGACCCTTAAAGTTTATGATGCGTGACCTAACATATATGTTTGTGATCAAAATAAATAAAAAAACAAACAGATTTTAACATTTTTATTTTTGAATTTCGTAAATTTATGTTTAAAAATTTGGTATTTGTGTGCACTTTTTTATTTTGTCGACAAGCACAACATAAGTGACTGGTTTTGACATTGGTTATCGTTTGAATTTCCATAGTGTGTACCAAATTTGTATGAAAATGGTTACATCATCGCTCGCATTCATTGTCGATCGACTTGTCGTGCTGAACAAGTTTATTGGGTCCGAAATCAGCTGTTTGTCGTTAAAACTGATTGCAAACGACAACTTTCGATATCGCGGGTTTGGCTGTTAGTCGCCAAACAAGTTAAAAAATCGCCACGTTTGGCGAGAAATCGCCATATCTGACAATCCTGGTCTGTACATAGCTTGATAATCGGACGGTTCGTTTGGGAACTGCATAATAATCAATTAAACTATTTTTTTGAGCTGTAGGTCTGTTTATATTTTGATTTATTAGTTCGATATTTCGTTAACCTTCGGTTAACTTCTTCAGTATATTTCTTATTTTTAGTTTTTTTGATATTTAATTTTTCTTTTTTCTTTATATAAAAATATTTTGTAATTGGAAGGAGAAAAGAAAAAAAAATTAAATAACAAAAAAATATTTCTGAGTTTGTTTTTAAAACTATTTGTTTTTCTTGTGTAATGAATTATTTTTTGGTTGTTAATAAGAAAATTAAACTTATGAAAACTTATTAAACTTTTTTGAAATTATTCGAATAAAATTTTTTATTCTTTGTTCGTTCGAATATTCGAACAAAAGTTCAAAATTATTTGTCCGTTCGAACAAGAAAAAAATCATGAACTTTCATTCGAACAACATTCGAACAAATTAAAACACGAATAATTAACTACACCAGTATCTACTGTAAAAATTTCAACTTATTCTGATTACTCCTTCATCTCGAAAACCACATTTGAGACCATTTTTGTGATTGTGTAGTGACTACCTTTATATCACCAAAAAGGTATTATTTTGAGTTAATACAAAAGTAGATAGAAATGTATCGAATATTTTCATAAAAAATGTATTATTTTGATTTGAGTCTTTATTCAAGTTAAAAATAATCAAACTGTTTTATTAAAATTTTTTTGTATTTTGAGTTGATACTGTTTTGTTGATAAAATTAGTTTTACTTTGTGATTTTAATTCGAAATGTGACTGTTTTTATCATAAAATTGTGACTCTTTTCAAAACAAATGTTTTTCCCCAATAATTGCAAGATTTTAAAATAAAAACAATGTAAATATATTTTCAAATGGAATTTGCTTACTATGCTGTATTCGGATTTTCAAATTCTCCTAAAATGTAACCACAGTTTTTCGCCTCTACTGAAAATTTTACAATTTTGTGTTAATACCCTCTTCGCACACCTATTTCAAAAGTGACACAACCCAAAATTTTCATTTTTTCAGAAATCGAAAAAACTATTTTTGACCTAAATAAAAATAGTTAAAAAATCTTTGGACCATTTATTCGAAAATCTATACAGATTATGATCTAAAGAGTTATTTTATTTTTTTTTAATATTTATGTACTACATAATAATCCATTTTTAGTTGTGTCATTTTTGATGATGTATTATTTGCACAAGTTAAGGCCTCATTAGTTGTTACTTTTCGTTGTCGTTCTGTGCCGTTCTTTTCTGTATAAAATATTTTCCAATTACTTTTTCTGTGCAAGGAATCAGCTGGCAACCTATAGAACTGATTTCAGTTGTATACAAAATATCACAACAAACCAATACATACATACTCTTGGCTGTCACTTAACATTGAATTCTATTTTCTACAGATTTGTCCGCAACAGAACAGAACGAAAAAGGAAAAACAAACCACACATACAGACTTTTAATTGAACAGAAACAAAACAGCTGATTCCGAACAGAACAGCACGTACAAACTAATTCTGCCCTTACCGAGTTATTTTAAGTTATGTCACTTTAGCTGAATTCTTTTCAAGTTATGACACCTTTGCTGAATTAAAAATTAAAAAAATCAACGTAAAATTTTGAAAAATATCAAATTAATTTATTTATTCGAAAATACATGTAAACTTAAATCATAAAGTTCAAGAACTTTTAATATAAAGAAATCTAATTTGTGTATTAAACATGAACTTAAAAACTTAAATTAACATAAAAACTTAAATTAAAGTATATCTTTATATACAAAGGAAATTAATACTTTTATTTGAAAATACATTAGGAACTTAAAATGTATACTTCAAGAACTAATATACAAAACTTCAAAAACTTTCAACATAAAGCAAAATAATGCGACAATTTTATTAATATATTAATTAATAACGTGCTTATAGTACGCTTCATAATATTGATTTGGAATGACATTCTTTTTGATTAAGTCCATAAGGTTTTTTTTCTTTCGGCTAAAGTAAAACTGCTAGAATAAGCTTTTGTTAAACTGAAAAAAGAACGTTGAAATATTAGTCCCAATGTAATCTAAGGTAAAACTGCTTCCAGGAAACAAAACCTGGATTGGGAATTGACACGAAATGTATACAAGTGGACAACATACAAAGACAAATAACAAAATACCTGATTAAATCCCAACATTTAAAAGATTTTGTAGTTATATTTCGCACCTTAACTTCTTTGAAACTTGAGTCTTTGTAAGATGTTTTGTAATAAAAGGACTCGGGGCTGTTTTTTTCAACTCGAAGAATTTTAATGTCCTTCAATAAGAATTTTACATTTTGAACGTTAGTCGTAAAATTATGACCCCATTCCTCCTGCAAGGTTTTTAAATCGTAAAAGTCGTTGTGCGACAGTTGATGTAACTTATACGGTCGTCCAGTTTTCTTAGCAGTTGCTATTAAGCTTATATACTGCTCCGGTATGTAAATGGGAATGCAAGTAACATGCCTTTTAATCTGTTTTTCGATTACACTATGCGTTACGTTATTTCCTTCGTTTTGTAAGTGTCCTGTTATTAAAAACTTATGGGTTATGCTTTTCATATGATATTTTTGAATTGCATAGCAATACATGGAAATCAAGTATTTGTTTTTTTGTTGACCAGCACAGTTATCTGAATAAAAAATAAACTCCACGTCTTCAGGATTGCTGACCTTTTGCATTTCACTTTCAATATACCGCAGGACACAGCTTCCGATTTCAAATGATCCTCGATTTCCTTCTATCTAGCTCCAAAAAAAAAACATTCAACGTTTCTTGTGTAAAGGTCACTTATGGTAAAATTGTAGCAGTTAATTTTGTTTTTATAATAAAAACTAGATGTCAAGCCTTTTGGCAATGGCAGTACTGCTTGTAGATCGTACACAGCCACATGCGATTTTTTCTTGTCCTCTTTCTCTTTTCGTGACAGTTCCTTCTCTTCCTGGTGTGATGTGTGAGCTTCATACAATTCTAACTTTTGCTGGTCATTTGCATTTTTGTATGTTTCGCAAAAGTCGCACTGGTCCTTTTTAGGTTTAAAAAATGAAATATTAAACTCAGCATTAAATATTCGATTAAACATAGACGAATGTGCAAAAGGTAAATTATCGTTCATTCGAAGCTCCTTGTAGTCGCGATATAAGTCTGCAAGACATTTACTGCCTTCAATAAACTCACGTGAAGATTGTTTTCGCAAGTAATGTGACTCAACTCTGGGTATGGCCTTTATAAACTCCCTAATGCTATCTTTAATTTCTGGGTCTACTTTGGGATGATTATTATGTTTGCCTCTCAAGTCGGGATCGACGAAGCCATTTGAGTTCTTTTTCGATAAGGTTGTGCGTATATATCGATTATTCCAAGAGTAGACATGAAAAAAAGCTTGCAAATGCGTTGTTATGCTTGCGGAAGTTTCCTGTACATGAGTATCGGTATTTTGGTATTATAGGTTCCACAGTACCTGCTATATATTCTCTTTGCCTTAGCAAATCACCTAAGCTCCAATAATTATCAAATAATTGTTGTCGGTCAGCTTCACTTATTTGATCAGTACATCGCAATCGGCATGTTTCTCCGCAGGGCTGTCCCATTTTTCTTTCTTCAAACGATATTCTTGATTTGGCTTGTGACACATAGAATTTTCCGGAATTCCTTAACAATTTCGCCTTCTTTATACTCCAATTACGTGGCTTACGACCTCTTTTTTACCCTTATTATTTCTGTTATCATCTAGCTCCTCATCATCTATAGTACTAATTGAATTTAAAGAAGTAGATGAGAAATCTTCACAATTTAAATTATATTCATCACCAGAGCTTGCTTGAAATGGATCCTCAATGCTATCTTCAGATTGATTGGATGGACAGCAACTGCTTGTTGTAAGTCTTGCAATCCGCATCTTACATTCCGCGGTAACAACAGATAAATAAGTTTCATCTTGCGACATGACCTTTGTTTAAGAACGAAAATTCGTCTAAACTGACCTAAGTCAAATATCTCTTTTTTTATAGCAACAAAATTATTAAATTACTTCAAAATGAAGTTTTATTGCATTTGATAATTGATTTCCAAGCTCCACAATAGCAAAACCATTAATTTTCCAAAACTAAAATACAGAAATTAAATAATAATGTTTTTTCTTCAAAAGCATCCCAACTCAAAAACTTAATATTTTTTTATCTAAAGCATCACAACAAAAAATAATATAAATGATTCGTACTTACTTCAATGAGCTAAACTGACACAAGTCTAATTAATACACACTCCAACAAAGAATGTGTCACAATTCGAATGAAGACTATTTAGCAGTTATCAGTAGGATCTACTACCCTTGCATTTTCTGATACAACTAAAAATAAGTCACTTTTATGAATTGCAACTTTATACCAATTGAAACATAAAGAGAGACATAACTGCTTTTAGCAACAGTTAACAACAACAAAATACACTGATGTTTTTTTTACAGATAAACAAGTGTATTGTGCATAGTTTAAGTATATAAACTCGAAAAATGAAAATTTTGAGTTGTGTCACTTTTGAACTAGGTGTGCGTCTTGTTGATTAAGTGCGATGTACTTTTGTGAAATCAATTTTAGATATCGACTAATTTTTATAGACTTAAAAATTTTATCGGATGCCGCAAATTTTACTAAAATCTGGGAAGTTCCAGGAATGGCCTGCAAGGTCAACCGATTCCCATATTGGTTTTTCTTGCAGCAAGTCTGAGTTTATTTTAGGGTGAGGAAAGAGGAAAAAAGACTGATGTGTCAAAATTTAAGATTACTATTACTATTTGAAGTTGAGTTGAATTTGTATTTGAACAATTTAATGTCCTAATTCAGTAAGAAGAGTTAGCACGTTTTTGTTTGAAAATACTTTTGAATTCTTGATTTTGAATTCTCTAAATTATTTACTTAAAAAAAATTGTTGTTTTTGATAATGAAAAATAAAAATATTGTTACCAAGTTTTTAAAATATGAAAATAAAATTAAAGTACTATAAATAGTTTGAAAAATATTTGAAAAAATATGTGCTGGATATAATGTTTAGAACAAAATCATAAAGCAAATACACGAACCTTCTAGCATGGACAATAAATAATAATTGTTTTAAAGAATCACAACTGCGACTTTCGTCCATAGACAAGACGATACAATCGTCGAACAGAATTAGGGCATTAAAATAAATCATGAAATTATTTTTCTCTTTCAGGGCGGCGTGTTTTTGGTCAACTTTTTGAACGTGTATGGACCTGGTTTAGCCATACTTTTTGTGGTATTTGTTGAGGCTGCTGGAGTATTTTGGTTCTATGGCGTTAGCCGTTTTTCTGATGATGTTGAACAGATGTTGGGTCAAAGACCTGGGCTTTTTTGGCGTATATGCTGGACGTATATAAGTCCCGTATTTTTGCTGGTATGAACAATATCAAAAAAACCGAATAACAGAATTGCTAACCTTTCTTTGCAGGCCATATTTATATTTTCATTTTTGGGTTATGAAGAAATGTTGGGCGAAGAATACAAATATCCAGAATGGAGCATTAAAGTGGGTTGGGCATTAACCTGTTCTTCTATTTTATGTATACCCACGTACATTATTTATAAATTCTTCTTTGTATCCAGTGGTAACTGCCGTGAACGATATAACGAAACGTTTAATCCGGAAATAAATTGTAATTCTGTTATACCTGGACAACAGGGAACCAATGTGTGACATGCTGTTGAAAAGATCACAAGACATAAAAACAATAAGTGTAGACAATTAAATAATACTAAAGAAATATCACCAACAAAACGTTTTAGTAGTAGAAGTTATTTAAATACAAGTGACAAAGGCAAAGATATTCTTGTTAAATATAATACTCATACAAGTACTCGTACAATAACAAATAATATCAATACAAATTATAAAACTACCCAAACTGATAAATGCATTCTAGAATCAGAATGTGATATTAACCTTAAATTTAGCACGACAACAAAGGATCAAGATTTCAATCATTTAATATCAAATACTCTTACAAAAAGTATTAGTAAGAGTTTTTATAGTAGAGGTAGTGATAATCCTAGTTTTAATAGTAGCAGTAGTATAAGTTATCAAAATATTCATAGTAATTTAATTGTATGTAATATGTGCAGCAGATATATTGTTGAAAATCTATATAAATTTCCGTCGCAAAGTCAGGATGATTATTTAAATCACCGACATTACAAGACTCCAAGCGCTGCTGCTGCTGCGCTGAATGCTGAGGACAATAACAAAAAATACGCAATGATACTCAGCAGAAGTTGTAAACCACTTAAATTTTCCTTTGCTAGTGAGTGGTTAGTTTAGGGATTTTCTAGTTCCCATTAAATTCACCACCATTAAAATCATTTTGAACACAATTTTCTGCGATAAATTTATTTGTTTACAGCCATAACTTTTGGATTTATCTAAGAAATCGTTCCCTTTAAGGAGAATTGAGTAAAAATTGTTTTAAACTGCTGTTAGAGTTAATGTTTCATTATATGTACATATTTCAGGCTTTAATAACTTTAAGTGCATGAAAAGTTAACCAAATTATGTTCGTTGAATATTCCATAAGTACATACACAGAAAAAAATGATTTTAATATTTGAATACGAAAATCGTTGATTCAATAAAAATTTTTTTAAATTTTCTGTGATGACGATTTTTGCATTATTGATAAAAAAAATTGTAAAAAGAAAAAAATAGACAAGAATTATTTTTAACAAAACCATGCTATTGAAACTAACTTAATACTTAAAATATTATTTAATTTAATTTGTTTGTGTTGGTGTTCATCTTGTTTGTTCATTGATACAACACACTCTTGTGCTATTGTTGTTGTATTTTTAATTGCTCGTGTTGTATACGTGTAAATGCCGACACAAAGCCGAAAAACTTCGTGGCTTGTTTTTTTACTCAACAAAGTTATTTTTAAATTATATGATAACGCAATGCGCACATGTAACATAGCGTCTATACCTGATATAATATCAAATATATTTCTATCAGCAAACGTCAAATTTCATAGTACAGAGAATAATATTACGTGTGGACTGCAATATTAGTATTATATCAAATATTATAATATTTTTTCCATAATATATATTTAGAAAACAATATCATGATATCAACTGTCAAAAAACGTACACATACATGGATACGTGAAGAGAATTTTGTGTGTTAAAGTGAAAATTAAAACTTTTTGATAAAAAAATTCAGAAATATTTTAATTATGCACGATGTATTAAGGAAATACCAAAATTTTTATAAAACTAATATTACAATTACAATAAACGAAGATGTTTACTGCACGGCTGCCTGATAATTGTGAAATATTATGATATTTACAAGAGTGCGTTTTCCCCTACATAGATAGTAATATTAATATAAATATATTTTTCTTCTCATTCTGCCGACGTTCTCTCTCATATTATATCAGAGTTAATATCAGGTATAGACGCTATGTAAAAGAAACATAAGAAATCATGTTTAGCGTGTATTCATTATTTGAGATTCAATAGTGTTGTCAAAAATTATTCGAATATTCGAACAACTTTTTTCATTTTTGTTCGAACGAACAAAAATATTCAATTTAGAATAAACAATTATTCGAAAATTTTTTGTAGAATATTCGAACAATTTCCTTAATTACTTTGTATAAAAAGTATTTTACATTTCATAACTTTTTATTTGTTAACAATAGGATGTTAAGTAATAAATTACTTACTTGTGTAAGCTTGTTATATATGTTCGTTAAACGCATCTTTTGTTTTCTTGGTTTGAAAAGATAATACCTCTTTAATGGCATCAGAAGGTATCTTACAATTCCTGGTAAAGAAGAGTTTAAAAAATACCTGCTTTTTTATAGATCTAATCAAAACCCCTATGGGCTCGGTTGGTTATTGTTATACATAAATAAATAATATTATTCCTAAGCTTTCCAATAATAACTTTTTAAAATACGCAGCAAAACGGTAAAAAAGAGTACGCAAATACTTTTAAATTATAAAAATTTCTGAAGAAAATGACAATGTTTTATTAGCTGATCTAAGAAATTGTATCAATGGGCGCATTTATAAGAAGTAGCTATTATATTTTATATATATCTTTATTTCTTTACTTTATCGCATTTGTAATGTAAAATTTAACAAATATTTGCTCCTGCCACCTAAAAAGCATATAAAAGGCATGGCTCTATTCGATCAGCTGGATGGAAAAACTTATAGCAATTACTCAACTGTTGAGTGGAGCGGAACTACACAACTATGCGTTTCTAAGACAAACACTCAATGGTTGCGCAACAGCTACGCATTATGCACACAATGAAGTAAGAAATTGTACTAATATAAAAATCGTCAACAATTTTGAGGTTGATTTAAATTAGGTTTGTTTCTTTACTCTACATTGGAATCCCGCGGGATCCCAATTTGAACGAAAAGTGTTCCCGTACTCGAAAATTTGATAAATGAGAGAGTCTTTGTGAGAGTTATGTTCTTCTTCTTCTTGCACGAAACAGCCCGTACTTTTTCTTCGTGCTACTTTAGGCACATAGAAAATCAATCATCAGTTTCAAAACTAAACAATAACAAAGAAAGAAAAATTACATTTTTCTAAATACTAGAAAAATGGAAAAATTTATAAACATATATTTAAAACTAGCAACAAACTTTTGATATGAAATTAAGACAAAAAACCTATATATATATGCTGAATCATGTAAGTAAATAAGTACGTGTATATTTTTAAATTTTGAAATTTGTGAATTTTTTTTCTTGATTTTTTGAGAGGCTAGGCATAGGCATATAAAATTTTATTGCATTATTTTAAGTTTTACTGCCTCCGGATAGCGATAGAAATTTAAGAAAAAGTAGATTTTTGACATCGCTTTAATAATACTTTTGAAGTTACATATTTATACAAGTTTTATGAAAAATAATTTTAAATATCGGTATATAGAGGTGATTCCGATCTAAAACTGTACTTTCACAATGTGGATTCACAGTGTTAAATTTCCCTAGAACACGCATTTACTTATCGATATCATTACAAAAAAGTGCCTAACTCAATTTTTTACAAATAGAGTTTTTTTTGGCATATTTCGATAAATTAGAAGATCATCGATCAAAAATTAAAAAAAATCGATTTAAAAAAGTTAGTTAGGGCATTTCTATATTAAGGCAGCGATATACAGCAATGATTCATTCTAAAGGTTCAATTAGACGTGCCACAGCCGTAGTAATATAAATTCAATCATAGATTTTGCTAACATGCCGTAGTGACATAGCTGTAACTGTAGATATCAATTTAATTTTGTTACGGCTGTGGCACAATAATATAAAATTCTGCTTTTATATATATTACAAAAACTAAAAAAAAACGTGCTACTTTTGTATATTTATATAATATAAACGGTTCAAGTCAAAAACAAAATAATGGAATCCCCGTACAATCTTTATTTCTTACAACACGGAGTTAAATGAGA
The DNA here is from genome assembly GCA_936439885.1 of Nowickia ferox. Lineage (NCBI taxonomy): Eukaryota > Metazoa > Arthropoda > Insecta > Diptera > Tachinidae > Nowickia > Nowickia ferox. The sequence continues at coordinate 37,071,880 of OW387027.1, forward strand.
CAAGTGTGCCGCGATAGTTAGTGTTGTGTTGTGCTTTCCAGCGTGACCATTTTAGCATTTTTGCAGCTAAATTTAGCATTTTTGTTGTTGTTTTAGCTGCGAAATTTTCAATTTAGCAGTTAGCATTTTGTTTAGCATTTTTCAATTATTTATTTAGCATTTTCTAGCAATAATCTACACAATTTCTTAAATTTTCTGTATATTAGTAATTTTCACGTGTAAACAATTGGATGATGTATTTAATATGTAATAATTATTAATGATTTACATAAGAATTTGAAATCCTTTCTATTTTTCATATAAATTTTAAAACAATATACTGTAATGATAACGTTCTTTATTGTTTCGCTTTTATTTTTACAATGCCGGAAATTAAAAACTATCCTTAAGTTAGTTGCAGCTACTTGAACGAACTGGCCGTTCTTACAAGTCGCATTCATTTCGGTGTATTGCCAGATCCCATGGACACTAGTGCCATCTCTGCGGTCATTACAATCTCGGCCGACCTTACTACACAATCGACCTCGATTGTCACTTACATCTATTTTATATATACACACATAACATTATTCATCATTCAAAAATTAATCTTCTAAAAATTCATAGTCTTCATATCCGGAAGTGTTGCCTTCAGAATCTGACAGTTCCTCTGCCGCTACGTTCCTTGGTTCCAGCCATTTCCTTAACTTACTAGCATCAACTACACCCAAATACGGTACCTATGTTACCTGATTATTCTCTACATCCGAAATCTCATAGCGGTCGTTCCAAAGCTGCCTCCAGACCACATATGGTCCGCGATATTTTGGTATAAAATTTTTGTTCACACCAGTGGTAGTATCTACATTTATCATTACCACATAATCACCCACATTGAAAGTTTTCGGCAGTCTGTGATGCCTGCTAAAGTACTTCAAGTTGTACAGCTGTGACTTCGCGATGACCTCAGAGGCGGTCTTTCTAATATCATCTAAGTCTGCCCTCTCTTCTATGATCTCATCCCTTTGTTTGGTTCCGAACAAGATTCTACTTGGTGACTGTTTTGTCGTGCAATGAACGGTGTTTTTAATGGTGTATTCCACCTGTGCCAGCCTATCTACCCAGTCAGAGTGCTGAATAGATTCTGTAAATTTTGACAGCATAGCCCTAATATCACGGTTTATCCTTTCTACCTGTCCATTCGATTGCGGTGAGTCCACGGAAATCTTAACGTGCACAATATTATATTCACCCATAAACCTTCCGAATTCGCCCGTGCCCCTATCACTAATAATTCTAACACTAAATATTCGGGCGGCTGTAGTACTCAAAATATTTCCGCAGTGCACAACATGCCTCCTTTGTACCTGGCGAGTTCACTGCATAAAGTTTTGTGAACTTGCTAAAAGTATCCACAACCAGAACGTGTTTCCGTTTGGATTTTATTGATTTCAGAGCACCGTAATGGTCAATTTGCAGTGTATCAAACGGAATCGGCTTCTTCTGAATACTGTATAAGTTCCTCTCATTCCTTGCCCCCGGCCCCGAGTAGTATATGCACTTCAGACAGTTCCTAATGAACTTATTCAACTTATCCCTCATATTCGGAAACCAATAATGTCTCCCCAGGTGTCCCAAACATTTCTCTATGCCTACGTGCGACAGTTTCTCGTGAAATAACCTCATGATATTCTCCTCTAAGTCCGCAGGAACATATAATTGTCTCTGTCCGTGTGGACCACGGCGAAAAACCAATCCATCCTCTAGCATATATCCCTCGACATCTCCGTCTTCTAACTCATCACGAATCTTCCTGATTCTCTCATCCCTAGCCTGTGCAATCTGTATGTGAACATCAACGTCATAATGCTCTATGGCCGCCACATGTTTTACGCGAATCAGCGCGTCAAAATGAGCCATTAGTTCACCTTTTCGATGCCTAACCTTAAAGTCGAAATTCTCCAATTCTAGTTCCCATCTGACTATTCTGAGATTCACCAGTATTTTCCTTAATGTCATTGCCAATGAGTTGCAACCGGTCACTATCGAAAATGGTACCCCTTCCAAGTACACCCTAAAATGTGATACCTTGACTCTGCGGGCGAAGTGCACTTCGAGTAGTAAGCCACAGAGTGGAACTTACCGTCCCTTTGCCTCTGCAACAGTACTGAACCATAACCCTGCGAACTAGTATCCGTATGTAGTTCCGTTTCACGGGTGGGGTCATAGACAGCCAAAACAGGTGAATTCACCAATCTGTCTCTCAAGGGCTGAAAAGCCTCCGTGCACTCGTCTGTCCAGACAAGTAATCCATTCCTCAAATTACACAATGGTCTTGCTATTCGAGAAAAGTTTGGCACAAAGCGTCTGAAGAACGAAAACAAACCCAGGCATCTTTGCAACTCCACGAAGTCCGTAGGCATCGGATACCTCTGAATAGCCTCGACATGTTCACCATTCGGTCGTATACCACTCCTGTTTACCTGATATCCTAGGTAGTCAGCTGGGTGAAGCCAAATTTACACTTATCAAAATTTTACCTCAGTCCAGCACCTTTCAAAGCCCGCAGTACCCTCCCGAGAATGCACAAATGTTCCTCAAATGTTTCACTAGCAATACTTATATCGTCCAGGTAGACCACAATTTTCCCTGCGTCAATAAACCTCAAGACCCTGTTGATGAAACGCTGAAATACCGACCCCGAGTTCTTCAGCCCGAAGAGCATAAAACAAAACTCAAACTGGCCCAGTGGCGTGACAAAAGATGTATACCGGATCGAGTCCTCGTGCATCAGCACCTGGTGGAAACTATTCTCTAAGTCCAGTGTGGAAAACAAATTCTTATTTCCGAGGTAATCTAGGCAGTCCTCTATGACTGGTAGAGGGTAGTTGTCTTTTAATGTAATCTTGTTTAGCGCCTTGTAATCAACGCACATCCTCAATTGGCAATTTTTCTCTTTTACGAGCACAATCGGCGAGGCGTAGAGAGACTCGCTCTCGGTCTTATTATACCCCTTTCCAATAATTCCCTAAGTCTAAGTCTAACCTCGCTGCGTTCCCTGTAAGAAAGACGCCTAGGGCCACTCGACACCGGTATATCACTGGTCAATCTGATCTTCATACTATAGTCCATAGCTGTCAAGCTACCCGATACAACCCGACAGTAGTCCCTCTCTATTACCGACCTAAGGGCCACGGACTGTGTCGGGTCCAGTCTGTCATCCACAATCAACCTTATATCCGTGTCAACTGCACAAACCGAATGCAATGCAGGCATCTCAGCCAAATTACCCATATCTGTTCCGGAGGCATCTCCTATCCTGCCGCCCATACGAGTTCTATCTGAACCCCCATACACACTAGGCCCTCCAACAATCGACAACCCTGCGCCATCCCCTTTGGAAGGAACCATACGCCCATGCTGCGGCCCTTATACAAGTTAAAAAACATAAGCGCACTGACTTTTTCAAGTATTCTTTCTCAAGTATTTTATTAAAATTAATCAAATTCAATTATTTTAATTTAGTTGCACTATAAGTCGAAATATTCCCAACCTGGTAAAGTTTAATATTAAGTTTTCTCAACAAGTCCCATCCCATAAGTAGAGGCAAAACCGACTCTTCATCTGGCAATACAAAAAAATTATGAAACACCACCTTTTCTCTGAAACTAATTTCACAGCCAATAGGGCCATACATAATTACCTTGCTGTTCCCCATGTCACGGTATGAAGTAGCGGTTCGCCTTCCTAATTCTATCAAGCACCGGACACTCGGTTTCCTAATGAAACTAATAGGGTTACCCGTATCCAGGAGAGAATAAATTTTCTTAACTTCAGTGCGCTTATGTTTATTGTAGAAGGCAACACTTACCGTTTGATAAGACTCTAAAGGCTCTTCATCTTCTCCTACCATGGCAGCAACAATCTTCTTCTTCCTGGGACAGTCCCGATGAAAATGTCCTACTTCACCACATTTAAAGCAGGAGTTGGCAGGCCGCTTTGGCTTTTGGTAACGACTCTGGTAGTGTCCAAACTGGGAACAGTTGAAGCATCTTACCTCAGCTTCAGGCAATTTCGGTACACTGTTACTAGATGTAGTAACTTTAAATTTACTTATGTTACTGGTTGTTTTCTTCATGCGCCGGCGCTGCTCATATCGGTCTATGTGTTTCACCAGCTCGTCAATTGTTTCAGCCGTATATAAAATTGTGTTGGCCACATTATCGTCTGGTAATCCATCCACGATTAAATCTACTAGTTCTTTTTCTTCGATGTCTGATTGCGCAGCTATTGATTGCATGGTGACCAAATAGCTTAGACATGATTCATCTGGTCGAAGTGCCACACTACAGCTGAAGAATTTTATAAAATTGTTCTTTAGAACACTATACTGAACTAGGCCCAAGTTATCCGCATACTTCTTCGCCGTACCTTGTAGTCTGCGGTCTCTCTTTCTGAATATTTATTTTGTAGATTTCTAAGCTCCTCTTCAAGAGACACAATCTGGCTAACAGCACCCACCCTTATTTTTTCATCGGCATCTGCGGTCATAAAATCATCGGTGGCAGAGGTTTTATCCAGCTTCATGATATCAGCAGTATCGGCCATAACAGCAGTGGCATCAACAGCATTAGCTTCAGTGGCGGCGGTCGTCAATGTAATCATGGCGGCAGTTGTTTCAGCGGTGTCGGAAGTTGTAGCAATGGCTTTACTGCTGGTGTCCATCAACGCCATTGGAATCTTCGGATGATTTGTGGCACCCTTCTTGAGCACGTCATCGTATAATGCCCGAAGTTGGCTTAGTGTGGTTAACTCAGGAATGTCTATTCCTGTTGCCCCAAGTGAATCAAGCATTGTTTGCTTTGACGGGCGCAAATCCATATTGCTTTTTCGGTATGGTGTAGTTGGCCACGGTATACAATATATTTGGAGTTAATTTTTTTTAAATATCTTAAGATGCACCCGACACCTGAAAATTGTAATGATCAGTTCTTTATTGTTATGCTTTTATTTTTACAATGCCGGAAATTAAAAACTATCCTTAAGTTAGTTGCAGCTACTAAACATAACTGGCCGTTCTTATAAGTCGCATTCGTTTCGGTGAGTTGCCAGATCGCATGGACACTAGTGCCATCTCTGAGGTCATTACAATACAAATAATGTAAATGTACAATATACACGAACATGTGATATTTAATTTAACGATTTCTTTAAAATAACAACCACATAAGCTTCAAAATGTTTAAGATATGACATGTTTAAATTAGTCTGACAGCCTGTTTCTCTAAAATTAACAAATATATGTACATATACGTTCCTAACACTGCAGTACATTGAGAATGCATGATTTTGATAATACTATTGTGTCAAACGCGACCGACTGAATGAGTTCGACCCAAGTCTATACGTTCTGGAAATCGTAAATGTGAAAATGACGAAAGCTTTAGAATATTTTATAAAAAACCAATTCTGACACGTTTTTTATAAACGAAATATACGTGAGATGAGATAAGGCTTGTTTTTGAAGAATGGTCTGTGAATTAACATTTTTGTTTTGCTTTTAATACGTTTTTTAGTATTATGTATTTAAAGTGAAAAATTAGCATGCAGTTCCTCTATACAATTTGTCATTTAAAATTGGCTCATAATGTATTAAGTGCTAGTATGATTTCGTTATGCTAGTATGAACTCGTTAAGACCATTCTCAATTTTGCCATTTATGCTAACTTGATCCCAGTCCTTCATTATATATTTATGTTCAATAAATAATTTGTAATTTTTTTGAATATTTGGTTTCATTCAAAGGAAATAAAAATTAGTTAGGATATATAAGCACAAACTGCAAAAAAAGAGCCATAAAAGAAACTATTTTATTAAAAAGTAGAAGATATTACATTTTAGCACTTTAATAATTATTTAGCATTTTTTATCATTTTTCTTAAGTCAATTTAGCTGCAAAAAATTTTAGGATCTGGTCACACTGGTGCTTTCAATTGTTTATTTTATCATTTGAGAAATGGGCGTACCAGAAATAGTTGGAAGTGTCCTTTGTTTGGTGTTTTATGTGATTTGAAAGATAATATGTTACCAACTTATGAAGAAGTGATGAAATTTTATGAGTGAAGCCGTCATGGCTTAAAATATGAGCGATTTTTTCTTGAATGCAGATATATCGATGGATTTTTTGGTTGCCATTGGTTGTGATGGCACAAATGTAAATGTTGGCAAATCTGGAGGTATTATACCCAGCAAGAACACTCCCAGTCAAATGACCGGTCATTGGTGATGGCTTTAGGCATCTAAGTTTCTATCAGTTTGTTAAGGCCAATGTGGAAAAAGTGATGCAAACTTTTGTATACGTGTGATTTTGCATCTTTGTCTAACTAATTAAAAATATCTACTATGGAACATATATATCTGATCTGCTCACTCTACCGTATTTTTTTATCATTGAAGATGCATATGGTAGTCACGTCTGACTGATTTTGTATCTTTATCTCACTAATTAAAAATATCTACTATTGAACATATATATCTGACCTGCTTACTCTGCCATATTTTTACTTGGCATTGGTGATGCATGTGGTAGTCATGTCTGACTGATCACACCTGCCGAATTAACCGTCATTTCAAACTAGTCAGACCTGCATAATTAATGCATCACACTTGACTAATCACACGTGATGTATAAACAAGGCAAGCCTCACCCGTCCTACTTGCAGAGTATATCCGTCTGTTAAATTTAAAAACTTTTTTCATTTTATATATTTATTTTAAAAACAAAATACATACATATATAAAATCTTCTAAAAACTAATTACCAAACTTAAACAAAATATTTTGTATATAATAATAACATTAATATATATAATAATAACATTAATTATAACAATATAATAATAACATTAAAAATATTATAAAAAAAATTCATTACATATGTACATAGAAACAAACAAAAGAAATAAATCAAAAAAAAAAAAAATAATAAAAAATTTAAATCAATTGCAGTTCACTTTAACAAATTCATTTGCAATAAAAACGAATTGCAACTCATTCTACAAATTCATTGGAATTGGAAACGAATTGAAATTCATTTCAGACTAATACGTTTGAATTGATTCAAATTCCATTCAATTCTTTATTGTTGTAAAAAGAAATAATTCAAAATTTGGTAAAAAAAAAAGAATTTTTTAAGTTTACTATTTTTTTAAATATTTTTTCTGCTTAAGTCTATGATGACTGCGCTCTATGTATTTTCTCACGCTTTTTTCAAACTCCAATGGGCCTTGCTTTTGGAAGACTTCTGAAATTTGCAAAAGAGTTATATATAATAATAATATAACTACTTATGCATGCGTAAGTAAAATATGTGCACATACCTCTAAGAGTGTTGTCAAAAAGCTTAAGAGATGCTAAAGGTTTTTTGTCACATCTCCCATCCCAGTTGAATTTTTCTAGCAGGTTGTCCGTAAATATATTACGGATAACGCTGCTGACGTCGTCTGAAGTTCCTTTTAACTTGTGGATGTACATTATCTTCAAAATAATAGATATAGTTGTCAATGGTTAAAAATATTGCAATTAAAAGTATTGAAGTACATTTACCGTAGCTTGGGAGAAGTCTGCAGTGGCCAGCTTTTCTTCAAACTCTTTAAGGGCCTCAAGGGAGATTAAAGGAAGAATGCTGGCGACTTCGTCCATTTTTGGTTCAGTTAGTTCTCCCGTCATCCGGCATACCGATGCTTCTACTTTTTTTATTGATAATTTGCACTCCATTAACAATTTGGAGTGCGCCATCATCTCCGGTTTTGAAATAACCTATGGAAGAGGTTTGTTATATTTTAGAAAGCGATAAAAAGCAACATCAAAATTGTGAAATGCTTACGTTTTCAATTTTTTCAGCTATTTGCTGCTGATTGCGGACAATAGCCGCTTGCGCACCACTTAAAATGTCAAGATTTTTTATAATTGCTTGAATCTAAATGTAAAGACAAAATGCTGTGCTAATTAAAAATAAATTTTGGAATATAATAATACTTACGCCTTGCTCAATTTTTTCGAGCCGATTACCCAGCTCTTTTTGATCGTTTATAATAGTTTTAAGTGACACATTAGAATTTTCCTCTCCACTTAATTTATAACAGACCTTCTGTATTAATGGTTGGGCTGAAAAAATTTAAAAATTATATATATGTTTATATACAGTGGTGTATATACATATGTATACACATATATGTATTTATATGCTATTGTGTTTTACTCACCATTCGATTCCTCCGAACTTTCTTCCTCAAAAATATTCTGCGAGAGACTCATGTAATTATTAAAAAGAACTTATTGTTATTCTTATTATTATCATTATTATTATTATTATTCAAAAAAGGTTATTTGACTCCAATATAAAAATTCAAAATACATAGTGGTGTGGGACGATGATGGGCACATGGGTTGCATTTAAATGCAGGTGTTTCTGGTGTAACTAGTTATATTGACCAGGTTTATAATAAAAACACTGTTAATACAAAAAAAAATTTGCAAAAGATATACCAACAAATATAGTTAGTTAGTTAGTTATAGCTTTAGAAATTACTTAAACTAAAAATCAATAAAAAGTTAATATATGTTCAAAATAAGTTCCACTTGAATTTTGCAGAAAGCCTTGCAACTTAGATAATATAATTAGTTCGAATCCATGGAAATATTGTGTCAGCAGTTTAGCATATTTTTGGAAACTATTTTTGGCGTATAAATATGAAATTTATGTACAAAATATATTAAAATGTACCTAATGAGAAAACTCGTGAAAGAGATGATGTAGAATTGGAACCAAAAGAAATTTGTTTTCATGGGGAATACAAAAATATTTGAATTCTATATCATCTCTTCTTACGATAGTTGATTCCTCACTCAAATTACTTGCAGCAACTATGCCCAGGTTTAATGAAAGTATAGGCTGCTCGAAGAAATTTTCACATGTTGAAAAAACTTTACACAAAAATACTTCTGCTTCAGGTGAGCTAATTTGCTCAACTATTTTCACCGCACCTAAAGTTTTGCAATGAAAATAACTGTCGTTTGCTTTCTTACAACTTACTCTAAAATTTCCTAATTTGGAAGCTTTAGAGTAAACTGAAGTAAGGCCTTTACTTTCTTCGATCCTACGATATAGTTGTTGCAAAATTTGATTAGGCTTTTTAACGATTTTTTTATATACTGCATATAATTTTCAAATTTATACGCTGAAAAGGAATCTAGTGGTCCAAATTGTTTGCAGCACTCTGTTAAATGCAGTAACCCATGCACATTAAAACTTATTAACTCGTCACCATATAACAAACTGAAATGTTCAACAAAATCATCAATTAATTGTTGGATAACTGCGGTCTCTGTAATACACGAAATATTACTAGATAGAAGTCTTATACCGCTGTGTAGGAGTAGAAAATGATAATATTGATCACTACTGACACAATCTTTCAGAATGAAAATTCCCGTATATAGTAAAAACTGTCTAAATTCAGTAGCTTTCCAATTACTTATTTCATCTAAGTTTCGAGGCATTCTACAAAACTCAAATGGAACATATTCCATAACATAATTGAAATTTTCATTAATTTTTGTAATATTGCCTCTGTTAATTAAAAGTTTTAGTAATTTTTTAGTGACACCTAGATCAACCAAATGCATGCAGTCTAAAGGAAATTGAGAAACCATTCCAAAACCTGTTTCTTCTAAAATAGTTCTCTTCTCTCTAAAAGCTTCAGTATGGTGATAAGGATCACATCTAAAATCGAATGACATATCCGATCTTACATTGGCGGATTTTTTTAAAAAGCACACTCTTTTCTCTTTGTACAGTCCCTCCTGACTACATTTGGGACAACCATGCTTAGCATTATGAGAAACTACTCCCGTAATAAATGCTCTAGCTGGGGAATCACATGAGAATAACCGCACATCAAACCGCAAAGTTTTATTTGTTCCCAATTTAACACCGTTTTCTCTAAGGAGTTTTACCTCTGCGCAAAAGGCTGTCATAAAACTATCTAAATTTGTTGGCTTTTTAAAGCCCGAAAAACAGCCAATCATAAAAGGACTAGCATTGGGAATACCGACAACTGCTCCAAGAATTGGCCATAAAACTCTATTCGAACTTTTAAAAAGTTTTAGACCGTCGATACCTACATCAATTAAAATTTCGTCTCTCCCTTCTAAGTACCCACAGGTATCCGAAAGGAAATGTTTCTGGATACCTAGATAAATAAATTCTCCTACAGGAATTTTCGTAATACTAACACTCTTTTTATTGGACTTAAACAGTGTTTTGGACGATAACGGCAAATCTTTTACTCCCACCCTTTTCAATGTATGGAGTAAATCATCGAAGGCTGTTTGTGATATTTTATTCCTAACAGCCCATGATTTCAACTCCTTAATTTTTCTTCTGCAATCGGATTTTTCGAAAGTAGAAGATGTAGCACGCTGGTCAATATAATTGTTTACACCACACTCACCTTCGTTTAAATTGGACCCCTGCTCAGACGTGGACGCAACCGGCTCAGAATTAATTTCTTCCATGGTAGAAACACTTGGTATAGTTTCAAATGATGCACTTTTCACTTCACAATGTCTTTTAAACATTTCTACATTGGATTCAAATTTCCTTTTCTCTTTATAAATTAAATTTTGTATATATTTCTTTGACATTTTTTATTTATATATATATATATGTATGTATATACTTATCTTTTATACAACAAACTTTAATATTAAGTTGAATTTAAATTAATTTATTTATTATTATTATTTATTGATATTTAAATTTCTTTTTTAAAATTGCACATAACACGACAGTTGCTAGCAGCAAGCGTAAATTTTGTTATTCCCCAAAATATATTCATGTTGGTATATGCACAATATTTCTTTCACTCTAACATATATGTTAGAGTGGAACAACTAATGAATTTGTTGCATGTAAAAATCAGTGTTACCATTCATAAAAATTTTGCCTGTCCACACAAATTTTTGGAAAAATCGCCAAAACTTCTCAAAAACAGTTTTTGTATTATATAATTTTTGCATTACAGTTAATATGCAATCAAAAGCTCTTTTTTACTTTGAAATAATGTTCTACTTACACAGACATTATTTGTAAAACTTATGGTGGCTTAAATAACATTAGTTAATGCATACAAAAGTTTTCACAATTTTAAATATAAAAAAAAACTTTAATTCAAACCAAAATCAAGTAAATTAGTATTTAAATACGTGGGCAGTTAATAAATAAAAAATTTACGTTTGTTAAAAACTATAATAATATTTTAAGGTAGGTAATAAAATTTAACAATGGCTTCCGGGGGAAAGGTAGTGGGATCGCTGCCCGGGCAGCGTTATTGCAATTATTATTTTTTATTAAATAGTAAACTGACAATATAGTCTCTTCCAACTGTCTTTGGTTGGTGGCGGGGGCGGTGGAGGGGAAGAAGTTTGTATCAAAAATGTCACACAAAATTCTTGCAAACGTGTTAGTGTAAAAAATGTGTATGTATTAGTTTCGGTCACACATTTCTTGCAGGGAAAAAATATTGGGTAGACCCATGATACAATTATACAAGGTACTTGCACGACTACAACAAAATTGCAACACCACGAAACACACGCATTTTGTTGGTAGAAACAAACAGAATTTAGTCAAAAACAGATGTCTTTTGTTGTTAAAAATAACAATTACAGGGTAACTAAAGTACAATTGCAGACGCGGCATTCATGAATGATTATAGACATTCAATGTTGCCAATATGTGTGTAATATGCAGAGTGTGTAATTTCTACTCACATGTGTAGGCCTATAATTAGATTCATGTATAATCTGTGTGTAGTTCTACTTTGACTTCTATTTTTGTTTAATTTTGTTTTAATTTTAACCTACACAAAGGATGTGTAGTGTAATTTTCTTCAATGTGTAATTGGAGACACAGGCACATGCAAATTCATTGGCAACACTGTAATCATTTTATTCACACACATACACTAACATTTTTGCGGCTTCTAAACAAAGTTTTCAAGTTTCTGCATTGTATACATTAACAGGCTGGGCTTGTGCAAGTACCTTGTAGACCCTTACAGTGGATCATTTGTATGTTGCCCATGAATGAACTGCGATTCAGACACCTGTTTTGATATGTTGATGGCAGTACATCAGGACCACACACATTTTTGGGAAAAATTGGCAAGGCACTTGAAAACTGTGAACTCGAAGAAACGAACTCGTATAATTGCTGTTGACAGTTATAATCTTGATGCCATTTTACAGATGCATACAACTAGTTGACAAAAATAGTAGTCATTACTAGTGTTGTTATTCGAACAAAAATTATTCGAATATTCGAACAACTTCTTATAATTTTTGTTCGAACTAATAAAAATTTTCAATTTAATATAAAAAATTGTTCGAATTATTTTTGTCGAATATTCGAACAATTTCCTTAATTACTTTGTATAAAAAGTATTTAACAATTCATAGCTTTTTAATTTGTTAGCAATCGGGTGTTAAGTAATCATATTACTCCAAATTATAAATACTTGTTTAAATTTGTTTGTATATGTTTGCTAAAAGCATCTTTTGTTTTCTTGTTGGGAAAAGATAATGGGCCAATCCCACAATGTCGGCAACGTTCGACTTGGCGCACATTTACATTCAAAACAAACTTACCTAAAAAACAAATTTTAATATTTTGTTGTTGCTTCAAGTGTAAGTGTGCGACAAGTCGAACGTTGTAGACATCGTGCGGAAGGTCCAATGTCTCTTTAATGGAATTAAAAATCTAATTAATGAACGATGTCAAAAATCATGAAATGCTTTAATATTATTAATGAGCTTTCCTATCCAATACTAACTTTTTAAAACATGTTTTGTAATCAAAATATCACAAATAATCTCAAGTACTATGAAGTATTAGATGACATTTCTGAAGTAACTGATAATATTTTAGGTTTGTTCATTTACTAAAACTTTTTACGAATTTGTAACAATTGTTACTGGAAAGTGTTCAATAATTGCGTTCGTTTACTCAAAAGTTTTTAAAAATTTTTACTGAACTTTACTGCATTTTACTAAATTGCGTTCGTTTACCCAAAATACAGTAAATGAGAACACAAATTGAGAGAGTAAAGTGACAGTTCTTCACTGAGTGTTTTGCAAATTTTTACTGCAGAAATTTGTTGTAGTAAAGCTTAATAAGATAAAAACATATGACTCAAAAAGTAAACAAACAAAAATAAGCAAACGAAAAGTGTAAAAATTTTTGGGAAATTGTGAAACTTATTAAAAAGCAAATAATCTATAAAGAATGGTAATAATATTAATATGCATATTTTTTAATATCTTTTATTACTTTATTGTTAATTATGTTGTAATAAGTTGTCTGGTGATATTGTAAGTTGTTGTGATGTAGCTGCCCCGCTCGAGTCCGGTGCTAGTACGTATGGACACAATTTTATTTATCATTTAAGTGCATAGATGTATGCATGTACATACGTAACATTTTCATTAATTTTAGGTGGTGCAAGTGTTCAAAATAGTGTTGGCAGAAATAATGGTGTTATTTTAAGCACTATAATGTTATTAATGGAGTCATCATCTGAGAGCGAGGATGAAGATGAAATTTTAATTGGAATGTTGATAAATAACGAAGGTTATTATTACAATAGCTTACTTTTTAAGCCCAAAAGAGTACCCCGGAATTCCATAAAGAATTACTTTGAAGAGATAGTGCCATCATATACCAATGAGGAGTTTAGAAAGCATTTTAGAATATGTAGGCCTTTATATGAAAATTTAAGCAAACGATTTCGCCTGTCGGATATTTATCTAAGTCTTCGCCCTGATAAAAGACTATCGGAAAGTTTGCACGTTCTTGTGTTTTTGTGGTTCGCTGGTCATGAAGCCTGTAGTTTCAGCGATTTGTCGGATCGTTTCAATTTATCTCGATAGACGATATCTGTGACATTTTTCATTAGTTCTTTGAGCAAGGAAACAATAAAGTGGCCTACTGAAGCAGAAAAAAAAGAGTCTAGCAACTACTTCGAAAAAAGAAGTTTATTTAAGAAAGCTTTTGGTATGTACTTTATGTGCTTTAGTGTGAATAAGTAAAATAATAAAACTATGTGATCTATTGGATTGATGGAACACATATAGTTATTGATCCACCAGCTAAATCCAAAGATGAATATATAGACAGGAAAGGGAACGTATTAATTGTTTAAAAAAAAATTTTTAACATATTTGTAGGATATCCTGGGTCTTCCCACGATAGCTGGGTTCTGAAAAACTCACCTATTAATGAAAATTTACCATCACAGTGTGAGGGTAATAGATCTTATCGCGAAAAAAAACCAAACAGTTTTTTCACGGGAAACCTTGATTTTGGGTATTAAGAGTTTCTTGTGCAACAACTGTTCGCATTTTTCTACGATAAATTTTAATAATTATATTTTTTAATAATAGGAATGTTTCGCTTTACTATTTACTAATTTTATCTTTAGGTTACTATTTACTAGGAGATTCAGCTTACCCCTGCAACAAGTATTTAATTACTTCCTACATCTTAAAGCATGGTATCTTAAAGCAAAGATTTCGGCAGTTATATTACTGCAAGCTAAAAGGAATTAAGAAAATTTGTCACTTCGTGAGAGCATGTTGTGTATTACACAATATTGCTAACAATGATGATATAGAGTTTGTTGAAGAAAAAGTGAGGGAAGAAATCGACGAATTCCAAGGACATGAAGTTGCGAGGGGAAATTCTGTAAGGGATCCGATATGTCAACATATAACAATGAAGTGCTCCGAAAGGCATCATTAGTTAGTAAAACAAATTATTTCATTTCATTTCCATTTATTCATTATATTATATACTACTCAAGAGCTATATACATACAAGTTTAACATAATAAATAATAATGCATTTTTAACAAAGTTATATAACAACAATATAAAATTATTATACAAATTAAAATTAATATTACAAAAAGAAAAAAAATATTTGTATTGTATTAAAATCTGATTTTCTAAATTATTAACTAATCTTTCTAATAAATCAACTTTTTTTTTAATTCCTCCTTTCTCTGAGCTCTTTCCTCTTTTTTTTAAATTTTCTTCCAACATTTTTCTAATTTTTTCATCATTTTCCTCTTTTTTTCCATTGCATTAAAAATGATTTGTTCAAAAGACGACTTTCTTTTTTTGAAGGTGGATGGTTCTAAGCCTTTAATTAAAACAAAATAATTCAATTTAATAAAATTTCTTATTCGAATTAAAATTTGCAACCGTCTAACTCAAAAAGGTAGTTCTTTACAAATTTATTTTTTAACTTTATCAAGTTAATTGAAATTACAAAAAGGTGTTATTTTCATAGGTGAGTATAGAAATTTTTACATTATTAATTCAAAAAATAAAGTTTTGAGATGTGAACAAGTTGCAGTAAAATTTAAGGATGTGCTCGTATGTATGTATGTATACACATATGTATGAGCCCTTAATTATGGAAGTGTTCTAAGTCATATATAAATTTTGTCGATATATAGGGCAAAATATTTTGCCGCAATACCCCATCGTACAAAGGTTTTCACTAATTTGTACCCACATCTGTTTTTTGTTCTTCAAGTTGATGGACTTTCCAACCTTTGGCCGCAACTCTTTAATACGTGTTATCAGAAACTTTACAGCTGAATCGACCCACACGTTTATTTTTTCTTCTCCACCACTGATAGAAGCACTCGTGCTGGGCTCATCATTTGGGGTGAATATCACTTCATCGTAATCTTCGTCACCTATTAGCTGCGAAGCCACAGTTTCCCTATATTATACATCTGCAAATTTGTATAAATATCTAAATATTTTGAATGCAGACATTTTATAAGTATCTACATATGTACATACATACATATGTATGTAAGTATTTATAGGATGGTGAGCTGTGGCCCAAACCGTTTCATGAAACAAACACCATAAGCTTACTGCACTAAGCCGTTTTACTTACCTGCTTCTATGCTCTGAAAAGTTCCTGGGGAACATTTTATTTTATTTTTTAAAAACTTTTAACGAAATATTAAAATTACAATTTTATATAAACGACCTCGAGCTTAATAAAGTAAAAAGTCAAATAAATACAGTTGAAATAAAATTATACTTTGTTTTCACTTTTAATCTTGCTTATTTATTATATATGTAGTTACAGTTGCAAAACTGTAAATTATCTGGTTACTTTGCACTGCACTTGTTTTTAAAGTAACCAATAACATTAAGAAATAATCATGTAATTTTTAATCAATTAACCAGCAACACATTAGGGAGATCAAATAAAATGTAAAAAGAAATGAATTGCAAACATAACATTAAATAAATTATAAATTTATTATTATAATATTCGTGCTATAAAAATATTGTATCGAATTCCCATAACAAATAGAGTTGAATAATCAAAATTGTATGTATTTTTCAACACTATGTATATTTGCAGTCAGCTGTTTCATAAATCTTACTAAATTTTACTATTTTTCTATTCGCGTACTTTTATCTTCAACAACTCTTTTTGAGAGTAAATTTGAAAATTTTTTCAGTAACTTCTCATTTACTGCATTTTACTGCAAAAGTAAACGAACACACTTATTAACTCAAACATTTTGCAAGGAGAGGGCGTCAAAAGAGAGAAAAATTGAGAGACCAAAAAAAACCTTACAAATTATTATTAGTAAAATTTTTACTTGCAGGAATTATCCAACCACCTGTTGTGTGTTTTGTTTTAATTAATTAACTGTTTCAAAAAAATCTGAAAAAGGAAAACTGAAAATTGTGCATTTCTATGTTAAAAAAACGTGTATACGTATGTAAAAAGAAAAAATGTTTTCTTAATTTATTCTTTTTCTTTCATTAAGCCATATAAATTCAATTTTAACGTCAAAGAACTTTGTTTCTCATATATGACCAGAGATGGAAAGTGGCATTTTTGTATTTGTTAATGAATAAAATAAAAAAAATATGAAAAATTAATAAAAATAGTAATAATACATGAAACTATAATGCAAATTTCTAAAAAAATTTGCTATTTAAAATATTATCAAACAAAATACATCAGAAAAAGTACATTTGTATCATGATTTCCATCTATGGTTCTGATATGAATAAAATTTTCTTGCAAGTTTTTACAAGTAAAGCGTTCATTTAATTTCTCATATTTGGGAGAGTAATTTCCTAAATTTCTGAATTGCTCTCTCGTTGCAAGTTTCTGCTAAGAAAGTAAATGAACAGACCTTTTTTCAACCGATCTAAAAAATTTTATCAATAAACAGGCCTGTTCTGCAAATCACGACATGTCAAATCACGATGATTTCAAAAAATTAATGAAAGCTAAATCACTGCTTTGTAAATTGCACGATTTATAGCGTTGGAAGTTGGAAGAAAATATTCGATTATAAATTACAAAAAATTAAAATAGAATAAAACCCCACTATCAAGTCAGCTATTAGTAGCTTACTTCTGAAAGCACCGTGATTTTCAGAACAGGTCCGAAGTTAGAAACTGATTTAAATTATTTGTAAACATCAAAGAAAGGACTATACAAACTGTATATGATATTTAATGCTAATAATTTGAAAAAAAAAATTTCAATTTGTTTTTTTATTAAATGTAAAAAAAAGAATCGTCTACAAGCTAAAAAGTAGGACTATCTGCGGTTTTAAAATGACTATTTTAAAAGAAATCAATGACATAGTAAAAAATTTTTTTAAATGTGTATAAATACGTAAACTTTTTAACTAATTTCGTTTCGGTTTTAAACCCCGACCAAAAAAAGGGATGCTGCGAGTATAAGTTTGTAGTGTGTATCTGTTTGTCTGTACAAGTCCACATACAGACTAAGTAGCTAAAATCATTTTGATTTAGTTTTTTCTGTTTAAAAGGCGACTTTATCGCGAGTGTTCTTCGCTAAGAAAATCGGTCCAGCCGTTTAGAAGATAGCACATCTTTTCTTATATATTCTGTTCAATCTGTTTGTCTTTGACGCCGCGCGGTGGCTCAGAATCAATTTTCATCGGCCAAAACCTAAATTTTTTCTTGACACATATTCTAAAAAATTTTACGCCATTAGAAAGGAAACATCAAAACTAAGGTAGCCAAAAAATTTGGTCAAAATATTATAAGTAGTGGGCGTGGCATGCTGCCAAAAACAACAAATTTATGTTAACTTAAAAAAAACAAAATTTTCTCATATTTTATTTGAAATAAATTACAATTCCTCGAAAACTATTATCGATAAAGGGATGCGGTCTTTTTTGTTATGTTGGGTAAGCTGTTGTTTTTAAGAAATGATATAAACACACACATATACACTTTTGCACCCGCCACGACCCGCCTATGGAACACTTTTATTATTATTTTTTTAATGAAAATACTCAAAAATTATAAAAAAAAAATTTGTACCCAAATTGCTAGAAAATCTACCTTAGAAATCATGTAAATGCCATTCTACCTGAACAAAATAAAAATAACAATAGCAAACTTATTATTATATACATAACTTTGAATTAAAAAAATAGAGATTTATATTTAAAACCGAATACAGCACACTCCAAATAAACAATCATAAGTACAAATGGCATTTAGCAAAACGTATTATGTTGATAGTTTTCCTGTAATTTTGTATAGTTAATTGATTTTTGAATATTAGGTTAGGTAGACAGGTTGCTGGGAAGATATAGCTATAAACTCACGTTCATTTCGAAGGTCTTTTCATGCTTACCTGAAAGAAAATAAAGAAGGAGCTAGAGGGAGCGAGCGGAGGACTTAATTTTATTCGAAAATTGAGAATTTAAGTAGGTTACCTATATTAGATTTAAAAATTTTATATTGAGTATAGTATATAAGGATAATAATTTGGAAATAAAAATAAGTTTCATACAAATATTTGATTCTAAAAGATTGATAAATTTTTGCAAGTTTTACTTTATAGCTTTTTAGCAAACACGTTATTTTCATAGAAAATTAAACTTAAATCCTTACAGCAGTGAAACAGAATTGGACTTGCAAAAAAAGTATCTGCTTTTGTTAAAAATTTTAAAAAACGCTACAAGGAAGCTGATTGGGGTAAAAAGTAAATTCAATATGTGTTTTGCAAAATGATTACAAGGTGAACTTACTATCCAGATAACTTCTGAAACTACAAGTAAAAACATTGGAGGAAGATTACAAAAATCGCTAGATAAGTGTAGCGATAGATCTAAGAGGCGAAAACTGAAAAATATAAATGAGGAAGTCGGATGTGAAAACATGAAAGATAGTTTGCTTTGCCAATTGCGATCAAAAAAATAACTAACTGAAGCTAAGGGACTGCTACACGACAGAAGTAATACAGAACTGAATATGTAATATTTACAAGCAATATTATAGCCAAATGAAAATTATAATTTGCATTTACTATTATTTGAGTGAAATAAAGTATAAAAAATCAATATTTAATGAATGATATTAAAATAACGTGTTTCTAAAGTGTTTTTTTGTGCATTGTATAAAAAGAGGTCAAATATAAATATCTATGATATATCCATAGATTAACATTTCTTCAGGTACTAATATTTAGTTTTGAATTATGGTTAAAGTTTCTCATAAGCCCATCATAAAAAAAATCTAAAAGCCAGATTTTGCGAAAAATCCCTCATTATATAATACTTAGCGTAAGGGCTTTATGATACCTAATTATATTTTAAATATAAACAGGTAATTTGTGCTTTAAGTGATACTTAATTATTTTAAACTAGTTTTATGATTCTCATAAGTAGTGTTTAAGTAATTTTTTTTAATACAGTGTCTTGCAGATATTCATCTAGTAGAATCGGTTCAGTTATTTATGTCTGCACATGTCTTACATGCTTATATATATATTCAAATAACCAAGAGTCTATAAGCTATTTATGATTGAAAAAAACAAGGCTTATGTTTTCAATTTTCAAAAACTTGCTTTTTTGTTTTTATAAAAATGATTTAAGTTTCATTATAAGGCCTTTTTTCAACAAAAATAAAAAATAAAAAGTGCGCATTTCTAAGCAAAAAAATGTTCAAAGTTCTATCTATCCACGAAAAAAAATTAAGAAAAAATCTTCATTAGTTCAAATGTTACAGAGTTTTGGCCGATGAAAAACGTTTTTGAACTACTGTGCGCCGTAGCTCTCAAACGTATAGACCGATTTTAATTTGGTTTCTTTTGTTTGAAAGGTTACTTGTTCGTATACCTTCTAGTCTATATATTCATTTACTATTTTCTTTTTTGCTATTCTGTTACTTCAATAATATTAGTGGAACATAGGGCTCTTAACTTATGCTCCAGCGTCAACTGCGTCGGTGGGTTTTAAAATTTTAATTTTTTTATATTAATAAGAAAAACAAATAATTTCAATAACAAGCTTAGAAATTGTTATTTAAATTATTTGTTTTTCTTGTGTAATGAATTTTTGTTTGTTTGTTAATAAAAAAATTAAACTAATACACATGCGTGTCGTTTTTCAAACTTTTTTAAAATTATTCGAATACATTTTTTTGTTCTTTGTTCGTTCGAACAAAAATTCAAAATTATTCCTCTGTTCGAACAAGAAAAAAATCATGAAATTTCAATCGAACAAATATAAAACACGAATAATTAACAACATTAGTTATTACACATAATCTAGCCGATTTCAAATAAAATGTTTAACTAACCCCCGTTGTCACATGCCAGTAACTACTTGCAAGTATACACTACTATTTAAAGGGTCCGCCAGATAACTTTTTTTTTTGAAAATGCTATAAAAAAAAACTACTGAATATTTTCTCAAATTTCTTTTTTTATTTGAAAGTACAATCCTTCCGGTTAATAATGAAAACTAATTTCATTCAAAGGGCTGCCTCGGCTGGCCATGCAGTAGCCTACACGATCGGTCAAATTTTTAAGCACATTATCGATTGTGTACAGCTGTATTTCACCAATGGCTTCACGAATATTGTCCTCTAAAGCGTCAATTCTCTCTGGCTTGTTGGCGTAACACTTATCTTTGACGGCACCCCACAAATAATAGTCCAACCATGATACAATTATACAAGGTACTTGCACGACTACAACAAAATTGCAACACCAAGAAACACACGCATTTTGTTGGTAGAAACAAACAGAATTTAGTCAAAAACAGATGTCTTTTGTTGTTAAAAATAACAATTACAGGGTAACTAAAGTACAATTGCAGATGCGGCATTCATGAATAATTATAGTCATTCAGTGTTGAAAATATGTGTGTTATATACAGAGTGTGTAATTTCTACTCACATGTGTACGCCTATAATTAGATTCATGTATAATCTGTGTGTAATTCTACTTTGACTTATATTTTTATTTAATTTTGTTTTAATTTTAACCTACACAAAGGATGTGTAGTGTAATTTTCTTCAATGTGTAATTGGAGACACAGCCACATGCAAATTCATTGGCAACACTGTAATCATTTTATTCACACACATATACTAACATTTTTGCGGCTTCTAAACAAAATTTGACAATTTTCTGCATTGTATACATTAACAGGCTGGGATTGTGCAAGTACCTTGTATAATTGTATCATGAGTCCAACGGTGTCAAATCGCAGCTCCGAGGAGGCCAAACGACATCAGCTCTGCGGCTGATAATGCGATCTTCAAAAACAGGGCGCAAAACATCGAGTATAGCTTCAGCTGTGTGGCACGTATCGCCGTCCTGTTCAAACCAAATTTTACCAATATCCTCCTCTTCAATTTTTGTGAGCAAAAATTCGTTCAACATGGCCCGATAACGATGGTCATTGACTGTAACGTCCACTCCTTGCTCATTTTCGAAAAAAAATGGCCCAATTATGCCTCTGGACCAAAATCCGCACCAAACAGTGACTCGTTTTGGGTGCGTCGGCTTTTCAATGTATTCGTGCGAGTTTTCTGTGCCACAAATGCGACAATTTTGGTTGTTTACATACCCGCCAAGATCAAAATGAGCTTCATCTGAAAAGATGATTTTTTTTGGCAAAATCGGCATCTTCTGTAAGTCGATCGCAGGCCCACTTAGCGAAGCGAAAACGCATTGGATGGTCAGTTGGATTCAACTCCTGAACCAATTGGCCTTTGTATAGCGTCATACCAAGGCCTTTATGCAAAATTCGTCTCAATGATGTCTCCGAAATGTCCAATTGTTGAGAACGACAGTGAATAGATGTTGATGGCTCTTCACGCACAGTTTCTTTCACTTTTTTCACGAGATAACGAACATACGGAGCTGACGATGCTTCTCTTCTTCCAAAATCCGTACGCAATTTTCGCACACATTCTGAAACATTACCATGATTTTCAAAGTAATGTCGCAATATTTCCCAGCGTTGTTCAATCTTATACACAACCATATTCGTTCAGCGGAATGATAAAACTAATTATCTGTCAAATCAGACATGAGCTACGTGAAATAAGCACTAGTTGAAAAAAATTACGTTAGATGGCGGACCCTTTATTACTAAAGGAGTCTTTACATGGTAATACAATATATTACGAATGTCAAAAAATGCTGTAGATTATACAAAAAATTATCATGTAAAAGCAAAATGTATCGAGTAGGAGAGAATACGGATAGAAAATTTGACAAGCGGTCGGTAAATGTTTATTTTCTAAACCATTTTAGAAACTTAAGTATTCTCATCACACCAGAGGTGTATTTCAAAGTAAACATTGGCAGCACTAATGGTATATATTGAAGGTGTTGACACTTTTACAAAAACAAGCAAAAGAAACTCATGCAATTTTCATGTTGTTTTTGTGAACAACTGGTACAGCAAAACCAAACAAACAATAAATAAACTTAAAAAAAATTATATTTTGTAGTAATATTAAATTGAAATTATAAAATGTTTTCTCCAATATTTAGTTTTATTAGTACACACCTTTTTTTTGCAATTTTCCAATTATTGTTATTAAAGGCCGTGATACACTATCGTACAAAGTCGTGCGATCTACGAAAAAGTGCAACCCTGGTGTGATGAATTGTCTTTTGAAAATTTTTATAAACTCCATCATACCAGGGTTGTATTATTTCGTAGATCGTACGACATTCTGTGGCACGTCTTTGTATGACAGTGTATCACGGCCTTAACTCAACAGTTTAATATCTTTGCTCGCATTTTACTTATAGTATCAGTGTAAACATAAAAAATACCTAAAGCATACTCTTGTTCTCTTTTTTTAAACACGGAGAGAATTTCATATTTTGATCCTACAAAGTCGCAATAATTTGTATTACCATGTAAAGACCGCTTAACGAAAATCAGGTTAAAAAACACAAGCATTTTTTGAGGGGCCACACAGCACAGTGCATGGTAAAATTATACAAGGTATTTGCACGACTACAACAAAATTAATACACCAAAAAACACACGCATTTTGTTGTTAGAAACAAACGAATAATTGTCAGAAACAGATGTCTTTTGTTTTTAAAAATAACAATCACATGATAACTAAAGTACAATTGCAGACGCGGCATTCATGTATGATTATAGTCATTCAGTGTTGCCAATATGTGTGTAATACACAGTGTGTAATTTCTACTCTCATGTGTGGGCCATGTAATGAGATTCATGTATAATCTGTGTGTAATTATACTTTGGGTTCTATTTATATTTATTTTGGTTTTAATTTTAACCTACACAAAAGATGTGTAGTGCAATTTTCTTCAATGTGTAATTGGAGACACAGCCATATGCAAATTCAGTGGCAACACTGTAATCATTTTATTCACACAAATACACTAACATTTTTGCAGCTTGTAGACAAAGTTTGACAACTTTCTGCATTGTATACATAAACAGGCTGGGCTTGTGCATGTACCTTGCAGAATTTTACCATGACCCAGTCTAGTCTATACGAAGTCTGATAAAAAAATAATCGTTATTTTCAAATTTAGTGAGTTACGTATGTTCCATTTCCGCATTTTTTTTCTGTTATGTTGGCACACATGTCTGTTATATATGTTGACAATATCAGCCATTTTGGATTGTCAGTTTGTTTTTGACAGATTAAAAGGTTAGTCGTGTTTTGGTGTGCTCTTCGATTTTTTTTATAAATTTTGAGCAAAAACTACGTCGCATGGACATCGCTCAGGAGCTGTTGAACATCGTCAACGACGATCCAGATTTCCTCAAAACGGTCATAACTGGTGACGAATCATGGGTGTATGGCTATGAGATTGAAACCAAAGCCCAATCATCCCAATGGAAGCGTCCAGAAGACCCAAGACCGAAAGGTTTTGCTCACTGTTTTCTTCGACTGCAATGGCGTGGTGCATTATGAATTCTTGCCACAAGGTCGTACGGTCAATAAGAAATACTACCTTGAAGTTATGCGCCGTTTGCGCGAAACAATTCTTCTGAAACGCACAGAATCGTGGAAAAAACAATCATGGATTTTGCACCATGATAACGCACCAGCTCACACATCGATGCTTGTGCGTGAGTTTTTGGCCAAAAACAAAACCATTATCATGCCTCAACCACCGGACTTGGCCCCCACTGACTTTTTCCTCTAAGACACCGATGAAAGGAAAGCGTTTTGCTACGATTGAGGAGATAAAAGAAAAATCGAAACAGGAGCTGTTGGCGATACAAAATAGCGCGTTTCAGAAGTGTTTCGAGGATTGGTACAAACGCTGGCATAAGTGTATTATATCTAAGGGGGATTACTTTGAAGGGGACAAGATAGTTATTGATGAATAAATAAATACTTTTTGAAAACATTTAAAATAACGGTTATTTTTTATCAGACCTCGTATATGTACATATGTAAGTATGTTTTTAGTTATGTGTGTATGTATGTATATGCATTTTTGTAGTTTATTGAGAGAAATTACAGTTTGCTCTCATTTTGCCGAACTTTACTTACCATTTACACATGAAACTACGAGTAATTGCAAGAAAGTAGCAATGCAACCACATTTTTTCACTACCACACTCACATTGTTTTTAATTTCTACTCAGATTTCAACGAAATTTTCAAGAAAGTCATTTTTTGAAGTTTTCAGAAAGTAGAATGAAAAAAGGTTAACAGTGTTACCCACTTTAAAGATTTGTACAAATATACAGGATTGTGGCAAATAGTCAGTATGCTTATCTTATCTTATCTTAATATATATAAAAATCAAAAACACGTTTATTTTTTAGGGGTGAACTCTTCAATGCCCCAACAGATTTTCGCCTTCCACCCCACAAAATATTTGTAAAAGACCGGCGCGTGTTTTTATATATATTCTACCCTGGTAAATGCTACGCCCCTTTCAGAAATAATGATTTTAATAATATAAGTTAATCTATAATATAAAAATGAATCGCTGAATGTGTTGCTAAGCGCATATCTTGAGAACAGCTGGAACGATTTCGCCAATTCTTTTTTTATAATATTTCTTGAAGTACGAGGAGGGTTCTTACGGAGAGAAAATTTTAAAACTAGGACCAGGACCGCGATAGGGGGGAAATTTCAGCCCGTCTGAAACGTCCAAACCGAGTTTAATGAAATTTAGAACATAGATAGATCTGCGTCCAAAAAGTCACATAGGCCATGTACATTTTTAAAATTAGGATCAGGAGGGCGATAGGGGGAAATTTCTGTCCCTCCAAAAAGTTCAAACCGATTTTAATGAAGTTTAGATAGATTTCCATTTAAAAATTCGCATGGTCTATGTACATTTTTCGAACAAGGACCAGCAGGGCGAGGGGGGCGGGATTGCAGTCCCTCCGAAACATTCGAACTGATTTTAATGAAATTTAGAACATAGATAGATCTGCGTCTAAAAAGTTACATATGCTATGTACATTTTTAAAACTAGGATCAAGAGGGCAATAGAGGGAAATTTCCCCCCTCCGAAACCTTAAAAATCAAACAAATTACTGAAAATTAATTAAATATTTGTGTAATGTCTTTCCTTCAAATTTAGTTTAGTTGTTGGCGTAGTAACGCGTGCAGGGTACAGCTAGTTTTGTATAAATATTTAAAGAATTATAATATCTTATGTTCAAATATATTTGCAGAAAACAATTCATGCCTTTTTAAAATTATTTTATTATTAAAATATTAACAAAAATATTTATTCCCAACTTATTGCCCAATAAATTTGTGTAGGTGATGTTCGGGGTAACACTAATTAAGCAACTTTACGTTTCGCCGACATTTTTAAAATAAACTTTCACTTTCCTATGAAAACGGACAATAAATTTTCATGAGTCATTTAATTCTTAAAATTTTTATTCATAATACGTATACAGAAATTTCAAGAAAGTACTTTCATGTGTAAATGTAGCGTTACCGAAGAAGTAAAGAAACACACCTATTGTTTAATCCTTTTTTAATGGCATCACTAAAATCAACAATTTGCGAAAGATATTTTTCTACTTGTTCTTTTATCAAAAGTAAAAAAGAACCGTCTACAAGCTAAAAAGTGGGATTATCTGCTGTTTTTAAATGAATATTTTAAAAGAAATCAATGGCATATTAACAATTTTTGTAAATGTGTATAAAAGCGTAATTAAAATTATTTGTTTTTCTTGTGCAATGAATTACTTTTGTTTGCTAATAAAAAATTAAACTGATACACATGCGTGTCGTTTTTTGCAACTTTTTT
Organism: Nowickia ferox; assembly: GCA_936439885.1. Taxonomy (NCBI): domain Eukaryota; kingdom Metazoa; phylum Arthropoda; class Insecta; order Diptera; family Tachinidae; genus Nowickia; species Nowickia ferox. The sequence goes on from OW387027.1 coordinate 37,098,554, forward strand.
AAAATTGTTTGCACGCTTGATGAAAATATTTTTTTTTCAGTCAATAAAGAAATTTAATGAATCAAAGGAAAAAGTTGTTAACTGAAATTTTATTTATGAATGTCACATTTTTCAATCACTTTTTGTTTGTTTTTGCTTGGCTGCGATTAACACTAAATGTGTTTGGGATGAATCGAACCGGCAACCTCTTGACTAATAAAATAACGTACTTACCACCCAGCCAAGGAGCAAATTGTTTATGTGTAGCAAATAATTGATACACGCAAAACATGATTACTATGTTTCTTCTACATTTGCGTTTTGCGTTATAATATAATTTAAAAATAACTTTGTTGAGTAAAAAACCAGCCACGACGTTTTTCGGCTTCTTGTCGGCATTTACACTTATACAACACGAGCAATCAAAATAAATAAAATTGGGCCAATCAACAAGCAAGATAACACCAACACAAACAAATTAAATTAAATTATTTTTTAAAATGCGCCGTACATATTGTTTAATATTGTATTAAATTAATGACAAATATTATTGAAATTAAAATTTATTTTTAATAACGTGGTTTTATTGAACATAATTCTTGTATATTTTTTTCTGTGTACAAGACAAGTAAAAATTCTTGTCTGTCTATTTACATTGAAAACAAAAACAAAGCACTCAAGTATGTTTTTTTTTAATATAAATAGACAGACGAGAATTTATACAAGTTTTCCATAAACTGGCAGTAAACCTCGTAAATAAACATTATACATATCGCTCATTTACTCAAACAACGTCATAACTCAAAAAAACAATTTTGCTAGAAAACGATTTTAAATTTTCCAATTTACACACGACTTAATCGAAAAAGTAAATTAAATTTTTCTCTCAAGAATTTAGTAAGTCCTCTTTTACATTTGAGACATTTCTTGCCGGACATTTTTTCAATTCTCTTTTGTTCTTGCCCGAAGCTTTTACATATTGGAAATTAATAGACAGAAATTTTGTAGTTTGTTTACTTCTTTTTCGCGATTGCTACTCATACACATGCACATAAATACCATATGCCTTGATAATACACATCAAGCATACATAGATTCGCTGAAATGAGAAAAATCATATGAAGCAACAAGAATAAATTGCGAAAAGTAGAAAAGAGAAACAAAAAAATGTCCAGTACAGAGAGTCGTGTACTACACACTCTGCATCTTCGCCCCTTCTTCTACAAACTTCGTCTGTCTGTCTTTCCAAAGCATATTTATATAAAGTATATGCAGGTCTACAACAACTAAGAAAGTACAAAAACAACAGGCGATTTGTTTGTGTAAGAATAATGGATGAATGTCAAAAACAGATGAATACATCCAGACCTGGGCAAATCGCATTACTTTTGCATAAGCACTGATTAAAAAACAAAAATTTTAGTGCAAATTTAAATTTGATGCTTGTAGTGCACTAATTTTTGCACTTAAATTAAATCTCTTAAGCGGCCCATCCATTATACAATGTTATATACATATTATTGTAATTTTGCCCTATACTATGCAATAAATAGCACAATATTTGTAAAGAAAATATTGTCCAATTTTCCTGTACAAATATATTGCAACTGGGTGGGCCGCTTTAAAAGTAATGGATTAATATTGCATTAGCAGCTAATTGCATGGCGAAAAATGCACTGATTTTGTATTGCCATTAAGCACATCATGAAGTAGTGCAATATTATTGCATCAAATATTGTACACAGTAATATTGAATAAAACGTTAACCTATTTTATCAGATAGCACAAATAATAAAATAAAAAATACAGTAAAGTTCATTGAGGGCACCTTTATAAGTACGTATGTACATACAAATTAACGCATAGTAAAACTGTCAATATAAATACAAACTAGATTTCAGAACCAATTGAAAAAAATTAAAAAGTTTCATACTTCATGTACGTTGCATCTTGAGCTTATATGAAAAACCGTGCAATTGACAAAAGATCAGAACTTAGGTTTTCGTTTATTGTAAAGTTATATCTTAAAAAATGGTGATTTTATAAACTAAAAATACTACAGCTTGGAACAATTTCATCAAGTTTTGTCTTTCTCTCGAACAAAATATAAAAACCGTAGTGATATGATTTTTCGTCCTGAGTGACGATATGTACATAGGAAAATATCTACACATTTGCGTTGTATTTTGCACTATAATGCAATAATACTCTTCATAATGTATGTATTTTTTAATAATGAACTAAAAGTAACAATCCAATATTCATGCATTACTTTGAAGGGATTTTAGTTTAATGCAAAAAAAATTGCACTAATATTATCACAGTTAGTGCGAATATAATAAATTTGCATTTGCATTGATTTGGTTTAGTGTGGGAAAATGGTCAATGCATTTGCTTATTTAATGCAATAGTCCCAGATCTGCATACAACAAAAAGGAAATGTATGGATAGACAAAACCATTTATTAATTGATAAGCCTTTAATATGTGAAATAAGTATAATAAAAGATACATATGTAATTTAATAAATAAATATAATTATTTTTAAATGTTTTTGTAAAACATTTTTTAAGTAAAAATTATTTTAAACTTTTTCAAATACGTTTTCAATATACATAATTGTGTATAACAAAGCAAAACAAAACAAAATGGCGTACGAAAATCGTAAACTTTTGACATTCAGGCATTCACACTACACGAGAAAAAAATTAATCACCTGAGTACTTGCATATACTTTATATAAATTTACTTTGTGTCTTTCAATTTCCCAAATGTAAAAGGGCACTAAGCACTGTATGCAGCGATGCCAACTATTTATAACGCAAACGCGCTATTCCCCTTCTCAAAACGCGCTAGAACGCGCTAAGTTACAGCATTGTTAACTATTTGTAGTCAAAACGCGCTAGTTTCCTATGCGCTAAATTAAATTTTAATAAAAGTCGATGTATGTATGTATGTATTAGTAAATACAATTGATTTTTTTAGTAACTCTTTTTCAGATTTTATAATATTGTTTCTTCGAAACTATATCTTAAATAACTAAAATCATTTAATATAGAACCAGAATCGCCTTCCAAATAATCGAAATCTTTAGTTCTTATTGTAATTTTATTTTTCAAATTTTGTAACAACTTATATAAATTGTCGGATAGTTTTACGATTCAAATGCTTTTTGTACTTCAGCTGGAATAGATGTTTAATAAGTTATATAAATTTTTTTGGTGACGTGTACTAGTATATATTTTTAGTTGTGAAATTTCAAAATATTTGAAATTTACAGTATAAAAATTTGTTTTTAATTCTAACTATCTCACCGTCAAGCAAATTTTATTTGCGACAGCTGAATCATTAACCAATTTAAAAAACTTTATCAGAGTTTTGGACACTAAAAAGTTGTTAAATTCATACTAAAAAAAAAGTTAAAAAAAATATTGAACTGACTTTATCCAAAACACGCTAAGACGAAAAAAAGCGCGTTTGCCATAGTTAAAACGCGCTGAATTGGCATCGCTTACGGTATGTGTATGAAATTTTTACACCATGGCGGTATTCGATGTTTGATGCAAATTTTTTAAATTTTGGATTTTAAAGAAAAGATACGATATTTTGCATTTGCACTAACGCACGAAAATTTGCGCCAAACATCGAATACCGCCAATATGAAGAACGATATGTGGATCAATTTTGCATCATCAACACCAAAGTAAATTTATATAAAGTATATGCAAGTACTCAGGTGATTAATTTTTTTCTCGTGTAGTGTGAATGCCTGAATGTCAATAGTTGTTTACAATTTTCGTACGCCATTTTGTTTTGTTTTGCTTTGTTATACACAATTGTGTATACTGAAAACGTATGTGAAAAAGTTTAAATAAATTTTTACTTAAAAAATGTGTTAAAAAACATTTAAAAATAATTATATTTAATTATTAAAGTACATATGTATTCTTTATTATACTTATTTCACATATTAAAGGTTTATCAATTAATAAATTTACTTTGGTTTTGTCTATCCATACATTTTCTTTTTGTTGTATGCAGATCTGGGACTATTGCATTAAATAAGCAAATGCATTGACCATTTTCCCACAATAAACCAAATCAATGCAAATGCAAATTTATTACATTAGCACTAGCTTTAATAATATTAGTGCAATTTTTCTTGCATATTACTAAAATCCCTTCAAAGTAATTTATCAACATTGCAGTGTTATTTTTAGTGCACTATTTTTTGCACCACTAAACACATTATGAAAAGTATTATTGCATTATCAGTGAAACATATAGTGCAAAATACAACGTAAATGTGTACATACATAAAAACATACGTACATACATAAATATGTAAATTTTTTCCTCTGTACATATTATCATCCAAGACGAAAAATCATATCTACGTTTTTTATAATTTTTCGAGAGAAAGACAAGATGAAATTGTTGCAAGCGGTAGAATTTTTCGTTTATAAAATCACCATTTTTTAAGATATAACTTTACAATAAACGAAAACCTAATTTCTGATCTTTTGTCAATTGCACGGTTTTTCAAATAAGCTCGAGATGCAACGTACTTCCCTACAAGAAAACTACTAGTCAATTGACTAGTCATTTGACTAGTAGCGATCACCGAAACTGTGGTCACAGTCCCCAGTTAGTTTATTAAGGGCTTGGTGAAAAAAATGACCAAAACATTTGTGTACGTGTGATTTTTTATCTCTCTCTTACTTATTAATTTCACTCAATTAAAACACATATATCTGAACTGCTTACTCTGCTTCTTTTTTGCCAGTCACTGATTACATAAGCATTGGTAAACTATGACTAGTCAATGTTTACATAGAAACTTGTCAACTATTACTAATCAATGCTTACATAAAAACTGGTAAAATGTAACTTTTAAATAAATAAACATAATTTTTAGGTTTTTTAATTGTTTTTTATTATACGAAAATAAATAAATAAGTAATATACATTTATATATACAATCCAAAATACAAAATAACCTAGGTGGTACCACTCTAGTCTTCTTCACGCTTTTTCCCAGATCCAACACACCTTTCTTTTAGTAAATATCTAAAATTGTAAAACAGAAATACATAAATGTATAAATTACATTAAACTTTTCAATTTATGCAGTATTACTGTTACTTAACTTTCTTAGCACTTGTATAAATTTTAATTTCACAGGCCGAACGAATTGTATATTTTACAATAAAATGCGATGTCTTAAAAGTTTTGGTATATGCACATTATATGTTTCACTCTAACATACATGTTAGAGAGGAACAAATATAATTTATAAATGTATCGGTCATTACTACCGGTCAATTGACTGGCACTCTTTTAAATTCAATGGAAAATTATTGCAAATGTGTTAATGAAAAAATTTCGTTTGTGTTAGTTTCGGTCATTCATTTCTTGTTGGGCTTTCTCCTGATTTTTGTTAAGCTGTCTTTACATGGCAATACGAAGTATTATGACTTTGTAGGATCAAAATATTATGAAATTTTATCCGTTTTTAAAAAAAGAGAACAAGCGTATGCTTTAGGTATTTTTTATGTTTACACTGATACTATAAGTAAAATGCTAGCAAAGATATTAAACTGTTGAGTTAAGGCCGTGATACACTATCATACAAAGTCGTGCCACAGAATGTCGTGCGATCTACGAAAAAATACAACCCTGGTATGATGGAGTTTATGAAAATTTTCAAAAGACAATTCATCACACCAGGAAAATTGCAAAAAAAGATGTGTACTAATAAAACTAAATATTGGAGAAAACATTTTATAATTTCAATGTAATTTTACTACAAAATATAATTATTTTCAAGTTTATTTATTGTTTGTTTGGTTTTGCTGTACCAGTTGTTCACAAAAACAACATGAAAATTGCATGAGTTTCTTTTGCTTGTTTTTGTAAAAGTGTCAACACCTTCAATATATACCATTAGTGCTGCCAATGTTTACTTTGAAATACACCTCTGGTGTGATGAGAATACTTAAGTTTCTAAAATGGTTTAGAAAATAAACATTTACCGACTGCTTGTCAAATTTTCTATCCGTATGCTCTCATACTCGATACATTTTGCTTTTACATGATAAGATTTTGCATAATCTACAGCATTTTTTGACATGTCGTAATACATGGTATTACCATGTAAAGACACCTTTAGTAATAAAGGGTCCGCCATCTAACGTTTTTTTTTCAACTAGTGCTTATTTCGTGAATGGTAACACTTAGCTCATGTCCGATTTGACGCTGAACGAATATGGTTGTGTATAAGCTTGAACACCGCTGGGAAATATTGCGACATTACTTTAAAAATCATGGTAATGTTTCAGGATGTGTGCGAAAATTGAGTGCGGATTTTGGAAGAAGAGAAGCACCGTCAGCTCCGTATGTTCGTTATCTCGTGAAAAAAGTGAAAGAAACTGTGCGTGAAGAGCCATCAACATCAATTCACTGTCGTTCTCAACAATTGGACATTTCGGAGACATCATTGAGACGAATTTTGCATAAAGGCCTTGGTATGACGCTATACAAAGGCCAATTGGTTCAGGAGTTGAAGTCAACTGACCATCCAATGCGTTTTCGCTTCGCCAAGTGGGCCTGCGATCGACTTACAGAAGATGCCGTCATTTTAAACCCGCAGATAGTCCTACTTTTTAGCTTGTAGACGATTCTTTTTTTACATTTAATAAAAAAACAAATTGAAATTTTTTTTTTCAAATTGTTAGCATTAAATATCATATACAGTTTGTGTAGTCCTTTCTTTGATGTTTACAAATAATTTAAATCAGTTTCTAACTATCGGGCCTGTTCTGAAAATCACGGTGCTTTCAGAAGTAAACTACTAATAGCTGACTTGATAGTGGGTTTTTATTGTATTTTAAGTTTTTGTCATTTATAATCGAATATTTTCTTGCAACTCCCAACGCTATAAATCGTGCAATTTACAAAAGCAGTGATTTAGCTTTCATTAGTTTTTTGAAATCACCGTGATTTGACATGTCGTGATTTGCAGAACAGGCCTGTTTATTGATACAATTTTTTAGATCGGTTGAAAAAAGGTCTGTTCATTTACTTTCTTAGCAGAAACTTGCAACGAGAGAGCAATTTAGAAATTACTCTCCCAAATATAAGAAATTAAATGAACGCTTTACTTGTAAAAACTTGCAAGAAAATTTTATTCATATCAGAACCATAGATGGAAATCATGATACAAATGTACTTTTTCTGATGTATTTTGTTTGATAATATTTTAAATAGCAAATTTTTTTTAGAAATTTACATTTAATATAAAGTTCTTTACACAGTTTCATGTATTATTACTATTTTTATGCATTTTTCATATTTTTTTATTTTATTCATTAACAAATACAAAAATGCCACTTTCCATCTCTGGTCATATATGAGAAACAAACAAAGTTCTTTGACATTAAAATTGAATTTATGTGGCTTAATGAAAGAAAAAGAATAAATTAAGAAAACATTTTTTCTTTTTACATACGTATACACGTTTTTTTTAACATAGAAATGCACATTTTTCAGTTTTCCTTTTTCAGGTATTTTTGAAACAATTAATTTGAAAACAAAACACACAACAGGTGGTTGGATAATTCCTGCAAGTAAAAATTTTACTAATAATAATTTGTAAAATTTTTTTGGTCTCTCAATTTTTCTCTCTTTTGACGCCCTCTCCTTGCTGAGTTAATGAACACTTTCCAGTAACAATTGTTACAAATTCGTAAAAAGTTTTAGTAAATGAACAAACCTAAAATATTATCAGTTACTTCAGAAATGTCATCTAATACTTCATAGTACTTGAGATTATTTGTGATATTTTGATTACAAAACATGTTTTAAAAAGTTAGTATTGTATACATAGGGTCTACACCTAACATAATATGTAAGATGAGATCGTCAAATTCAATCGCAGAGCGAGTTATGTTACGTGTAGACTTCATATTAGTGTTATCTCAATCTTATAAGATTTTTTATGAGAGAGTTGTTATAAGAAATCCCATAACAACAATCTTATGAGATGAATTGTCAAAAAACACACGTACATGAAAATAAATTCGTATGCATGTGTGAGTGTTTCTTAAAATAAATGAAAAACAATGTTTTGGACAATATTTCTGGGATTTTATATGTTCAAATGTGTTAAATTTAATTTGTGAATTAAAGTTTGTGCGAAAAAGTGAAAACAAAATATATAATTATACAAAAATAATACATGTTAACTCGATAAGAATTTGCATAAAATGAAATGTTATAAGAAAAGTAGAATTACGTTGTCCTGTTGTATGAGATGAAGAGAAATATCGGCATTTTATTTTTGTTATTCTGCCGACGTTCTCTCACATATTATGTCAGAGTTAATCGCAGTTGTAGACGCTATGATAGGAAAGCTCATTAATAATTATTGTAAGCTAAGAGTTAAATGCATGTGTTCAGTTTGAGGGTTGCAAAAGAACTAAATAAATGTTTTTATTAATTTTCTCATTTACTACACAAATACAAATGCATCAGTAGTGATGCACAAATAGAATGGTTATTCGGTTCACAACACGTTCCCTTAATAAGCATTCAATCAAATATTTTTAAATCAATACATTAATTATTTCAAATAAAGTTAAGAATTTGCAGTGAAACATATACAAATTAATTTTATATCAAACCAAATTCCTGCACAAAAAACTTGTGTTTGTCAGCTGGGACGCCCTTCGTAAAAATTTCGGCCAACATATTATTGGTTTCCAAATATTTTAGTTTGACTTCCTCACTTTCCAGTTTTTCTCTTATAAATTTGATCCGTATGTCTACATGTTTTGTTCTGGATGAGTAGGAATTATTCTGTGCAATTTGAAAAGCGTTTTTATTATCGCAATATAATATCATTGACTTGCTCGTTTTTTTTAGTTAAGTCATACTCCAGTCGGCGAAGCCATATCGATTCTTGGATTGCTGACACCATTGACATGAACTCAGCTTCTGTTGACGAAAGTGCTACTGAGCGTTGTCTTTTAGAGTTCCGTGAAATTGCCGCACCATGCATTGTAAAGATGTAGCCAGTTGTAGACCGTCTGTCATCAATGTTGCCTGCCCAATCGGCATCACAGTATCCAACCACACCTTCAGATTCTTTTTTGTAGATCAGTCCTTTATTTATAGTACCTTTTAGGTACCTCATTACTCTTTTGACTGCCAGCCAGTGTGCCTTCCCTGGATTTGTGTTGAAGCGACTGAGTGAATTTACGATATAACAAATATCTGGTCTTGAATTCTGCGCTGCGTACAGCAAACAACCCACAGCTTCCATATAAGGAATATTTTTCATTTCCATTTCTTCTGCTTTTGTTTTTGGACACATTTCAACTGAAAGTTTCTGGTTGATATCTACTGGTGAGTTTACCGGATTACATTCATCCATTAAAAATCTTTTGAGTACATTTGCAATATACTGTGATTGATCTATTTTCAAGGTACCAGCAGACTTCTGAATTCTCATACCTGGAACTGATGATGCTTCTCCCAAATTTGACAGTTTAGCCTTAAGTTTATTTATTGTCGTCATATTATTCAAAAACACCAATACGTCATCTACATACATATATGGCCACGTACAAAATTTGATTATTGTCAATTTTGAAATAAACGCATTGATCAGTTTCACTTCTTTTCAGACCAAACTGTAGAAGAATCTTGTTTAAGGTTTTATTCCAAACACGGCTGGATTGTTTAAGTCCGTAAAGAGCTTTTTTCAATATACAAACACGGTTACTTCCATCATTGTAACCATCAGGTTGGTCCATGCAAATTTCGTCCTGGAGATCTCCATTCAGAAATGCGGTAACTACATCAAGCTGGTGTACGTGTAATTCAAGTTTAACAGCTAAAGCCAGCAAAAACCTAATTGATGAGTAGCGAACTACTGGTGCGAAAGTTTCATCATAGTCAACACCCTTTTGCTGACTATAGCCTCGTACAACCAATCTGGCCTTATGTCGAATTTTACTACCATTTGCATCATATTTTGTTTTGAACACCCATCTGCATTTGATTGGCTCTTTTTCAAGGGGTAGTTCTGATAACGTCCATGTAGGAGTTTATTTCATCATCCATAGCTGCACGCCATTCAGAGGCTTCTTCACAATTCAAGGCTTCTTCAATGTTGCACAAAAATTGTATTCATGTAAATATTTTTCAACTAATCGCTCAGATCTTCGAACTTCAACTCGTTCATTAGAATTATCTTCCTGATTGTATTCTGTAACGGCATCTTCAAACGTTAAGCTTTCCTCTGATTTGACATCATATTCCACCGTAAGACTGTCAGTTGATTCGTTGTTTTCATCATCAATTAATTGTTCTTGTTTGACTTCAGTTGACACATCACATACGTTATTAGATGGCAATTCACTTATTAAATGCCTCTCTGAATTGACATTTTCATCAATATCAACTACAAGATTCGGAACGCTATTAGTAAAATTTTGTTCATTGTTACATACCTGATCCTCCATGAAAACAACATCACGGCTAATGATTATTTTCTTTGCAGATGGGTCATACAATCTGTACGCCTTTGCATGGGTACAGTACCCGACGAAAATACAAGGAAAAGACTTTGCTTGAAATTTTGAACGCTTCACTTTCGGAGTATGCACAAAAGCCTTACAACCAAAAACTCGAATACGATTTAGACATGGTTTTCTAGCAGACCATATCTCCTCTGGACAAATACTATTTTCTCGGCATGGTATTCTATTTAGTAAATAGGCTGCTGTCACTGCTGCTTCGGCCCAAAATTTTTCATCGACCCCAGAATCTAATATCATGCCTCTAATACGGTCAGTTAAGGTGCGGTTTAGCCGTTCCGCCACACCGTTCTGCTCCGGTGTATATGGAGCTGTTTTTTGATGAATTATTCCATTCTCTTAGGAATTTCTGGAACACATTGTTTGTATATTCAGTGCCATTGTCTGATCGCAAAATTTTAATTGTTTTTGAACACTGATTTTCAGCCATATTTTTAAACTTTTTGAACTCTGCGAATACCTCAGTCTTGCTCACAATCGGTGATAAAATACCCTTCGTGAATAGTCATCTATAAATGTTAAAATGAACCGCGAACCAGAAAACGATTTTATTTTAAAAGGCCCCATCACATCGGAGTGTACAATTTCTAATATTTCATTTGCACGATGACCATCTTCTTTGAATGATGTTTTCACTTGCTTTCCTCTAACACAAATTTCACACTGATTAATATTCAATTTAAAATTGAAATCGTGATCGTCTTTTATTTTCTTTAAGTTGTGATTGCAAATATGACCAAGGCGTCTATGCCAGAGCTGGGCATCATTTTTTATCATCAAAGCTTTTTGTGTTGGTTTCTTAGAAACGCAATCCAATTTATATAAATTATTATATAAACTCGCTGTTGCCATAAGTTCATTATTAACATCAAAAATTTTGCAATTGTTGTGCTCAAATATTACTCTCTTTCGATTTGCCGTTAGTTGTCGAACTGACAACAAATTTGCACATAGTTGCGGCACATATTCAACATTTTTTATAATAGTTCTTGTTTCGCCTTCATCAGTTGATAAAAATACACTCACATCACCAACACACTCAACTTTAAACTTGTTGTTGTTCGCCACAGTAACTTCTTTGCCCTGTCTTTCTTTAACATTCTCAAGTATAGTCTTTGTTTTCGACATGTGTGTTGTTGCGTCTGAGTCAATATACCATTCATCAGCGCAGTCGTCATTCGAAGTAAACAACGATGATAACAGAATTCTCTCGTTCGACTTTTTTACTTGCTGCTTGAATCCGTTATTATTGGAATTTTTATTTTGCATGCCCGGACAGTTTTTTATAAAATGACCTTCTTTTTTACAACCATGACACTTGAATTTTTTGGATTTCAATTTCTTGTGCAATACAAAAGCATTTTCTTCAGTTTTTACAGGATTATCGAATTTGACATCTTGCAAAAGCAAGTTCTTTACCATGTCCACACTCAATTTTGTTTTAGTGTTCTACAGCTAAAACAAGCGAACGGAAATCTTCTGGCAAACCTGCCAACATTAGAGATGCAACTAGCTCGTCATCAATATTCAATCCGGTATCTTTAACTTTTAGAGAGGTCATCACCATTTTGTTTACATACTCTTCCATAGAGTCAAAATCGACCAACTTTAATTGCACCAACTGCTTCAATAACTCTACTTTTCTAGTCAAGCCAGTGTCTTCAAACGCATGTAATAACGCTTGCCACGCTTCCTTTGCTGTTACACAAGTAGCTATGTGAGCAAAATTATTTGGTTCCACCATTAATGTGAACTCCGCCAGAGCAATTTCGTTCTTATCCTTATCAGCGACAGTGGGTGCCTCCTTTAAACCCTCTTCTACAATTTTCCAGAATTGCTTCAATACCAAAATTTTCGCGACCACGCAATTTTTCAAATGGAAAAGAAAAACTTGTCGCCATTTTTCTAATCGTTTCACACACTTATTAAAGCAATTTGTTTCTTTTAATTGTAAAAAATTAACTCTATACTTTAAATGTGACAAAGGCCCATAACCTATTGTAAACTAAGAGTTAAATGCATGTGTTCAGTTTGAGGGTTGCAAAAGAACTAAATAAATGTTTTTATTAATTTTCTCATTTACTACACAAATACAAATGCATCAATAGTGATGCACAAATAGAATGGTTATTCGGTTCACAACAATAATATTAAAGCATTTCATGATTTTTGACATCGTTCATTAAGTAGATTTTTAATTCCATTAAAGAGACATTTGGACCTTCCGCACGATGTCTACAACGTTCGACTTGCCGCACACTTACACTTGAAGCAACAACAAAATATTAAAATTTGTTTTTTATGTAAGTTTGTTTTGAATGTAAGTGTGCGCCAAGTCGAACGTTGCCGACATTGTGGGATTGGCCCATTATCTAACAAATTAAAAAGTTATGAAGTGTTAAATACTTTTTATACAAAGTAATTAAGGAAATTGTTCGAATATTCGACAAAAATAATTCGAACAATTTTTTATATTAAATTGAACATTTTTATTCGTTCGAACAAAAATGATAAGAAGTTGTTCGAATATTTGAATAATTTTTGTTCGAATAACAACACTAGTAATGACTACTATTTTTGTCAACTAGTTGTATGCATCTGTTTTGAAGTTCCGTTTCAGGCGCAAATGGATGTTGGTGAAAGTAACCGGCTGGTTTAGAATAATGAATCCGAATCCACTTCTATAAAGAAGCTGAATATGTCTGTTAAAGTACATTTTGAAGTAGTTTTCTATATCGAGCCATAACCGCCAAAAAAGCTTAACGGACACATTTTTTGGACCTCGTTAGTTTTGACGAAAATTGACTATTTACGATCGCAATTTATCGATTTTGCTCATAAACTTAAGTTCGAAAATTATGTGGCTTAAGCTTTTTTGGCGGCTATGGCGCGATATATTTATTTCTTATGCATGTAAAGAAGTTTACTTATTTTTTTCAGTGGCTGAGTGAATACATGCCTTTTCGATGATATACTTTTACAGCCCTATGCATAACGAAAAACTAGCAAATTGAAAATGGTCCTAATAAATTTTGCCACTTATGCTAACTTCATGCTAGTTTTTCATTATGCATAAGGACCGCTAATGTTTTCAATGCTATTTTTATTTTTTATCATAATTATCCAAAACTAATTAATTTTTTAAAATTTTTATTACATACATTCATGTGTGGATATATTTATTTATTTTTAGCTTGTAATAAAAATAAGGAGAGCAGTGAGCAATAGTAATATTATGTGCAAAGCTCTTCTAAAGGTGCACAATCCTTTATTTTTTTCATTTTTAGTTTTTATTTCGTTTATATTTGGTTGTGTTTAATATTTAGAGAAATATATGCAATTAAAAAGCAATTCATTGTTGCTATTATTTAAGTCAAAGGGATTTTTAGCTATAAAGTTAAATAAATCAGTAAAACTAAAACAAATCCTATTTATGTATTTATAATCAATAGAAAATTTAAATTATAAAAAAGCCATAATAAAACAAAATTTGTGTTTTTCTTAATCCTCTTTGTATATTTGATGCATATTAAGCTGGCTTAAACTTTTTCACAAGAAGCTAGATCGGTACAGAGCAATAAACTAAGTTTTAACCCAAATATTAATTTTTTTGGTAAGAACCAAAGAAATAAAAAGAATACATTTCAGTAATAATTTACAAAAATAAAAATATTAAACAATAATTACAAAATTTAATAATTTTTTATTAAATATTAAAAAATAAAAATATTCTGTAAAAATATTTCTTGAATATTCGTTAGATTTTAACAGATTTTTCGAATGCTATCATATTTTTTATCGTGTAGTTGTTATATTACAAAATTAATAGAGGATTTTTCTATTGCGGTCGTTAAATATTTATTACATTAATACAATCTGCGGATTTCATAAATGATCGCGAGTGTCTTTTCGAACATATACCATAAAAATTGGATATTGCCTGAAAAACTATGGACACTAAAACTGTATGACATGACAACATCTGTACGTAATTATTGAGCAAAATGTATTACAAAAATAATTTTTCAAATACATTCTGAAATAACAACGTATATATGTATGCATATGTATATATACATATAGTATATATATATACATATATGCTCTAATTCGCTAAATCTCCATCACTAAAAATTTATAAAGTCGATTTATCGATTTTCGGCTACGAATGCAATTATAAATTTAATCCGCCGAATTTTGTGTGTCATGGTCAAAAGTTTTTAATTTTGCATTTGTTCAGTATTCGAATTTAGCTTTAGATTTAGCGAATTACAGAATAAGGGGACAGGTCTGTATAATTCCAACCTTTAAAGCAATTTGGCATAAATAACTCAAACTCGACAAAAATTGGCATGAGCAGTTATTTTTGCACAAGAACTACAGATAAAATTTGAATGGTTTCTTTTAACGATAGTAGTATTATAAATATCCATTGCAGTTGGTCTTTTAATAACTAACTCAAATGAAAAAAAAAAATCTATTTTTCTAAAAATTATCATTAACTTAAACCTTCTACTTGAACTTGAATTTAAGAGACACATCTTTTTAATTCCATATAAAATTATAAATCTAATAATAGTTATTAAGGTGTATTAATAATAATTATAGAAAACTCAAATTCTGCAAGCGAAAAAGAAACTTAAACGAATGTGTTTATGATTACAATTATTCAATGTTAAGGCGTACGAACATAATATATTATTCGAGTTCTACTCAATATTTATTCAAATTTAGGATAAAACATACAGTTATGTTGAACCGAATGTACTAATAAAAACACTCGTGTCCGGAATTAAATGTCTGCCTGTTCACATCATCCAGTACATTTAAAAATTCAATCGAATATTTTTTTACTATAATTTTTACTTCCAGATTTCTTTTAGCGAAAACATAAACGATGCCATTATTAAATATAATCTAATAATAAAATTCCATGAATCTGAGGGAGGCTCATCTTCATTATGTTTTGTATTAAATTAAATTATAATCAATAAATATATGTATTTTTATAATATATTTTTAAATGTATGTATATGCTTTTTGTGTATGTTCTGTGTGTAATCTGCAGTAATTGGAGTAAATTGTAGCTCTTAAACAGTATTATGTATGTATTTATCTTCACCTGGGGAGTACAACGAACGTTTTTCATGTATGCCCCATTATATTTAACAACTATTGGCTTAACGGCATTCCCAAACTTTAACCGTTGTATCTACGCTACCAGAAATTACATATGGATGTGTTTTGTGGAAATCTATATTCGCAAGAAGAAATTTTTTCATATAATTTCTGTATAATTTCCTTTGTCACGGTTTTACTTACCAACTGAAGTGCAGAAGTGCTGATGCGCATAAAGGGTTTTCATGCATCGTTTATTACGCAAATCCCAAACGCGAATTGTTTTGTCATCACTGGCTGATATTAAGTATTTACCTCCAGGATGGAATACCAGTTCTCGCACCCAGTTGTCGTGGCCGGACAACACAAACAAACATAGACCAACACTGACGTCCCAAACCTTTAAATAAATTAATTATAAAAGAAAACTATAAATATTAAAGGTATTCAAGTCAAAAGTTGCACTGTTGCGGAAAAGCAAAATTGCAAAATGTTCAATAAAAATATAACAACAACCACATAGAAAATTATTTTGCACAAATGATGCAAAATGGTCAGGGTTTGAGTAAAGGCCCCGTTAGCCGACTGTAGAAATCGTAGATGTAATGTAAGTGTAATGTAAATGTGACCTTTTGTGCGTTTATATAATGCTTAAAAACGTGTTATGTGTTTTCGACATAAACAAAAAAAACTTCTTTGTGCACACATACGTACATACTAATTGCTTTGCGCACAGCAAACACGCATTTTTGATTTCAAATTTAGAATTATTTCAAAGCAAACGTGAAAGTTCATATATAATATTTAAATTCGTGGAATTCATTTTGATTGATATGTATGTATGTATACATATGTGCATACATACATATATACTTGTGTGTGCATATGTATTTAAAAGGGCTTATAAGTAAATAATATACAAAATAGTATTGTTGTTAATTATTCGTGTTTAATATTCGTTCGAATGAAATTTCATGATTTTTTTCTTGTTCGAACGGACGAATAATTTTGAACTTTTGTTCGAATATTCGAACGAACAAAGAATAAAAAAATTTATTCGAATAATTTCAAAAAAGATTAATTAGGTTTAATATGAGTTTAATTTTTTATTAACAAACAAAAAATAATTCATTAAACAAGAAAAACAAACTTCGAAATATTATTAAAAACCGAAAGGACATTAGTTAAAAAAGTTACGTTTTTATACACATTTATAAAAATGTTTAATATGTCATTGATTTTTTTTAAAATAGTCATTTATAAACAGCAGATAATCCCACTTTTTAGCTTGTAGACGGTTCTTTTTTTACTTTTGATAAAAGAACAAGTAGAAAAATATCTTTCGCAAATTGTTGATGTTAGTGATACCGTTAAAAAAAGGATTAAAAGCCATATCCAGATTGTGTGTTCTTTTCTTTGATATTCAAATAATTTAAATCAACCTCAAAATTATTGACAGTTTTTATTAGTACAATTTCTTTTTTTATTGATACAATTTTTTAGATCAGCTAATAAAACATTGTCAGTTACTTCCGAAATTTCATCTAATATAATAATTTTAATAAATATAATATATTTTTATTACAAAATAATAAAATCAAAGTATTTACGTACACTTATTTTTTAACTTTTTGTGGCATATTTTAAAAAGTTATTATTGGAAAGCTTAGGAATAATATTATTTATTTATTTATTTATAATAATAACCAACCAAGCCAGTTATTTTTAAAACCCTTAACCAGGAATTGTAAGACACCTTCTGATTCCATTAAGGAGGCATTATATTTTCAAAGCAAGAAAACAAAAGATGCGTTTAGCGAACATATACAAACATGCTTACACGAGTATTTATAATTTGGAGTAATTTGATAACTTAACATCATATTGTTAACAAATTAAAAAATTATAAAGTAATTAAGGAAATTGTTCGCATATTCGAATATTCTACAAAAATTATTCGAATAATTTTTTATTCTAAATTGAAAATTTTTGTTCGTTCGAACAAAAATGATAAAAAGTTGTTCGAATATTCGAATAATTTTTGTTCCAATGACAACACTATAAAATAGTAATGTGTTAATTAATGTAAGAGTTTTGTAATCTTTTCGTTGTAACTATTCTAATCCACTTTCTTTTGATGGCGAGTTTCAGCCTATTGGAAAAAACTAATTGTGAGAGTTTGAAATAAAACATCTTTGTAGAACAAAAATGAGCCTAGAGGCCTTACGAAATATTATTAATTTATACTAATTTTAAAAGCAACTGTAACGCTGAAGCCTCTAACCGTAATATTTGTCGTTGTATATTACATTATTATATTAGAACAGATTTTGAGCAACTTCATCCGAAAGACGAAGTACTTGGCTCCTCTTAATTGTCAGGAATGTCTATGCTTTCAGTAGCACCTCGATCATATAAAATTCTTGCTTTTCACTTTCACTTTCTTGTTTTATACTTTTCTTAATAATATTTGCAACTCCTCATAATAATTTATTTTTAATCACAAACAATAAACATATGAATAAACATGCATATATTTTCACAAGAAAACATAAACATGTATGAATTCGTGTTTGCTGAGTGTTTATCGTCTTAAAAAATCAAATAGAATTCAAAACAGCTGTTCGAAACATTGATGGGAGTTCAATATCTTCACATTATTTTTGATTGTGTGAAGAAAAACGAAAATTATTTAAATGGTATATATAAACAATGTAATGACTTTGATATTTAGTTAAATTGCAATTTTAGCTTTATATATACATATGTATGTACATTACAACGTATTATAATTATAAAAATATTTATATTTTATTTTCATTATTATTGTTATGATTATACGTACACATTATTATTTTTATTGGTATTATTATTTAATAAAAATAGCTTTTTGTACACTTGTATGTTTGTACGCACATACATATTTATATTTTACATATTCATTCATACATATGTACATATACATGTGTATACATATGTATATTTATATGTGTTATATAACAAAAAATCAACATATATTGGCAGTCTATAGTTCAATTTTATAAATAAAGAACTTTGTTTGAAAACTAAATTTAGCGACTCAAAACTTTAAATTATCAAAAGAAACAAAAGTACCAAAATAGGGCTTTTGTGCCGCACTCGCATTCAATATATGTATATATATACATTTAATTACCGTCTACAAATGTCACGTAACCTCGTCATGAAATTCTATTTTCTACAGGTTCGGACGTTACAGTTACGTGACATTTCAGTGAGGAAAGCATTGGCATAGCTTTTCATACAACAGATTCGATTAGCTGACACATTTACATTTACAGTCCTACATTTACAGTCGGGTAATACAGTTACACGACCAAGATTTGCTTTCAAGTTTTTCACACAAACTGGTTGTCAAAATTCATTTAAATTGAAAGCTGCTGCACGCAATTTCGAAGCAAATTTATTTTCAATATGCCGTTGTTAAAAACTTGATCGTGGAACCCTCAAGTTAAGTGCAATATTATCGGAGTAAATTTTGCAAAGTTGTGCAACTTTTTATGGCATTGCCAATCAAAAAAAAAAAAAAAAAAATTACAAAAAAGTACTAATAAAATCAACTCCAAATTACAATGCAGAAATACCTGTTTATGCATGTTTTTCTTTTATGAAATGAAACAACAAGTGAATGGAAATTTGTTCCATAAAATTTTTTCTTTTTTTTTTAACGTACATATGTTTATTTATTGTATCTTTAAAAATGAACTAACAATAACTATTCAAATCTTAAATCTAAATATAATTATTAGGCCCGACCAGTGTCGGCCATAAACTAGTGATAGTAGCTAGTAATACATGAGTCGTGCAAAGCAAAAAAAATATTTTCAAGCAGTTTAATCTGGAGTGTTAAGTATTAGAGCCCTTGTGTCCCTCTTTTTTAAGCGGATGTGTCCAGTGAAGTTCAAGATATTACGAGCGACCGGATTAGGGTGTGACTCGAGTTTTGTTAAATATTTGCCTGCGTATTTTGCAATTTCTTCAGTCACTTGTGGCATATTTAAATCACGATGTAAATTTGAGTTTCTGATGTACCATGGAGCCGATGTTATTAATCGTAAAATTTTGTTTTGCCTTCGTTGGATTTTCTCTATACTGGAAGCTGAAGCAGTGCCCCATAGCTGTGTTCCGTAGCACCATATAGGTTTCAAGAGCGCCTTGTATATCAAAAGTTTACAATCTAGACTCAGCGTGGATTTTAGTTTCAATGTGGTGTTTCCATGTAAGCCGTCTGTCAAAGTGTATACCAAGGTATTTCACATGTGAGTGAGAAACAATTTGTTTATTGATTCTAATGGGCACACTTCTGTTCGTTTACTTTTATTCTCCATAAGTTTAACCATAGTTCCAGCTGGGTAATATGCTCGTGAGAGTTTTCGTGCATACTAAGGCGGGCTGTATCATCGGCAAATGTAGATGTGTGGATGTTACTGCTCACTGGCATATCACAAGTATAAATCAAATAAAAAACTGGCCCCAGTATACTCCCCTGTGGTGCACAGGATGAGATGGATTCGGGCACACTCATGAAGTCTCCTTCCACAACAGTGAACTTCCGGGCAAGAATATAACTTTGAAAAAGATTAAGAATTTTTATTGTTAGGTATGTCTTCAATTTTAAAATTAGGCCTTCATGCCACACTTTGTCCAATGCCTGAGAAGCGTCAATAAACAGGGCAGAACAATACTTGTTTTCTTCAAATGTCCTTCTTGTAAATCTATGCGTCTGGGATGCACCCACTACCAATTAGAATTGCGGACAATTTTATCATGAGTAGCTTCTCGAAGAGCTTTGAAATTGTTGACAGTAAACTTATTGGCCTGTATGACTCAGCCTTGGTAAGGTCTTTACCCGGCTTTGGAATCATTTTAACCTTTTCAAGCTTCCAGTGGTGTGGATAATACTCTAGTCGTAATATGGCATTAAAAATTAATAACAGGATTCTAATTTAATTACGAGGCAACATCATCAGCATAATATTACTCATTTCATCAATACCCGGAGCTTTCTTTGGGTTGAATTCAGCAGTTAGTTTTTGTACATCACGCATCTTAAACCTAAAGGGTCGAGGGGGTAGAGCAACTACACACGGCAAATCAACAACGCCCGTAAATGTGTTTGGGGTAAATACGGATTTTAAATGCTCAGCAAATATGTTACCTTTTTCAGTATCACCTTCATGCCCAACCTCCGGTAAAAGTGCGCAGAGGTGTTTTCAGCTTTCTCGCAGCGCTCCACAAAGAGTAATTAGATGCTGATGTGACATCGAGGTTTTCCAGATAATTTTTAAGAGATGAATTTTTTTCATATGCAAGCAACTCTTGGAGTCGTTTAGTGCACTCTTTAAAACTGATTTTATGTTGGTGTGATCTGTGTTGTTGCCATTTCCTTTTAGCTTTTCTTTTTTCACATGCGAGACGTTCAATATCCGTAGAATAAATTCTATTAAACCCAGTCTGCGGGTGGGAGGTAGTAGCACGTTCAGCAGCCTGCTTAATATATTCGCTAAGATTCGCAATGTTAGATTCAATATCGGCGGATGTTCTTAGCGTTGTGTTTTCCGTGCAATGACTACTAAGATATTTTTTGAATCTCAGCCAATTAACACGATTGATCATCTTTACACATGAGTGTGATTAATCACTTCTTAGTGGATTACAGATTGTAACGATAGTGGGGAGTGATCGGAGGAGAGATGTAGAGAAACTTCAACATGAACTAAATCCCTAGAAATATTTTTCATGACGCCAAAATCTATAATATCCGGAAATTTTTGTATGTCTGGTGGCCGCGTAAGTGGGCTCCCCATTCGAAATGATGTCCAAGCCCGTTTTTGAAATTGTATTGAACAACGCTCTGCCTCTAGGTGTAATAAGGCGCGAACTCCAGAACGTATGTTTTGCATTGTAGTCTCCAGCTGCTACGAAACAAGGTCCCAGAGATTTGTAGAAATTCTCGTACTGATCCTCGGGGATAAAAAATCTGGGAGGGAGTAAATTGATGATATCACGAAATTTGTAAAAAAATTTCAATACAGATATTTGTTGCTTGTAGGTGTTCTTCACAAATGTTGTCAAGAATATAGTTCTTGAGTCTCGACTTTATTAGAATTGCTGATGCACCGCATGCTCTTCCTCTCGGGTCCTTTGTATCATATAAAGTGTAGCCATTCATTTTGAAAAGGCTTCTCGAAGTCAAATGAGTTTCAGAAACCAACATTATATCAATATTTTTTTTCCTTAAGGAAGTGCTCGAGTTCATTTTTGTGTTGGGGAATGCCGTTTGCGTTCCAGAAACATATTTTTAACGTGTTCATGGTTTGTTAATTAATGCTTGAAGCAGTGTATTCTGCATTCACAGCATTTCTTGCATCATGCAAGTCATATTTGTATTAAAGTTGTGTATATTTTGCACCAGATTATCAATAGTGGCTTCAAGGCGACTGAGATTAAAGCTTGTGTTAGCATTTGTTGAATTATTTGGTGGGGACATTTTCTGCGGGGGAATAGACTTTCTGTTAACAGCATCGGCATACGATTCACGTGAAGTACTTGGTTTACGTGGCTCTTCAACTGTAAGAGAAACTTTACGCTATAAATAGGATGGGTTTCATTTTGTTTCAATTGTATATAATTTGGCTCCAGTTTAACTCGAAATAGGGGTTGGGGGACCTTTCTCTGTTAATTGTATTAGTAATATTTTTTACCTTAAATCATTGGTCGATAAGTGCACATTTTACTTATTTGGGGTCAACATATGAATCTATGCCCTTTAATACTATCTGTAGGCCTTTAGCACTCTTAAGTTGGTATGTGTAAAAATTTGTTTTATTTTTTTCAAATTTTGAAAAAAATAATTACCTCGTTTTATTGGAATGATGTGAAAAGTATTTTTACCTATGGCCACAGTGGTTTTTTTTAGAAGCGCGTTAGAATTTTTTTCTCTCAGATAGATAGGTGGTGGCTTAAAACACTTTTGCGATGATGCAGCGGGCTTGTCGTTATTGTCTTGCAATAATGAAATCCAATTTTGACGATTAGTAGATAATGCGCTGTTATCCCTAGACATCTTTGAGCTTCGCCCACGCTCTACCAAGTCCATTCCGACTTGGACCTTGGGTTTTGTACTATGTTATCTGTAATGATAACTTTGTTAAGTGATGTACACGAGCCCGAAGGGGATGATATCGCTGACTTATATGAAGAAAGACTATCATCAGATTTTTTATTTTTATTGTTAACATTAAGAGCTTCAGAACTCACAGTAAAATATGCATTTCTGCCGTTAGAACTCACTTTACAATTTTTTGTGTTTGAGGTACTCATGTAGAGTATTCCTCAATGTCACTTTGCGGGTTTTTTGTTTCTTGGTATGTAAAAAAAATATTAGAAATATTTGCTTTGCTTACTTATCAAAGTTAATATGTATTATGAATATTATGTATTACGAATATTTTTTGTATGATTTTTTGTTTGTTTAGTATGTATATAAAAAAAGAAAAACTCCGCTAAGACGTCTGTTCACTATGAAGGTTCAACGAGAACTCACATAACATATAAATAAGTTAATTATAAAATTCATAAAATTGTAAAAATGTTTAACTAGTGAAAATATAGATATTATCAAGTAATTTTCAAATTAGATTTCAGGATAGCAAACACATAATTTTGTTATTTTCAAAAAACGTATGACTCAAATAATACATATGTATGTGTTATTAGAATTTGCACAGAAAAAAGTAAAAAACAAGATTCAATTAAAAAAAAGATTCAGTTAAAAAATTAATTAGTTTTCAACCAATCATGAAAATTGTAGTATTAACTAATGCATTTAATTGAAATTTTTTTTGATTTTTTCAATTAAAAAATATTATATTAACTAAAAATTTAATTCAGGGTTTTTTAAAGATTCAATTAAAATTTAATCGAAATATTTTTAAAAATTTAATAAAAAAAAATTAATTGAAATATTTTTTCAGATTCAATTGAAAAACTATTTAAATGTTCAATTAAAATAGTAATTGAAGTATAGAAAAAAATCTAATAGTATAAAAATATAAAAAATGATGTTATGTATACATGCATAAAAAATTATAAATATGGACACATTTGCCTATTGTACCAAAAACCTATCTGATGCATCGCATGGCTTTTAATCTTCGAATGGTACACAAAAGTACAATGGCCGTATTCGGTGTTCGATAGTCTTGCATCGGCATAATTGTAAGTGTAATTGCAGACTAGCGTAGCTTTTTTTTTGAATTGTGTATGTATTTTATGATTGGATTTTAAAGAAAGGCTACGTATTTTCCATACATATATTCTTACAAAAGACTATTTGCATCGAACCCCTAATACCGCCAATGTACTAACTTTACCATCCATATTTGGTCTATAAGCTTGTATTTCTTATTATTATTTGCTTATTGAGAAAATAAGGGAACAAAATGAGTTTCTAGCTAATTTTTAATTATTATTGTTCGAACTTCATTTGTTTCTATATTTATGATTTGATCAGGCTAAAGTTCGTATTGCTTTGTAAGCCAAATTACATGTGATAATTATTAATGAACAAATAACACCAAAGTTAGTTGTAAATATTCTGACAAACACATAGATTGATCAAATTATAAATATAGATACAAATTAAGTTCGAACAATAATAATTAAAAATTAGCTAAAAATTAATAGTCATGGGCCAGTGGCAAAAATTAAAAATAAAAATATACTTATGTATCAAACCAAAAAAGTTTGTCTTAAGTAGAACAAAAAATAAGCAAATTAACTAACGTGCATAATTAGCAAAGAACAAACGACAATGGCAAGACTGTTGTAAATTTGGAGATGGTAAAAATGAGCTTTCATTACAAAAAAGCTTTCAGCAAATTGTAATACGATGAATCAGAACAATTCACATATTCCATTTGCAAAAAAGTTGCGTATATAAAGCAGAAATCTACATCAACTGACACCACACACAGTGGACCAAACAAACACTAAAAAACGCTGATGAGGAAGGTTTAGTGGCCTTCGAAAACAGCCGGTTGTTCCGTTCAACTATGTGTTTGTCAGAATATTTACTTACAACTAACTTTGCTGTTATTTGTTCATTAATAATTATCACATGTAATTTGGCTTACAAAGCGATACGAACTTTACCCTGATCAAATCATAAATATAAAATGAATTTCTGTTTTTTTTTATATTTTATTTTTATTCAACGCATGTCAAAATTACTACTAATCAAAAAAAATAAAAAATAAGCTGAGTAGTTTTTTTTCCATATAAAATATCAAAACCAATTAAAAGATTAATTAAGTATTTTAATTGAAAGTATTTTTTTTTTTTAACAATGTGGCACACTTTAAAAAACAGCTCGATTTTAGCACAAAAAAACTAAAAGTTACATTATTTACATACTATTAATATGTAACAATCTTTAACCATTTCATAGTATTCTGAGTTAAGCTTTGTTGATAACACTTTTTTTATAGAGCAGGAAGTTCAATTAATATAAACATATATTAATAAAATATATTATTTTTTCTAAGCAATCACTTAATTGAAAAAAATTCAACAATAATTTTTTCTGTGTGGTTAAGGAATACCGATATTATTAACATTGATACTTTTATTACTAAATTAATTACAAAATTAATCAGCGAAATTCTGACACCTTATTTCATAATTTTAACAAAATCTTTTCATAATCAAGAAACATACGAGTAGAATATACATATGTATGTATGTATGTGCATATTGTGTTTGACTTTATAGACAACTAAACAAAATGGGTTACTCACGTCAGAAAGTGACGTGAATACCTTTATTAACTTCTATCGTGAATAATTTTTCCCTCGAAATATTTTCCCTTTTCCCTAAATTGCATTCGTGAATAATCTTTTCCCCTCTTTTTTTATAAACAAACACAACCCGCGAAGCGATTAGCTTGTATGCAGAAAACACCCAGTGTCTATAGCGGGAATCTTTACTGTGGTAAAGCAAGTTAACGATTGTTCACGATTGTTAACAATAACTCACTGCAGCACCTTTTTGCATGTGGTATGAACTTCTTTGGTTCAAATTAGAAATGGGCGCGTGACAAATTTTCTAACACGACACAAGCCGAACATGAATACCAAGATGTCCAACACATACAATACAAATTGCATAGTAACTGCCTTATTCATAAAAAATTATTCAGGTTTATTAAGCGCTTATTTCACATATTTCTATGGGAAATTTGTCAAATAAACCTGTAATAAACCTAAAATATTTTTTTATGAATTAGACCGTAAGAAATTATTTTTTTATATTCCAATAGATACACTTTTTTGATTAATTTCTGAACTTTTAAGAGTTGCGTGTTTGACGATACAAAATATTAAATTTTTCTTTGCTGGAAATATTTTACACCTAAAATTGTTTCGTGTTTTTTCGCGTCAATTTTGCTCAACGCGACACGCCCATACCATGCACGAAAATAGATTTTCTTTCACGAACACGAATTACGTGTTTACTCTTGTGTTTTGAGTTGTTAAACTAAAACTGTATTTTATTATTAGTATTTTCTTGTTTTTATATAATTTTTTTTAATTTAAAAATTTATTTCTATGGATAAAAAATTTTTTTTATTAGTATGCACGAAAACCCTCACGAGGCTTCCCGATATCTACAAGAACATATTACACAGCTGGAATTATGGTTAAACTTATGGAGAATTAAGGTAAACGAACGAAAATGTGTTCAGGTAACATTTACTCTGCGAAAAGATACCTGTTCACCCATTCGAATCAATAATCAAGTTGTTCCTCAACATTCACATGTAAAATACCTTGGTATACACCTTGACCGACGGATAACATGGAAACACCATATTGACTCTAAGCTAACACAAATGAAACTAAAATTAACTCAGTTACATTGGCTGATTGGTAGAAATTCAACCCTGAGTCTAGATTGCAAACTTTTGATATACAAGTCGCTTTTGAAACCTATATGGTACTACGGAATTCAGCTATGGGGCACTGCTTCAGCTTCAAATGTAGAAAAAATCCAACGAAGACAAAACAAAATTTTACGGTTAATAACATCGGCTCCATGGTACATAAGAAACTCAAATTTACATCGTGATCTAAATATGCCACAAGTGACTGAAGAAATTGCAAAATACTCAGGCAAATATTTAACTAAACTCGAGTCACACCCAACAAAAATTAAAAATTTTAAGAACCCCTAATACATCTAAAAAATATGTGATATCTTCTAAACAGCTTGTCCGATTTTCTTGAAACATAGCCGAGAACACTCTCTGTTTGAAAGTAAAATTTCAAACAGAAAAAATCGGTCAAGCCATTTGGTCTGTAAGTAAACTTATAACAGCCTTTTTTGGTCGGGGTTAAAAATATACATATTTATTTAACGAAAGCCAATTGTTTTTTAAATTTTCAAATAAGCTAATTAGCTTAATTTTAATTATAATTAGGCCTAATTTCTTCAATGTAAATAAAACAATTTTTTAATTACATTTTCCCACACGTTTCGTCAACGTTTTGTTGACTTTTTCAAGGGTTATATATGTATCTATTTTTTAATAAAAACATTACATCACACAAAAAATATAAGAGGTAATTTTTTTATATGAAAGTATAAAACTTGGGTTTTATTAAGTATGCAGTTAGGTAATTTGTACATTACACTTTAGCTAAAATCCAACTTAATATAACTATTACAATAAGGTATCTTCTTCGAAATGATTTTAATTGAATTAATTAAACACAAACAAAATATATTCATTAAGGCCGGGTTTACATCTGTGTGCCATGTGCCACGCATGCGTAAAAAAGCGTAACCACTAATTACTAATGAAAAACAAACAAGGTTCCCTGATAATCTGCATTAGCAACAGTGAAATGCGCATAGGATCCAGCTAAACCCCTCAATAATCAATTTCAGTGTATTTTTAATAAAAAAATATATTACTTAATAAGTAAAATAATATTTTGGGAATATTAGAGCGTTAACAAATTTTAAACTTAAATTTTAACAATTCCCATAAAAAACACTAATTATTAACTTGACTGCACCCGGTCAAAAAATACTTGTGTGGCAACACTCTATTCTTGAATAGCTGTTGTTGTTATTTACATCTATTTTCTTTACATACTATTACAACTACAATTTGAAGCTGAAAAAAAAGTCAGCCAATGTAGCAATAGTAAAAGAGCTTCTCATTTGTTTAAATGAAAGTTTAACATATTAACTCTAGTTGTTCTAAAAAGTTTTTGGGTAACGGTTCCCTGATGATCTGCATTAGCAACAGTGAAATGCGCATAGGATGCAGCTAAACCCCTCAATAATCAATTTCAGTGTATTTTTAATAAAAAAAATATTTTACTTAATAAGTAAAATAATAATTTGGGAATACTAGTGCGTTTTTTAGCTGGGAGCTAAAAAAATATGTATGGTCCATATACTTTTAATATATGAATTTATATTAATATATATGAATTGATATATGGACTAATACATGAAATGTATTATATGAGCTCATATATGGAAATTTAATTTTCAAGCTCTTCATATGTGGGTCCATATATAGAAATAAGATGTATATGGAGCCATATGTATATACATACATACATCACATAAAATCGTTTTTATCAGTGGCGAATTAGATATGTATGTATGAGAAAATACATACGGTATACTCGTACATATGTTCATATGGCCTCAACGTTTAAAGACACACTTGTAACTCAAAAACTATTCTTATTGTACGATTTTATACATTGTGGCCCTATTTAATAAATCAAATAATCAAAAGTATAATTCTGTCATTAATTTTATAGAAAATTACGGAATTCTCTATATATTTTTAAGAAACAAAGTTCATATTACAGCAAAAAAATTATATTAAAAACAATTGTTAGTATAGAAAAAGGATTATTTTTCTTTTATAATTGCATTAGTTTTTAAGCTGATTTCTTAAATTATATTTTGTGCACGAATATGAGTTTTGTGTTTTTTTAATAATCGATTCACCTTTTTTAATTAAAATGTCGAATGAAGTGTATTTTAGTTCGTTTTGAATTATTTTGTTCGAACAAATGTTTCATTAAACACAACCTTTCTGTACAAAATCTTACAATTTTTTTTTTACTAATTTAATTTATTGCACAGCAGTGCGCTTTTTTGAATCAAGGGCGTATGAATATGAACTTCGCATACTTTATAGGGAATATTTACACATACATGTATGAAAATGTATGAATATATATTATCATATACGAGGTCTGATAAAAAAAAAACCGTTATTTTCAAATTTCGTGAGTTACGTATGTTCGATTTTCGCTTTTTTTCTGTTATGGTGGTACAGATGTCTGTTATATATGTTGGAAATATCAGCCATTTTGGATTGTCAGTTTGTTTTTGACAGATAAAAAGGTTAGTCGTGTTTTGGTGTGCTCTTCGATTTTTTACTAAATTTTGAGCAAAAACAACGTCGCATGGACATCGCCCAGGAGCTGTTGAACATCGTCAACGACGATCCAGATTTCCTGAATACGGTGGTTGAGGCATGATAACGGTTTTGTTTTTAGCCAAAAACTCACGCACAAGCATCGATGTGTGAGCTGGTGCGTTATCATGGTGCAAAATCCATGATTGTTTTTTCCTCAATTCTGTGCGTTTCTGACGAATTGCTTCGCGCAAACGGCCCATAACTTCAAGGTAGTATTCCTTATTGACCGTACGACCTTTAGCTTTGGTTTCAATGTCATAGCCATATACATACCCATGATTCGTCACCAGTTATGACCTTTTTGAGGAAATCTGGATCGTCGTTGACGATGTTCAACAGCTCCTGGGCGATGTCCATGCGACGTTGTTTTTTCTCAAAATTTAGTAAAAAATCGAAGAGCACACCAAAACACGACTAACCTTTTTATCTGTCAAAAACAAACTAATCCGTTTTTATACTAACACTAGTTTTCAATATAATTTTTTGCAGTAATAGGAACTTTGTTTCTTAAATATATCTAGAGTATTCAGTAATTTTCTATCAAACTAATGACTGACTTATCCTTTTGGTTATTTGATTTATTTAATAGAATGGTTTTTTTAAACGTTGAGGTTCTAGGCATATAAACTTTGTATACCGTATGTATTTTCTAATAGATTTCCAATTCACCACTGATACAAAAAGAAAAAAAGATCGAATAAATAAAATGCAAGCTTTTTTAATTCCAAATACGATCTTATGTGACATATTCATATTCATATAAATTTTTTTATTTCTCGGTATATTACATCTTATTTCTATATATGGATTCACATATGAAGAGCTTCATAATTAAATTCCCATATATGACCTCATATATTATAATACATTTTATATATTAGTCCATATATCAATTCATATATAATACTTTTGCCATGTATAATCCCATACATTTCCATACATGAATTCATACATAATCATACAAGTTTATATACATTCATATATTAAAAATATATGGACCGGGCCATTTTAATTAATAAGCTAAAAAAAATATGTATGTTCAATATATTTTTAATATATGAATGTATATAAATATATATAAATATGTATGAATTCATGTATGAAAATGTATGGGATTATAAAAAAAACTATTATATATGAATTGATATATGGACTAATATATGAAGTGTATTATAATATATGAGCTCATATATGGAAATATAATTATGAAGCTTCTCATATGTGGATCCATATATAAATAAGATGTAATATATTGAGCCATATAAAAATTTATGCTTACATGATATCTTACATAAGATGGTATTTGCAATAAAAAAAGCTAACATTTTATTTACTCGATCTTTTTCTCTCTTTTTTTTTATCACTGGTGAATTGAAAATCTATTAGAAAATACATACGGTATAGAGCCTCAACGTAAAAAAATAAAAACTCTTGTAGCAAAAAAAAACATTCTTGTACGATTTTATACATTGTGATCCTATTTAATAAATCAAATAATCAAAACGATAATTCAGTCATTAATTTGACAGGAAATTACGGAATACTCTAGATATATTTAAGAATCAAAATTCATGTTACTGAAAACTAGTGTTAGTATGAAAACGGATTTTTTTTCTTTTATAATTAATTGCATTAGTTTTTAATCTGGTTTCTTAAATAAAATTTTATGTACGAATATCAATTTTGTGTTTTCTAAATAATCGATTCACCTTTTCGCTTAAAACGATGAATAAGATGTCTTTTGGTTGGTTTTTAATTATTTGTCCAAACAAATGTTTTATTAAATGCAACCTCCCTAATCCAGATCTTAAAAAAAGTAATTTTAATAATTAAATTTATTGCACAGCAGTGAATCAAGGGAGTATGAATTTGGACTTTGCATACTGTATAGGGATATCATATAAAGGTACATCGAACTAGAAAGTGAAGAAAAATCTGTGGAAGGAACTGAAGAAGAAGATAATGACGACTAAAGCACCGATGGCTCTGACGATGTTGAAAATGCTATCCGTAGCAAGAAAAAAATTTACGTTAATTTTGCAGAACTAATTGAGCAATTTTTCTCGAATGGCATGAGTGCTTTCTTAACTTCTAAAACAAAAAAATTTTTCGAACGCTTCAACTTGCCGCATGAATTTATACGATACCCACCGGAAACGTGGTCACAGCGAGAAGATTATCAGCGAGCATTGAAAGTTGTCGAGAAAATTCAAGTTGTTAACGACACCGCCGAAAGAGGCGTTAAAATGATTGAGGAGTACAATAAAATATTGTGCAGAAACGAAGAGGAGAAGCAATATTTGATTCAAGTTATCAATGATTATCGAAAAAAATATCCGAATTTTGAAAAAATGAATTTGATAAAAATCATTGATAATTAGCAACTAATAAAATTAATAAAGCCATTTTAATTAATTGTAATTGTCTATTTTTTCTCCATTTTGGTAAATTTTTGGGAAAATTAAATTTTTTGTATGGGGACCATGTGAGGGGTTGGAGATGGACGATAAGTTTTTTCTAGAGAAATATTGTGGATACAAAAATAATGGGTGTTGCTCTTACATTTTACATCTCTAGAGGTGACTCCTCAGTAGTTACGGACGTTTTTCTCTCCATTTTGCCCGAAAATCATTCTCACAGACTTCAATGCGCGTGCGACACGGCAATTTTCAACCGATCGAGCTCAAATGTTTACCAAATTTTATTTTACCCTAACCTAACACAAAAATGGGCTACGATTTTGAAACAGATAAGTTTAAAATTTTCCCATACATTGAGGGTCCACTCTAATATCATATATGCTCCATAAATTTTTTTTTAGCAGGGTAGGGAATATTTACACATACATGTATGAAAATGTATGAATATATATTATCATATATGTCCATATACCCTCATTTTTCGGATCCGAACCATATATGGGATATCACTGAAAAAATATATGTTCAATAAACGTGCATACAATTTTATTTATCAATAATACAAAAATCGACATCACAAAAAATTCAAAATATTTTTTTATTGAATCAGCGATTTTCGTATTCAAATATCAAAATAATTTTTTTCTGTGTACTCATTATCTCCTCTTCGCTAGCATCTGATTATCTCTGTTACTACACTAGACTCCTCTCTATATCTAACTTCTTACCCACCCACTCACCACCAACATCACGTTCTGACAAACGCGGCTCCCAAATCGCATACCGTTTTAAAACGCGATACGTATTTTTAACATGTTCTGAAAGCCGTAAAATTTGCTTGCGATGTAAAAAGGTTTGAATAAAAATACCGACTACCAATTCATATGTAGACAACTGAGGCAGACAATTGCCAAATGTTTTGAAATAAAAAATTTTTTATCTATAGATACGAGTACAACCAAAGCTAAAAAAACTAAAACAAGTAAAATTAACGTTATCTTCTTTTATACATAGTACATACATGTATAAAAAAAATCATATTCTTATCAAGATAAAAACTTAATGATATACATACATACATACATACATATAGGTTGTTAAAAGTGTCTTTACATGGTAATACAAAGTATTACGACTTTGTAGAATCAAAATATTATGAAATTCTCTCCGTGTTTAAAAAAAGAGAACAAGAGTCTGTTGTAGGTATTTTTCATGTTTACACTGATAGTATAAGTAAAATGAAGTAAAATGTAAGCAAAGATATTAAAGTGCTGAGTTAATAACAAAAATTGCAAAATTGCAAAAAACAAAACAAAAAGATGTGTATTAATGAAACTAAATATTGGAGAAAACATTTTATAATTTCAATTTAATTTTACTACAAAATATAATTTTTTTTTAAGTTTATTTATTGTTTGTTTGGTTTTGCTGTACCAGTTACGTAGCTGAAATATTTACAATAACAACATGAAAATTTCCTGAGTTGTTTTTGTAAAAGTGTTAACACCTTCAATATATACCATTAGTGCTGCCAATGTTCACTTTGAAATACACCTCTGGTGTGATGAGAATACTTAAGTTTCTAAAATGGTTTAGAAAATAAACATTTACCGACCGCTTGTCAAATTTTCTATCCGTATTCTCTTCTACTCGATACATTTTGCTTTTACATGATAAGATTTTGTATAATCTACAGCGTTTTTTGACATGTTTTAATACATTGTATTACCATGTAAAGACACCTTAATTGCAGCAAACTGTTAAAAAAAAATAATGCCCTATTATTTTTACAACTCAACTAAGTTGAATTGAAACTGGAATAACTTAACTTTAAAACAACTTGACTGCTTTTTGGTATTCTGAATTACAACTAATTGTAGTTGTCTTCCAAACAATGCTCG
The DNA here is from genome assembly GCA_936439885.1 of Nowickia ferox. Classification (NCBI taxonomy): domain Eukaryota; kingdom Metazoa; phylum Arthropoda; class Insecta; order Diptera; family Tachinidae; genus Nowickia; species Nowickia ferox. The sequence goes on from OW387027.1 coordinate 37,132,133, forward strand.
AAAGAAAAGGTTCTTATCTATGATTATAGGGTCAACCATCTGGCAACATCAACGCATCTGACACTTTATCTTATTTTTTTATTCTTTTACTTTTCATGTTTTCTTTTGTCATTCTAAGTACGTTAGAACACAGTTAAGGCTCAGTTAGCCGACTGTAATGTAATGTAATTGCAACGGTAGGAAACAGCTGATCGATTTTGTTATGTGAAAAGTAATGAAAAAGGTTATAGAGATGTAATGTAACCTAACCTACTTTTCATATAAAAATATCGATCAGCTGTTTCCTACATTACAGTTACATTGCGTTACAGTCGGCTAACTGAACCTTTAGTTTTATATACATTCATTCTTTCATTCTTAGCTTGGGTTTTGACTAATAAAGAACTATTGAACTATTTTTATTAACTGAAAAATACAACAATTGTGGCGACGAGGATTTATGGACATATTTTTATAATAAATTTTATACAAACCTTTTGTCGCATGACTAAACACATGTTAAAAAAAAAACAAAAATGTCCGACGAAAAAATTTTAAAATTGCTTGCAGATCAGCAAGCCGCTATGAACAAACAGAATTGTTGATCCAATTAACACAACTATACGTATCACAAACTGCAGGTTCATCAAGCAATAATACGCCACGTACATCAAAAGCCACCCTCATGGAGTCATGGGTAAACTCAATGACTGATTTCGTTTATGAACCGGAAAGCGGTTTAGTTTTCGAATCATGGTATCATCGGTACATCCACGTTTTTGGGCAAGAAGCCGACACACTCGATGATAAAAACAAAGTATCGTTGCTGTGGAGAAAGATGTCCAATCTAGTACATGAACGCTTTAAAAATTATGTTTTGCCTAAGCAGCCTATGGACGTTACCTTTGCAGAATGTAACCCAAGTCAGTCAGCGATACAAGTGTCTTCACCTTACTAAATCTGACAACGAAAACCTTGTAGACGAAACGCAAAAGATTCTAGATTTGAAGAGCGACACATCAATGATTGAATAACAACCACACACAATCAGTGCTATAGCGGTACCAACGGAACAACAGAAAACGCTTCCCAAGACACCATGCTGCTTTTGCGGTGGCTTTCACTAAGTGAAAAACTGCCCATTTTCTTAACATACCTGCACAAAATGGAAGCAGAAGGGTCATAAAGATGGCTACTGCAACGCCTTCAGTAAGCGTAAGCCAACCAAGTCAAAACGTGAATATTTTCGTCCAAACTCAACTTATCATACAAAAACTGTATTTTTAACGAAAATTAAAAATTTTAGAGAACTACATAAGTATGTCACAGTGTCAATTAATAATTACCCAGCTCAATTACAAGTCGATAAAGCTTCCGATATAACCATCATTTCAATTTTGACGTGGAAAGGAATTGGTCAACCCAAAGCTTGGGAAACCAAAGATTCAGCCAATGATTCAAACTCCAATTTAATTCAACTTTTAGCAGAATTTACAACAACAGTTGCTATCGGAAATGCCATCAAATCGCTCCGATGTTACATTTTGAACATAAACAAACTCAACGTTATGGAAATTGATTGGATTCAAGCATTCAATTTGTGGGAAACTCCTATATAATCATGGTGCAATCAGATAAATTTCGAAAATTACATAGCAATGCTGAAAAGCAATTTCAGCAAAGCTTTCGATAACACGTCTCTAGGCCTTTGCAATAAAACAAAGGTACATATTAAACTGTCGTCTTTCACAGGCACTTGCCGTGTTAACATCGATTTCTTCTTTGTGTTCAGTCGGATAAGCGGTCACTTCATTAGTGTTACTGTAAATCTATTGGAATAGTACGGTTATTTTTGATATCATTTCAATTTGCTGATTTTGTTTTTTTAGTGACTAATTAAAAATTCATGAGTGAAAAAAAGTTTTAAATTTTAATATGAAGAGGGCTAACCCCTCAACTATAATCGTTTTAGGGAACTTGATTCCTCATACGATAAACCAAAACCCTCAAAATTAAAAGACAAAGGGTTGAAGATTTTGTACCCCTTCCTAACATTATTTCCAACGATGATCATATTCCAAGATATTTAATTGCTTCTACTTTGCCACAATCAGAAAATTTAAACTAAAGCTGTGGCATCCTACAACGTTTTTCAAATTGAAAGAGGAGCGGTGATTTAATTATCAAGACAACAGATATGAAGTCAGCCTGCAATTTTATCAAAGCTAAATATATAGATATCGTACCAGTTACTATAACTGTGCATAAGAATCTTAACTCAATCCAAGGAAGAATTTTTTTGAAATTAATTGAAATTCATAAGGTATCAAAAAAGTAAGGTGAAAATTACATATCAACGGGAGCGGCAATAGTCACCTTTGATTTAGTAAGGCGACCGGAAACTCTAAAAGTAGGATTGGGAAAGAGTACGTGTGGAGGAATATGTGAACAATATGAAAAATTTTGTAATCGGGTAAATGTAAGTATTTTAAATTTCTGGGTATAATCTGGGTTTCTTGAAGCGCAATAATTGTAGGCTTGTATTTGGATACTAGGTTCTCAAGAGCGTATTTATGTGAAATAAAACTTTGGATGTTCCACTGTTATACGTAATATTCAGTCCAATATACATTTTGACAGCTAAATAAATCAATTATTCGCAACTTTTCTTCTCTTTCTTTTTAGGTATGGTTTTTTAAAGTTTCTGGTGTTATTAATACATTCAGATCAGTATACTTTTTAAATATGATACTGGTTGGTGTTAGATCGTTAACACCATTAGCTTCATTGGGTGGAATACTTAATTCTTCATCAGAAACGTCATTTACTGCTTCAACATCATTGTCAAATAATGACCTTGATTGAGAAAGTACAGATGAGCTTGTTGTAGGTAAATCAATATTATCAATAATCATGTCTGTTGAAGTTTTATATTCTTCTATACTACTACAAGTAATATCGGGTGTGTTGGTAGTGGTTTTATCCTTGTTTGTGGTTGATAAATTACGAGTGTTGTTAGCGTTATTATTGGAGGTTGTTGGATTTTTAATGGTGATGCTGTTGCTTTTGGAAATAGATTGGTTTGTTGTTGCTATAGTGATGTTATTGTTGCTGGAAGTTAGGGAATTGTTTTCTACACTTTTATTGCTGTAAGCTGAAGAATTTTTATTACCGTTAGAATAGATGGCGTGGTTATTGTTTTCTTTTAAAATATTGTCTGTTGCTGAAGTTGATAATTTACCGCGAGCTACAACGGCTACAGAACGCCGGCATCATAACACCAATAGACATATCAAAGAGCAGCACCCATCGTCGTTAGCAAATATAAAGGAAAATCAGAATATGTGGCGACTATTCAACGGGTCTAAACAACGTTATTGAATCAAATCAATATCCACTACAAACACCCGAGGAAATACTTTCCGAGGTACACGACTGTAAGGTTTTCAATCATCTCGACTTATCAGACGCTTATCTAAAGGCAGAAATAGATGACGAGAGCAAAGAACTGCTTACCGTTAATAGCCACAAAGGCTGATATCGTTTCAACCATTTAACCCCTGGAATAAAATCTGCACCGGGGGCATTTCAGCGTATCATGGCCAACTTTGCACTGTTATAGAAGGAGCAAAGGCATACATTGATGATATCATGTTGGCAAGTAAGGACCTATCTAATCATAAATCAAATCTTCAAAAATTACTCAAACGAATCGATGAATTCGGTTTTCGGCTCAAATTTGAAAAATTTCAGTTTTTCAAAGACAAAATTAAATATTTAGGCCAAATAATAGAGAAAACTGGAATTCGTCCAGACCCAGACAAAATTAAGGCCATTCAGGACCATTGGTAAATACGTCCCAAATATGAGAAAACTAATTTATCATACATTTCCAGACAACCGTTTCAAGGCAATTTACCACATATCACGTTCATTGACTATAGCTGAAAGGAATTATAGCCAGATAGAAAAGGAGTGTCTCGCTCTAATCTTTGCAGTTCAAAAATTTCACCGTGTGATTTTCGGCCGCAAATTCACTTTACACACTGACCACAAGCCTCTTGTAACAATATTTGGATCAAAAAAAGGAATTTCCCTATACACCGGAAATCGTTTACAAAGATGAGCGCTCACATTATTGGCATATGATTTCGATATCAAATATACAAGTACGCAGGATTTTGGTCATGCGGACGTCCTTTCTAGACTCATAAACTCTCATGAAAAACCATCAGACGATTTTCAGAATAACATCACTGAAACGCTTGCAAAGCTTCCTATCACGCACAAGATGGTTGTCCAAGGCACTACATACCATGAGCATCTTCCAAAGATCATAACTTTTATGAACTTTGGCTGGCCACACAATGCAAACAATTTGGATTTGGAAATTGTGCCATATTTTAATAGAAAAAATTCTTTATCAGTTGTAGATGGATGCCTGCTTTTTAACACACGCATAGTTATATCAAAATTTTCGCAATAGAACGATGCAAATCAGTAGCACGCAGTTACGTTTATTGGTTCAATATCTACTAGCAGAAAAAACTCCAATTAAAATGGACCTATATTCCTGGCCAATTACGGCTCGAAGCCTTGAAAGACTTCATATACACTACGCTGGTCCGGTAAAAGCAAATTATTACCTAATTATAATAGACGCCTACTCGAAATATCCCGCGATTTATGAGACAAAAACTACTACAACATTTGACACTCTAAAGTTCCTTAGTGGTACCCAATTCTGTTCCGAACAATTTGAAAATTGTTGCAAACGTCGTGAAATACAACACATTCGAACAGTTCGTTATCATCCAAGCTCAAATTGTCAAGCGGAACGGTTTGTGGACACGTTCAAACGAGCTTTAAAAAGTTCAGGAGAAGGTACAGTAACAGAAATAATAAACACGTTTCTGGAAGTATACCGTTCCACATCTAATCCAAATTCTCGGAACGGAGCACCTCTAGCCGAATCATTCATAGGACGAAAGATGAGAACCATTATGGATTCCCTAAGAAAACCTCTAATTTTATCGACCAAAAGAAATGAGGTAATGAAAAGTAAATATAACCGCAAACATGGCACTAACCCAAAACATTTTGAAAACGGCGATCCTGTATACGTTTTGCAATTTAAAAACAACAAAAGCTTTTGGGTTCCAGGTGAAATTATAGATAGAGGAGGAAGTGTTATATACAACGTATATATTAATTCTGGGGAACATCGCCAAAAACTGATAAGGGCACACGCTAATCAAATACGACAAAGATCATCAACTGACTGTCGACAACATGCAGATGTCGGCCAATAAAAATCTACCTCTCGATATACTGTTGGATGAATTTAAAATCAATACATCATCGTCAGATTAAATTTTTCATACGCCTCCAAGCACCATCCAGATGCCAAACCGTATAACTGTTAGGAGATATCCAGTGGAGACAATAGCCAGGAGTCCGCCCCCTACTTAAAAAGGGAGATGTTAAGGCAACCCTTATAAGTGATTATAGGGTAAACCATCTGGCAACATCAACGCATCTGACACTTTATCTTATTCTTTTATTCATTTACTTCTCATGTTCTCTTTTGTCATTCTAAGTACGTTAGAACACAGTTAGTTTTATATATATTCATTATTAGCTTGGGGTTTCACTAATAAAGAACTATTGTAATATTTTTATTAACTTAAAAATACAAACACTTTGTTTTTTGAAACCACAGTAGTCATTACAAAACATTTTATATATTTTTAGTTTTGGCCTTACTATTTTTTCTTGAGATTTTATGTTTTATCAACATGGCAATAATATTGGTTGACAAATGGGATTGGTTGGCGTCTGGAGTAATGTAGCAAAACTAATACAATAGTCGAAATAAAAACTAAAATACAACTGATAAAAAGTAGTTGTCTCATGATAAAAAAAAGTTGTAATTCATAATAAAAATTTGTAAAAATCGATATGTGATCGGAGTAATTCTAGTTTTGAGAAAAGTCCTTTACTTACGCGTATAGTTTTATCTCTTGATCCAGATGCCAAGAATGGTCCTTGATGATGACCCTTTTTGTTATCAGCTCCAGCAGCCTCATTTATTGCTGAAGAAGAAGCCTCTGGTGCCCAAGCGATACATTCAACTGTATGATCATGATCACGCAATTCAACCTTATTAAAAAAATAAATATTTTAGACAGCTACATTTACGTGGCTGCCTTCTTCACGCAAGCATTCAAGCAGAATCTAGATGATTCCTTTTTGAAAACTGCATACATATATGGACATTTCCACAGAAAAGTCCAGTTTTTGTCACGTTACGTTACTTTGTGACGTACTTTGCTTTTATTTATTTATTTATTTATTTTTCAAGAAAGTAATATGGAAGCCTATCGGTCAATTAAAGTATATTACAAAGATAATTCCTGAATTTAAATGAAATATAATTAATGTATACTTAATAATAAAAAAAATAACTATTTAATTCATTAATAAAAAAATCAAACAAAAATGCAAAAAAATCATGAGAATAGTTCGAAAAAAGAAAAAGTTGCAACAGTGGCTCCCCAGCCAGAAAAGATTAACTTAGAAACAATTTGAAAAAAAACAGAACCCCGAAAAGGTGAATCAGTACCAAGAAAAAAGAAAAAGAATAAAGAATAAATAAAATAAAGTAAGACGAATCAATGAAATCTATCCATAAAATCTCTCAATCAATCAATGTAGGTAGCTAGACAAGTTAAAGGGAATGTCAAGTCACGGTGGGGGTAATCTGAAAATTTTTTAAATATTTTCACACGAAAAGCATTATTAGAGCAAGAGAATAAACGAAGGTCAATAGGCAAGTAGTTTCAACATCTAGCAACCCTAATCAGAAACGAACGCTCAAATAACCCACAACGTATTCTAGGAATAATTAATTGAGGATTTCTAGTAGAACGAGAAACAACAAACCTCGAGCAAAGTTGAACGGGCTGTCCACTCTTAACAACTCTAAAAAGCTGAAATAAAATCCGATAACTTATGTAATTATGGAAAGAGCAACCAAGAAGCAATATCACATACTCAGATATATGCATCCTTCTACCTACATTATATACAAAGCGAGCTATAGAATTTACCAAACGTTGTAACCTATCAAGTGTGTACCCAAAACACCCAGATACAACCTCTAAACCATAGCATAAATGCGGTATTAATAATGCATGAGCTATCCTAGCTTTTAAAAAGGATGGAAGAAAGATATTGTTAGAATAGATCCTACGAAGTGTCCCAAAAACTCTACGATAAACATGATTCACATGAGTCTCAAACATCAGCCCCTCATCGATATTGATTCCTAGACATTTCATGCTATCAACGAATGAAATCTTGTTTCTACCGATAGACATATCAAGTAGCGGAGAAATACTTAAAGAAGATCCAAACGACATAGCCTTCGACTTTGAAGGATTTATAGTTAAACAATTTAAGAATGCCCAACGCGAAAAAAAATTTAAGAGAACGGTTTATACCCATCACAAATGTTTCAATAGTATCACATCCAGAATTAAACAACAGAAAAACATCATCGGCAAACATAAACAACGAGCATATCCTGCTATCAATGTAATTGGAAAGGTCATTAACGTATAAAATAAAGAGAAGTTGTCCCAAAACTGATCCTTGGGGCACACCCGAGTTCAACGAAAGATCACCCGAGCGGACATTATTAATTTCAACAAACTTTCGCCTCCCCGATAGGTACGAGTAGATAAGTCTACAAGCAGACGAAGAGAAACCAAAAATTTGTGCCAGTTTTTTTTATTAAAATACCGTAATCAATTGAGTTAAATGCTTTGCTCAAATCCAGGGATACTAAGACAGACCCTATATTATCATTAATATTATTGCGTATAACATCTGTCAAACCGATAAGTAATGAGACAGTACTGTGACCTTTACGAAAGCATATTGAGAGGGAGAAATACATACGGTCGGAGACAAAAGAATCTGATCTTTCAAAATATGCTCAAAAATCTTAGAAAGTGCAGGAAGGATAGAGATAGGCCTCAAATCGTCAGTGCTGTTTACACTACTGGTCTTCGGAATAGGGATGATACGAGCCAGTTTCCAAGCAGAGGGAAAGTTGGATGTGGTTAATATCGTATTAAAATGGTGTAGAATAAGATGCGATATATGATTGTATATAATTTTGATAAAATTGATAGGAATATTATCCACACCAACAGATTTAGACTTTACTTTACAAATTGCTAAAAATAATTCATCTTCAGTAATATTGCGAAAAGAAAAGGGGCCAGACATCGTATCAAAATCAATAACTTCCTCATTGCAAGATTGAGACATATCAGCAAAATATTTATTAATATCAACATTAAGGCCATCCATCAGTGTGGCCTCACCCAATAAACCACCTTTTCTCAATACCCTCCACATACCTGCCGAGTCAAGTCCAGAAAAAATACTCGAAAAGTAGTTCCTTCTTCCACTACGAATAATATTTTTCGCCCTATTACGGTGACGACAGTATATTCTCCTATTCTCATCCGTAGGAGCAGCTTTAAAAGCCGTAAAAGATAGATCTCTCAAAGAAATAGCTAGTAACACAGACCTTGATTTCATCCACCTATCCTCTTCAGCTTTCATTTTCTTACGAACGACTGGGACGAAAGTAAAAAGTTTTGCAATTAAAGAATTTAGGTAAGACGACTGGATATCAACACAATTTGAAAGAAAGAAAGGTAGATGATCAGCATTATCTAAACAGAAAAGAAGACCATTCCAGTAAATTTTATTAAAATCCCTATGCACATAGAATTTATCAGAGGTTAAGACTTTAAATGAAAAGGCTGCAAATATCAGCGCTTGCCTAGAAATAGAAGGACTTTGCACCTGTTCGGAAAAACAAATAGTTGATGGGTCGTTAACCAGCCAGAAATCCAAAAGGGAAGTAGAGGAGTGATAAACATCAAAGTGAGTCGGTCTAGATTTATGAAAAATGGACAAGCCATATCTAAGGCACATATGTAGATCTTACCATGGCTGATTTGCGCTCGTCAAGCATATTACAATTGAAATCTCCAACTATAATAGTACTTGAATAACGAACTAATAAATCAGAGTGTCTCTCCTCAAAGCATGTAAGATTAGCACTCGGTAGGTATACAATACCAAACAGAACACTGTTATTAGCAATATCTAATTTAATAAAAAGCGATTCAACTCCATCAGGGTCAGACACCACTTGAACTACTTTATGATGTAATTTATCAGACACAAACAAGGCAACACCACGTCTAGACAATCTATCATTCCTTACCAGAGTAAAACCAGATATTTTAAGAGATAGATTTGAAACATGAGGCTTTAACCAGGTCTCTGATAATGCAAAGATGTCAAAATTCCTACTTATAATGACTTTAAGCTCATCAAATTTGACAGAGCTACCATTTGGTCTTATACTTTGACAGTTTATGTGACCAGTTCTTAACTGAGAAGATATTCTTCTAATAGGAAGATTAAAAGAAGACCCACCATTCACCACGGGACCAATGTTTTCATTACCTGTAGTCATAAAACCAAGTTAAGACAGGGAGCCAAGAGTGCAACAGTATGTTTTATAAATGCATTAATAGATTTAAATTTAAGCGTTATATTATAAGATATGCTCAGCCATCATAAAAATAAAAAATTAGAAAAAAAGAAATGTAGAAATATATAAAGTTTACGAAGTTTTGCAAATACACATTACATGATAAGTGGAACTAGTCAACATTTATTCATTAGTTACACCAAAAATGCATACATATGTATAAACGTTGTCTGATGAATTAGAAATACAAGAGTTTAAATTTCAAAATCAGATAAATATGGTTTATAGAAATACAGAAGACAACCAATATGTATACACAATTTCAAGAAAAGAAGACTAGTTGAAAATAAAAATTAAAGAATTATATAATGTGCATGTACAAGTTAACAATTAAGTTAATTAATTCACAGTTCGGAAGCTTAAAAATTAAAATTACAATCTTGTGTGTATGTACAATGTTTGAGATCATATTGATATTTGATATCACATTACTGAAGAATTACATTATTTAAATATAAAAAGTAAGCAAATGAGTTCAATTATGTGGATTTGAATTCTGATTTTGATTATACAATAACGAGCATTGTTCATACGAGCTGACAACTTCACTACCATCTGCTAAGGTAAGCCTGGCTTGCACTCTATCAGAGTTTAAAATTTTAAACTTAAGTATCACTTTCAGTCGCTTTAATTTTATGCATAAAGCGTTGAGTCTTGAGGCCGCAGGGGAGTAGTGATGGTTAAAGTACACTCGGCTATTTATATCACCACCAAGAATATCCTTAATGCTTAAAGTTTTCCTCTTGAAGTACTCTTTCATAATCTTATCCCGCATAAGAACACAGTTGAATTTTATCAGAATAGCCTTACCATTATTAATATAACAGGCACAGTTGATGTCACGTTCAGATATATTTATGCCAAAAAGGGAGCCAAGAGTGTTCACAGTTGTTGCAAATTCAGTCAGGCCAGAAGGCAATCCACTCAACACAATATCATTTCTATATAGTCTGCGATAGAGAATATGGTCTTCCACTTCAAGCTTATTGATTCTCTTTGTGTGGGAAGAATCCAAGTTATTTATCATAGTTCGGCACGTAGCAACATCTTCTTTAATTATATTGTTGGAGGATAACATTTCGTTTTTAAAATCAGTGAGAATTTCAGCAAGAGATTTTCTATATTCTTCACGATCTTCTTGATTACTCCTTATAAACTCATCCAATGTTTTCTTAATGTCCCGAACTTCATCACGAAGCGAGCCACCTTCCGGAGAGGAATCAGAGCAAGCAGCACAAGTGAATGAAAAGCAAGCTTGTTTCTCGATAAATAACGCAAGGTGCTTCTCAGCAACGTTAGCACATGAAAGGTGTAACCATAGCTTGCAAACACTACACTGAATACTCCCTTTGGATTTGTTGATCGGATCATTGCAGGATCCACACTTGTAAGTTTTTGCAGCTGGCATAATGGACGTTTTAAGCTGGCACGCAGCGGAAGTTATAAGAAAAAAGAACTCAACAAATCTTTTTAGTAACAAGACTCGTTCCAATAAACTATTTCAATTTCACACTATCACAATTTGTCCAACAATAAAAAAAATTATGTATGAATGTATGTATGCAGACGAAATAAGTACATGCAGGAACTCAAATGGCTCACTTATGTACACCGACAGACGAAGTATGTACATGCAGGAACTAAAATGGCTCAATTATGTACATCGACAACCGCAAGCAGCAACAACAACAGCAACGAAAAGAATCTGCAGCCAGTTAATAATAATTGTGCACTGTTTATGGTAATTTCCAAGTTTTTGAATATCCAAACATTTCGCTTCCTGTAGTTTTAATTTGAAGCAGTAAACATATTAAAACATATTAAATAAAAGCTTTAAAAGCAGCAAGTTAAAAAATTGATAGCTGATAGATGATGAAAAATTGACAGCTGAGTAATTAACACGTTTATTTGTTTTCAAAGAAAAACTAATGCTTTATATACTTTTTTTGCATGCCAGTGTAAAGCACAATTAGGTCTACATTCGGTAAAAAGTAGAAATCAATCGAACAGCATAGCTCTAAAATACGAGCTTAATTGCATGCTGACGTAACGTGACGTGACAAAAGGTGGACTTTTATGTGGAAATTCCCATATACATACATATTTCTTTTATAAATACAGCACACTAACCTTGCAGTCTTTTGAACTTGTCGACCAAACTCTAACTGAGTGGTCAATTGAGCATGATGCAAAAATACCACCATCCATGTGTACCCGAACCATACGTACCCATTCCCTGTGTCCAGTATAAGTTTTAACACAATATCTGAAAGAAAAATAAGTTCAAAGCACTGTTGCATGGTAAGCATTTTGAAAAAAAAAACTAACCCTGTTGCAACTTCCCACATTTTAATAGTTTTGTCACGAGAAGCTGACAGTACATAATCACCAGCTGGTACAAAGGCTACTGATGATACATTGTGGTCATGTCCATGCATGGTTTTAACGCATTCATAACTTTGCTGGAAATCCCATAGTTTAATGGATAAATCAGCACTGCAAGAAGCTAAAATAAAATGTTAAATATTTTAAATTTCACCCCATTACATTAATGTTTAGGAGAATATTCATGTCATTGTTTACCTAACAATTTTCCTTGAGCATCGAATGCAATGTCTTGCACTGAATTTGTGTGACCTTTTAGGCTACGTTCATATTCGCCTGTCTCGAAATCCCAAATTTTTATGACTGCATCTTCAGAAGCTGACACCATTAGGCTAAAGATGGGATGGAATACAACCTTAATATATAAAAAATAATAAGCAATTATGGTCAGTACAGCTAAATTATTAAAGAAAAAATCATTTACTCGTGTAATGCTAGCTCGATGACCGGTCAATGAAAATTTCTCAGGAGGCCTTGGTATCCATTCGCCAGGACTTCGTTTAGCTTTTGATGGAGCACCTTCTATAACTTCTTTTTCTGCTTCAGAAAGTTTAGCCTCAAGCTCCATCACTTTCTTCTGCAAACGTATTACAGATGTCCATTTCTTTTCTAGTAGACCGCCAAATTTTTTTTCTGTTTCACCGCTGAGATCAGCTTCCTTGCGGAATGCTTCTAAAGATTCTGAGTACCCATTGCTGGCCAAATAGTCGGCAATCGCTTGGTTACTGTAAATATCATTATTTTTAATGTAAGCAAAAGAAAACAGCCTGTTAATGTTAAATACTTACAGCTCCTCGCGCTGCCGTTGCGACAACACCATTTTCATGCTGTTTTAAATCTTGGACAAGTTATTACAATCTCACCTTCGGAAGATATATTTTTTCTGCTAGAAATTATTTCTATATATTTTCCAGTGCCTAGCACTTCAAAGGAAACTGAAAACAAAAGAAAGTAATTTTTATTTTACATCAGTTTCTCGTAATATGTGTACATTAGACCACCCAAATTGCCGAAAGTATTTATAAAAAATCATGTGTGTAAAAATTGCACTAATAGCGTGCAAACCGGCCCAAAAAATAACATATTCTCAATATAAACACTTTTAGCACCATAAATTTTAAATGCGGCGTTTTTCGGAAAAATTTTATACAACCATTTTTGTTTAGAATGAATAGCACAACATCTTTCCTGTATATAATTTAGCCCTAAATATGGCCTATCATTGTCCCTTAATGAGATGAAACTAAGTTTTTTGGAAAAATTTTTTCAACTAATAAAACAAAAAGTGATGTGAATTATACAAATGCTAAATGTTAAATATCTTTAAAACTAGAGCTGATACTGAAAAACTAATGGGGCAATCGTAATCAGGAGATACCAATACATAATGATCAGCTATTAACCCTTATTCTAGTTGTCGACATCGACGTCACGTCAATACCATACCGGAAATTGGGCCTATCTACTCGCTCGCGAGAACGATTTTGTGCTGTTGACGGTATATTTCTGTTTCCTAACATAGTGTCCACACCTGATGAATTTATATCATGATGAATGTAAAATTGATATCATGATGAAAATTCATCACGTATAGACTCAATTTATTAATATTATGGCAGCGTTGTGATATAATCATCAGAGCTTACGGCCTGATAAATTCATCTTGATATCAAATGTCATTTTATGAAAATAGCATGAGGATGTTAATAGCAGTCAGTTGTTTTCGACAATGGGTCGCTATATTTTTTTGGTATTGTATTGACGTGACGTCATGTCGACAACTGGAATAAGGGTGATTTTTATTTAAACAATACAAAAAGCACTATTTTGTTGTGCAGTGTTATTTATCACCAGGGCAACCAAAAATATGCTCTAAAAAGAGGGGTTTATGCGCATAAAAAATGCTGTAAAAAACAGAGAAAATGCTCTTATAATGTAAAAAATATTCTCTCAAAAAGTTTTGTTTTTGTTAAAAATTATAAAATTTTATTTAAAATATAATGAAAAAATAAATTAAAAAATAAACATGTTATCGAATTCATTAATATAACTTGTTAATTTAGGTACACTACGTGTGAAATACAACATACTAACTTATGTAAGATAAAATATGAACTAAATTTTACTTTATAAGCAAATTTGTATAAGTCTGTAAAATATATTAACTTAATTCATGTTGGAATTGCAATAAATTACGACGTGTTGACTTAAATTCTCAAAAAGAAAGTTTTGTCTGTTGCTTCTAAAAATAGTTTTATAAAACGAAAAACTTCTTTCTACATCCGCTGAATTCATTGGAGCATATTTAAAAGACAAAACTTCGCCAACGTTGTATTCTGAAGTCGGGCTTACCTTAGAACCATTGAGCTGACTACAAATATTTTGTGTTGTTTCAAGCCCTTTGTTTTTATCCACAACTCGTTTTAACTTATTTTGAACAATATGCTTAGAATCGGAGTCAGGTACATTGTCGATCTTTTTAACTGCGTCGTTCAGTATTTTTATTTGCTCATTTAAGGAAATACCAGCAGTTTGTAATTTTTATTGGCAATAAATCCATAATTCGATGCAATAAAAACTAAATCTGTTTTTGTTTCAGATTTACGTAAAGCTTCTTTGGCAATTTTAATCGATTGAGCATCATCTTTTAAACTATCTAAAACTTTTTCGTTGTTGGTAGCATAATAATTTACAGTCTCAATCCATGTACCGAAACGGGTTGTTATTGGTCAGGAGGGAGAGGAAGGTCCGGATACATTTCTTTAAATACTTCTACTCTGCATGGTGCTTTTAGAAAAATCTTTTTAACATTAGAAATTATATTGTCTACATTTTCATAATGATCCCTTATAGTTTCACAAAATCTATGAAGACCATGGGCTAAACATGTTATATGTGTCATTTTTGGGTAAAATGTTTTAATGGATTTCGCAGCTTTCACCATGTATGGAGCAGCGTCTGTTACAAAAAGTAAAACCAATTCTTTATTAAAGTTAACATCCAAGATTTTAATAGAATCATCAAAAAGTTTTGCGATTGTCGAATGATTAGTTTTATTTAGGGTTACGGAGTTTAACAAAAACTTATTTTTTATAGTTACTTCATCAGAACTCAATATTCCAACTATAACGTTTGCTACATTTCTTCCTTTGCCATCCATTGTTTCGTCAATCGATACCCATATATATTGATTTTTTAGTGTAGATTTTATATTTTCGATACAGTTTGTGTAAAGTCTGTTGACGTGTTTCGAACGAAGGGTAGATTCACATGGAACTTTATAATCCGTAAATGTTTCGAAAAGTTTTTTAATATTTTCATTTCTAAGCTTGTACAAAGGGATGTCAACAGACACAAATGCTTCACATAATTTTTCTTCGAAGAAAATATTGTTGGAAGATTGCCCAGCCGATTCAAAGAAGAATGCCTGAGATTTATCTTTATTTGCATGCCTTTTCTTTAATTGGACATGTTTCGCACTTTCTACGTGCTGTTTGACGAAAAAAGTTCTATCTGCGGACACAGATTTGTTGCACAATGTGCAAAGAAGGACTTTTCCGTCCGTTTTAAATTGCGGGTACTCTTTGACTATATTCCTTAATTTAATTGCCTGGGACAACTTTTGTTTTGGCATTTTCTAAGAAAAAGAACTGCAGTTACCAACAATTTGCTTCTATTCAACTTAACTCACATTTCTTTGTGATTTGTTCCCGTAGAATTGTTGAAAAAAAATTAATATTATTTAATTTTGACAGCATGTGTTAAGAGATTATTGCTCAGCAATGTATTTTAACATTCGTTGCTGAATATATATTCTAACATATTCATACGGTCTACACGCTAATATCTTGTGTCAGCAATCGAATTTGACAATTGCCAACATTATTGCTCGCGTGGACGGCTAGTAATATAATACTCGAAATAAAAACCAAACTACAACTGATAAAAAACAGTTGTCTCAAGGTGAAAAAAGTTGTAATGCATAATAAAAATTTGGAAACTACAACTCAACTATCAATTCAGTTGTAAATCATAATAGGGACTATAATCAAACATTAAATTTGAGCTATGAAAAATATATTTTTATTCTTTAATTGCATTATAAATATTTTTCAATTTAAAATTCAGTAGGTAATAGCCCATTCAGGCTGACGCCAAATTAAGTAATTTCGTGATTTCGGTCGAAATTATGTAATTTCCCATATAGTTATTTTGACGTTTTCCAAATTAAGTTATTTTACTTAATTTCTACGAATTTAACATGAAATTACAATAGTCAACGCTGTTTTTGTACTAAAATTACTTTTTTCAAACATGAATATATTTACAACTATGAGAAACAACAAACAAAAGAAATAAACAATTTTAAATTCAATATGAAATTAAAAGAAGATTGAAAAAATTTTATAAGAAAGAATTTATTCAACTGAAAAAAGTACTTCAATGTCTGCCGCAATGAAAAATATGTTTGCGAAATCAACTCAAATATCATTCAGTACCTGCATGAACACTTTTGATTTCGTTCGTAATTTGAGCTTGAAATTACTTAATTTCGTGTCAGTCTGAATGGGCTATAGTGCATAAACATAAACATGTAAAACATAAAAATTATATTATTTGGAAAAATTAAGAAAAGTTCCCAAGCAGAAATAGTGACTTCGAAAAAAAAATATGGTTTTGTATTGTTTAGACTGAGCTTTGTCTCCGGAGTACAGTAATGGATCCATGTTTCATCCACAGTTACAAAACGCCGCAAAAACTCATTCGGATTACGGTTAATCAAGTTCAAACAATTCTTTGAAGTTGTCACACGTTTACGTTTATGGTCAATTGAGAGCAAACGCGGCACCCATCTTGCAGACGACTTTCTTAAACCCAGCTGATCACTTAAAATCGATACCGCACTGCCATATGAAATGCCTATGGCATCAACAATCTCACGCACTTTTACTCTTCGATCGACCAACACCATATCGTCGATTTTTTCGAAATTTTCGGGTGTACTGACCTCAATTGGCCGTCCAGAACGTTCAGCATCATTTGCACTTGTGCGACCACAACGAAAGTCAGTAAACCACTTTTTTACCATTGAATTCGATGGTGCAAAGTCTCCATAGTATTCATCGAGCTTTTCCTTGGTTTGATTGACGGTTTTTTTTTCGCAAAAAATCATATTTAATGAGCACTCGAAATTCACTTTTTTCCATTTTTAGAAAAATACACGAGGTTGTATGTTTTGAACAGCTGTTAAACGCAAAGTAAATGACGACACTTGCTCAAAATTTGATAGTAGTCTATTAACAGGTGGTACTTGATGGGAACAGTGTTGCATTTCATATAGCTACAAGGGAAGATCGAAAAGTCACGGACTTATTGATCCGCCCTCGTAAATGAAAAACTCAATAAGGGTTTTCATTAGAATGTTCAAAAGTCTCGCAAGCTGCGCAAACTGTGCAATGGTGCATTTTTACACTCTCGTAAATAAAATGTCAAGTATTTTATAGAAAATTATTTACACAAACCTGTTAAGTTTGCTTGCCCAATAATTTTGACTTGTAAACTTAAGCTGTGCAATTGTGCATTTTGTAAACAACAACTTCTTGCTTTTTTTATTTCTTTAGGCATTAGGTTTGTTCATTTACTAAAAATTGTTACGAATTTGCAACAATTGTTACTGGAGTGTTCATTAACTCAAAAAGTTTGCAAGGAGAGGGCGTCAAAAGAGAGAAAAAATTAAGAGAGAAAAAATTGAGAGACAAACAAATTTTCACAAATTATTACTAGTAAAATTTTTACTTGCAAGAATTATTCAACCACCTGTTGTGTTTTGTTTTCGAATTAATTATTTCAAAAATATCTGAAAAAGGAAAACTGAAAAATGTTAATTTCTTTGTTAAAAAAAAACATGTATACGTCAGAGAAAGCCAAAAATTTATTTTTTGACTGACCAATACATATCGATACTCTAACAATTTTAAGTATCATAGCACACTCGCATCAACAAGTGTGCATGCATGTCTATAGCTATCAACACAAATAAATAAGTGTGCATATCCAAAGTTGCTAGTTCGATCAAACAATGTTACCAAATAAATATGTACATACATATGTACATATATAAAAAAAATCGTTGTGTATAAATTTAAAAATACCTAATTTAAATATATTATGCATTTTTTCATGAAATCTATTTTACGAAACTTTTTCTATTTGCCAATTGCAGGGCTAGACAAAATAGTGATACATAAAAAGTTACATAGCATGAATCTCTAAAGCATTTTTGACAACTTTTTTTATCTAATTTGCTTCTCCAGGCCTCCTATTGACAAATGAAATTTACATAGCACCAATTTCATGAAAAAGGCGTAAATACATGGCAGTTTTCTCTAGTAAAGTTCTAATAAAAAAGTTATATATTGAAAATATTATACAAGCTCGCAAGGATTAAAACAATAAAAAAGCAATAACTCGAAAATTGGTTTATAGCATAGCGAGCCTTTTTTTAATTTTACGTACCCGACATGTTATGGAAATTATACTTTTTTATTGAAACTAAAATTTTATGGGCCTACCTATAGTTTAGAATTATCAAAATGTTTATAACTTTTACGATACGGGCTGCAAAATTTTACCGTACGCGACAATTTGCGCAACAAAAACATATTTGAATTTAAAAAAAAAAATTTCTGAAAAATTTAATTTTTGTCGCTTACTATTAAATCGAAAATAATACCCCTATTCTAACCTCTGTGACAGTGACAAATTTATAACAAAACTGAGGTGAATGACTATTTGTATATTTTTGGTATTCTGAAAAATATTGTCATGAATAAAATATAACAAATTTGTCACCTAATGAAAAGCACATAACAAAATAAAAATTTGTTAATTTTCCTGTTAATTTACTTTTTAGTTGTGAGAGTTAAAGAGAAAAAAGCGTGATTATTGAAAAAATGCTAACATCTTATGCCAAAAAAAAAATAATTTCTTTGTGCACTTTTTTTTGCAAAAGTAAAGAATTTTTTTTTTACTTTTTTCAAAATAACTTCTAGGGACTTCTGATTTTTTTCAACAATATTTGCAAAGATGTAGCTACGGTAAAACTGGACAACTTTTGCAAATATATTAATACAGTTTGAACGTGTCTAGGCACCCTAATAGCTCATACACCTATCGAATAATCTAGTGCACGCAACTCTACTGAGCTTCAGTAACACTTTGTGCAAACAAACCCAATTTTTGCTTGCACTTTTTTATTTAAAATAGAAGAAAGAATATTGTGTTTTCACTTTTTTCAGCATAACTTACAAGGACTAATAACTTTTCACTACCTAGACACGTTCAGATTATATTTAGGGAGTTCACAATAGCATTTTAAAATGTGTCTTAATATTGCAACGTTTCAACTTTAATACTTTAATATGGTCTGGCAAGTTTGTTGTTTTTGTTTGTGTGCAAAGCATATTTATATAAAGTATATGCAGGTCTACAACAACTAAGAAAGTACAAAAACAACAGGCGATTTGTTTGTGTAAGAATAATGGATGAATGTCAAAAACAGATGAATACAACCAGACCTGGGCAACTTGCATCACTTTTGCATAAGCATTGATTGAAAAACAAAAATTTTAGTGCAAATTTAAATTTAATGCTTCTAGTGCACTATTTTTTGCACTTCAATAAAATCTCATAAAAGTAATGGATTAATATTGCATTAGCATGGCGAAAAATGCTGTGATTTTGTATTGATGTGCTTAGTCATCATGAAGTAATGCAATATTATTGCATTATCAAATATTTTACACAGTAATATTGAATAAAACGTTAACCTATTTTATCAGATAGAACAAATAATAAAATAAAAAATACAGTAAAGTTCATTGAGGGCACCTTGTATGTAAGTACAAATTAAAGAAAAGGAAAACTGTCAATATAAATACAAACTAGATTTCAGAACCAATTGAAAAAATTAAAAAGTTTCATACTTAAGTACGTTGCATCTCGACCTTATATAGAAAACCGTGCAATTGAAAAAAGATCAGAACTTAGGTTTTCATTTATTGTAGTTATGTATATCTTAAAAAATGGTGATTTTATAAAAGAAAAATACTACCGCTTGAAACAATTACATCTCTCGAAAAAATTATAAAAAACGTAGTGATATGATTTTTCGTCTTGGGTGTACATAGGAAAAAATTTACATATTTATGTATGTACATATTTATGTATGTAGGTTGTTGAGATTGATGATTGTATGTTACCTTGAGATTTTGTGTATGTATATCTGTAAGAACTTTAGGCTGACTGTGATTTGTGAGGGGAGGGGCGTTGTTGAAATAGGTTTAATTTTTCGTAGATGAATTCTAGTATGTGTGTGTGTATGTAGTATTTATATGTACGTAGAAATAAATTGTTTCTCATATGAAAATTTTTTGCTAGAAAATATTATCATATATCTGAACTCCCTAATCCTAGCATGTTTTTCATATTGGAGGATGAGATTGCTTTACATTTTATTAAGCTTAAATTTGTCCAGTGTTAAAGTCTGTCGGTCAGAAGTTTGTTTATATTTGTATAAATATTAATTTCGGATTTTGCAAAATTCTTGTGTACGATCGTGACGATTTTGTGTGTGTATGTGTGTATGCGCGATAGAATTTGGCTGGTCTGTGATAAGTTTGTTTATTTAAGTACATTTGTCTTCTTCGACTTTCGTCTTCAACCGTCAATAGCTTGGAGAACGGTTTGCATGTTTTCATGATGTAGATATGTAAGTGTGATTGTTAAAATCCAATAAATACTTGGGCATGGGTAAGAAATTTGATAATATAGGGTGTTTTTTTAGAGGTATAGAACTTCGAATTGAAATAAAACACAAGAAAATCGTTTTAATGTCCATCAATTTGGCTTTATTGGAAGGATAATTTTATGCCATTAACGTTTAAATATGATTTCGGGCATGTGGCCGCCGCGGCTGGCTCGAATAAAGCCAATTCTACAGGTCCAATTTTCAACCACTTTTTCGAGCATATGGGGCCGTATGTTGGCAATAACGCCACGAATGTTGGCTTCCAAGTCCCTTAACGTTTCTGGTTTGTTGGCGTAGACGAGCGACTTCACATATCCCCAAAGAAAATAATCCAATGGTGTCAAATCACACCATCTTGGTGGCCAATTGACAGGTCCATTCCGCGAAATTATGCGCTCATCGAATGTTTCCTTCAATAAATCGATTGTGACGTGCGCTGTGTGGCATGTAGCGCCGTCTTGTTGGAACCACAACTCATCCACATTCATGCCATCCAATTCGGGAACAAAATAGTCGGTTATTGCTGTGCACGGTGGCGAATCGATTCATTCGGGTCCTCTTCAACACTTTGCTCTACAGCGGCAATTGTTTCTTCGGTGCGCACTGTTCGACGTCTCTGCGGATGCGTATTATCACATAGAGTAAACGTAGTGCGAAAACGATCCATGGTTAACCGAATTAATTGCTCTGATGGACGATTATGTCGACCATAAAATGGACGGAGCTTGCGGTAAACTTCGCGAACTGAACCATTATTTTCGAAATAAATTTGTACGATTTGCAAGCGTTGTTCTTTTGTCAACCTGTTCATGATGAAATGGCAAACCAAACTAAATATTAATCACTTGACAGCTGACAAAATGGCCGCCAGTTAAAAAAGTGATGCCAACTTAAAGTTCTATACCTCAATAAAAAACACCCATTACTTACGCAAGACCATTTGCACCGAACCGCAAATACCGCCAATGTACTAACTTTACCATACACATTTGGTCTATAAGCTTGAATTTCTCATTATTATTTGCGTGCTATTTCTCAACAAAAGGAAACAAAACGAATTTCTGTTTTTTATTTTATTTCTTCCACAAATTTCACAATCAAGGAACTACACATTTCTTTTTTCTGGACAAACTCGAACGTATACTGTCCAGTCCGTGTGTTTTCAAAAAGTCTTAATTTGTTGCATAGAGTTATTATTAGTATATTTCTATGTATGCGACCATCATTTGCTATTTATTCATGTAAATGCAAGATACTCCGGCTCATGTAATAAAAAAAAATACCTTTCTTTAAGTTCATAATACATTTTTTATTATTTTTTAAATAAATATAGTTGTCAATTTGAAATAAATGTCACCATAGTATGTTGAAAGCTTTTTGAGATTTTTCTTGTCATATGAGCAACAGAATACCATGACAATTTTATTTAAAAAAATATAACAAGAAACTTGACAAAATTGTAGACAAAAAAAAATTTTCACAATTTATTAGAATAAGGGTATAAGGCTCTATATTAATCGCGAAAACTTGGAAATATGAGTGTACGAATATCATTAAAAAAGGTCTAAAACCTCAAAAAATTTTTATGAAACTCAGTAGATTTTAAGAATCAAAAACAATCTCATGTACAAAAAGTTGCGAAAATTCCCGAATAATTTATTAATTGAAAAAAGTCTTAAAATTTATTAAAGAGCGCTAATATCATAACGAATGTCAAAAACTTAAAAAAGTTTGTGACGATGTCGAAAATTCGCAAAAACTTGGTAAAATTTAAAAGATATCAAATATCCTGTTTATAAGCACTTCTTATTTGCAAATAAAAGTCGAAAGCGTTGCCTTATAACTTTTTTATTGTAAGTTAATAACTCACGAAAACTATTTGCAAATAACGCAACTATTTGCAAATAAGGTGTAAAATTTTGCCAATTATTTTTGTTTTGTAAGAAATATAATACACAGATAACAATGTGTGGCAATATAGTACACAGATAGTAATGAATCCTATCTACGTATAAACGGTGAGTTCAGTATTTACAAATATCTTTATTCGCAAATAAGATTTGCGTATAAACGAGGTAAAAGTCTAATATTGATTAAAAATATTTAAAACTGTCGAAAAACAAATAATTGGGAGCAATCACTTTTATTGCGAAAATAGAGAAAATTCGCGATAAATTGCAAAATTGCAAACAAGCCTTAAAATAACTTACAAATAACTTCAAATAGATAGATGGATTAAAAATCGGCAAAACGGTAAAAAAGCCAAGATTTGGCTAAAAAGTCAGTTTTATCGCGAAAACTAGCGACAAACTGCAAGCATGCGCTTAATTTAAAATTAGAAAATTTAAAAGTTGCAAAATTACTCCCGTAAATATTTAATAAGGCTTAGGTCTAAAGACAGTGAAGAGTGTGTGTGTGGGTAAAACAGCTTTATTGAATTTTGTTTTACAATAGTTTGAAAAAAATTTTAGTATTTCAACAACTACAAGCTATTATTACTGGCAACACTTATCAAAAAATAGTTAAAAATCCGAATGTGTTGCAAGTCATGGGTATGTCGATAGATATGCGGGATGTAACAAAGAATGCGCATCGATACATAGAAGTATGAAATAAAATGCGCAGGGTTTTACGCAAATGAGAATGAATGGGTATCAATGCGCACTAGAAGTGTGCGCAAGCTATGCAAAAGTGCACAGTATTGTATTTTTTTCAAGAGCGAATATTGTTTGTAGTGGTGATCGTAATTCAGTGTGAAGCAAAAATAGAGAACAAGGAAACAAAAACCACACAAAACCATTGTACAACAGTTGAATAGACAGTTGTGTCAAGTGTGCAATATTTTTATTGAACACTTCATAGTGCACCATACTTCATTTCACAAACTCAAAATTTCATAAAATAAACTTTTTACTTTTATATCCATTGTGAAAGATATTCGGTCTAATTCATAAAAAATATTTTAGGTTTATTACAGGTTTATTTGACAAATTTCCCATAAAAATATGTCAAATAAGCGCTTAATAAACCTGAATTATTTTTTATGAATAAGGCAGATTATTTTTATAGATATTTTATGTTTTAGTCTTAATCAATAAATTATAAAACTTAGAACAGTATCTCATGCAAACTAACACGCTCAAAAAATCTACATTGTTTGTTTTTTCTTTTACACATACCAAGGATGGAAAAGTTGGTACAATTGTACTTTTTTCAGAACTATATCGAAGTCAAAAGTACCATAGCACCCCAATGACCAATTTAGCACTTTTTTCCTATTATACAACATGAACAAAAATGAATCAATAAATAAACAGTTTCGAGAGATGGTTGATGTAGGAATTATTAAGCCTTTAAGAAACGACAACATTAATACGTTTTGCTCGAGGGAATTAAAAATTAAAAATGAATTAAACAAACTGATGTTTTCCGATATTTCCAGAAATGCTAGAGGAATATTATCTATTCTACATTCGCCTGAAAATGTGGAAAGGGTGTTCGTACCAAGATATAAATAAAACCAAAAAAAATTATATCTCCTAAATGTTACTTTTATATTCAGATCTCAACAACTAATAGTTTTTTGTATACCTACTGAAATTAGACATTAATATTGTTTAAATATTAATATTAATTAATAATAATAATTAATGATATTATAATAAATTAACTTCAAAGTGCCTTTTTGTTAATTATTAAGTTTTTATACACCTACATGCATACATATACAAATTAATTTCACGTACGTTTTGAGTTAATTGAAAAAAAAATAAGAATTTGGTACAATTGTACTGGAAAAAGTACAATTTTTCTTAAAAGTTAGTACAATTTGAAAATCTGATTTCGCATCCCTGACACATACATATATTTTTACCCTTGTGTGCTCATTTTACAATTGTCATTCGGTGTGCTTCGACACTATAATAACTAATGCCTTCGCTTGGCATATAAACAAATGCTGTTGCATGCTTTTGATAAAATTGAGCACCAGTTTCAGTCTTCTCATAAAATCAAGAGCACTAAAAAGAGAGAACGATTCAATAATATACACCAGTGATGCCAACTTTTGAGAATCCAAACGCGTAAAAATTTGTTAAAATAGGGCCAAAATGTTCTAAATTGAAAAAAATATACGTTTAGCGCGAAATAAAGTAAAATTTTTCGAATAAGCGCGAAAAGAGGCTAGTTTTAAAATGTTTCTGTTGAAAATCAAAACAAACAAAAAAGTAAAAATGTAATTTATTAGAAAATAAATCGCTAACATAAGATCAACATATATGTACATAGCTTGGTACATATTTCATTTATATTTCATATTACATTTCAATAAGGTACGTACGTTGATTAAATGGTATATACATATATAATTATATATAAAAAAGTTGGAAGAAAAATAAAATTAGTAAAAAATCGATATTTCTAGATTAAAGGAAGAAAAAGTTCACAAAGATTAAAATGTAGTTATATCGAGCAAAAAGTAAAAAAGGGCTAAAATGGCTGAAAGATAATTGCAAAAAGTGCTAGATTTGCGCGTTTTTTAGTTTGGGGGCAAAATTTTTTTTCGCGTTTTGAGTGACTGAAAACGGGCTAAATCTAGCCCGAAAAGGGCTAAGTTGGCATCACTGATATACACCATGATATTACAATAATACAGGTAGCCGCAAATCTACAATAAATAAAACAACAGGACTTTTTATTGCTGTTTTGTGATGACATCTGAGAAAACAAGAGACATGTACTTCCGTTTTCTTGTGTCTTTGCAAAGCTTTATTTGTATTAGTACAGTTTTAATAGGCATCATGCGCGTGTATTGATTGCATGTTCTCTTGTATACAGCGTTGCCGCTGAGACACTAAAGTATCACTTTTGACCCTTTTTCGTGCCAATGACACTTTTTATGACCCTTTTTTTAATTTATCCCTTTGTATCATTTTAACAATATGTAACAAACTTAATATAGAAACTTGTGAGTCGATGCTTTCCTCTCTCAATTTGCCCGAGTCGGAGCTGGAAGAATGGACTCCAAGTGAAGAACTCATTTCCAAATATAGATTAAGTATTCCTAAAAAGTGATAAATATTATCAAAAGTTTTTGTAAAAGTTACTTCTCTTTTTATATGAATTGTGAAATGTTTTTTAGTTTTAATATTGATTCATTCAAGTATGTATAATTACTTTTATTTAGTTTTAATGTATTTAATTAATTTTTAGAACTCGTTTTTGTTTTTTAAATTGAAATAAATGTTATTTTTTTGTTCATAAAAAACTTGACCCTATTTTACTTTAAAATACCCTTTTTTTGACCCTTTTTTTTCTTAAATACCCTTTTTATGACACTTTTTAAAAATTTTCAACGGCAACCTTGCTTGTATATGCAAAGCTAGTTTGTATTAGTACAGTTTAATAGAAACTCTTACAGTTTAATAGGCACTATATAGGTAAAACGTAAACAACAATTGGCAGATCACATCACAAACAAACTCCATCAGCTGGCGCTTCGAGGTTACCTGTATTATTGTATCATGATATACACCATGAAGATTAAGCAAGCACACATCTTGTGCTCAGGTCTAATGCGCACTAGCATAAAAACATTTCGATATGTACTGGAGTATCCAAAAATTTTTGTATCCACTGGCTTTCTCTGGTATACGCATGTAAAAAGAGAAAATGTTTTGTTAATTTATTATTTTTCTTTCATTAAGCCCCATAAATTCAATTTCAATGTCAAAGAATTTTGTTTGTTTCTGAGATGGAAAGTGGCATTTTTGTATTTGTTAATGAATAAAATTAAAAAATTATGAAAAAATTCATAAAAATAGTAATAATACATGAAACTGTGTAAAGAACTTCATATTAAATGTAAATTTTTAAAAAAATTTGCAATTTAAAATATTATCAAACAAAATACATAGAAAAAGTACAATTGTATCATGATTTCCATCTGTTTCGGCGTATATCCGATGAGGTATAAATATATAAATAAAACAAACAAGAATTAATATGTTGTAATAAATATTGAGACGTAATCTCTGTTTATTTTCTTAAACTTTACCTCGTAAAAGGATTTATAATTGCAGTTAGTGCTTCGTTGACTTTGACGAGTAATAATTTATAGATAAACACTAGTATAACCAGTGAAATTTGGCAAAACAATGCTTAAAAGGTTTCCAACAAGGTTGCAATAAAAGTACTTTAAATTTGCATTAAGAACTGAGAGAAAAGTATTAACCGAAACATAACAATTTGTACTTAAACACTATCTATGGTTCTGATATGAATAAAATTTTCTTGCAAGTTTTTACAAGTAAAGCGTTCATTTACTTTTTAATTTTTGGGAGAGTAATTTTGTAAATTTCTGCATTACTCTCTCGTTGCTTGTTTCTGCTGGGAACATTGTTGCCATTTTTGCATTTTCACTGCTAGATCTGGCATTTTTATTAGTTAAAAAACATTCAACTTTCAAAAAATTCTGCTAAATGCTTTCTGGCAGAATTTGTTGAAAATAAAAAATTTTAACTTGTTGAAAACAATCTTCTGTATAGAGGATTTTTTTTCATAAATGTGCATGTATTGCAGAGTAAAGGTTCCCTGATGATCTGCCCTAGCAACAGTAAAATACGCATAAGATCCAGCTAACCAATCAATAATCAATTTCAATTTATTTTTAATAAAAATAATATTTTACTGAATAACTAATTAATATTTTGGGATTATTATTGCGCTAAAAATTTTTAAACGTAATTGTAACATTTCCAAAAAAAGCACCAATTATTAATAATTTTATATTTGTATGTGCTATAAAAATACCTGTAAATACTAACAAGTTTGTATAAACATGAAATTCAAAGCTATTTCAAGAATTTTTCTACGTTTAAATCTGGCATTATACTTTTCTTCTGTTGAGCATTTTAGCAGAATTTTTTGACCGATTTAGCATTCTCTCATCATCGTTTTCTGGCAACACTGGCTGGGAAGTAAATGAACAGACCTATTTTTACACACACACACACACTTTTTTATTTTTATAAAAATATGTATATATAAATATGTTTTTAAATTAAAAATTGCTTGACATTTTCTTATTTTATTTATATTTAATGAACTTTTTGACTTTTGTTTCAAATTTACATAAACTGTTTGCGCAAAAGTTCAAAAGGGGCTTCATGAAACAAGTCTCGCAAGTTTGCCCAATTGCACATATTGCAATTTTAAAAGTTCTCATGAAAACCCTTAATATTTCGTCGAATTATTAAAATCAAACACGTATAAATATGGACTTCAGCAAATTTTTAACTGATCTTCTACAGGCTCATAAAAATTTCCACAATTATTTCATTTTAAAATTTTTGGAATGCAAGTTCCTTATGGAGCGCCTAGCATGTAAAACAAAAAATTTTTTTTTTGAAAATTAAAAATACTGGCGAATACTGGTAACAACTACATAGCATATGTTTTAGATTTTCAGTGTTGCCGTAATTTTCCAGAGAAGTACCGGGGAACACCTGAAATTTAGGAGATTTTTACCCTAGTTTTTGGGAATCTGAAATATAGTTTTTTTTTTTTTTTTTGTGAAAGGTTCGTGACTTGGAAAAGTGGTTCGTGATAGCTGAAGGTGTCTCTGCTGCGTTTTACCGGCTAAACCACGGAACCGATTTGAATGAAATTTAGAACAGTGCAGGACACATGGGTTATATGTTTTTAAAAACTAGAAGCGCGAGGGGAGATAGGGAAAATCTGCCTCTCAGAAACTACCTAACCGATTTTGATGAAATTCAAAACATAAATAGATCTGGGTTTAAACGCAGACATACGCTGTGGAATTTTTCAAAAATAGGACCACGAGGGAAGGTAAGGGGATATGTCTTTCTCTTTGAAACTATCCATGCAATTTTGAAATTCAAAACATAGATAGATCTGAGTGTAGGAAAGCAGATAGGATATATATTAATAGGAGCACGAGAGGGGTAGGGGGCAATTTCTGCCTCTTTGAAACTATCTAACCGATTTTGATGAAATCCAAACATGGATCGATATGCGTCTGGAAGAGCACAAACGCTATATATTTATCAATAATAAGCCCAATAGGAGAGGGGCAATGTCTAAGGTAAGTAGGACGTAAGGAACTACGTTGCTACCCAGTGTCGCATGACACCGTGCGTTCTATTTTTTTTTATTAATCGGGATTTTAAACCGAAATTGCGGTTTTGTAATTTTATCGGGTTTTATCAAACTCTACATTATACATACATACATAAGTGTTGAGCCATACTGTGATTTTTTAATAATTTTGCTCCTTGTGAACGTGTTTTCTAAATCGCTGTTCTTTTAAACTGTGACTGTGATTACAGTTTAGCAGTATTTTGTTCGTAGCAGTTCTGTTATTTTGAAAAAATGTAATAAGAAGAGCAGCAGTGAAATTAAACAGTGACTGTGATCACGGTTTAACCCATTTCAGCTCTTCTGCTTTAAAAGTATTTATTAGTATTTGTATTTTGATAAATACTAATACGAAGAGCGACAAGAACAAACAATTAGCAATCAATCCCATCCAAATATTGAGAATTGTCGTATTGCAAATACAAAAATGTGGGAGCTATACATAGTTGCCAGATTTGACGATTTTTTCTCGACAAACGGTAAAGGCATAAAACAAAATTCATGTGGTAGCTTTATTTACTGTAAAGTAAGCATACAAGAACATTCACAGTTTGTATGAAAGAACTATATTTCCAAAACCCGTTACTTGATAAATTCAGTCACAGTTGTGATTAGTGGTTTTTCAATCGCTGTGAAAAAGTAACAGGTTTGGAATAATCGCCCATCTCTAATACATATGTATATCTACAATGATTTTAATACAACTTCCCATAAGTATTTAGCAAAACATTGTTTAATAGTTCTTGTATAATAATAGTTTGAGACTATTTTTCCATATACTGATAAGAATATTAATGTTCAGACAATTATTTGGTCACATAATTTTGGAATAGCATTTTTAACCCCCGACCAAAAAAAGGCCTGTTATAAGTTTGTAGTGTGTGTCTGTGTGTCTGTACGAGTCCACGTACATACACACCAAACGGTTGGACCGATTTTCATTTAGTTTTTTCTGTTTGAAAGGTGACTTGATCGGTCCAGCCGTTTAGAGGATATCACATCTTTTCTGGATATACACTAGTAGGCATATATATTTTGACATACCACCCAATTTTCTTCTCTTTTTATTTCCAATCCAATGCAACCAGAAAAATGTACTAAAACTGTTTAAATTAGTTAGAAATATTGTATATTGTTGGAAAATAAAACATTTTACAGATTTCAAATGTGTTTTGTGAATCTTTTTTGATTTAAACCAAAAATAGATGGGTTCAGTATGTGGCACAAGTATTTTGAAATTTTTTTTTTTTTGCATAGAATATATTAAAGACGTGAGAACATTAAACTAAAGAAAAATTGATACTAATTGCTAAAATTAATAAAATATATTACTCCTTTAGAACTTTGAATTTTTAAGTGCGGGTTGGAACAACATCCACCCATGTCTGGCGGAACTCTCTTGGAATCTCGTTCCTCGCATTTTTTATGCCTGTTGTCGTTTCCTTTCTCGATCTTGCCAAGTCCGTGGATTTATTTCGCTTAATGTGACACTTCGCTGTTATTGTACTTCGTATTGCACTTAAGTTTGAACTTTTGGGTGAATAAATCAGAGTTTAAACACTATTCTTTCTTAGAGTCTCTGTGATTGTTCTGCTCCAAGGCACCCAAAACTGCTACTTTGGAGTGGTATAAAAGCACAGTTATTCACATTTGGGAAATATCTATTCGCCTCATTTAAACGGCGGCCGAAATACAGACAGATATTGCAAAAATAAATTATTTTATTACTACCGAAAATGGTATGAAGTACTTAGAACTCGTAAAATATTTTATCAGCAAACCATTTTCGTTTTGGTGTAATATACTCTGGACTGATGAAAATAGTTTCAAGTACCACGCTTCACCGAGCACTTTTTTTACCAGATTAAATAAAAAATCCATAAAAAGGTGCACACGTATGCCAGAAAGTTATCCATGAAAGCGGTAGTGCTTTGTTTAAGGGATTTATTTCATATAATGGAGCAGGGGACTTGGTTCCCGATGATGTTTTCTTGGCCCAAAATCAATATTTAAAAATATTAAATGAATGTGCATTGCCCTGTGGCCACAGGTTAATCGGAAATGCATTTATTTTCCGACAGGTTAACGCTCCATGTCAAAAATGCTGTGTAAACACCAGCTTTCTAACTGATACTACTGTTAAAACTCTGGACTAGCTACCCCAAAGTCAATATTTTAGTATAACAGAGTATGTCTGGTGGTTCATAAATCGAAATGGATTCACGGATTTGACGAAAACGAGGAATGAAACGACCACAGAAATAAATATGTGTGAACGAGATTCCAAGAGAGTTCCGCCAGATCTGGGTGGATTCTGTTCCAACCCGCACTTAAAAATTCAAAATTGTATAGGAGTAATATATTTTATTATTAATTTTAAGAATTGGTATCAATTTTTCTTTAGTTTACGGTTCTGACGTCTTTGATATATGCTATGCAAATGCGTGGTACCGATGTGAATGTATTACGATTTTCATACAATTAGTTTCATGTGTAAATGGTAAGTAATATAAAGCAACAAAAATATTAAAGTGAACAATATAAAAAAAACGAAAACTTCAAAATGAATAAACCACCTGATGTCGCAAAGAAGAAATTCTATCTCTCATCCGGTTTGCAGTATGACTTTGCGAAAAAGATAGTTATTGACTCAAATGGACCGATATATCTCATAATAACTAGAGTAGATAGTAAAAACACGATGGCCAACGCGTACCTTTCCTCATTAAAAAATTTATCGACTCCACATGTAATGGAGAAGTAGCTAACTGTAAAAAAACTGCGTAATGGCACAGTTTTAGTCAAAACTAAAAACGTCATCAATAAACTGATAAAACTTACAGCGATGAGTAAAACCATAAAAATACAAGTGTCAGAACATTTCTTCATTGAACTATTCTAAAGGCATCATATATTCTGCCGACCTATTCGGCACTCCGGAAGAAGAAATATTGGCTAACATATCCAATCAAAAGGCATCCGCAGTGAAAAAAAATATTAAAAATGGAAAATGGAGCTGTAAAAGAAACAGGTCTAATCATTCTAACTTTCTCGGCGATAGATCTCCCTGAATTTGTCTATTTGGGTTACAAAAAAATTTACTTGCGTCCATACATACCACTGACACTCAGATGCAACAAGTGCCTGAGATATAGGCATCTTCAAAAAAAAATGTGATAACGATATGATTTGTATAAACTGCGGTAGCGTCAACCATATCAACGAAGATTCGAACGACTCTTGCAACAACGATACCTGCTGTATAAACTGCATAGAAAACATATAGCTAAAGATAAAAAATGTCCTATATTTATAAAAAAAAAACAAGAAAATACAGGCAATCAGAGTTCTGGAAAAGACCTCGCAGAGAAAAGCTGAACACATACGCCTCCGTCGTAACTGCTAATAAACCTATGAGCACACGCATCAAACTAGTGAACTACGATGACACCATATTAAACGTAACAAAACAGGTACAGGTAAAAAATACAACAGCCAGTCTCGGCACCGCATGCGAAAACGATCAACAATTCAGTAAGCAACAATGTCTATACGGCGCAACACAGGAGCCAAATTCCATAATACTCGCCCATATTGACCAGTCCTCTCCATTCCAAGCTCATCCAAGGTTCAACACAATGCAAAAATCTTCCCCAGGAACATATCTAACATATCAAATATTCAAATACTCATAAAGAAATACAATCCCAAAATCATATCTCTCCAATTAGTATAAACACAAGAATACAAATTCTAAATCCAAGACTATTGTAAATACTCCAAATATAGTAGACGTAAGTGAAGATGATGGGATGATGGAAGATTGATTTTGTTTTTTAACATTTTGGCAACAGTACGATTTAGTACATATTTAACAAATAGGCGAATTAACGTAAGCTGCACGACAAAGTCGAGTCGCGTTATACAAACGCTTTTCATTTCGTATTCGTAAATCAACTGGCTCGTGAGTCGGCTTTGTCGTGTTCTAGAAGCAGGCTGGAAGAAAACGATAACTGATAGGGTTGACCCTTGGTGTATACCGTTAAATAACGGGTAGGCGTTCGATTAGATGTTGTTGCATATGCTGGGAATAAAAATTTATCAATTGATGTACAATCTGTGGTCACTTTTATAAACCACTGGTCTAATTACTCAGGAGTGAAATTATCTACAACGAAATGTAAACATCTACATATTTGTAGGAAAAGAAACTGTCACACAATAGTATCAGCTGGCTCATTCAACATACAAAACGGCTACTCCCTTAAGATAATAGGCCTAATTTTCAATAGCAAATATAACTGGAAAGATCACATAAATTACATTGAGCATAGCCTAACCCAAAGATTAAACATAATAAAAAATACAACTGTAACATATATTCCATAATTTCAGCAATGAAAGCAATCATGTTGGCTAAAGTTGACTTCGGCATATATTTATATGGTGGTCGGCCAACTCATCCCTCAAAAAAATAAAAACAATTGTCAATTTTGCAATTAGAATATTTTTGGGAGCTTTTAGAACGACACCCATACATAACATGTTATATGAAGCCAATATCCCAACCCTCGAAACGAGAAGAAACTTTTACACATTTAGACTTTTATGCAACGTTAGGTAGGGTTAGGTTAGGTTAGGTTAGGTTAGCAGGCTGCTGGTAAGGAAGGGTGAAATTTAGAGTCCAGCTCACTTGGGTCCAATACAATGATCCCTTTGTGCTACCTGTGAGTTGAAGAGAAGATAGTGAGAGAGGGTGATAGGGAAGGGATAGTGATAGAGAAGACAGGTGGTGAAGAAAGAGATAGAAGAAAGCTTCATTCTTTTACAACTCTGCTTTCTTGCACGCTTTTTTAATGTTGCAGCGCCTTCTGGTGTCAAATGAGGCGTATTAAATTTTGAAGCTGTGTTTAGTAGTAGCCATTTTATTTATTGGTTATTTTACTTCGCCGATGATTCTGTTACACAAAGAAGCAGGGTGCTGTGATTACGATTAATATCTGCTGAAGTCGGTATAGTTTTTTGTGACCAGTGCCTTATGCCTGCATCACTAGAATTTTTCCCACGACAACTGATACAAAGGACACTAATATACATCAGAAAAATGCGTGGTGTTGTTATTTTTATTTACTGTCGGACACCGGGCTCGAACCCAGGACCTTCGATTTGTAGTCAACGTGTTAACTACTTCAGCCAACGCCACCCTCTTTACGCAACGTTATTAACTGCACGAACTCACCAATTTACGACATTCATAACGATTTAGCCAGTATGAACCCTAACTTGAAGGATTCTATACAAAATCATTAACTATTTCAAACAAAACCACTTCCTAATAGAACCTATTAGAAACCTTCTAACAGCCAATAAACCCTCTGGCACCTCAAAACAGACAGTCTAAATATTTCATTAACCCACCATTTAAAGGCCAACGCTCCACCAGTCCAACTTTACTACAATTACACCTAAAGTGTGGTGGATGGGTTTAAAAATGAGCAAAATGTATCTTATAGTTTAACAACCAATAACACTATAATAAAACCCGCATTACTCCCACAATTCACCTCTGTTTTCTCTGCGGAGATAATTGTCATATTTGAAACCATTAACTACGCATTAAATTCATCTCACAAAATACTAATATGCACTGAACCGCTTTCGTCCATCAGCGCTATAAAAAATTGTCACAACCATAATTATTATGTAAACTTTATTAGAAACTGCTTAATAAACAATTTCCCACAAGTTATTATCCTATGGGTCCCAGGCCATTGCGCTATTCAAGGTAACGAATTCGCTGATGAAACGGCAAAAGCTACCCTCCACTCTTCAGCTTATCTAACCGTAAACGTCAAAACAAAAGACATAACTAAACATATTAATGATTTTATCCATACAGAAGACCTATGGACGACCTCATCGGATTGGTATAAGGAAATTAATCACAACAGAATCAATATAGACAATTACTTAAAGACCAATATAACCACCAAAGTTAGTCCCAGAGACTGTCAGATATTTATAAGGCTAAAACTTGGTCATACGCTAATCATAAAAAAATGCTCTTAAATCCAGAATCTTCCAATCTACGCCATTATTGTGAAACAGGTTTAATTTCTATAAATCACATCCTGATACACTGCTCAAAATTTCCTAATCGAAACAATCTATTTCAAATGAATCCTATTTCCTACCTTTCCAACCCTACAATAAACAATTGGAGTATTCAAATGGTACTCAAAATTAACACGTTTCAAAGTAATAACACAAAAATATATGGCTGTTGTGAGCAACCCCTCATAATTTACAATTATAAATATTTTACTTATTTGTATTTTGGTTTTAGCACCTTTGTACATAGCTTACTCTCTCTCTCTCAATTCCTTTGGTAAACTCTCACGCATTTCTACATGTAGTTATGACAAACAATAAACATAGCTGAGAAAGTCTTATTATTTTATGATGTTTTTCTTTGAGTCACAACAATTTTTTTAAACTATGTTAAAATGTTAAAACATTATGACACTTAAGACACTGGTGTGAATACCCCAAATATAAATACTACCGTAATAAAACTCTTAAAAAGAAACAACATTTTTCAAGATATTTAAAATATATGTATGTATAACTACAAAAATATGTAAATTAAATAATAGTAATTTATCATGTGATAAATTACTATTTAACCCATTCGATCCCACTTTACTCGCTTGAGTAAAAAAAAAAGAAAAAAACACCAACTTTGTCATGTTATATCTCACATGGCGCTATAATTTTTTGAAGATTTTTTTTGTTATACATGTTACGTTATGTTTTTATTCTTTGTAACTTTATGCTGTAATATTTTTAATTACTGATACTTATGATCAGGCAACACTATCTCTTTGTACTCATGTCATTCTTTTCTGTTCACCAGGCAGTTAATAAAAGCAATCAAAGGAACAAGACGTGTTTTGTATTTAACTCGGTTTATCCTAACATACATATTAGTTAACAGTGTAGAGAATTAATATATGGAAATGGTAAACAAAAATATTTAACAGAAAATTTGAAAAATTCTTTTTTGCCAACTTTGTTTTTCGCTTTTGTATTTTTTTTTTTTTTTATTTTTCGATGCGATTTGAAGTATACTTCTTTTTCTTGGAATTAATTGGTGTCAAATTTAATTGGAAAATAAATTAAAACATATCTATTGTTTAAAAACTAAGCAAATCAATTATTAAAAAATTCTGAAGTGTTTTTGGGTACTCGCTTGAGTACAATGCGAAAATGTGTGTAATATTTTTTGTAAATTTCAGTTTTCTGCAATGGATTTAAAAACATTTTATGGTAAAATATTTCAAAACATTGCCGATGCTACTGATTATGCTACAAATGAAAGTCGTACAAATATTGATTTTACTATAATTTCTCCAAATACTGACCGTGAAACAGATGAGAAGGAAATTGAAGCGAAAGAAATTTATTATATGATGATTTGCCACAGTATATTTCAAGTGAGTTGGTATTACTTTGCTGTAGCGAGAACAAAGATGACATCCCATTAGCAGATTTGAGAAAACATGCAATAAAATGTATAAAAAGGGCAATGAATATGAATATGCCTAGGAGCAACTTTTTTGAAACTTTGAAGTGTGAAGTGCATATATTACTGCAAGGTAAAACATCATAAAAAATTATTTGAAAAAATTTTTTGATAATGATGTTGTGCAGCTAATTGTCACGCAGACGGTGTAACAGCCCTTTCAACATAACATGCATTGGAATTCTTCTGCATAGTGGTTACCACACCATGCCAAGGAGACGTATGTATTGGCAATTTGACGAGGATACGCACTTGCCGTTTATTTTCAACAATATGTCGCGTAATCATTTTCAAGATAACTCTGAACTCTTTGCTTTCAGAATTTTTATGCGAAGAGTTTTGTCAAATATATTACAGAAAACCCTATTAGATTTGGTTTTACAAATTGAATGCTTAGCAGCAGTTGCGGTTATTTATGAGTTTGATACGTATTACGAAGCTAACACCAACCATTAGGATCAAGAGTAGTTCTTGATCTCATAGAAAATATTTATAATTATTCCATTCGGGCAATGGAACCAAGCCGTTCTATTACATTGCCGATAGCAACCATGGGCGTAGAAAGGCCGTCCTGGCGGGGGGAGGGGGCAATGCCCCCATAGGATTGCGATTGCCCCTCCCCCCGCCAGAATGGCAAAATTAATTTTTTTTATTTATTTAAAATTACTCATGAAAATCACCAGTAATTTTTATACAAACTTTTCGAATAATCGCTAAATATGCACAGTCTTATTAGATAACAAATACCTAAAAATAACTAAGTTTACAGCACTTCAAAATATCAACAAATAATGAACTCCATGTGAATTTATAATGCATGTGTGTATAAACATAGATATGTATGTAGCTTTCAACAAATTCCCTCCAGTTTTAAAAGTAGAAATTAACTCCAAATCGTTAGGTATTTCCCAAACGAAAAATAGACTAGCTACTACACTAGCCACAAGTAATGCAAGAGTTCGTCTTTTGACTGTCTCACTCTGGATATGTTAATGTCTTTAACCTCAAAAAAATTTTTTTGCGAATGGAAAAAAACTCTGCTGATATTCCAAAGAAAATCAACAAGAAAAAAATTATTTTGACTACACAATTATTTTGATTTTGTGATAGCGTCAGTTACAATTGGAAGTTCGTGGTCAATGAACGTGTAATTTTTAGTGAAAAAATTGCATTTTTTTTAAAAAGTTAAAATGAGCAGCAGAAGACAATTAAAACGTTGTATAAGCATAAAAAGAACAATTAATTGAAAAATGTATCAATCGGCCTTATCGGGGATAAAAGTTCACGTGAAATATGTTCCCTTTCCCTAAAATTGTGATCGCCAATGTTTGCGTTATTATTCTTTAATTTTGTTCAACACTTTTTGTTCACGGAGAATATTTCACGTGAACAAAATGTTCGCCTTTTATTCCCGATTAGGGTGAATAATTATTTGTTTTATCAATAGAAAAATTTATTGTATGTATTAATGAAATCACTGACGAAGGGTTATGCATATGGTGGCAATTGACTACCGTCAATCTCATCCCCATGTTAAAATCGTCAGTATTTTGCATTGCTATTAGTTAGGCTGGTAGTTAGTGGTAACGATTGCTAGTTAACGATATAGCTAGACATTCGCTAGCTACGCCGACTGCATGCTATGAACAGTAGTTATCAAATTATGTATGTAAGTTAGTTAGTAGCAAGACAAGTTCGTGTAAGGTGTTCTTATGCTCTTCTACTGTCAAATTGTTTGCAACAATAGCCACCAATAGCAATATCTATATGCATTTATTTCCTGCTTATGAAACTCATCAGTAGACTTCAACCCAAAAGTTTTAGAAATATGCTAAACACTTGCATATGCTTATAGTAAGACTCTTAATATGTTATTGCGAATTACAATATACAAACATAATGAGTGTTGAGGCCTCCATAAGCATATGAAGTTTTTTTTTACTTTTTTCAAAAACTATTGGGATGAAGTCTACAGACGAGTTCCATAAGCAGGAACGAAATTCATATAGACATTGCTGAACCAAGCAAAAATTCGTAATAAATTAAAGACTATTTAATTAATTATTACTTATTTTGATATTAACACTTCTCAACAATTTCAAACTTTTTATCGAATCCTTTCTTGCTTGTATCTTTTCAATACATTGTATTGAAATATAGTATATAAATAATTTTTCCAAATGTACATATAAATTTGTTGGAAACGATTATTAAATGCATTATTTAGTTTTTTCTAATACACACTTTACTTTTTGTCTACATTTTGTTTTTGTTTTGTTTTTTAGTTTTAATTATAACTGGACTGTTCTTTTATTTTTTAACTTAAATAAAAATAATGTAACATAAAAATAATTGTGTTTGATTTTTTTGCTATTAATTCGAAAATATTAAAAAATGTCCATTGTGGTGATGTGTTTTGCCGATTTTGCGAATTCTCGCGAATTTTCGCAATATTCGCGATGAAAGCGAGTAGAAGAATAGAAAACATTTGATATTTTCTACGTACAGACCAAACGGATGGACGGCTTTTGATTTAGTTTTTTCTGTTTGAAAGGTGATTTGTTTTAAGAAATTCGGTCCAGCCGTTTAAAAAATATCACATCTTTTCTAGATATATCGGGGGTTTTAAAATTTTTAATTTTGGTTATATGATAATTTGCTCCTTACATAAAATTTAAATAAATTCATAATAAAAAATTTGGTGTTAAGTATATACGAGTATAATTTATACATATTTTAATATCATTTAAAATTATTTTAATCGGGGCTTAAAAAAAACCAATTAGATTTTAAATGTAAACCTATACTACATATGAAAGTAAAAATAAAATAAAAATAAAATTATTATTTCTACAGCTGCCAATAACATGTAAATAATATCAGTTAGTAAGTGAAAAGCTATTGTAATTCCATCTAGCTGAAGGCCCCTGTTGTCATTGCTATAGATACATAAGGTATCCTAAGTATATTAAGATATCTTATAAATAAATAAATAAATAACTGCATGCCAGTTTTTGATTATACATAAGGCCGTAAGCTTTTTCAGGATAGCTAGTACTGAAAAGTTAATGCTAGTGCTAGTGCTTGGTACTTTGTAGTATAAACATTTTTATTCACTCAATCCAATGCTTAACCACCAGCAAATAAATTTCAATTAAGCATAAAAATATATTTACATATATTAGATTTTAATAACTAAAATAACAAAAATTAAAAATTTTAGTATTAATGTAGTTACCTTAAAAAAAATTAGATTTAGTTAAGATGTCATGGGTTATTTTTTCCAAGAAGACTTAAGTTAAAATATAAATGGGTGTAGTTTTATTAATAATAACATTTTATAACTGAAATTTAGCTGCGTGATAGACCTTGAAGAAGAGAATAAGAATATGAAATAAAATTAAAGTGTCAACTTAAGAGATTATTATTTATTGCCACAGATTTATAATATATTTTAATAATTAAAATAACAAAAATTAAAAATGTTAAAAACCCCCGAATATATCTAGAAAAGATGTGATATCTTCTAAGCGGCTGTACCGTTTTCTTAAAAGATAACTAAGAACCCTCTCGATCAAGTCACCTTTCAAACAGAAAAAATTAAGGCCCCTATTATGATTTACAACCAAATGGATAGTTTAGTTGTAGTTGTAAAATTTTTATTATTTATTACAACTTTTTTCACCATGAGACAACTGCTTTTTAGCAGTTGCATTTTGGTTTTTATTTCGATTGTTGTATTTGTTTTGCTTCATTATTCCGGACGCCAACCAATCCCATGTGTCATCCAATATTGTTGTCATATTCATAAAACATGAAATCTAA
Source organism: Nowickia ferox (assembly GCA_936439885.1). Lineage (NCBI taxonomy): Eukaryota > Metazoa > Arthropoda > Insecta > Diptera > Tachinidae > Nowickia > Nowickia ferox. The sequence goes on from OW387027.1 coordinate 37,172,522, forward strand.
AAATAAAACACAAGGCCAAAACTTAAAATATTTTGTGAAGGCGACTATGGTTTCAAAAAATATGGCATAGATAAAAACCTTTTTTTTCGGGCATTGTTTCGAATACAACTAGAATTAGTTGTAATTCAGAATGCCAAAAAACAGTTGAGTTGTTTTAAAGTTAAGTTGTTACAATTTCAACTAAACTTGGTTGAGTAATAGGGGCATAAATCAAAATCGGTCCAGCCGCTTGGTCTGTACGTGGACACCGACAGACACACAGATACACAATACAAACTTATAACACCACTTTTTTAGTCGGGGGTTAAAAAAAAGAAAGAGGAACGTTTTACTTCAAAAATAATAGTTAATTCCCCGATTACGGTTTATTACACAAAAATATTGTGTTGTCTCGGCTACAACACAACATTAATTTATTTTTTTGATTAGGGTTTACAATATCTAGGTGTTGTGTATGTCACATAGTTGTATTTTAATTGTAGTCGATATTTACATAAATATGCAAGTCTGCGTGCCAAAAAGATGAAAAAGAAAAACAATTAAAAAAATTCCTTAATGTGTCTTTACATGGTAATACAAAGTATTACGACTTTGTAGATTCAAAATATTATGAAATTCTCTCCGTGTTAAAAAAAAAGAGAACAAGAGTCTGTTGTAAGTATTTTTCATGTTTACACTGATACTATAAGTAAAAACAAGCAATGATATTAAACTGTTGAGTTAATAACAAAAATTGGAAAAATGTAAAAAAAGATGTGTACTAATAAAACTAAATATTGGGGAAAACACTTTATAATTTCAATGCAATTTTACTACAAAATATAATTTTTTTAAAGTTTATTTAATGTTTGTTTGATTTTGCTGTACCAGTTAAGTAGCTGATGGTTGGAGTTGTAAAATATTTACAAAAACAACATGAAAATTGCCTGAGTTGATTTTGGTTGTTTTTGTAAAAGTGTCAACACCTTCAATATATACCATTAGCGATGCCAATGTTTACTTTGAAGTACACCTCTGGTGTGATGAGAATACTAAGTTTCTAAAATGGTTTAGAAAATAAACATTTACCGACCGCTTGTCATTTTTTGACATGTCGTAATACATTGTATTACCATGTAAAGACACCTTTAATACAATTACTAAATTCACAACCTTCTGTAGATTGTATTAACTACAACTAAAGCTGAAGGTCCATACCATCCGTTCTATGCGTATGCGTTGTATGCATTTCTGTACGTTCTCTCCGATTCTAAATTCAAGTTACATGCAATACGTCTTATGCGCCAAGTATGTTTGTTGATTAAAAAATAATGAACACAACAGAGGTGACACTCAGTACATAAAAACAATCGATAACTAAAATGTAAATTTTGTTCGTCAAATAACTATGTTAAAAACTGATTTTAATGTATTTTATTCTTGAAAATAGTTGTTAGCTTTGTTAAAAAAGCTTTTTAATTTATTAAAAACTTTTTTATGCAAAATAATTTTAAATTTATACCCACGATCAGTGTTACCGTTGAGAAATTTCAAAAAGTGGCACAAAAAGGGGATTTAAAATAAAAACGTGGAACAAAAAAGGGGATTTTGAAAAAAAAGTCGCAACGTTTTCATAAAGGCATTTATTTTAAACGAAACATTGGAATTTAGTAAAAATTAACAAAAACATAACAGAAAACAATCAGTTCATTTATAAAAGCGGTAAAATAATAAAATAAAATATAATAATAATTAACATTAAAACTAAACAAGAATTCGTTAGAAGATACATAGAAGCAAATTCATATACATATGTAAATATTTATGTAAATATTAAGTACTTAGATAATTTAACTTATAGTTGACGTTTGGAATGTTTGGATTTTCATTTCGCACAGATGACCTCAAGCCGAAACTATTGATAAATTATAAAGTATTTATTTATAAAAAAAAGTTGAAAAAGGGGATTTTGAAAAAGTGGCAACAAAAGTGGCAAGGCTTCAAAAAAGTGTAAAATTGCCACTTTACGACCATTTTTATCGATATCATTGAAAATATAATATAATTTGCCATCTTTTTTTTATGATGCATGCGACGGATACAAAAGTAGAAAGTAAACCTACTTTATCCGTCCTATGCGTCTATACATTCTATGCGTTTCGCTCTGTAACTTGCTACATACACTTAAACTGATTTTACTCTTTTGACACATGCATAAATCGCAACAACGCATTGAATGGATGGTTAGACCTTCAGCTTAAGATAGTTGTAAACTGTTGTTAAGTGTTGCTAGACTTTTAAAATGTCGAACATTTAAAAAGAAAAAGAGAAAGAATAAAAATAACGTAAATATTATTATAACGAAAATATGTAGTTTGAAATTAATAAAAGCAAGAAAAAAACATAAAAATTTCTGCATTATGCGAAAAATATACTTCAGAAATGTTAATTCGGTGGATTCGGATGAGTTAAAAATAAGGAAAATTATAATTTTATAAAAAAAAACAAAAAAATTCAGGCGGTTCTGCAGAAGACAATCACTCTTATTCCAGCTTACTTCCGATTTTGCAACTTCTCGCGAATTTTTGCAAAGCGATAAAAGCGACTTCTTGCATGCTTTCAGCCTCCTAACAGTTTTTCCGATTTTTAAAGAATATTAGACTTTGTTATCATCCCGCTGAGGGGAACAGAAACCTTTCTTTTCCCCTCATCACTCTCTCTATCTCTTAACAAACTAATCAGCTTAGCAATAAGACTTGCATAGTGTAAACTAGGACTTAGTAAGTTTTTGCAAATTTTCGTCATTTTCGCAATTTTTATTGAATTTTTTTGCATTCCTTAAGATGGAGGTACATACCACGCGTTACGCGGCAACGCGTTTCTTGCTTGTTAAACGTTTAACGCTATAAAAATGCAAAGTTACACACCACGCTTTTGAGTCTTTTTTAGTTGTAACATTTTAAGCCTTCGCCAACTATTTTTTTGTCTTGCATTTACGTTTTATTTTTCTTCGAATATTTAATGCATTTTTATTATCTATTGTTTAATAAAAATTTAAGAAGTTGAAATATCACAAAATAATTTGCATGTGGTTACAATAAATTTTTAATACTTTTGACCAAATATGTTAAAAATTTGCGTATGTAGTTTATGCTCGTCACATCTCCTACATTCTCTTTTTGTCAATTAGAGTTGAGACCAAATTTTTTTTTTGTTATCAACTTTACCAGCTTTTTATTTTTGTAAGAAATATTTTAAATTGCAGTTATAAACGCTATGCAAAAATATTTACATAATATGTATACCTACGAATTTTTCTTCAACGTTAATAAGACAACAGCTAATGAGCAGTTGTAAGTTTTTCACAGTTGAACCGTAATCGCTATTTAAAAATAACAACATTAAAATAACAAGTGTTGTAAACCATAATCGGTCCCTAAGAAAGTTTTTCTCCATTAAGCCTATTGCGATGAGGTGTGTAAATAAAACCAACACCAACACTGACTAAAAATCCTGTTCTTTATCCAACTTAGTTTGAACCACGCTAGATGGTCGACGTCATTTGCTTTCGTTTTTCGCCAAATAGTCTGCTTTAGTTTTCCATATTAATGAATTTCCAGAATTTAATGACTACCATCACAATTTTGGATAGTTTTTATTTACTTAAATGAACGCGAAATTGAATGAACGTTGAAATTCTTTTTCATAAATTTTTTTTCATATTTAATTTTGTAGCTGTAAATAGGGCAACAAACTTAATGACTAAAAATTTCACATATAATATTCGTATTCACGAATATCATTTCAAATATTCGTATTCGCGAATATCAAAAATTGACATTCGGCACATCACTAGCGCATATATACATATATACGTGAATGCGCATATACAATTGTACATATACCTTTGTGTATACACTTGAATTTACGTTAGCGATGTGTCATCATACAGATAGACCACAAGAAACAGAAACAAATATGTATATCGATTCTATTAATGAAAAAATCAAATAAACAAAAACAGTTCTTTGGTTGGTTACTGGTTTGTTATTAGAATATATCGACAAACTGAGAACGAATTTGAAAAAGGACACATTTTTCACATATAATCAATCAATCTCAATTTTTTTTAAATGTTCCATACGGCAAACCAGTAACCACCCGACGAGCTATTAAATCAAAACAATTAACTTAACATAATCATGTCCCCATACAATAATTCCTGTTCATTTAAATAAAATTTTAATATAAGTTACAACGTGTGTCCTTAATTCAAATAAAAACCACAAGAGGTCACAATTTGTTTAAAGGCATTATATCTTACAAACAAAATACACTGTTTAAAGAAACATAGACACCTCAAAACTGTTAAGAACGGCCATCTTGGAAGAATAAGCGAAAAAAAAGTAACACAAGAAAATAGCATAAGATTCAAAATCGACCTGTGCCATTAATGTCGAATAATAACCATTTTTCAAGCAGCAGTCCATAAGTTTGTAAAAATTCCAACCATATTTATTTGAAGATGAATATTTCTGCTTTTTAATAACACCACATACACACGAACAATTTTTTACTATGTGCTCTTTCCAAATTCTGTATTCACTTTTCTATTCACTTTTTCACCATATTATCTACTTACATGCTTTTTTAAGTTTTATTATAAGATCAACTTTTTATTTAATATATAAACTACGCAACAATTCTCTAAAAAGTCAACTTCCAATCGATTTTTTCACAGGCAAACGCAAATTTTTCACAGATAATATATTTCATCTTCTTCCTCAAGATGCTATTCAGTCGAAAACGATATCATTAATTTCACCACAAGCAGTTGCCACAAGACAAAATTTATATTCCAAATTTTCAACATAATATTGCCGTAAAGGCTGCCAGATAAAACTACCGAAAAATCGTCGAAACCCAGATGATACCATGTTCAAAGTAAATTTAATTCACAGAAGAGACCAGAGTTGCAGAAAGTGACTTAAGAAATAAGCTCAAATCATCTGATTTGATCACTGTTAAAAAGGGACAAATATAGTGTGTTTGTTATTGAATATTTTTAGTACAATAATCAAAACAAACAGAAGAAATGTATACTTAGTGAAATGAACAATTGAACATTTTTACAAAATTAAATGAAAAAATTTGAAGTGTTGAACTAAATAAAACAATGTGTAAAATATTATTAGTATTATAAAAGTGATTAAAATTAGTTTCTAAATGCTTACAAACTAAATTTTAAAAATTTTCCTTCAAAATTATTAATTTTTAACTTCAACTTGCAAAAAGCAAACAACGAATGAGACCACAAAGCATAAATTGAAAATACACTTGAGCACATGAACATTTGCACAAAATTAAATGAAGGAATTTGTTTTATTGAATTAAAAAACACAATGCGAAAAAGATTATTAGTATTAATAAAGTGATTAAAATTTGTTTTCAAATGATTAGAGACTTCGTTTTAAGCATTTTCGTTCGCAAATATTAATTTTTACCATTTATTTACAAAAACTAGGCTGCAAATGAGACCACAAAGAATAAAATATAATTACTTTAAAATAATAAAACGCGAAAGAAAAAGTAAAGAGGATTTGATGACTGTGTGAGCGAGACCTCTAAAAACACAATTATCTTCCGTCTTACTTTGTGCTCGTCTCACCTCTGGTCTCCTCTGTGATTTATATGCAGTATATGCAAGTACTCAGGTGATTAATTTAGTTCTCGTATAGTATTACTGCATGAATGTCAAAAGTTGTTTACAAATTTCGTACGCCATTTTGTTTTGCGTTTGTTTGTTATACACAATTGTGTGTAGTGAAAACGATGTGAAAAAGTTTAAATAAATTTTTCTTAAAAAGGTGTTACAAGATATTTAAAAATAATTATTAAAAAATATATATATCTTTTATTATACTTATTTCACGTATTAAAGGATTATCAATTAAAATATTTTAGGTTGGTTTTTCTTTCCATACCTTTCTTTTCTGTTGTATAGAGACCTGGGACTAATCTAACATAAATATATTTTGCCTCTTATTCTACAGACGTTCTCTCTCATATTATATCAGAGTTATAGCTTCGTTAGTCAAATAGTATCGTCTTACTTACGTTTAAGTCTGTATGTTAGTTAGTAAAAACGTGAAACTGCCAGCGAAAGTATCAGCTGTTACTTTGCTTTATACGTGCGTATGTATGTCTGTAAGCCAGAAGTTGATGTTTGCTACGTAAAATATATTTTCTGTAGATTTTTACATATCAAACGTTGCCAACACATTTTCAATAAGCATCAGCATGCTTATTAAATGTTACGGATTATGTCAGCTGACACACAACAGCACGATACGATTTCAGTAATTCTACCACTAATATCAGGTATTGACGCTAGACATAGCATAGCATTGCATAGCCGGTATAGAGGCTATGACATAGAATAAGTGCCCTTTTACATTTGGGAAATTGAAAGACAGACAGAGGAAGTTTATAGAAGAAGGGGCGAAGATGCAGAGTGTGTAGTACACGACCCTCTGTACTGGACATTTTTTTGTTTCTCTTTTCTACTTTTCGCAATTTATTCTTGTTGCTTCATATGATTTTTCTCATTTCAGCGAATCTATGTATACTTGATGTGTATTATCAAGGCATATGGTATTTATGTGCATGTGTATGAGTAGCAATCGCGAAGAAGAAGTAAACAAACTACAAAATTTCTGTCTGTCTATTAATTTCCAATATGTAAAAGCTTCAGGCAAGAACAAAAGAGAATTTAAAAAATGTCCGGCAAGAAATTTCTCAAATGTAAAAGAGGACTAACATTGTGATATTTGTAGACAATGATGGGATGTATATAAGTATATTGAATGGGAGTGTGGCACAATAGCCCTATTTTGGTACTTTTGATAATTTAAGCTTTTAGTTGCTAAAGGTGTCTTTACATGGTAATACAATGTATTACGATTTTGTAGAATCAAAATATTATGAAATTCTCTCTGTGTTTAACAAAAAGAGAACAAGAGTCTGTTGTAAGTATTTTTCATGTTTACACTGATACTATAAGTAAAAATGCAAGCAATGAGTTAATAACAAATATTGGAAAATTGTAAAAAAAGATGTTTACTAATAAATTAAATATTGCAGAAAACATTTTATAATTTAAATTTTTTTAAGTTTATTTAATACACCTCTGGTGTGATGAGAATACTTAAGTTTCTAAAATGGTTTAGAAAATACACGTTTACCGACCTCTTGTCAAATTTTCTATCCGTATTCTCTCCTACTCGATGCATTTTGCTTTTATATGATAAGATTTTGTATAATCTGCAGCTTTTTTTTTACATGTAATACATTGTATTACCATGTAAAGACACCTTAAATTTGTATACGTACATTGTATATTAACACGTTGGCAAGCCGGCATATGCCATCGAAAATTTTACAAAAATAAGGACATGAGGGGAAATGCCGTCGTTCATTGTTACAGGTATGAGCATGAAACTGCATATGCCGACGCGAAATGCTTTAGAAAACATTTTATTTTCATATATGAGCAATTTGTAAGATTTCAATTGAAATATGTACAATATGAGATATAGTTGCAAAAAATTTCCTTTTCCAGCTTTTTCTTTTTTCTTTTTCCTTCACTTGCCAGCAACTAATTTCTACTGTCCGCCACCAAGTTAAATAAATTAAGTTTTCAAACAAAGTTTTTCATTTATAAAGTTAAACTAGAGACTGCCAATATGTATGTTTATTTTTTGTTAATATACATTTGTGTATCTACACATATTTACATATGTATACACATGTGTATATGTATGTATGTATGAATATGTACATATATATAGTTATATGCGTACAAGCATTCCTACAAGCCTAAAAACTCTATTTTTATTTAATAATAATACCAATAAAAATAATAATATGAAAGTATAATCATAACAATTATAATGAAAATAAAATATACATATTTTTATAATTATAATACGTTGTAATGTATGTATGTATGCATAAAATTAAAATTGTAATTTAACTAAATATCAAAGTCATTACATTGCTTATAAGCAGGGCAAGTTTTTAAAGCATTTTGCTTTAAAAACTTTTTTTGCTTATTTTTTTAGTTTTTTATTAGAAATGCTTTATGTGATACACCTTACTTATATTTGCTTATTATACAAGTTGGCAATCATTTTCTTTAAAGAAGAAAGGTTTTGAGTCATTCTGTTAATAAGTTAATATGTTGTACCTTTTCTTACTTATGTATTTTCTTAAGCCTGAGTATTCAAATAACACTTCATCAGTTTTCATTGAATTTGTTTTTGTAAAACAACGGTAAACTATTAAAAAAGTAAAGCGCTTGTAGTTTTGTAAAAAAATTAAAGTTTAAAAGTTAGAAATAGAATGCCAAAAGAAACAAAAAAAGAGTTCAATACCCGTATGGCACAAAATACCCGGGATTATTAAAGGCCGACATTTCTATTTTGTTTTGTTTAATTTGTAATTGTACTATAAGTGGAATGAAAATGTATAATGTTCAACAACATTTTGGCACATCAAAGCATAAAACAGCTTCTGAAAAGAAGAAAAATGTTAATAGCACTCAGTCATTGTTAACTAGCTACTCAGATGAATCATATGTATGCACGCTTTCTTTAGAGGTTTATATTCTTCTTGAATAATTTGGTTTTAGACCCTTTGCAAAATTATAAGAAAAAATTTAAATTTTCTATTTATCTTTCTTTTCAAATTTTCAGTTTTTCTCTCGTTACATAAAGTACTTTAAATCTCGTTTTCTTCCAATTTTATAACATTGTTATTTTCTTGTACGGTTCTTTGTTAATCACAATTTAACTTTTTTTCCTGTTCCACCCTTCTCCATGCACTTTACCGGTTATGCTTTAGACATGACTAAACATGATTTAATATCGCAGTAAACCCCTCTCTTCTCCTCTTCGTTTAATTATGGTATTTTTTTTCTAAATCATTAAAAAAAATTAATGATAAGTATCACGGAAAAAAGAGAGCAATTTTTAGTGATCAGAAACACACAATATGCAATTGATCTTTTTTAGTTTTAACTTTTAGCCGAAATACCTTTATATTTTATTTGTAGAAATTCTGCTAAGGAATCTAAAATATTCTGGCTTTTTCTCAGTAATGTGCCTAATAAAAAAATACAAGGTTATTACCAACAGATATATAATATCGTATTAATATCAATAAAAGTTTAAATTTTCTTTAAAAAAAAAGATATTCAGCCTGATTACGGTTGTCGTATTCGAGCTGCAAAATACTCGATTTTATATTTTGGTACTACGTTTCTCGAATACCAAAAAATACAACTCTGCTTTAAAATTCTATTACAAGTTTCTTACCACGACTCTCGAATTCAGTTGTCAAAAGTTAAAAAAATAGTCGATCGTTTTTTTACACACGACAAGAAAAATTTAAAAAATATTTAAAATGAAGTCAACAAAGGCGTAAGTATTTTATAATATTTTATTAATAAATATATTTTTAATGTTATGAATACAATTATAGAATAAAAATTACAACGGTCAAACAGTTTGAGAAGATGGTGGAGTTGCTGGAGCATAAACCAGAACTTGCACAATCCTACCACAGCGGTCTACAAAAATGTAACACCAAAGAGGAATGGAAGGAAATTTCAAATAAACTTAATTCTCTAGGGCCCCCTTTTCGAAGTGGGCCTGAATGGTTAAAGGTTTGGGCCGATTACAAATGCAATTTGAAGAAAAAAATTTTGCACAATAAAAATGAGAATCGTGCTACCGGGGGTGGCTCAAATAAGCAGTTTACTTTGTCTGCTGTAGAAGAAGCTGCTTCTGCTTTGTTGCAATTACATAAATAGCCTAATAAATCCGGATGGAGAGGAAATAGGCATAAACAAGAATTCTTTTGAAGAACCCATTAATATTTCTTGCGATTTTGAAAGTGAAGAAATAGTCGCAAGCACATCAAAAAATAAAGTTTTTAACAAAAAGTTGGGAAAACATAGTTCTGTAAAAAGTGACCTGCTTGAACAACAGCTTAAAGTCCAAACGGATTTATACAACGAAGTTAAAGACTCTTTGAAACAGATAGAAAGATATAGTAGAAAACAGCTCAAAATACAAGAAGAATCATTAAACCTATATAAAAGTGAAATTAAAATAAAAAAAGAAACATTTGAACTTTACAAAAATGAATCAAAGGAAAAGAACAAACAAAAAAAACTTTTCCTGAAACTTAGAGCAGATGAAATCGAAATTAAAAGACGCAAAATGGAACTAGAAGAATATCAAAATGCTTTCAAAACTTAAACATCGTTTTTTCCAAATAAAAGTTGTTGGTTTTTCGTTTTTGTTATAAGTTTTTTGTTGTGTACAAAATGAAACCTGAAATGTGATTTAAGTTTTTAATAGTAATTAATTTACTAAAATTGTGGATTTTTTAATTTAATTTACATAAATTTTTAAGTTTTAAACATTTAATGCTTCCATTATCTTTTCTCTAATGGTTGAAGCTGTTAAGTCGTCATTTCCCTCAATATTCCAGTCTTCAATTGAAACATTCGCATCGCTAGTCTCAGGCATTTCCATACTATAGGCTATACAAATATTGTGCAAAGCTGCACACACATTTGTTATTTTACTAGCCACTTTTGGCGTATAATGCAATTGTCGTGCTCCTAACAAGCAGCGAAATCTATTCTTCAAAACTCCTATAGTACGTTCGACTACATTTCTGGTCTGAGAATGGATGTAGTTAAATTTACTCTGAGGAGTTGCTTCTCCAGCTGACCTAAAAGGCGTGATTAAATATGGCTCCAATGGATAGCCTGCATCTCCTTAATGAATGAAGAAAACGATTTTTATTTAAATTTTTTATAAATTAGATTTATCTTACCTAACAACCAAGTATTTTTGTCACCACTAATAAAATTATCCTTCATTATTTGCTTTAATTCTCTAGCATTCCAAACTAGTGAGTCGTGTACTGAGCCTGGATAGTGTGAAGATATACACCTAATTCGCAGCTTATGATCACATACCTTTAACAAATTCATTAAATTATGATCCGAAAAATTATATTTGTCCAAGATATGTATTTACTTACCAGTGTTACGTTCAAACTGTAAAACCCCTTCCTGTTGTAATATTTAAAGCGTTCGCCTATACTTGGTGCTAATATTTTGATATGAGTGCCATCGATACATGCTATGACACCAGGAAAACCATTTTTATTATAGAAATTTTATTTTATATCCTGTTTTTCCCTTTCATCGGTAGGAAAGGATATCCAGGTAGAACAAAGCACGGTATGCATTGCATTAATGCATTCCTTAAATACTTTGCTGGTTGAAGACTGCGAGAGTCCAACGTTATAATCATTACCAGCTCCTTTTTGATAACTGCCTTCGGCAAGAATGCGCATTGTTACTGCTAACTTCAATACGTTTGGCACTGATGATATTCTTTTTGCTGAATAAAGTTGCGTAGTAATTTTTTCTAAAACATATTTAAAAGCCGGTTTGCTTAATCTAAAAAAGCGAACAAATCTGAACGCAAAATTATTATTCATACAAAAACATGGGCATGTAGGTACTTACTGTGAATTTGGCAAAGAAAATATATCAGAGTTTTGTCTTATTTGTCTTCTTAGAGCATTCAACTCCGACACAGTATACTCATTTTCTTCATCAGAAGATGAAAGTGCAGCTAAACTTAACATTTGTTGTTTTAAATGACGAGGATACACACAATTTGAATATATAACTTATATAAAATAATTTTATTATTAAACTCTATTTTTGTACCGCCATTAATTGTTTTGACAGTTTGTCACAGACATCCTCGTGATATTTAAAATTTTAAAAATTAGGAAACGTCTTGTAATGTTTAATCTGTTACAAAATTTTAAGTAGTCGAAAATTTTTCATAGTACCATTGAGCACTGAATTCGACAAAAGGTTTCACAGTAGTCGAAACATATTTTCGAGAACCGTAATAAGGCTGATTATAATTCATTACCTTCATGCACAGCGGATTTTTTTTATTTTATTTTTTTATTGTAGTTTATATGCTAAGAAGTCGAATCAACTTTAAACATTATCACAGGCCACTCAAGAAGAAAATGCCAGAACTATACTTTTAATAATTTTATAAACCTTTGGTAAAGTCCGCAAGCTAGCGGTTCGAAAAAAAATAACATTTTCTTTCCAAAATTTAATTTGCGTTTTGCATAAACAAATATTAGTATAAACGTCAAGTGCATGATAAGAGTAAAACTTTTAACTTTAATGGTTGTCAACAGATGGCGTTTATATCTGACGGATAAAAGATTTGTAACTGAATTAAATTTAAATGTACGATTATATTAGCATGATTATATTAGCATGTGTTAGATAACTATTACATTATTTACCATACGTTTATTTAACTGTCTGTAAAAAAAAAATTTTTTTTTCATATTTTTTATTTAATTTTATGTATCTACCAGATACAATCTGCCTCCATTTACCTTTCTACTTTTCTATTGAACTGTTATGTATTGCTAAAAATGTTGCAGGTACAAAATCAAATGCAAGCGCCATTACACAAATATTACGGTTAAAGGGTTGAACATTACAGTTGCTATTGAAATTATTATAATTCGCTTCATTTAAATAAAATAATAATATTTTTTAAGACCTCTAGGCTCATTTTCGTTCTAAAAAGATGTTTTATTTCAAAAACTCACAATTAGTTTTTTCCAAAAGGCTGAAACTCGACATAAAAAGAAAGTAGATTAGAATAGTTACAACACATGACTATATTTTATATATTATTTATTTATAAGCTCTTATAAACACATACATCCACACAAGTACATATGTATACTTATCAATCAAAATGAATTCCACGAATTTAAATATTATATATGAACTTTCACGTTTGATTTCAAATAACCCTAAATTTTAAATAAAAAATGCGTGTTTGCTGGGCAGAAAGCAATTAGTATACACATATCGTCGGTTGGTTACTGGTTTGATGTATGGAACAAAAATGTGTTTTCGAGAAAATCCATGAAGAATGTTTAGTTCATTAGTTTATAAAAATACACGATAGAATTTCTTGTTTAAAAATAAAAGTAATACAGGATGGGCCAAAAGTTACCATGGGGTTTAAAAGTTTAATAACTTTTTCGTTTATTAATTTTTTTAAATTTTTTTTCTCAGATTATATAATATACAAAATGGAAAATTTTTTTACACTAAGTATGAAAAATAATGTCTCTTAAATGACCACCGTTTTCAGCTTCGCACTGATGGGCGATTATGATTATGAGTGATGAAACTCATTTTCATTTGAATGGCTTTGTTAATAAGCAGAACTGTAGGTTCTGGTGTTCTGAAAATCCAATAGCGATTCATAAATGCCAATTGCACCCCATTAGGTGTACAATATGGTGTGGGATCACATCTGGAAATATCATTGGACCTTACTTCTTCGAGAATGCAGATGGAAGTGCTGTAACCGTAAATGGAGAGCGGTATCGGTTTATGATAGAAAATTTTTTACGTCTTGCTCTTGAAAACATACCTGGTATGTGGTTTCAGCAGGACGGAGCCACTGCCCGCACTACCCGAGACACAATGGCACTTTTAAGTCAAATTTTTGGAGAGCGAATAATTTCCAGAAATTCGGAAATAATTTGGCCCAGCGCGATCGCCAGTTTTAACAGCACCCGACTATTTTCTTTGGGGTTATTTGAAGTAGCGAGTGTATGTGAACAAGCCAGAGACAATCCTTGAACTCAAGGCAAAAATTGTTGCAGAAATTTTGGAAGATATTATGGACAATGCTCTAAAACGAGCCCATCAGTGCGAAGCTGAAAACAGTGGTAATTTAAGAGACATTATTTTTCATACTTAGTGTAAAAAATTTTCCATTTTATATATTATATAATCTGAGAAAAAATAAAAAAAAAATTAATAAACGAAAAAGTTATTAAACTTTTAAACCCCAAGGTAACTTTTGGCCCACCCTGTATATACATATGTTTTTTATTCAAACTTAAAGTTGGAGAACTTTTTAAATCCAACATGAAAAGTTATTAGGATTTAAAGAAAATATTTTTTTTTCTTCATATATTTATTTATTGTATCTTCAAAAATGAACTAACAATAAGTAATCAAATCTTAAATCACTACTTATGTATTATTTATAACTATCACTAAGTTAAAGAAAATATGGCAAAAATCTTTGTCAACGCATGCCACAATCATAACAACAATATTTTTCACTACTTGTTCAAACAGGTTAAATTACTGTATATATTTAAGTAGAAAATATCAATTTTATTCATGCACCATGACATTTAAAGGAAAAACAACGGAAGAAATAAAAGATAGTTTGAATATATTTAATAAAAGAAATTTTATTAATAAAAAATAAATATCAATTTAATTTCATTTGATTAAAAAATAACACAATAATAAAATTTTTGTATTTTGCTTTGAATCACGTTCGTTGAGTAGAATATGCATTGACATATGTACATCATAACAATTGCTAATAACAATATTAATACTTTTATGTTGGAAAGTTGCCACATATGCAAAAAATTGCTGATTGCTGTAAAACAATTTCTAAAATATATAACAATTGTGGAAATGACGCAATATTGCAGCTCTATATCTCCTGATATATTCAAGATATCGGAAAACTGATAATGAATTTGGAAAGAGGACACATTATTCATATATAATCAATCAATAGCTAAATTTTTTTTTAAATGTTCCATACATCAAACCAGTAACCAACCGACGATATGTGTGCACAAGGAGGTTTTTTGTTTATGACGTAAACACTTGACACGCTTTTAAGAATTCTATAAGCGCACAAACGTTTACATTTACATTACATCTACGATTTCTACAGTCGGCTAACGAGACCTTAAACCAAATCAATGCAAATGCAAATTTATTACATTACCACTAACTTGGATAATTTTAGTGCACTACGTTTGCATTAAACTAAAATCTCTTCAAAGTAATGCATGAATATTGCATTGTTTCTTATAGTGCACTATTTTGTGTACTAAAGTAAAAATCTCCTCAAAGTAATGAATTAATATTGCACTAGCACCAAATCACATGGCGAAAAATGTACTAGTGTTGCATTACCACATATAGTACAAAAAGAACGTAAATGTGTGCATACATAAAACCATACGTAAATTCATAAATATGTAAATTTTTTTTTGTACATATCGTCACCTAACACGAAAATCATATCACTACGTTTTTTATAAATTTTCAAGAGAACGACAGAACTTGATGAAATTGTTCAAAGCGGTAATATTTTTAGTTTATAAAATCACCATTTTTTAAGATATAACTTCACAATAAAATAAACGAAAACTTAAGTTCAGATCTTTTGTCAATTGCATGGTTTTTCATAAAAGCTCGAGGTATGCTTGAAGTATGAAACTTATTAATTTTGTTCAATTGGTTTTGAAATGTAGTTTGTATGTACATATATTGATCAATGTGAACTTTACTGTATTTCATAATTTTTTTTTTTGTGATATCTGATAATATGGACATATATATAATGTTCACGTGTTATCAAATTTTATTGTGTTCAATATGTGATAATGCAATAATATTGAATTACTTCATGATGTGCTTAGTGGCAACACAATATTAGTGCATTTTTCGCCATGTGATTAGCTGCTAATGCAATATTAATGCATTTCTTTTAAGAGATTTTATTTTAGTGCAAAACATAGTGCACTACGTGCATCGAATTTAAATTTGTACTAAAATTTTTATTTTTCAGTTATAGTATGTTTCCACCGGCATGATTTAAACAAATCGTGATGATTTGTGCAAATCATGTTAATTTATATATGATTTACTATACATTTTACATATGGATAGATCACCTCAATGTAGTTGATTTATTTTAAATAATGTGGAAAATACTATTTTTCGAACTCAATTTATGTATGCAACCCTGCGTTGCTTTTAAAATTACAAATCCATCCATCAAAAGTGATTGACAATTTGGAAAAAATTACATTAAGGAATTTTTAAATGTCAATTATGCCCACCTTATACGGCACGTGCATAAATTGAATACGAAAATTTGAACAACAAATCACTCACAAGGTCGGTAGAAACACCTTGAAGTGATTTACTTAATAGTATGTTTCCACCGACATGATTTGGACAAATCATGATGATTTGTGCAAATCATGTTAATTTACACATGATTTACCATACATACATTTTGCATATGGATAAATAATCTCAAAGTAGTTGATTTATTTTAAATAATGTCGAAAATACTATTTTTCAACCTCAATTTATGAATCCAATCCTGCGTTGCTTTTAAAATTACAAACTCCATCCCTGGGTCACCCATCAATAGTGATTGAGAATTTCGAAAAAATGACATTAAGGAATATTTAATAAATTTTAAATTTCAACTACATGTGAATAAAATTCACATTACAGCTGCTATGCCCACGATATAAAGCACGTGCATAAATTGAATACGAAAATTCGAACAACAAATCACTCACAGTCTCGGTGGGAACAATTTGAAGTGATTTAATTAAACCTACTTGATTTAAAGTTGGTGAAAACATACTATAATGCTAATTTTTTCAGTTGGTAATCAAATTGTAATTATTTTTAAGTTCTAATTAAATACGAAATTGTGTTATTGAGTGCATAATTAAGTAATAATTAAATGCCCAAACTTGTGTAATTAAGTATTATTTAAGTTTTAGGGGCCATCCACATATTACGTAACGCCATTTTTTCCGATTTTTCCGGAACTCGAGGGCGTTACGTAATATATGGATGACCCCTTATGAGCGCAACATATGTTTTTATGCGTGTATGTGTTTATTGAAAACGTACACATGAACATCATATGGTCGTATTGAAAACATCATGTGGTCGTACTAGAAAAAATTTCCTTTAATTTTCATAAATATTAGAGATGGGCAAATGTCGTGATTATATCGTATCACGCGTGAATAACGCGTGACCGTGATCAAATTTATAATTAATTACGCGTGAGTGCGTGACCGTGACTTAAAAAAAATTACTCGTGCGTGAGATTTTTTTAAGAATCACGCACGAACTCTCACGCTCTCACGAGATAATACTACTGCGTGGGTATATAACTATTAAAAATTTTAAATTTTCTTATAATAAATACTACAATCTATGTCTGAGCTGCCCAAAGTAGCATCAGAGTGCCGAACATCAATCGGCTTTTTATACAAATGAATACACATACGCCAATACATTACTCTGATCTATGTACATTCATATGTATGTATATTCATACTAGGGATGTAACGAATGTTCGAATTCGCGAATTATTCGTTTACTTTTGCTATTTGCATTCGCTTTTGCATTTGCTAAAACGTATGCGAATATTTCAACCGAATACTAGTCAAAAAAAAAAATTGTACTTCTTTTATGAAAATAGTTTACGATTTGAAATACCGAAGTATATTTATTTGACATAAAGTCTTTATTTCTTTAATTTGAAAATTTGCTTGTTTTTATGGTTTAGCAATTGTCTATATGCATTTCGTTCCTGCTTTTGGAACTCGTCAGTAGACTTCAACCCAAAAAATTTTTGAATTTAGCTGACAAACTTCGTATGTTTATAGTAAGACTCTTGATATTGAATTTTGGATAAAACATTGCATTTTTTATAAATTTTTAAATATTATATAAAATAAAAACTTACAATAATTGTTTATTTTTTACATTAAAATTTTTTTCCGTTTAAAAAAACCAATTTACTTAAAAACTGTAAACGACAAAAACATGAAACAATTTATTAAACACGGCATCGGTTTACTTTATTGCAACAATGTAACTCCGTTAAATAAATTGGATTTTTTAAACGAAAAAATTTTAATGTAAAAAATAAACAATTATTACGAAGAAAAATCCCCTGAAGAAGTCAACAAACAATTGACGAAACGTTGGGAAAAATGTAATAAAGTCGGTTTATTAACATTATAAATAACTTAGGCCTTATTAGCTCAAACAATTGGAACACAAAAAAGTTTAATTTTAGGGGAACCCGATAGTATTGAACTTTATTCTTATTCTCTCAACGATATTTATGTCTAAAACATTCATTAACTGTTTGATTTATGAATATTTAAGAGAAAAAATATCAAATTAGATTTTAAATTTATTTAAAATTAGTGAAAACTTATATAACATTACACTGCAATCCAGTTAATTTGTACTAAAGTATTCTAGGGAAACACTGTTAAATAACTTTTCATTTACCTGCTTCAAGTGAAAACAAGTCACTGTCTTGTAAAATTCTTTGAGAGTTAGGTTGGAAGTAGACTGCAAGTGTTGTTGTCAAGGCACATTAAATACAGGTACACACATTAGGTGCAACTCTGTGCTTCTCACATAGTTTTACAAAGTAATTGTCAAAAATTGTGTGCATCAAACAAGGCATAAAAGTAATTGATGAGCAATATGCCTGATGCGTGTACCTGTTTGATATGCCTTGGTTGTTGTGTTAGTAAAAGAGTTTGAGTGTATTAAGTATTTCGAACTTGCACTTGCACGTGTAAGCCTTAGGTAAGGCAAGTTTTTTATAAAACTAAGCACAACCGCATTACATTTGAGATGTTTCAGGTTGACGTTATGTCAGTAAATAATTGTATTTGTAAAAAACTACGAACAATTATGCTCTTTTATTATTTTCAAAACAAATGTTTTTGTAATTAATTGAGTATTTATTAACTAAAAAACGGACTTAACATAATACATATACGTGTTTATAGCATGTTCACACAGCAGTTATCGAGGTTTGCGATCGGATCAAGGCGCAATTATTAGGTGGAAGCACTAAACCAAGTGACTTATGTCATTATACCAAGCCAAATTTGGATTGTGCCTAAAAACATACTTTTATTTGGGTTATTCTCAAACACCTAACGAATATTCACTTATCTATGGTGTTTGACATTTCCTATAAGAATCATACACACTACGATGCTACCCTGCTTTGAAAAGTGAGATCACAAAGCATACAGAGGTGAAGAAAGTGAGCGATGAAAAAAGCTAAAATCAGCACTTTTTGTTGCAGCAACTTTTTGTTTTTTAGTGCAAAAGAGCGAGAGAGGAATACAAAAAGTATATATTACTATTTCAACACTCGCACACATATTCAAGAATTGCTGCAAGACAAATTGCTAGTCTGGACTAGGACTTAATTAACACAGTGTTTAAAAGATTATTAATGTTAAAAAAGTGATTAAAATTAGTTTCCAAATGGTTACAGACTTCATTTTAATTAATTATTATTAATTTTTCATTAAAAATATTAATTTTTACCATTTACTTCCAAAAAGCATATGAGAATGAGACCACAAAGTATAAAATGAAAATACATTTGAACAAGTGAACATTTGTACAAAATTAAATTCAGGAATTTGTTGTATTAAATTAAAAAACAGAATGTGAAAATAATTATTAGTATTAAAAAAGTGATTAAGATATGTTTGAATAAAATGATTACAGTTTTGGTAATGAATTTGGACATGGCTGTGTCCCTGATTACACATTGAAGAAAATTACACTTCACATCTTTTGTGTAGGTTAAAATTAAAACAAAAATAAAGAAAAATTTAACCCAAAGTAGAATTACACACAGATTATACATGAATCTTATTACATGGTCTACAGATGAGAGTAAAAATTACACACTGTGTATTACACACATATTGGCAACACTGAATGACTATAATCATGCATGAATGCCGCGTCTGCATTTGTAAATTAGTTACCCAGTGATTGATATTTTTAAAAATAAAAAACATCTGTTTCTGACAATTATTCGTTTGTTTCTACCAACAAAATGCGAGTGGTTTTTGGTGTTATAATTTTGTTGTAGTCGTGCAAGTACCTTGTATAATTTTACCATGGTCGACATTAGGGTTGGCAGTCGGGTTTGTTTTGGCTGGACTGTTCAGCTTTTTAAGTAACTGTCCAGTTTAAAGCTAAAATAAAATTTGTCCAGCTAAAACAATTTTCCACAAAATGTTCTTAATATTTATTGCCTTAAATTTGTTGTATAAATTTCCTTATGGGAACATAATAATATAGTTGCAATAGTGTCGTCCTTTCTTTTTTCGCTTTTTTAAATCGTATTGTGCAATACTGATTTCATATTTTCTGTAACTACTTAAGTATATGGTGAAAGTATCATCTGATGTGTTTTCCTTGTTCTATCATCACTAACATCTTCAAACCTCTAACATAGTGTCCAAACCTGATGATTTTATATCATAACTCGTAATATGACGCCGGCAGAGCAACTGTAATTTTTTCATTAATATCAACACAATGGGGTAGACCAAGGCATATGAAACAGTTAAGGTAGAGGTCCATAGCTCGCTTTTTGCGCGTTACGCTTTCTATGCATCTGTCAAAAAAGTAGAATCAATGTAATAGTATGTGACAAGTTACATTGCAAAAAGCGCAGAACGCGTAGGCGCGTTCAAAGCACAAAGTAGGTCTACTTTCTACTTTTGTACGCGTTAAAAGCACCATGAAAGAAAGTCAGCTGTTCTTGAATGCTAAAGATGTTAAATAATACTTTATTTCTTACGTTATCGATAAATATTATTTTGCCGTGGATAATTTTTTTTTTCAATAAAAAAAATTTCTTAGTAAAAAAAACTTGTTTAATAAAATATGTGAATATTTTCATTAATGCGATGTATTTTAATTAACTTTTCACCACACTGTTCTCAGTAACAAATTTTGCATATTAGTTATCGATTACTTTTACGTACTGAGTGTCATCTCCGCTAAATCTGTATTATTTACTTTGTGTTCATTACATATTTTTAAATAATAAAATGGAAGAAAATTTAATTAATGCTGTAAAAAAGCACGAGCTTTTATATAACAAAAGCTTGCTGCTATATAGAAATAAAATAAAGAGAGCAGAGCAGACATCTGCAGACATTCTTGTCGCGGTTCGAAATTGCTCAGCGTCAGACGTTTTAATTTTTTTAAATGTGGTTTCAAAAAACCCACTTAAATAAATTCCGTTCTAAATACAACGGTCGTACCCAAAAACTTTTCTTTTTTTGAAATTGTTCATAGGCATTTTTTGCACATAAAATTAAATATACAAACTCGACTAACTCCACAAATTCTTTTAAAAACTCGATTTCACTCTCCATTTTTTCTTTATAAGTATTTATAAACAAACGACGAACACAGCTGATCAAAACAAAAATAAAATGGCGCATGAAAAGCAGTGCATGTAACTCAACGCGAACAAAGTATAGAACGAAACAAGAGGATGAAACGCGTCTAAAGCATAACGCGCAAAAAGCGAGCTATGGACCTCTACCTTTACACGCATCAGGCATATTGCTCATCCGCTGATTTTTTGTTTACACGTTTATAACGAAGAATTCATTTGACAATTACTTTTGTGCTTTGTTTGATACATACAATTATTTGACAATTAATTTGTAAAACTGTAGGAGAAGCACATAGTTGCATCTAATGCGTGTACCTATATTTAATGTGCATTGGGGTAAACGTTGATGATTTTATATCATGATGAATCAAACAAATAATTGAAAAACACTTGACAAAAATATCTAATTTGCGTGTTATTTAATTATTTAGTCACAAATATTTGTTCTGATGTCTTTTTTAAACGAAAATTTTTTAATAAATAAACGTTAAATGTACAGTAACACATAAAGTGACATTTAATATCAAGATGAATTTATCAGGCCGTGAGCTCTGATGATTATATCATAACGCTGCTATAATATTAATAAATTGTCTATAAGTGATGAATTTTCATCATGATATCAATTTGACATTCATCATGATATAAATTTATCAGGTGTGGACACTATGTAAAGGTTTGGAGCACAAAGTAGACCAGAGTTGTAGAAAGTGACTTATGAAAAAAGCTAAAATCTGCTGATTTGATCACTGTTAAAAAGGGACAAATATAGTGTGTTTGTTATTGAATATTTTTAGTACAATAATCAAAACAAACAGCAGAAAATGTATACTTAGTGAAATGAACAATTGAACATTTTTACAAAATTAAATGAAAGATTTTGCAGTGTTGAACTAAATAAAACAATGTGTAAAACATTATTAGTAATATAACAGTGATTAAAATTAGTTTCCAAATGCTTACAAATTCAATTTTAAACATTTTCCTTCAAAAATATTAATTTTTAACTTCAACTTGCAAAAAGCAAACAACGAATAAGACCACAAAGCATAAAACAAAAATACACTTGAGCACATGAACATTTGCACAAAATTAAATGGAGGAATTTGTGGTATTGAATTAAAAAACACAATGCGAAAAGGATTATTAGTATTAATAAAGTGGTTATTTGTTTTCAAATGATTAGATACTTCGTTTTAAGCATTTTCGTTCGCAAATATTAATTTTTACCTTTTATTTACAAAAACTAGGCTGTGAATGAGACCACAAAGAATAAAATGTAATTACTTTAAAATAATACCACGCGAAAGAAAAAGTAAAGAGGATTTGATGACTGTGTGAGCGAGACCTCTAAAAACACCACAAAAACAAATTATCTTCCGTCCTGTGTCACCTCTGGTCTCCTCTGTGGCTTGGAGTTAGCAAAATCCGTAAGCGCAAATAAAAAATATATGTGGCAGAAAAAATAAAATTTAAATTATTTGTTTTAAATTTTTTACACCCATGTACAGACAAATCAAATCGTTTTTTTGTGTCGTTTAGTACGATTTTTTTTCGTTATTTAATTTTAATACGTACAGCTACAATCAAAACAATATCAGCACGATATTATTTTTCCGTAATGTTCGATTTCGTTTTATTATTTTGATCATAGCTGCACATATGTATATACATATGGATAAATGAACTGAAAGAATTTAAGTTTAGTTATATTATGATTTCTTTTTCATTATTTAGTTTTAATTCTTAAATACATACATACGAGTACATACTAGATGGAGTGTGTTTGTTCCTAACGCATGATCTCTGGAACTATAAGACCTGTGGAGCTGAAATTTTCAACAGGTTCGGGTCAATGCCGGATAGGTTTTCGTTTTGTTTTTTACCCAACAAATGCCCACTATGTGGAGTAGTTTGTAGTTAAAAAATAATTGGGAATTGGACAACGTTTGCCGGGGTCATCTAGTTTTTCAATAAAATTGTTTGTATAACAAAAAAGTAACACTTTTTTCGTGAAAATTTTATTTAAAAATGTCCAGCTTTTTTTAATAATCCCGCTTTTTTAATTCAAATGTCCTTCTTTTTGTTACTCTCTATCTGGCAAGCCTAGTCGACATGTTCGTACAGTTTTCGGTTTGACTGACTACCAGTGATGTTGTATTCTGCGTTCCAAATGGAACAAAAAAAATGGTAAAGGCACGTGGCCAAAGAGCCAGGCTTCCTTCGGTTGCTGCGAACGACCTATACCTTCGTATAGGAAGTAGGAGTTTCCAAGATCTACTCCTAGAGTTTTTTATGGTCCCCACCAGTTAAATCATATTAAAAATGTTTGCACTTGATAATGGAAAATACCAAAAAATAAATAACTTTAAACGATACAATTAGTTGCGGTACCCATTAACAAGTGCGAATGAGACGTATACCTTCGTGCTAACCTGAATAGAAAAATGAAAAAACGGATAAACAGAAAATTAATAGTGATACTTACAAATGTGTTTACCAAAGGTAAATCAATAATTGTATACACAACATTTCTCATATTCCATTTCATTGAAAATTTTCGTTAAATAGCTGATGTTAATAACAATCTCTACACCAGTAAATAGACTTGGGTGCTGATGAAGTGCGTGGCTGCACAGTAAATAGCGGTATTTCCCCCAGCTAATAAAGTCTAATAGTAGTAGTGAACTGGGCATTCGGGCGCCGATTAAAATTGTGAAATTTGGGTAATTAAAATTTGAAATTTGTAAATTTCAGTGCAAAATTTTCTGAAATTTTAAAATTTGGGTAATTAAAATTTTAAATTTGTGAAATTGTGTTTTTTGTTTACATTAGGAGTTTTTTTTTACATTAACTGCTTTTAGTTTATATTAAGTGTATGTATGTTTGTATGTATGTATGACCGGTGGAACTTGTGCGCAGAATATTTTGTGGGAATACATTAAGGGTGTTTATAGGTTCGAAGCTTTTATATGTATATGATTTTCTAATGCCGACGGGAAAACATGTTTATTTTTTTCAAATGTAATATCTAACCGTTGTAATTTGTGTGTATGTCTGTAGGAGTTTAAGGCTGATCACGATTAATGAGAGGTTTGGTGAGGGTGTTCATGTATATGTATCCGTGGGAATGTGTGTGTATGTATGTCTGTAGGAGTTTAAGTCTGATCGTGATTTATGAGAGGCGAGGTGAGGGTTTTCATGTAATATCTAACCGTATTTGTGTGTATGTAAGTCTGTATGATTTTAAGGCTGATCGTGACTTGAGGTGGGTGAGGGTATTGTTGGGATAGATAAAATGTGTGTATGTGTGTGTGTATGTATTCCTGTAGGCCAAGGCTGTCCTTGATTTGGGGTAGGTGAGGGTGTTGTTGTAATATTTGTGTTTGTATTTCTGTAGGAATTTTTGTACATGTATGTCTGTAGGAGTTTAAGGCTGATCGTGATTTAGGTTGTTGAGATTGATAGATTGTATGTTACCTTGAGATTTTATGTATGTATATCTGTAAGAATTTTAGGCTGACTGTGATTTGTGAGGGGAGGGGCGTTGTTGAAATAGGTTTAATTTTTCGTAGATGAATTCTAGTATGTGTGTGTGTATGTAGTATTTATATGTACGTAGAAATAAATTGTTTCTCATATGAAAATTTTTTGCTAGAAAATATTATCATATATCTGAACTCCCTAATCCTAGCATGTTTTTCATATTGGAGGATGAGATTGCTTTACATTTTATTAAGCTTAAATTTGTCCAGTGTTAAAGTCTGTCGGTCAGAAGTTTGTTTATATTTGTATAAATATTAATTTCAGATTTTGCAAAATTCTTGTGTACGATCGTGACGATTTTGTGTGTGTATGTGTGTATGCGCGATAGAATTTGGCTGGTCTGTGATAAGTTTGTTTATTTAAGTACATTTGTCTTCTTCGACTTTCGTCTTCAACCGTCAATAGCTTGGAGAACGGTTTGCATGTTTTCATGATGTAGATATGTAAGTGTGATTGTTAAAATCCAATAAATACTTGGGCATGGGTAAGAAATTTAATAATATGTGTACATATGTACATATGGATCTACAAATTGATTTTATATATGTATGTACATATGTACATACAAAAAAGTCTGTGGCTCACTGTTTAAGCACATTTTTTTTTGTCATGTGAGGTCTTTTATTGCTGTTGTAAATATTCGCCTGGTCTTTTGTGTATAGATGTGAAATATTTCCATAGTTTTTTTATTTGAAATTAAAAAGCGTTCTTTTAATTTTTAGATGTATTTACTTAAAAGTTTGTGAGGAGTTTCTGTTTTAAGTAAAATTGAATTCCTCTCTAGTTATAGTAACTATATTAGAAATATTTAATATATTTTTTTTACATTTGTTTAAAGTTTATGTAGCCTATATAGTAAACATTAGAAATTTTTCGGTGTAAAATTTTTTCCAACCATCGTCTTTTTTTCTTCACCTTTTACATACATATATTTTAGAACATCTTGCATTGGCTTTTAAAAAATGACAAACGCTTTGAAATGAAACTGATCCAGCAGTCCAGCTTAGGTGATGATAGTTTTTTGTTAACCACTTTGCTTCTTTTTATTTTTTAAGCATTTAAAATCAAATGGTGGTTTTACAATGAAATTGTTATACTCATTATTGTTGAAAACAATCGGGTTCTAAATCAATTAAAATTGTAAAATTTTCAAATTTTAATTACCCAAATTTTAAAATTCTTGGAAATTTGTGAAATTTGATACCTACGAAGGTGGTTCAATAAGTCCGCCCAATTTGTTGTTTACATAAGGGGTTTTTTTGTTTACATAAGGAGTTTTTTGTTTACATAAGGAGTTTTTTTATTACTACATACGAGGGCGGTTCATTAAGTCTGTTTTTTTATGACCGTGGGAATTTATATGTATGTATGTTTGTGGGGTGGATTAAGGGGTTTCATAAGTATACATATATGCCGACGGGAAAATCATGAAAACGGTTTTTCCTAATACCAACGGGAAAATCATGAGATGATTTTTCCTAATACCAATGGTGAAATAGTGAAAATTAATTTTTTCCTAATACCGACGGCAATGCATGATAATTTTTCCTAATGCCGACGGCAATGCATGATTATCTTTTTCAAATGCTGACGGCAAAACATTATTATTTTTCCTAATACCAAAAGGAAAATTGCCAGTGTTGCCAGACTGTAGAAATTTGTTATCGTAATACTATATCAGTAATATCAGAGAAAATAGATTTGATGACTACTAGGCGATTCTCATATGAATCGTGGGAATGTGTATGTGCGATTTCCTTACGCTAATAAATTATTTATCATACCGACATTTTATGATGTAAAATGTTCTCATGTATGTGAACCCCCTAATGCTTGTGTGTGGTGGGTACAGCTTGATTGTCGCGGGTAATTTTATATTGTGTTTATTTGTTTAAGAAATATATTTGTATGTATGTTTGTATGTACATATGTATGTATGTACATTTGTGCGATCGTGAGAACTTGTGCGTGGAATATTTTGTTGAATATTTGCAACGTAATCATTTCTTTGACTACGATTATTTTAAAGCAGAGGATTTTCAACTAAGTACAGTCATCAGCAGAGAAACAAAAAGTATAAATTTGCAAGTAAGCAAAAAAGTTAACTTCTCCTCCTCCCCACGTCCTTCTATTCCCTTTATGTAGTTTGTATTTGAAATAAGAAAACACTTGTACATTCTTTTATTTTGTATACATTTATTGTTTAAATTTTTTTTAAATTTTATAATAATACATACATTAATATTTTAAAAAGTAAAAAGGTCATTTAAAGCAAGACATTTCTTTTGTTAGTAAAATAGCATTTGTTTAATGCGCATACACCAAATTTATGATAATTACAATAAAAATATTCTGGATACTTGATTTCCATTTATTTAAAGTTGATGCAGCCTATATCCTCAACGTTAGAAATTTTTCGGTGTAACATTTTTTCTAACCATAGTCTTCTTTCTTCACCTTTTACGTAAATTTTAGAACATCTTGCGTTGGCTTTTAAAAAATTGCAAACGCTATGAAATGAAACTGATCCAGCAGTCCAGCTTAGGTGATGATAGTTTTTTGTTAACCACTTTGCTTCTCTTTGCTTTTTTATTGATAAGCATTTAAAATCAAATGGTGGTTTTATAATGAAATTGTTATATTCATAATTGTTGAAAACAATCGCTACTTCTTTTGCGATGAAATCGTTTGAATTAGTTTTGAAACCTTTTACGTCTATAAAAATTATGTTATTTTCCATATTATTGAATTTATAAGACTTTTCGAACTTGTCCTTTGATGGGTATGTATTCTATTATACGATCATAAATAGGAATGCAGTAAGCTGATGTCTTTGCTGCAATATTAGTTGCTGTTTCAAATTCAATTTTTATATCAATCGGTCCATTATTGACCGATTCATTCTGATGACTGACATCTACTACAATAATAGGAGCTTTTGTCTTAAACTCTGATGCAGTTAGAAGCGGTTGAGATTCTTTCATATAGTAGCTTTGTTGGAATCTTAGATACATATCATATAGAATTGCATAACGTTCATTTTTAAATTTTATGTTTAGATCATCATACGGGTATGAGACTGAATTTAAATGTACTTTTAAATTAGTCAAATCACAATGAACAAACTTATTTTCTTGTTGAAAAGCGATCAACACAAAACGGGGGCGTTCTCTATTTGCAGCCAGTTTAACATTCCAAATATGGTTAGTTCCTGTGTTTAATTGTGGATTAATATGACAATCCCAACTGCGAACTGCCATGGGTATAGAAGCACCATTGTTAATCATTTTAATCATATTCAATTTTCTAAGGTCAGATAATTGAACATGAGGTATTCTCCATGAGATGAGTGAAATTGTAAGTTTAGCTTTTTCAGTAGAAACACTCGAGCGTACAAGATCTTCGTCGTTCTTATTGCGGAGGAGTATCAATTCATGTTTTCCATTTAATATAACTTTGTTGTAGTCTTCAGCGAATCCTAGAAGCATTTTTGGAGGTACATAGAAGTTGAAAAATCCATTTGCAAGAGTGACATGGTCAATTTTGTTCAATCCAGCATTTTGCATCACATTGCTTTTGTTTGGTGATAGAGAAACCAAGTTTTTTATGGTGCTCGTGGCTCCTAAATATCTTGTATGATCAATTTCAATTCCATTGAGCTCATAGCGAATTTCATCAAATAGATATGCTACAAAGTTGTTTTTTAATTTAAAGTTCTCTGAAGAAGAAGATTTAGGGGTATTATCATCGGCAACAAACCCCTCTACATAAATGTAGCTCTCACTGGGTAGCACGTATAAATCTTGATTTTGTATTGAAATCCTGATTTCATCATTACTGTTGTAAGATTGTAAGTATGGTACATATGTATGATAGTCCTTTTTGATTATATTCTCATCAGAGAAAGGTTTATCTAAGACATCTATTACTGAACTCATTTTGTCTTCAATTTAAAATTCAAGGACTTTAGAAAATTTTTATTTGATGTTGTTAGTGCTTTCTGTTGAAGTGGTCGCTTTAATGTTCTTGTTGTTGTTACTGCTTTATTTTTCAATGTATTTGTGTTGTATATTAGCATTATTTAGTTGACCTCAAATGTATTCGTATTGTAATTTCCTCTCCTCGAAAATTAATTAAATCACCGTATTGATCAACTACGCGCAGCGCTAGTGAACTTATCTCTCTGGTGTTCACAGGTAAATAGATGAGATTTCTTGGAACCTCATCTATTTTATAGCCTGGAGGCACATTAATCGGAAATTCATGAAGTGTATGCGATTTGGAGTTATTCATATATGTGTTAATAGCGATACCACTTTCAATTCGCAAGAGATTCACTTTAAAAATATTAACTGGAAGATCTGAGTAATAATATTTGTTGGGTGTTAGGATTTTGTTATTGAATCCTAAAAGTTTTCCAATTGTGTTGTCTTTATTAAAATATACGGGATCTTTTTAACTATTAACTTTAACTTGCATTGTATTGTTATTGGCTTCAATAAAAATCTTATTTTCTGGACATAGTCTTCTGTATTGCTCTTGTATAAAATCTACAATATCATTCAATTCGTAAGATCCAATTGGTATTTCAATTGTATGTTCCCCTATATGAAACATATTGTTGTAGGTGTCTACATTTGGAATGCTGTTGTATGAATGAAAATCAGTTAGAGCACACTCATATGCACCATGTAATTCAATAGGAGGAAAGTAACTAGCAGATAATTCTGAGTTAGAGCTCAGAGTAAGTGTTATTGACATTATAACAGACTGATTACAATTAAATAAAGTTTAGTACACAGTATGGTTTATATGCATAATTTACATATTTATTTCATTTTCTTATTTTAAAATTAACATTAGTTTCTTAATATTACTGCTATTGTTGTTGATGATGGTATTCAGCTATAATATTTCGTTCTTACTTATCCAAGAATTGTGTTGATTAGAAAATCCCAACCATTTAACGTATGCCTCCTTTCCTTTAGTTTTAAGAACCTTTTCAACTAGATATGTATTTGGATATCTAGTTTTCGAAAGTTCTTCAGTATAGAATCCACCTTTAATAGGATTACCAAGATAATCTTCTAATATGAATGTTGTAGGATTTGTATTTTGAACTCTTGTAATTGTGAAAATTTCTGTAGTCCAATTTGGAGTATAACCTTTTTCAAATGTTGCTTATATTTGCTTATGCGTACATGATCTCTTACAGTAAATTTCGAAATTTTATACATCTTCAAATGACTGTATACTGTATTTAGTAGCTTTTGCTCATTTGTTGAGTTGACTTTAATCGGAGACATTTTAATGGTGCGATGAACTTTTCTATTGTATGCATTAATTAAATCTTTGTATATATCAATCCACTTATATGAGCCATTAAAGCTAAATTCTTTCCACATCATTCCTTTCAGTGTTCTGTTAAATCGTTCTACTATTGATGCTTTCATACTGCTATATGTTGAGTAGTGATTAATGTTGTATTTATCCATTAATTTTCCAAAGTGTTTGTTGAAAAATTCTTTACCATCATCTGTTTGTAAGTTTTTTGGTACTCGTCCTAATTCAAAAATATTTTCCATCGCCTTGGTTGTTTCGAGTGCAGTTTTAGTTTTTAGTGGTACTGCCCATGCAAATTTTGAAAATGTGTAAATTACAGTTAACAAAAATCGATAATTTCTGTTTTCTCTAGAATAGATCCCCATTTGAACTAAATCAGCTTGCCAAAGATCATCTATTCCTTTCATTACAACTCTACGACGCATAAAAACTTTTCGAGCTTGCTTATGCACTTCGTTTACTAAATTTCTTTTTGAAGACATTAAGTTGTTTTACACATTTTTTGGAGAGTGTTGTGATCTACTTGACACACTTTCAGCTATTGATACAAACATGTAATTTTCCAATCTATAAATTTTCTCATTAAGCTGTTCAATTTGTTCTTCAAAAGAAGATTTAATTTTTAGAATGTCTTTTTGAATTTTATAATTGTCTTCTATATCTAATTTTATTTCGCGTTGTAGCTCCTCGATTTGCATTTGAATATATTCTCGAATTATAGTATTATCTTCCTTAAAGTATGTTAATAATTTCTCTTCTAATTTTTCGATTTGAGTTTGCAGAAACAATTTATTGATAACATCGTTTTCCTCCAGAGCTTTTGCAACATTTTTGATTCTTTTGTTTTGGACATCAATGTTGTTGTTCGTATCCATAAAGAACCCCAGCAGTTTAGGTGCATTTTTCAAAGAAATTATGCTGCTAGTATCGTTTAAATAATGTCCAAATTTATCAACAGACATACTTTATATACTTTATTAAAGTTAATGTATTATATTTGCTTCACGTAGTTCTTCAATAATTGATACAATCTCGTTATTGTGATTAGTATGACCTGCACCTTGTGATGCAAGCAGTATCGAAGACGATCTACTAACTCATTTGAATCGTCCCAGTATATATAGTTTGGCTTATGGGCGTTAAATTCCATCATTCCATCACCTAAATAGCTACCTTTTGGATTAGATCCTGTTGATTCGCTTAAATTCTTCTGGTTTTTATCGTCAATAAATTTCTTAATAATATGTTTATATTTATATCCTCTAGTACCCTTAATTTGACCGTCAGGTTTATAGTCTCTTCTATATGCATTAGTAGTAGTTAAAATCTTTTTATAGATTTCGAGTTCAAATTTATCATAATTTTTTTGGTATTTTATGAAACATTAGAGAAAATAGTCCTGGTGTTAGAGCCCATATTTGACCACCAACTTGTATTTTATCCTCATTAAGTTTGAGGTTACTATCACCAAATTTCCATTCATTATTGAAATCTTTATGTGGACCATAGTTTGTATCTAATTCATTTCTTCCTTCCAAGACTGATAAGTCGGTATAAGTATCTTCTGTATAGGAAGTCTGTGAGTAGAAATCATCTTCATCATCGTCATCATCATTCTCATTATTAGCATCATTAAACAAGATGGTATTATCGAATATTGTTCCTTCTGCTAGTTTCTTTGGTGTACTTGTCTCTATCTTGACTGATGGCTTCTGAGACTTTAAACTTGTATTATTTTCAACTTCTGTCTTCATTTTACTTTCTTCTTTTATGGGAATTCTTTTAATTTTGTTAGAACCATTTATGAATTCTTTGAGTGGTTCTGTTATAGGTTTAAATGTATCTATTAGTTGTTCACGTATATCTATTTCACCAGTTTTTATACTACGAAGCTTTTTCTTCAATAAATTTCTTGTCAACACCAACTGTTTTAAAATGTTCTCATCCACGTTTAGCAAAAAAGAGGGATCAGCTATCAGATCAGGTTATCAGGACCTAGTCTGGTTTTCAGATCAGCTTATCAGGACATGGTCTGGTTTTCAGATCAGCTTATCAGGATCTGGTCTGGTTTTAAGATCAGCTTATTAGGATCTGGTCTGGTTTTCAGATCAGCTTATCAGGACCTGGTCTGGTTTTCAGATCAGCTTATTAGGACCTGGTCTGGTTTTCAGATCAGCTTATTAGGACCTGGTCTGGTTTTCAGATCAGCTTATTAGGACCTGATCTGGTTTTCAGATCAGCTTATCAGGACCTGGTCTAGTTTTCAGATCAGCTTATCAGGACTTGGTCTGGTTTTCAGATCAGCTTATCAAGTATCAGATGAGGTTATAGCAAATATACGTATCAAGTTTAAAGTTAGATTAATAACTAAAGGTAATCTTTTATGAGTAGTTGCTTATATAGTTATGAAATAGTCAAATTGCTTTCTGTAGCATCCATCGCTTAATTCGTTATCTTACTCTTATCATCAAAAATCCATATTTATCATCAAAAACCCATATTTATCCTTCCAACATTCTCGACAAATTTCTTGAAACTTTTCATAGCTCATATCGCTGGCAACATGATCCTTATAAACATGCTTCATATTTGTCTCAACTTGCTTAAACATTATAATAACATTTGCATTGTCTCTTATTAAATGCATGGGAATTCTGGTATAAGTTTGACACAGGTAGAATGAATCAACATCCCTATGTCGCCCCATATAAAAATATGTACGTATATTATTCTGCTTTTCACATGCAACATCATCAAATATCATAATTGAATTAGTTTTAGCTTCGTCAAGTGGAATAACTGATTCATCATCGGTGAATGTATAATACCCCATACCTTTAATTGGTGAAATTACTTTCTTTAGGTATTCATATTTAGGTTGATAGAGAGATTTTGAGTATAAATAGATATTTTCAAACTTGAGTCCATTAGGACTTTCTAGCAAGCCAATCATAACATTAGTCTTTCCACAATTTGATGGTCCCACTATTAGAGCACGAATAGAATTTGGTAAGAGAGGACTATGCTTTATTTTTGAACTGATGTTCGCTGTCATCAATATTACGAACTAAAATATTTTTATGTTGTTTTACTAACTGCATTTTTGTAACTAAATGCATTTCATATATATTACCTCTTATATAGGAAAAATTAGATAATATCGTTATACGATATCAGAAAACTTTTAGTCATAAAAACACCGTCGTTGGTATAGTAGACAAAATAATAAACTCTCTACCTGTTGAACTTCATCTACTTGGATATCAGTACTGTGGACCTGGAACAAAACTACAAAAACGTTTAAATCGAGGTGATAAAGGAATTAATTTATTGGACTCTGCGTGTAAAAATCACGATATTGCTTGTTCCAAAAATAAGGATTTAAGTAGCAGACATAAAGCTGATAAAATACTTGAAAACTCTGCTTGGGATCGAGTTTTATCAAAAGATAGTAGTCTTGCTGAAAAATCATTTGCATGTATGGTTACTAACGCAATGAAAGCCAAAACAAAATTTGGTATGGGTGAGGAGAAAAAGAAAAATGTTAAAAAGAACAAACTAAATGTTAAAACACTATTTAGAACATCAATTAGAGCTGCAACAAAAATACTAAAAAAAAGAGAAACCATTAGATATTAATTCAGCTATTAAAATTGCACGAAAAACTATTAACAAGTCATTAAAAGGAAGAAAGTCTCAAATTATAGTACCACGTGTAATACTTGTTCCAAAAATTGGTGGTTTTTTACCTCTAATATCGATTTTAACTGCTCTGGGTGCAATTGGTAGTCTAACAACTGGAGGTGCTGCCATAGCTAAAGCTGTAAATGCAACAAAGAATGCTAAAAATCAACTTGATGAAGCAACTAGACATAATAGAGCGATGGAATCTATTACAGTTGGAAAAGGACTTTACTTAAAACCATATAAAAAGGGTCATGGTTTAGTTCACAAAGAGTAATCAAAAAACTCTTAGAGATGCTGCCCAACAGACCACTTTCTGATGTGGACCTAAACCGTTTCTCTATAAATATTGCATATTTTAGAGGAGTTTTCATGTTGAATACTCTACCAAAACGAACAAAGAAAATTGAATGTGGAATAATCAATTTAGATGTATCAAGAGGACCTGGTACACATTGGGTAGCATATTATAAAAACATCAATGAAAAAGAATATTTCGACAGCTTTGGAAACTTACAACCTCCTTCAGAAGTAGTCAAATATCTTGGTACAAATATAAAATACAACTATAATCAACATCAACATTTACCTGTGGACATTTATATCTTAAATTTCTTTATGAAATAACTGAAAATATTAAATAAAAACACAAACATTTATATTTGACAAATTCTTTCATGTCTTTTTTCATAATTTAAAAAACGTAATTAATATAATTTATTGCCAGACAGGATATTGGGAATTTTTAATTCGAAATTCACTCAGCTCATTCTCAACGATTAGGTTTTCTTCACCTTCTCTACTTAGGCAATATGATCCGCTCGAGAGATCTTTAATATCTTCATCTGTTAAAGTATTATATCGTTTAGGCAGGAACATTATATGTTTATCCATTTCAACTTTTAGTGTTGGTCCATATTTTGTTGTTACACGTATCACATTTCGAATAGTATATTTCATGGACGTGTCAAGCTCCTTTACGTGGATTAAGGTTTTGTTGTTTAGAGAATTAAATTTTGAAATTAGATTTGTTGTGGAGTCCATGTTTTTATTTAGTTCTTCTCACTTTAAAAGTTTAACTGGAAATGATCTTAAAAGTAGCGATGATGACTTCAAGAAGACTAATCGAAAATAATTATGGTGAAATAGTGAATAAGTGGGGGATAGTGATAGAGAGAAAGAGATAGTTATAGAGAGAAAAGGGTTAGAGAGAGATAGAGTGCTAAAAAGAAATATGGAATAGAGATAATAGTATAGATATTTGAAAAATTTAAAGAACAAATTAGTCTTAAAAAAACCTTCCAACATTCATCATCATTCATTTATCAGCAAATAAAATGAGCCAAATTAGAAGTACTCTAAACCAATTTATAAGAGATTTTGAAAGCTTCAGGCTTTTTGATCATTGGGAGATGATAAAATTTTTCCAAAATATGCTGGATGAGAACGAAGAATATGGCATAATAGAAGATGAAGACAACACAGAAGGACACTTCAAAAGCTGTCCTTGGTATGATCCTGAGTGTGAGGAAGGACCTGATACTTGTAGATGTACAATATATTTTTTACGGAAAAGTATATTAGAACATCTAATAATTGGATACTATGAAATGTTTCCATCATTATAAATAAAATATTTAAGAAATTAAATTAAATGGTATTATTAACAGAAATAAAATAAAATAAAATTGTATTATTAAAATATTCCTTATTTTGTATTATTTTTTCTAAAGGAAAATTAGGAATCATCTGTTCGAATAGAAAATAACAGAAACTTGTATGTAGTGAAAAATATAAGGACTTATCCGATTATCTAAATTTTTGGTCTTTACGAAAATATCTAATGAAATTTAATGGAATTTCGTAATATTGTGAAATTAAATTTTTCTTGTGCAGAACCCCTCAAGGAAACTTTAACAAGACTGTGCATGATTAAGTGAAATATAAATAAAACCAAAATAATGTGAACAAAAATTTGCAAATAAGCAAAAACAAAAATTTTTTGATGCAACTAAGTACATCAAGTAGAGAAACAAAATACATGCATATAAGACCGTTGTTGTTAAAATTTCTATTTAGCAAATTTAAGAAGAAATAAAAAAGCATTTCCATATTTCATTCAGTTTTCAATATTTTATTTAAAATTAAAATTAATTAAAAAATTCTTATGTATATTTTTCTTAATAACTAAAATTGTATACATTAATTTTTAATTAATTTTATACGTTTTCCTGCATTCTAGCAATCTCTTCTAGCAACATATCAAGTTAGTATTCAGGGTTAGTTTCCTTAATACGAAAATGATACCATGCATATGTATTAATGTTATTTGATCTAATTTTGCTTTTATCGTCTCCATAACTTAACACTACCTTATTTATCTGACTAGTATATATTTGATGTAACTTAGATTTAAATGTCAACATATACATTCTCATATACATTAGATTTATTAAATAGACAATTTTTATAAGAGGCTAAACTATACTTATCTAATATTGCTCGCTTTACCCCCTTAGATTTTTAGTGTCATTTTGGTTTTGTACACGAAATGAGTACATCTTTGAACGCAGCCCAAAAATTTCTGTCATTATTTTACCACAATTTTCATCCTTCATCATACCTAAAACTTTTTTATTAACTAGTGGAAGATTATAAATATTGTCAGCAGGGTAGTCCGATGTATCAAATTGTTGTTCTATGTCATTCTTTATGTCAGCATAAAAGTTGTCCGTTTTTATTGAATAAATAAAAGAGTCTGTGTCCATA
Organism: Nowickia ferox; assembly: GCA_936439885.1. NCBI lineage: Eukaryota > Metazoa > Arthropoda > Insecta > Diptera > Tachinidae > Nowickia > Nowickia ferox. Next base: position 37,209,118 of record OW387027.1, read on the forward strand.
TAGTTTAATGAGAGTTTTGTCTTGAACTTAGGTTGTATGTACCCGTAATGGAAATTATACATTTTCCATTTGGAAAGCTCCAGTACGCAAAATCCTAAGTAAATTGGTTTATTGTAGCAGGTTTTGACTCTAGTCATTTCGATTGCTACCAGATCTTCGGAAAATATAGATAAACTATGAAAATTTGGTTTTGATATCCAATCTTTGGCACCCAATTGATTATAATTCGTTCTCTCCCAACTATTGACAATTTTAATATCTGTCCTCTTGTCTACATTTTCCATGGTTTTACCATACACTGCATTATTGAGAAGTTTGAAAAAGTTTTTTTCAAAAGCATTTTTAGCAGTGGCTCTATGTCTGGTATTTAGATCAATATAGCCTTGTAACCATCGATATTGTTTAAATGCTAGACTACGATGTGTTTTATTTAAAACTAGGCCATATTCTAAGCATTGTTTTAGAACTCTATAGTGTATCCCATATGATTGCTTTGTAGAGAAATCGGTTATCAACTTGTTATACTTCGCTTGCATAACTTTTTTATTTTCAGCACAAAAAGGAAGGCCATTACGCAAGTCATGTAGGTGGGAAGGATAATCCAAAGTGACCTCATATACATAACCGTCTGTTCCATTGTCAGCTATGCTTTTTGGGTCCAGACTCAGCTCGTCATGCGATAACCATCTGAACCCACCATAAGGAAGATATTCCGACATCGCCCAACCGTAGTGGTTGTTTGCGTCTAAGTATACAAGAAATTCTGAAGGTATTTCTTTATCAAAATCTTGTAAATACTTATTCTTTGCCTTTGAATATCTTTGACTACACTGTACGATTCCCCCACGTATACCTTTTTTCATAAAATGTCTACAACAAAGTTATATTAAATGGAAAACATGAATTGATACTCTTGCGCAATAAGAACGACGAAGATCTTGTACGCTCGAGTGTTTCTACTGAAAAAGCTAAACTTACAATTTCACTCATCTCATGGAGAATACCTCTTGTTCAATTATCTGACCTTAGCAAATTGAATATGATTAAAATGATTAACAATGGTGCTTCTATACCCATGGCATTTCGCAGTTGGGATTGTCATATTAATCCACAATTAAACACAGGAACTAACCATATTTGGAATGCTAAACTGGCTGCAAATAGAGAACGCCCCTGTTTTGTGTTGATCGCTTTTCAACAAGAAAATAAGTTTGTTCATTGTGATTTGACTAATTTAAAAGTACATTTAAATTCAGTCTCATACTCGTATGATGATCTAAACATAAAATTTAAAAATGAATGTTATGCAATTCTATATGATATGTATCTAAGATTCCAACAAAGCTACTATATGAAAGAATCTCAACCGCTTCTAACTGCATCAGAGTTTAAGGCAAAAGCTCCTATTATTATAGTAGATGTCAGTCATCGGAATGAATCGCTCAATAATGGACCGATTGATATAAAAATTTAATTTGAAACAGCAACTAATATTGCAGCAAAGATACATATGTACATACATACATACAAATATATTTCTTAAACAAATAAACACAATATAAAATTTCCAGCGACAATCAAGCTTTACCCACCACACACAAGCATTAGGGTGTTCACATGCATGAGAACATTTTACATCATAAAATGTCGGTATGATAAATAATTTATTAGCATAAGGAAATCGCACATACACATTCCCACGAATCATATGAGAATCGCCTAGTAGTCATCAAATCTATTTTCTCTGGCAACACTGGCAATTTTCCTTTTGGTATTAGGAAAAATAATCATGTTTTGCCGTCGGCATTTGAAAAAAATAATCATGCATTGCCGTCGGCATTAGGAAAAATTATCATGCATTGCCGTCGGCATTAGGAAAAATCAAGTTTCACTATTTCACCATTGGTATTAGGAAAAATCATCTCATGATTTTCCCGTTGGTATTAGGAAAAATCATTTTCATGATTTTCCCGTCGGCATATATGTATACTTATGAAATCTTAATCTTATGAAACCCCTTAATCCACCCCACAAACATACATACATATAAATTCCCACGGTCATAAAAAACCAGACTTATTGAACCGCCCTCGTTTATAGTAATAAAAAAAAACTCCTTATGTAAACAAAAAACTCCTTATGTAAACAAAAAACTCCTTATGTAAACAAAAACCTGGACGGACTTATTGAACCACCCTCGTACGTATCAAATTTCACAAATTTCCAAGAAATTTAAAATTGAAAATTTTACAATTTTAATTGATTTAGAACCCCCAATCCCCTACTACTTCCGCTACTTCTTTTTGTAATGAAAATCATTCAAATTAGTTTTGAAACCTTACACGTCTATTAAAACCATTTTTTTTCATTCATATTACTTAATTTATAAGACTTTCCGGACTTTCTATTTTTCGATCATCTGTAAAAATGCAGTATGTGAAGTCCTTGCTTGCTGTTTCAAATTAAATTTCTATATCAATTGGGCCGCTATTGAATAAAAGGAGCTTTTATCTTAAACTCTGAATTTAAATATACTTTTAAATTAGTCAAATCACAATGAACAAACTTATTTCTTCTTTTTCGCGTTGGCAAATATCCATATTGCTACATCAACAATTTCACACATTCATCGTTAAATGGGAATAAAAAAATTTTTAAAATGTGTAAATTATGCATTAAAAAATTGAACTTTGTTCTAATTTAGCCTGTAACAAGTGGCACCCAAAAATAAATTAAAATAAAGGAACTTAACAACTCAATTTTTGTTAAGGATAAAAAGTATGCATAATTACTCGTTAAGATCATATTAAATTTTGCCACTTATGCTAACTTGTGAGTTTTTTTTTATAAATATGTAACACCGATAGTTTCTAACCAACTTTCATTATAACTAGCGGAAGCGGTGTTAGGCAGCAAATTTTTACTCATCGAAGCTGTTGTCGAACACACATACATACATACCTAGAGGAGAGTATCACAAGACGTGAGGAGACCGCCAACGATCGGTTACGCAAGAAATCCATTGCCAGCGAAGCCGGTATTCTATTTACTCATTGCCAAAACAAAATATTTTATTTAGGTAAATAAAAATAATTTGTTGTATTTTGTCTCAATCGACAATAGAAATACAAGTGACTGCTTTTGACATTTGAGTTCGTACAAATGACTGAAAAAATTTTTATTTGGGCACAAATTTGTATTGAAATGCTTACGTTATCATTCGAACTAATTTTCTTTCGACTTGACGTGCTAAATGCTTTTAGTAGCACGGAAAACAGCTGTTTGTCGTTTAAAATGCTTGCGAACGAAAATGAGTGACATCGTGGAACAGGCAGATACATATTAAAAAAAAATTAGCGGAATCGGTGAAGCCGTTTTCAAGTTATGTGCTTAGCAACGGACAACATTTAATTTTTATTTATATAGATAATTGTTTTTTGGATGCCATTTTCTGACGGCTTGGTTCCGGAAATCACTGAATTTTGAAACAAGATGACCCAATTAGTTTGCATTTTTAAGATTTTTGTTACTATTGTTGTTATTATGATTATGAACAATATTTTTATTTTTTGTATAACCATATTTACTACCACCGTAAATATTGACATAAGGTGTTGGGTGTAAGGACAGTTTAGTCCTTAACTGTATATATCCATATCTCAAATTAAATACCGTTACGTATTCCATTTGCACTGAAAAAAATATGTACAAAAAACTGAAGTTTACACCTATTGACACCATACACAGTGGACCAAACACAGGAACGCTGATGATGATGGTGTGGCGGCCAGCGTTACCGTTATAATATTTCAAAAAGTCGCACAAAAAGTGGATTTTTTAAAAAAGGGTGGCCCCAAAAAGGTGATTTTAAGAGGAAAAGGGCACCCTTAAAAACAAGAAAAATTAAAACGAATCTGCTTATTTTTAAAAACATCAGGAATAAAAATCGGGGTTTGCATATTTGAAGACTAACATATCGTCGCTCAGATATTACTTTATTGTAAAAGTAAAAACACGTTTTGTGCCGCATACGCAAAAAGTAGATTTTTTTGATGTTTTATTTATTTTTCTTGCTGTCCTGAGAAATAAGTCGATCGTTTAACGCCGACCAAGAAGCCACCGCCGTAATATTTTTAACTATCGATCCTCTTACACCAGAAATATGTAATCGGCGGTTGCGTCTGGGTGATAATGTTTTTCCTTAGAGCCCGTTTAGATGAAGGGTGACCTAGCAGCGACAACGCTTACGTTCTCTTTTGGAGTCCCTTCATAAATCCACGCGCGTTTACATGGAGACTTTTTTGTCGCAATAGTCAGGGGACTTTTTGACATTAATTTGATCAATGCCTTCTATTCGTTCATTCGTAGAAGTGTTGCCATAAAGGAACTAATTGTTAGTTTCGGAAATGTGGAATTAATATGTCCATATATTTTTATTTATTTTTTAATATACTATCAAAATACAATAATTTTTTTGCTCTTACTTTATGTGGTTATAATTTTTATATTATAACTGCCTTATTCATAAAAAATAATTCAGATTTATTAAGCGCTTATTTGACATATTTCTATACGAAATCGAACGATTTGTGTTCTCTAATGCGATTGCGCATTTGCTTTTCGCATCTATTTTTCTTTTCTTTCGCAAGCCTGGTATCACCGTACTCTGTAATGCGAAAGCGTCTGTCAAAATCGTCCGATTATCGCAAATATCTTGCGATAGTTAAATATCAAACGCAAAGGGAGAAAAACATGTGAATACGTTCAACAAATATTTATATGTGTTTGATATTGAAATTGTTATTTTTAGAGAAAGATAAAAAAAAAATCATTTAATTTTGTGATCACATGCATATGTATCTAAAAATGTAAAATCAAGGTGAAATATTATTAACCAAACCATAGCATTCATACTGTGCTGCAATTTTGTGTTGAGGTGTAAGTACTGCAGCTAAATCAAAATTGATATGGTTGTAACGTAGTATTCTTTTAATGTGAGACTGCTGCGATAGACCTAAGGTATGGTCTTGCCCAATTTGATGTTGACATCCTTTTTGGCCAAGTAATTTTAATGCGGCGGCTAGTTTTATAATAGTTGAAATTGCTCTGGATGTCCTTGAAACTTTTAGTTCGTGTTGAATAGCGTTTAGAACGTACAGAAGAGCTTCCTTATTCAAACGGAAATTTTGAAGAGAGTATATTGGACTAACATATCTCTTAAGACTTGTCCTACACGGTCGTTTTCCTCATCAAACACTATTTTACTTTCAATTAAAAACTGTTACATTTCACTTTTTCCTAACTTTCCTTTTCTTAAAAGACGTTTTTTACATATTTTGACATTTCATTGACAGCTTTACAATATTTCCTTTTGCAAAGTCAGTGCTGTCACTTTATCAAAGAATTTTGCGAAATGATTTGTGAAAGTAATACCAAATTGGCATCTCATCGCATTTAGCTTTCGCATCGTAATTGCTTTCGCATCGCAATAGAGAGTAACGCCCCAGCAAACCTATAAATCAGCGCAGTATTTAAACCATCTGTAAACGCATGAAATTGGGCGTTTAAACTACCAATGCAGGCCATATGATTTTGTTACTTACATACGATATGTTTTGCATTTAAAGAGCACTCAATTTTTTTCCAAGCCTCTAATTGTTCTTCAGATCTTGTTCGTTCCGTTTTCTTACACTCGATTAATGTTTTTTTTATACTATTCTACTTCGCAAAACATAAATATAATTTCTTTGTCAGTAAAATTTTACGACCTTTCATTAAAATTGATTAAATTTTTTCTTTTTGATTGTGCAGATAATTGATAGCCTGCTGCAAAGCAGCTGTTTTTTGACATTTATTCTAGTGTTGCCACAATATTATTTTTTAAACTACACATAAGGTATGGTTCAGTAATTTACTCCTGTTGAGTTTAAATCACATATAAATTAGAGTTTAGTTCAACTAAACCAGCGTTTAAGCTTTGACTGATTTAATAGCCCTACGAAATATTACAAAGAAATTATTTGTTTAAAATTTTCGTTTTTGAAGGCACCATTCGTTTGTGGTAACGATAATGTGATTCCATAATATATATTTTTTATGATAGTCTCCAGCTTTATCTTACTCACTATTAAATTCAATATTATGTGGTATCTCTGTATAGAAAATGTTAAAATAAGCGAAAAGAACAAAGAATAATAAAGAAAAACGCAATCAATTTAATCTTGTGATTTTATTTTCTTTTCGTCCAACCGACAGCGAATATCGTTAAAATATGTTACTGAATAGCAAAGTCGATAGATTTTCGTTATATTTATTATATCAATACGATTATCGTAATAAAAGTTACTGAATACAGGTGCAGATCGTTTCGAAATAAAGCTATTTTTTAATAAATATCGAATTTAAGGCCTTTTCCCCAAATTCCAAGGCTGGAACAAAAAATTTGTCATGCCACTTTAAGAGATGATATGTTTTTAAATGTTTCCAAAAATATTATGTACGCCCAGTGTAAAATACAGGAAAAATTACTGAAAATTAAATTTTTGGGAGTTTGCGTAATTTTTTTGGGAATAGCCGGGAACTCAGAATTAAATCCGAGTGAGAACTTTCAACCGAAATTTTTTTTTTTTTTTTTTACTTGCGTGTAAAATGATATAATAAGACAAAAAACAAATCTGTGGTTTAATCATCACATACGTTAATGTACAACTGACTGGTCAAGTAAAAAACAATATTTTCGGATTATCGCATACGTGAACGTACTGAAATCCCATTCAGCTTATACGATTGGCGTATCACTTAATTTGTTTTCGTACGATACGATCACGGATGTGACGATTTGAACACAGATTTACTTCTGAGTTCCCAGCAATTCCCAAAGAAATTTCGAAAAATCCTAAAAATGGAATTTTCAAATTGTTTGCTGTATTTTTCGTCGGGCACTGACAATATTTTTGGAAATATTAAAAACTATATCGGTTCTTAACCCTTTCGACCCGACATTCGAATAGCAATGTTGAAATAAAATTTTTAGGTAGGTATTTAGGTCATGTAGAACTTATCGCTGACAGCAAATTTGGAAAACAATGAAAGGATAGCTCAGGGATGGTGGTGCACCCATTGTACTAAAATAATTTTTAGTCTTTACTTTTGATTCTTTCTGCCGTATGTATGTATAACGAAAAATTTGGCATAAGTGACGAAGTTGAACTAGATGTTAGCGATTTCCTCCATACAATTTGACAATAAAATTGGCGCATAATGTAGTTTTAAGCCACTAGCCCGATTTTTAATGCAAAATTGTATGGCAAACTTGTTAAATTTAACATAAATTTTGTCACTATGCTAACTTCATGCCAGTTTTCCATTACGCATACGGCCGCTATTTAATTTAATCGCGAATTTTAGTTATGTTTCGTTTGTGAATTTATTTTTAAATTTCAGAGAGAAATTTATTTTAAATTTGCAAATAAAACAATAATTATTTACAAAAAAAAATTTCTGAATAATATATACAATATCGGCGGTAATACAGCTCATGATACAATTATACAAGGTACTTGCACGACTACAACAAAATTGCAACACCAAGAAACACACGCATTTTGTTGGTAGAAACAAACAGAATTTAGTCAAAAACAGATGTCTTTTGTTGTTAAAAATAACAATTACAGGGTAACTAAAGTACAATTGCAGACGCGGCATTCATGAATGATTATAGTCATTCAGTGTTGCCAATATGTGTGTAATATACAGAGTGTGTAATTTCTACTCACATGTGTAGGCCTATAATTAGATTCATGTATAATCTGTGTGTAATTCTACTTTGACTTCTATTTTTGTTTAATTTTGTTTTAATTTTAACCTACACAAAGGATGTGTAGTGTAATTTTCTTCAATGTGTAATTGGAGACACAGCCACATGCAAATTCATTGGCAACACTGTAATCATTTTATTCACACACATACACTAACATTTTTGCGGCTTGTAAACAAAGTTTGACAAGTTTCTGCATTGTATACATTAACAGGCTGGGCTTGTGCAAGTACCTTGTATAATTGTATCATGATACAGCTAAACAATAAAGATGATATATTGAATACATTTAATAAATATATCACTAAAATACAGTTCACTATAGAAATGCAAAACCAGAATTCAATAGCATATTTAGATAAAAAAATATATAAGAAACAGCAACAAATTAAATTTTGACTGGTATAGGAAAAACACGGCATCAGGCAGAATGATGAACTACAACTCTACACAACCAATTAAACACATAATTTAAAAAATAAAAACACCTATTGAGAAAGAACGAAATAAAGTGTAAGGAAATAACAACATCAACATGTCATCTTTCTTACATGTTGTTGTACACAGCTGTTTAGAAACAAGGATAAAAGAACAGAAAAATGGCATTGAAAACCAGAAAAAATCAACAGCTTTAGCACAGAAAATTTAATGAGAGAATGCTAAATCGGGCAAAAAATTCTACTTAAATGTTTTACAGAAGAAAAGTATAATGCCAGATTTAAATGTAGAAAAAATTATTGAAATAGCTTTGAATTTCATGTTTATACAAAATTATTAGTATTAACAGGTATTTTTATAGTACATACAAACGTAAAGTAGTTAATAACTGGTGTTCTTTTTCTGGAAATGTTAAAATTACGTTTAAAATTTTTTTAGCGCACTAATAATCCCAAATTATTATTTTACTTATTCACTAAAATATTTTTTTATTAAAAATACATTGAAATTGATTATTGAGGGGTTAGCTCTGGATCCTATGCGCATTTCACTGTTGCTAATGCAGATCATAGGGAACCTTTATTTATTTATTTTATTTTCAACAGATTCTGAAAGCATGCATTTAGCAGAATTTTCTGAAAGTTGAATGCTTTTTAACTAACGAAAATGCCAGATCTGGCAGTGAAAATGCTAAAATGGCAACAATCATCACATTTATTAGATGTGGGTCACACAGCCAGTGATGCTAATTTAGAGCGTTTCGCGTTTCGTTTAACTGTGCCAAACGCGCATTTTTTTCGCCTTAGCGCGTTTAATAATGATATATCATATCAGTTCTATATATTTTTTTACTTTTTTTTTTATAAATTTAATAATTTTCTAGTATCCAAAACTCTGATAAAATTTTTTAAATTGGTTGGATTGAAATTTCAAAACTAAAAATAAGTTTTCGAACTCGTGACCAAAAAAAAAAATTATATAGCTTTTAAGCATCTATTCTAGCTGAAGTACAAAAAGCATGTGAATCACAAAACTATTATAAAATCTGTAAAAAATATTATAAAATCTGTAAAAGAGTTACTAAAAAAATCAGTTGTTTTTACTAATACATATGTTCATACCTACATCCACTTTTATTAAAATTTAAATCAGCGCTTAAAAAAATAGCGCGTTTTGGCTATAAATAATTGACAATGCTGTAACTTAGCGCGTTTTGAGAAGGGGAATAGCGCCTTTGGGTTATAAATAGTTGGCATCGCTGCACACAGCTGACTTTGATAATGTAAATATTTTGGACAAAGAAAAAGCTGAAAAGAAGACATACACTATAGAAAGTTTGCAAATACAATAAAAAAGAGAAAGGACGATGAATTTAAAAGAGGATACTGACAACATTAGTGCAAGCTATAGAGTTGCAATAAAATAAAACCTGTGATAATAGCTTTAAGTTGTGAAGTAAATATTTATATGTATGTATATGTAACACCCCTTTTCTACATTCAAAGTTTACTTTGCAAAGTCTTAATTCAGCTGGGAGAAAAACAAAGAGATTGTACTACTACCCCTGTCTTTCACACAGCTGAATTAAGACTTTGCAAAGTAAACTTTGCGTGTGGAAGAGTGGTACAACCAAAATTGTTTTCTTTTGTGTTAAATGTACATATAATTTAATGTTAAAGAAAAAGAAGAAGAAGTTGACAACACAAACATTTTGTGTTGTTTCGGTTACAACACAACATTAATCTTTTTATCGATTATGGTTTACAATATGTAGGTGTTGTGTATGTCACAGAGTTGTATTTTAATTGCTTTTGATGTTTAAATAAATATGCAAAGCTGCGTCCCAAAAAGATGAAGTTCAAATGAAAACCAATTAAAAAAAAATCCTTAAATATACATACAATGTATGTTAGAAGAAAAAAAATAATAATCATTAATGTTAAGGTCGAAAAATTTGTTAATGATTGTGATGAAATAGTTAAGTACTTGCATTTTTAAATGAGTAAATATTTTTCATAGAAATACTCTATTCAGGCTTCCAATGTCATTCAAAATGATTTAAATGCAAATAAAAGACAATTTTATTTCATTTATTCATATCCGACGTTTCGCTGGGATTTTCCAACATCTTCAGGGACACTATTTTTATTGAAATCTGGTAACATTAATAAATAAAAGAACAATTTTAATGCAATAACATAAAATGGGCCATAACCATAGTCACAGAATAAAGCCGGTTCGTTTTAGAAACAACTTAAAATTAAAAACCTGTTTCTAAATATTTTTCTACTATAGTCAAAAACAAAGTATGTGTTAAGTTGAATCGACTTTAACTGGATGCCACAACAAATATTGGAAATTTTTCATATCATCGAAAACAAAATATAAAAAAGTATCATCTCTCTCTCATCTGACGCTGTGTTATGAAAATACATAGTACATATGCATGTGTACATACATACATACATTTATGTACATATATACCCTCTAGTCAGCCTAGAACCATATGTCTCTATGTCAACACTATTTTCTCTAGCGACAATTGCACTAGTGGAAATGTCAACAACTTTCCTTTTATGCGCAAGTAGAGATACTTTAGAGTCAACAGTTCTAGATTATTTCTGGTGACATTGTCAATGAACGCGTCAATAGTTTGTTTTTCCTTTTTATTATGCTATGCAATAATGTTAAAAAAATACATACATATATTTAAGTTTGTTGCCCCAACACTTTTAAAATTGTAGACGAGGGTCACTAAAATGTACTAGTGAATAATTGGTTGAAATGTCTCCATATGGTCCCAAAAAACTACTTAGTCGGTAGTGCTAGTCTAGTGGTGGATTTTCAATGACAAACTAATGTTAAATGTCAATAGACGATTACATTGGCTGGGGTACACCTGGTCATAAGTACTACTGACAATGTCACTAGTAAATCGCTATATTTTCATTATTCGCATTTTCTGCAGGGTATGTACACGTGAACTTATATTACAACACAAATTGTTTTTGTTTTATTTTTTATTCGTTCATTAACCTTTATTACACTAATTCACAACTCTTATTAAATTTTCTCTTTTATTTTAAAGTATTTTGTCTTGAAGTAAAAAGCCATAGTCGATGCTTACTTAGTTAACAGCTTCAGCATGTTTTAACTTTAGAACCGACTTTTTCCTTTAAAGTGCAGTTTTTCTCGTCTTTGGTAGGTCGAAAGTTAATTTTTCAAAAAAGTGCATTCTAAAACTGAAAAAGTAGACTTTTTTGTTGACTATGGTTAGGCCCAATGATAATAGAACAAGTAATATTTTTTTTTTTAAACTTAAATATTGTATATTTTAATAAAATTTGCATTTAATTTTTAATAATGTTATTTCACGCGACATGACAACATACGACATAAAACACATAATTTAAAAATAGTTGCAAATATAATCAAAATTGTAAATATCACAGTATAAAGCTTTTGTTGTAATATCACAGCTGGAGTTACACTAATGCAATGCTATAAGTAGCATTAGTTTTGTCTTTGTCAGTCTTGTTGTTCATTGCTATGTATGTCTATTTTTTGTTGAATACTTAAGCTTCCCACAGTGTATCGTTTGTTGTATTTCATTTCTTTATGTAGTATTTTCAAATTTTCCCGGGATTTTCGGGATTCAGCGAATCTAGAATCGCGGGATTTAAATTTTTTAATCCCGGGATTTTCGGGATTCAGCCAATCCCGAAATTGTTTACTAAGTTTTGTTTGTTTTTCAAACATAAATTCATCATGACCTTCCCCCATGTGAAGATGGTAACCGTGGCAACGCAATATTGATCTTTTACAATTAAAATTAATTTGCCGGTGGTTAAGCATTGTCGATATCTGTATTTCATTGATGCTTTGCCAAAGCATTATTAGACTTCAACCACATATTTTGAACAGTCCATACCATACCTCCTCACCTTCCTTAAAAAAATTTGTCTCCTTTTGGTTTAATTCCAAATTTTTAACTTTTACACCTCTTTTTGCCTGGTTCTGAATTTTACTAGATTTTAAATCTGAATTACTGGAAGTTACTATTGTTAGTACTGTTCTGGGTTTGTATTGAAAAATCATATCAGACGGTGTTAAGCCAGTTGACAAAGTTGGCGTTGTTCTATATTTCAACAAAAATCTATCAATTCGTATTTGTAATGGATCTTTCTTTTGTTTAACATCCAAGAGATTTCCGCAATCCATTTTTAAAAGTTTGTACAGCTCTCTCAGCGCTTCCGTTGGACTGTGGGTGGTAAGGTGGAGATTTAAGAACGGTTGTGCTATTTGAGTTGCAAAGCGCTCCAAATTCGTTGGAGCTGAATGGAGGCCCATTGTCACTAACTAAATAGGTTGGCAGGCCAAAAATAGAGAATATCGACCTTGATTTCCCAATTACCATAGCTGCTGTCGTTGGGGTTAAAATAATAGCATCCATCTATTTCGAAAATGCGTCATACACAATCAAAATCTGTTGGCCATTTAACGAGCAAAAATCGATATGAATTCTTTCGAATGGAAACGTTACTTCCCTCCAATGTGATAAACTAGCCGACTTTGCTCTCTGAGTAGACTGACATTGCTGACACTGCGCAATATACATATCAATGTGCTCATCTATGTCTGGTCACCATACTATGCTTCTTGCTAATGCTTTACTTCGTACTATTCCTATATGTTGATCATGTATCAATTTTACAACATCATCACGGATTCCTCTTGGAATTACTATTCGATCACCATAAAATAGACAACCGTTTTCAGTAGCCAATGAATTTCTTTTTTTATGATATTTTTTTAACTTCTCTGTCATTTCAGTCGGCCACTTACCAGTAATAGTGTAGTTATACGATTGCATTATATTATCGTCGCTTTGCATTGCACTCCGAACATCCTCAACACTCAGTGGAAATGTCACAGCATTCAAATTATTTATACTGTCATTTTCAATATTTGTAGCGTTATCCAATGGTAATCTTGATAACGCATCAGCGTTTGCCATATCTTTTGCTCTCCTGTATTTTATATCATAGCCCATCTTTGCAAGCGATTTGCTGCCATTCCAGAGACATCTTTATTCCCACCAAAAATTCTCCTTAGGGGTTGGTGGTAAAATGAAACCCAAACAAATATTTATGAAATTTTTTCACCGCAAATATTATGGCAAGTGCTTCTCTCTGAAGTTGTGAATTGCGTTCGGCAGCACTCAATGTACTTGAAGCAAACATAACTGGACGTTCTACACTACACCATCGACAATGTCAGATAACACTCCACCAACTCCATATGGGCTAGCATCTGCGGATACTATAATTGGTTTTGTCGGATCATAATGTGTTAGTAAATTAATATTATTTAACAATCTTTTGCTGTGTTGAAAATATTCACTGTGTATAGTTTTCCACGACCAATGTACATTTTCTTTTTTTAACTCAAACATACACTGCAGTTCGTTAGATAAATTGGGGATACATTTATTATAATAATTAATCATTCCTAGATATGATTTTAGTTGATTTTTGTTACAAGGTTCAGAAGCTCGTACCACTGCATCTACTTTTTGCGGGCTTGGTGCTATACCAGATTGGTTGATGCGGTAACCCAAATAATCAATTTCTGATTTAAAAAATTCACACTTGTCTAAATTTACTTTAACGTTATGTTCCAATAACCTATCCAATACTTTACTCACGTTAATCTTACAATCTTCTTCCGACTTGCCACCAATTAAACTGTCGTCAAAATATACTAAAACATGGTCAATGCCACTCAAGGCTCTGTCTATCAGGGAGCAAAAAATTTGAGGTGCTGTTTTCAGATCAAAAACAAGCCTTGTAAATTGAAATAGACCAATATGTGTATTTACGGTAAGTAACTCCCTCGAACGTTCTGAAACAGCAACTTGCAAATAGGCTCCTGTTAGGTCAAGCTTAGTGAAAACTTTCCAACCTGCCATTGATGCCAGGATATCATCTATTCGTGGTATGGCACTGTGTATCATTTCCACAAATTTATTAACCGTTTTCTTGCAATTAACACATAGTCTGATTAAACCATCACCTTTATTTACAATAACAAGTGGACTGGCCAAATTACTTCTTGTCACTGGCACTAGTACACCTTCGTCACATAACCTGCGAATTTCATGCTCCACTTTCGATTTCAACCCATATGGAACAGTACTAGCTTTACAAAAAATTGGATATGAATCATTTTTCAATACTATTTCCGCTTTAAAATTTCTTATGACAGAAACGTTTGATTTAGTAAAACTTTCATTATACTTTTCCAAAAACTTCATTTTATTAGATTTTAATTCAGAATTAATATTTTTTTCAAAAACTTTATCATGTTTCAATGTATTAAGTTTTACTTCAGAATCAAGCATTGGTGTATTAGTTTTACAATATTCATAATCAGTGAAATTTATTTGCTGGTGGTTAAGCGATGTCTATATGCATTTCATTGTTGCTTTAACAAATCGTCAGTAGACTTCAACCACAAATTTTGAATTTCACTTATAATATAATTATGACAATATGTCGAATAATAAATCTCTTGAATGTTTCATTAAAATATTATTTTTCATTTTGCCTATAAATACTTTTATTGTTATCCAATGGATTTCTAATTGTATAAAGGTGTAGAAAAATAAAATAGATTCATATCGAATAAAAATTATTTGCTGGGTTTTGTATAAGTTACTAAGCCTACTATGCTTATTTTTCTTTTGTGATTTTCAAAAATATTAATATTTGTGAATTCTCAAATAGTTTATGAAAGTCTGTGCATAAGATAAGAGGTTTGTGACTGTTCAAAATTTGTGGTTGAAGTCTACTGACGATTTGTTAAAGCAACAATGAAATGCATATAGACATCGCTTAACCACCAGCAAATAAATTTCACTTATAATATAATTATGACAATATGTCGAATAATAAATCTCTTGAATGTTTCATTAAAATATTATTTTTCATTTTGCCTATAAATACTTTTATTGTTATCCAATGGATTTCTAATTGTATAAAGGTGTAGAAAAATAAAATAGATTCATATCGAATAAAAATTATTTGCTGGGTTTTGTATAAGTTAGTAAGCCTACTATGCTTATTTTTCTTTTGTGATTTTCAAAAATATTAATATTTGTGAATTCTCAAATAGTTTATGAAAGTCTGTGCATAAGATAAGAGGTTTGTGACTGTTCAAAATTTGTGGTTGAAGTCTACTGACGATTTGTTAAAGCAACAATGAAATGCATATAGACATCGCTTAACCACCAGCAAATAAATTTCACTTATAATATAATTATGACAATATGTCGAATAATAAATCTCTTGAATATTCATAATCATTAAAAAATTTTTCCATCCATAAAAAATTTCATTTAACCAATTCCAACCCAAAAATACACTTCTGTATTCAAAACTATTAGCTTCATATAAAAACTGTGATTCTTGAACTTAACATTAACCATGAATTCGCCAAAGGTCCTAACTGTCTCCCCAGAAATTAATTTATAGGATTTTCCCTCGTTTAGAATTTTAAATTTAGAAAAATATTTATAATAATCCTTCTTATGAATTACTGTTACTATCGCTCCTGAATCTACTTCAAATTCTAAATTAACGCTCTCAATACAAAATTTGATTTTAAGAGGCTTATTTTTATGAGATAAAATATTATTTAAACAATTAAAAGTATTTTCTTCATCTTTGGAATCTTCTCCTAAATTTTTAATTTTTAACTGTTCTTTCTTTTTCTTACAAAATCGTTGTAAATGCCCTGGCTTACCACAAAAAAAACATACGATATTTTTGTAATAATTTTGTTTGCCGTTACTTCCTGTTGTATTATAGATGCTAGTTAATTTATTCGCAACTTCGCTGCTTCGTAGTTCTGCCCGGTCATCTCTTTTTGATACCTCATTCCATTTTTTTTTTACTACATTAAGTTTTACATCTTCCTCTTCGTTTTTAATCATCTCTACGTTTGTTGTTGTCAATTCAACTGCATTTGCTAACTCGATTGCCCTTTCAAATTTGTTTAAATTAATTTTCTCATCACCAACTCCACAAGCAAATTGAATTTTCAATGCATTTTCCAAAAATTCACCAAATTCACAATACTGAGATTGTTGTTTAAGGTCAATAACAAAATCAGTCAAATTTTGACCCATTGTTGTATTGGTTTTGAAGAATTTGTAGCACTCAGCAATAATATTTCTTTTTGGTTTCAAATGATTTTGTAATTTAGCCACTAATTCTGTATATGAAAAATCATCCTCCGTTTTAGGCGAAGTTAGCGAAACAATAATCTTATACAAATCAGCGCCACCAAAGCTGCACAAAAATCCAATCTTTTCTGAATCTTTAACCGCATTCAATTTAAACAGGTGATCCAATCTTCGAACGTATAAATTAAAATCATCCCCTAATACGAAAGGGTCAGTCCTACCGATAAACTTTGCCATTTTAAGTTCTGCACTTGACACGTTGTCTTAATTTTTCATCTTTCACCATTAAAAAATTGCCTTTTTCCTCGTCGCCATTCCATATGTACAATTAAATATCTTCATGTAATTTAGTACTATAATACTCTTAAATAACTTCTCTTAATTACAGTATTGTAAGTACAAATTTCATGTATATTAATTATTCATATAAGCATAATAAATTAGTCTTTAAGTGAACTCGAAAGCAATTGTTTCATTTGTAACATTGGCGACGAGGAAAAAAGGCAATTTTAAAACTATACACAGTGAATGTTTTCAACACAGCAAAAGATTGTTAAATAATATTAATTTACTAACACATTATGATCCGACAAAACCAATTATAGTATCCGCAGATGCTAGCCCATATGGAGTTGGTGGAGTGTTATCTGACATTGTCGATGGTGTAGTGTAGAACGTCCAGTTATGTTTGTTTCAAGTACATTGAGTGCTGCCGAACGCAATTCACAACTTCAGAGAGAAGCACTTGCCATAATATTTGCGGTGAAAAAATTTCATAAATATTTGTTTGGGTTTCATTTTACCACCAACCCCTAAGGAGAATTTTTGGTGGGAATAAAGATGTCTCTGGAATGGCAGCAAATCGCTTGCAAAGATGGGCTATTTTTCTATCTATGTATTCCTATGATATAAAATACAGGAGAGCAAAAGATATGGCAAACGCTGATGCGTTATCAAGATTACCATTGGATAACGCTACAAATATTGAAAATGACAGTATAAATAATTTGAATGCTGTGACATTTCCACTGAGTGTTGAGGATGTTCGGAGTGCAATGCAAAGCGACGATAATATAATGCAATCGTATAACTACACTATTACTGGTAAGTGGCCGACTGAAATGACAGAGAAGTTAAAAAAATATCATAAAAAAAGAAATTCATTGGCTACTGAAAACGGTTGTCTATTTTATGGTGATCGAATAGTAATTCCAAGAGGAATCCGTGATGATGTTGTAAAATTGATACATGATCAACATATAGGAATAGTACGAAGTAAAGCATTAGCAAGAAGCATAGTATGGTGGCCAGACATAGATAAGCACATTGATATGTATATTGCGCAGTGTCAACAATGTCAGTCTACTCAGAGAGCAAAGTCGGCTAGTTTATCACATTGGAGGGAAGTAACGTTTCCATTCGAAAGAATTCATATCGATTTTTGCTCGTTAAATGGCCAACAGGTTTTGATTGTGTATGACGCATATTCGAAATGGATGGATGCTATTATTTTAACCACAACGACAGCAGCTATGGTAATTGGGAAATCAAGGTCGATATTCTCTATTTTGGCCTGCCAACTTATATAGTTAGTGATAATGGACCTCCATTCAGCTCCAACGAATTTGGAGCGTTTTGCAACTCAAATAGCACAACCGTTCTTAAATCTCCACCTTACCACCCACAGTCCAACGGAAGCGCTGAGAGAGCTGTACAAACTTTTAAAAATGGATTGCGGAAATCTCTTGGATGTTAAACAAAAGAAAGATCCATTACAAATACGAATTGATAGATTTTTGTTGAAATATAGAACAACGCCAACTTTGTCAACTGGCTTAACACCGTCTGATATGATTTTTCAATACAAACCCAGAACATTACTAACAATACTAACTTCCAGTAATTCAGATTTAAAATCTAGTAAAATTCAGAACCAGGCAAAAAGAGGTGTAAAAGTTAAAAATTTGGAATTAAACCAAAAGGAGACAAATTTTTTAAGGAGGGTGAGGAGGTATGGTACAGAAATGTATACTCCAATTTGGTAAAATGGGCGAAAGGGAAGATAATAAAGAAGCTAAGTAGGTGTAGATATTTAGAATTGATTAATGGGGTAATAAGACAGGCACACATTGATCACATTAGAAAGAGCGTTAGAAATGAAGGACAGATAACAATACTACTTTTGGAGAGCCGCAGCCAGCAAACAATGGATAGTTCGATAAGTGAAGAAAGAAGAGGGGTAGTTACACGTAGTATGGCACGAAAAATTAAAGTAAATGATGAGGATAAAACGTAGTTTAACTTGGGGTGAATGATATCTATGTACAATTAAATATCTTCATGTAATTTAGTACTATAATACTCTTAAATAACTTCTCTTAATTACAGTATTGTAAGTACAAATTTCATGTATATTAATTATTCATATAAGCATAATAAATTAGTCTTTAAGTGAACTCGAAAGCAATTGTTTCATTTGTAAGAACAAACTTCTCATCTTATGCACGGACTTTCAAAAACTATTTGAGAATTCACAAATAATAATATATTTGAAAATCACAAAAGAAAAATAAGCGTAGTAAGCTTAGAAACTTTAACCAAACCTAGCAAATAATTTATATTCGATATGAATCTGGGTTTTGTTAAAGTTTCTAAGCCTGCTACGCTTATTTTTCTTTTGTGATTTTCAAAATTATTACTTGTGAATTTTCAAATCGTTTTTGACTATGTAATATGAAATAATTATAAAACTTTTGTTTGTGAACATCTTTTAAGTAAATACCTATAAAAAGCGTGTGTCTTTTACTGTTAAAAAACCCCGTCCCGAATAATTCCTAAATCTCAAAAAATTTCGGTATCCCGAAAAATCCCGAAATCCCGGGATTTTAATTTTTTGAGTTAATAATGCAGTATAATGTGGCATTTCGTATTTTATGTTGTGTAAAAATTTTATGTAAATAGCTTGTACCATCACCTCCTGAGTAAGAATATTTTATTGAGACAATTTTAAATTTTTAGTGGAATTATAGTGAATTTTAATTAGAAATAATTTCTTAGTCAGACTTAAGTTCAGGAATTTCAATTATTGTTGAATGAAATATTTTTATTAACTAATGTGAGTTTCTAAAGCATAGAAGAAAAATTAAATAAGACTTTATTAGCGGGGGGAAATACCGATACTTTTCTGTGCGGCCACGCACATCATCAGCACCCAAGTCTATCTACTGGGGTAGAGATTGTTATTAACATCAGATATTTAACGCAAATTTTCAATGAAATGGAATATGAGAAATGTTGTGTATACAATTATTGATTTACCTTTTGGTAAACACATTTGTAAGTATCACTATTCATTTTCTGTTTATCCGTTTTTTAATTTTTCTATTCAGGTTAGCACGAAGTTATGTCACTCTACCTAAGTATGTTTAACAATTCTTGCTTATATTTTACGTTCATCAAATTAATTATTTTTACTTATTCGATGTACCGTCGGTACATGGCTGCACTGAAAAATATCGGTATTTCGCCCAGTTAATAAAGTCTTATTTAATTTTTCTTCCATTCTTTAGAAACTCACATTAATTAATAAAAATATTTAATTCAACAAGAATTGAAATTACTGAACTTAAGCCTGATTAAAAAATTATTTCAGAAGAATATTTTTTCATGTCTTCTTTGAGTTATAAGCAAATTGAAAACTTAAAGCGCGTTCTCTGCAAAACTGTTTTTTTTTTAAGTTGTGACACAATTGAATAAAATGAGCGACATGATTACAATAAATTCTTATTACTTTTGATTAAATACATATATTAAAAAGATACGTATGTACATTAGAGCGACTCACCAAAAAAGTGCTCGATGTCCCCTCCTAAAAATGAACCTTGGACTTTTTTAAGATGACATTTAAAATATTTCGGCTCCAGCTTTGACCTCTCGTGAGCTGGACCATTTTAAAAAAGGGTCTATTTTTGCGTGTTTTGTTAATTGAGAATCTGTTTCCTTACCATCATATACAATATGAGTATCATAAGGAAGGTTTTTTTAAGGCGCGTCCAACTGTATATACAATTTGTCCAAGGACGATCATACAAGTCCTTTTTTTAAGGATATTCTTAAAAAACGGTTTTTTAAATTTTGTGTTCGGGTTTGGTTGTATTAAAAACGCCAAATTAACATATTTTAATCTTTAGTCGATTTAGTTAAATACGGGTCTCAGCTTTTTGTTGAAATTCGTGCTAGTTCGCGTTTTGACAAAAAGGCAATGGGGTGGTAACCCTTCATTTAAATAGGGCAATATGGGTATACAAATTTTTCTTTTGCCAAGTACATCATCTTTGTATGTATATAATTTATATTCTTGCAAATTAGATGCATTTTACACGGTGCTCTGGGATATATAGAAATGCAATCTTGTGGTAACTCTAATATGATAGCGGATTTAGTTTCTAGATCATGTATGGATGAAAATAGGACTAAAGAAAGAAAAAAATAAATTATCCACGACTTTTTGGCGGCATATTTTTTTTCGCAAATTAAAAAAGTTATTAAATTTCATTGTTTATATTTACAAAACTGTCCTCAAAAACAAAATCAAAATTATATACATACAAAGATGATGTACTTGGCAAAAGAAAAAATTTGATACCCATATTGCCCTATTTAAATGAAGGGTTACCACACCATTGCATTTTTGTCAAAACGCGAACTAGCACGAATTTAAAAAAAAAGCTGAGACCCGTAATTTTAATTAATTTGGCATTTTTATTACAAACAACCCCAAACAAAAAATTCAAAGCCCTTTTTTACAGAATATTCTTAAAACAAGGACATGGATGATCGTCCTTAGACAAATTGTGTACACAGTTTGAGGCGCCTTAAAAAAACCTTTCTTATGATACCCATGTTGTATATGTTGGAAAGGAAACAGATTCTCAAATTGTCAAAACATGTAAAAGTAAACCCTTTTTCAAAATGGTCCAGCTCACGAGAAGTCAAAGCTAGAGCCGAAATATTTTAGATGTCATCATAAAAAATACCAATGTTCATTTTGCACGAATTTCGCTTCCATACAACTTGAGTCGCTCTAATGTACATATGTATGTATATGCTCGTCACATCTCCTGCATTCTATTTTTGTCAATTAGAATTTAGAGATAAATTTTTTTCTTTTTCTATTTATAAGGTTTTTTATATATTTTATATTTTTTTTTATAAATTTCTTTCCAAGCGTGTCATCACCTCCATCAGCTTTTTATTTTTCTAAAAAAAATTTTAAATTGCAGTTATAAACGCTATTCAAAAGCATTTACATACACGTACATACATATGTATGTATGCATACCTACAAATTTTTCTCCAATGACAACACCTAATGAGCAGTTGTAAGTTTTTTACAGTTTTAACAACACATGAGAACACATGTTGTAAACCATAATCGCAAAAAGTTCAATGTAGACAACTAAAATTACAACACTCAAATAAGTGTTGAAACCCGTATTCGCAATTTGAATTATACAACATTAAAATACTTTTGTAAACCATAATCCATGATTGGGAGTTAACAAAATATTATTGTTTAAAAGGATTTTAAAATAATGTAATGTTCTTATTCAAAAAAAAGATATATAACCCTTGAAAAAGTCAACAAAAAATTTACGAAACATCGGGAAAAATGTAATTAAAAAATTTGTTTTATTTACATCGAAGAAGTTAGGCCTAATTAGCTTATTTGCAAATTTAAAAATAATATTCGTTTGCGAAATAAAAAAAAAATCGAGCACTCTTCGTACCCTGGCTTAACACTTCACGCTGCAAATAAAATAAATTTCTTATCATAATTGCTGGTTGCTTCATTCAATAACGAATACTTGCGTTGCTTTCGATATTTATGGCTAGCTGCTTTTAATCAGTAAAATGAGAGTTATTATGTATATGTTTTGATTTTGAGACCACTTTCAGTTCGCGAACGATTTCAAGCGACACAGTTGACATTTTTCTGAAAAAGTAGAGAAATATATAACAAATATCAAAATACATATGTATATAAACAAAAGGTAATCAAAGATCAGTTAGCGAAACATCTAAAATAATTGATATGTAAGTGCATGCAGATGCAATAGTGAATAATCAAATACATACATACATATGTATGTATGTATATTCATCATTATTCGTATTAAATTCTATGCAAAAAATATACATAATTATTCCAAATGTAAATTTGTAAATGTGAAAACAAAAGATTGAATCTTGTCGTGTTGTGGTATTATGTGTCATTAATAGCAAATAATAACTTGTAGAACTAAAATCAAGTAGACGTTTGTAATAACAACCCTTTTTAAATTAAAAAATAAATATAATTCAAACTTACATGTATGTCTGCGTTGTGCTTTTAACTTGAAAGCAAATAAAAAAATATTTAACTTATGTACATACATACATATGCATGTGAAGTTCGGCTAGGATCGTTTTCTTTAAAATTTAGTTAATAATAAAGAGAGGTGTACGAGATACATACTTACATACATACATAATTTGATAACTACTGTTCATACCCTGCAGTCGGCGTAGCTAGCGAATGTCTAGCTATTTCGTTAACTACCAATCGTTACCACTAACTTCCAGTCTAACTACTAGCAATGCAAAAGACTGACGATTTTAACATCGGGATCAGATTGACGGTAGTCAATTGCTCCATATGCATAACTCTTCGTCAGTGATTTCGCTAACGATTACAATTAATTTTTCTATCGACAAAACAATTAATTATTCACCCTAATCGGGAATATAAGGCGAACATTTTGTTCACGTGAAATATTTTCTGTGAACAAAAAATGGTGAACAAAATTAAAGAATAATAACGCAAACATTGGCGATCACAATTTTAGGGAAAGGGAACACATTGCACGTGAACTTTTATCCCTAACAAGGGTGATTAATACATTTTTCAATTAATTGTTATTTTTTTTTTTTATGCAACACTTTTTAACTTTCTAATGAAAAGCACTTTTTTCACTAAACATTACACGTTCACTGACCACGAACTTCCAATTGTAACTGACGCCATCACAAAATCAAAATAATTGTGTACTTAAAATAATCTTTTTTTATATTTTCTTTGGAATAACAGCAGTTTTTTTTCCACTCGCAAAAAAAAATTCTTTGAGTTTAAAGGCATTAACATATCCATGAGTAAGAGAGTCAAAAGGCGAACTTTTGCATTACTTGTGGCTAGTGTAGTAGCTAGTCGACTTTACCTAACGATTTTGAGTCAATTTCTACTTTTAAAACTGGAGGGTACTCATTCATACCCATACATACATATCGTCGGTTGGTTACTGGTTTGATGTATGGAACATTTTAAAAAAAATTTAGTTATTGATTGATTATATATGAATAATGTGTCCTCTTTCCAAATTCATTATCAGTTTTCCGATATCTTGAATATATCAGGAGATATAGAGCTGCAATATTGCGCCATTTCCACGATTGTTATATATTTTAGAAATTGTTTTACAGCAATCAGCAATTTTTTGCATATGTGGCAACTTTCCAACATAAAAGTATTAATATTGTTATTAGCAATTGTTATGATGTACATATGTATGTCAATGAATATTCTACTCAACGAACGGGATTCAAAGCAAAATACAAAAATTTTATTATTGTGTTATTTTTTAATCAAATGAAATTGATATTTATTTTTTATTAATAAAATTTCTTTTATTAAATATATTCAAACTATCTTTTATTTCTTCCGTTGTTTTTCCTTTAAATGTCATGGTGCATGAATAAAATTGATATTTTCTACTTAAATATATACAGTAATTTAACCTATTTGAACAAGTAGTGAAAAATATTGTTGTTATGATTGTGGCAAGCGTTGACAAATATTTTTTTATATTTTCTTTAAATCCTAATAACTTTTCATGTTGGATGTAAAAAGTTCATCAACTTTAAGTTTGAATAAAAAAACATATGTATCTATTACTTTTATTATTAAACAAGAAATTCTATCTTGTATTTATATAAAACTAATGAACTAAACATTCTTCATCGATTTTCTCGAAAATACATTTTTGTTCCATAAATCAAACCAGTAACCAACCGACGATATGTATGTATGTATGATCAAAAATTTGACTTTATGGGACAATCCCAATGTCGCACACTTACATTCAAAACAAAAACAAATTTTAAATATCCTGCAGAAAACATAGGGATTAAGTGTCCCCAAGTCACCACTTTTGTCGACTATTTTGGTGACATTGTCAACAGGGTGTCTATTAATAATGGTTTTAATGCATAGAAAACAATTTTTCAGATACACACAACTATGCTTCTTCTTAATGTTTTATTGGTTTGTTGAAAAAATTTAAGTGTTTATAAAAATTATTTTAAGAAATAGAATTATAAGGTTAAATTAAACTAATTTTTTGAGCTTTAGGTCAATGTTTATTATTATTTTATTACTTCGATATTTCGTTAACCTTTGGTTAACTTCTTCAAAATTTTAAAATTTTAGGATATATAATGTTAAAATTATTTATTATCATTTCTAAAAACCATTCAAAAAATGTATATGTTAAAAAACTTTTTTTCAATTAATGTTTTTAATATTATTAACATGAACAAATATTGTAGACTTATACCTATTTTGTTTTATGACCAAAACTTTTCAAAAAATTGTATAAAATTTTTTATGACACACATTGTTATTTTTGTAATTGAAAGGAGAAAAAAGAAAAAAAGAAAAATTTAATTTTAAATAAAAAAATATCCTGAAGAAGTTAACCAAATGTTAACGAAATATCGAAGTAATAAAATAATAATAAACATTGACCTAAAGCTCAAAAAATTAGTTTAATTGAATATATTGAAAAAGGTCGAAAAATTAGATAAAAGAATTTGATTATAAGGTTAATATATATAAATGTATTTAACAATAATTAAAAACATAATACACAAAAAAAAATAAAAAAACAAATAAAATAACAATCAATATTGTATAAAAATATAAAATATGAAAGATTTTGTGCCATCAGGTAAAGATTTGTCACATTTTAAGATCCATGCGTAGGTGTTTGACTTTACTAATTCAGCGAAACATACAATTTTCAATTTTAATATACATATGTATTTAATAGAAATGACAAACAATTTCCTGCAGGTGGTGACAGTGTCTATAGTGAATCAGTATAGTTTTACTACGGACATCGACCGAGGAAATATCGATATTGTAGAAGATCCCCTAAAATTAACTTGTGAATCTTTGGTGCCAATGTCACCATGTGGTCCCAAAAAAAAATACTTAGTCAGTAGTGCTACATTCTAGTGGTGCATTTTCAATGACAAGCTAATGTTAAATGTCAATAGGCGATTACATTGGCTGGGGTACACCTGGTCAGTAGTGCTACTGACAATGTCACTAATAAATCAATACATTTTCACTATTCGCATTTTCTGCAGGGTAGTTTGTGGTTGTTTCAAATGTAAGTGTGCGACAAGTCGACATCTTGGGACAGGACCTATACTTTTTTCGAAATCTGCAGTGCTATCTAGGGTTGCCAACCCCGCTATAATATTTGTATGTATATAATATTGTTCTATATTTTATATTTGCGTCCTATATACTACTGA
Organism: Nowickia ferox; assembly: GCA_936439885.1. Lineage (NCBI taxonomy): Eukaryota > Metazoa > Arthropoda > Insecta > Diptera > Tachinidae > Nowickia > Nowickia ferox. Next base: position 37,235,259 of record OW387027.1, read on the forward strand.
ACAAATATGTATGTATGTAGTACGCAATAATACTATACTTTGATCCTTTCTAGTAACATTTAATTTTAAAGCAAATAAATTTTAATTACAAATTCAAATACCTACTTTAGCTACCTTGTTGTCAAGAATCGACGTAAAAATACCGTTAGAAAATACATACGGTATGCAAAGTTTATACGCGTAAAATCTCAACGTTTTAAAAAACATTATTGTAGGATTTTATACATTGCGACCCTATTAAATAAATCAAATAATCAAAAGGATAAATCAGTCATTAATTTTATAGAAAATTACGGAATACTCTAGATATTGTTAAGAAACAAAGCTTATATTACTGCAAAAAATTATATTGAAAACTATTGTTAGTATAATTAAATTGAAAACTAAGTTAGTATTTTTTCTTTTATAATTAATTGCATTAGTTTTTTTTAATCTGGCTTCTTAAATTTAATTTTATGTAAATAAGCGATTCACCTTTTCGATTAAAATTAAAAATAAATTGTCTTGGTTCGTTTTTAATTATTTGTCCAAACAAATGTTTCGTTAAATACAACTTCCCTGTTCAAGATCTTAAAAGAAAGTAATTTTAATAATTTAATTTATTGCACAGCAGTGCTCTTTTTTGAATCAAAGGAGTATGGATATGAACTTTGCATACTATATAGGGAATATTTAAACATACATGGATGAAAATGTATGAATATGTATTATCATATATGTCCGTATACCCTCATTTTGCGGATCCGAACCATATATGGGATATCATATATGATCCGTTCATATTTTTTTTAGCAGGGCAGCTAAAAAAATGTGTATGGTCCATATATTTTTAATATATGAATGTACGAGTATATAAACATATATGAATATGTATGAATTCACGTAAGAAAATATATGGGATTATACATGGCAGAACTATTATATATGAATTGATATATGGACTTATATATGAAATATGTTCAGCCCAATCATAAATAAAAATTCCGCACGAGTTTTCTCACTTTTCTACTAACATAAATGTGAAAAAAGCCCAAGTTCCTTTCCGAAATTTCGGCTATCAAAAGTAGTGAGATAAAAAGTTTGACCAAGTTCTTGTTTGGCACAATACCTTTCACTGAAATATGCTATACATTATATAACTTTGTTTGCGATTACATATAATTTGTGTGTCATATAATTTCTAGATAATCTGCTATGGTATATTTTCTGGGTTTTCAGATTTTTCTAGTTATTTACTAACCTAGACCTACTTATTTATCAAATTTCAGCTTACTAGCGCAAATCCCGCCCATTTTTTTAAACTCAAGATATTTTTGGCGAGTAGTTATCTTTCTTGTTTAGTTTCGTTGGAAACGGATAATAATAAATACATATATATATAGTAAATTTAAATATGCTGAACCGAACTACATGAAATATAAGGCTTAAATTTTGTGGGCGAGTTAACGCCCACTTTTTTCGACAAAACTTTATAACCTTGTATAATTGGAACATGTGTGCCTAATTTAAATAAAATCGCTTGAGTTAAACGCCTTAGATTTGAGTTTTTAATTCTGAGCTTTATGGGCGTAGCCCCGCCGCCTCGGTTAAAATTTTCGGATTTCCAGATTTTTCTAGGTGGTTAATCACCTAGGCCTACTTGTGCACCACATTTCAGCTGTCTAGCTTTAGCGGAAGTGCTTCATAATATTGATGAGTGAGTCAGTCAGTCAGTGAGTATGTCTTAAAATATGCACTTTTTGCACCTCCATATCTAAGGAAACCTTTGTTTTTCTTTCTTTCAAATAAGAAACCTCCCCGGGAAAAAGTAGGTATTATGAACACAGTTGAAATTACTTTTTTCACTAAAAATCTATCCCTTACATAAAAACATGGTTAATACTCCATTAAAACAAAATTTATATACATAAACTTGTATCTATAGCAGTGGTGGGAAATGAGATTTACATTTCGGTATCAAAAAAAAAAATTTAAGTGCTTTTTTGATCCCGAGAGTACCAAAAAATATGGGCCAATCCTACGATGTCGACAACGATGGACTTGTGGCACACTTACATTTGAAACAACAAAAAAATCTTAAAAAATTTTTTGTTTTGAATGTACATATATTTTATTAACAAAAAAAATTTATAAAATTAATTTACAAAGAAATAATAAAAGGAACACAATGCTTATTACAGAATATACATTTAGCATTTTTCATGAAATTTCATGAATTTTGTTGCACGAAACTTTTTCTATTTCCTAATTGCGGCGCTATAGAAGTGAATTGTATATATTAAAACAGGACATAGAATGAATCTCTGATGCAATTTTGGCATTTTTTTAAACATCAGTTGCTCCTCCAGGCCTCCTATTGACAAAATATAAATTTTCATGCAACTAGTTTCATGAAAAAATGCTTAATGTAAATTAGGTATATGTAGGAATAAATGTTTAAGTTATAAGAGGAAGAGTTTTAGACTTCAAAAAATCTTTGGCCTGGATAAGACTTGATACTGTTGGAACATAAAGCCTGATCCTTTGTTTTGTTTTCATCAGATTTTGGTGAGGGAAAATTCTTTCGACATTTGCAAAAGAGTGAAGTATAGACAAAATTCCGTAAGCAACTCTCGATATATCCGGAAACATGTATTCATCTAATGCGTTTTTAGTTTTAGCCACTGTAGAGTAGAAACTTCATACATTTTTTGTTGTTAATGGTTTCAGTTCTTCCATATCATATATGTGTGAATAGGATAAAAAATTCTAAAAGAAAGACTAACAAAAAATAAAAGGATCATTTCTAAAAATAGGAAGAATATACTCGACATGAGCTACAAAAGACATAGAACTATCAAAAACATCTAAATCAAGTTTAAAATTTGATGTGTTCAATTTAATTCCATTAATATAAAACGTAATACTATAGGATTCATGGATCTATGAAATGAAACATGTAAACATTTATTAATATTCAAACGCAAGCAATTAAGTTGACACCAATTACTTAAATTATTAAGCTCATTTTGCATAGTGTACCTATCGCTCATCGAATCTAATTTCATGAACAATTTTAAATCATCGGCATATAGAAGATATCTAGACTTAATAAAACAGCAACCAATATCATTAATAAATAAATTAAATAATAAAGGGCCAAGGATGCTCCCCTGAGGCACACCAGACGTTTCACAATAGGGCGTAGATTGAAAACCTTCAATATATACTGAGCAAACTCTATTAGATAAGTATGACTTAAGCCATAACAAAAAATTGGAATGGAATCCAGGGTTGCCGTTGAAAATTTCGAAAATGTGTCATAAAAAGGGTATTTAAGAAGAAAAAAAAGGATCAAAAAGGGTATTTTAATGTAAAATAGGGTCAAGTTTTTTGTGAACAAAAAAAAATTACATTTATTTCAATAAAAAAAAAAACATATATGAATTTTAGCAATTAATTAAATACATTATCATATTATCAAAAAAGGAGTTAATTTTACAAAAACTTTTTATAATGTTATCACTTTTTAGAAATACTTATTCTATATTTTGTAATTAATTTTTCACTTGGAGTCCATTCTTCCAGCTTTGATTCGGGCAAATTGAGAGAGGAAAGCATGGACTCACAAGTTTCTATTTTAAGTTTGTTTGTAAGTTTATTTTTAATGAGTGATGTTTTGAAAAAATGCGTTATTTTTTTTTTTATTTCACGCCACTGTGTGCTGTTGCTCGTGCAACGCTCTAATATTTAATATAGTATGCATATAAATCAGGCCCTACTCACAGTTGATTATCAGTTCATTTTATATGAAAAAATAGGTATGAATGGAATATGACAGTTGCATAAAAGTCAATTGTAATAATAATATCGCATGCAATTTTATATGTACGTTCACAAAACTCATGTTGGCAATATGTATACAACACACATGCATAAAAGTGTAATAAAAACTTTCGTGAGGAATATTGTAACTTTAACTCTTTTTCAAAAAGTGGCATTCATTTTGTCAAAATGATACAAAGGGATAAAATAAAAATAGGGTCATAAAAAGTGTCATTGACACGAAAAAGGGTCAAAAGTGATACTTTAGTGTCACAACGGCAACGCTGATGGAATCCCATTAAACTCAATTTTGACAATAGAATAGAATGCGAGAATGCCGGAGAAATTCAAGGCTTAATTTGGAAAAATAACTTTTTATGCACAATATGCTTGAAAATTTTAGAAACGCATGTAAGCTTAGAGATTGGCCTCTATTTCTGACTCCGTCTTTGAAAATTGGAGTGACTATTGCAGACTTCCACCTACTAATAAAGTCACCTTCTTTTAGAGACAAATTAAAAATAAACTTTAGATCTGGTATTAAGGATTTTTTACAATTTAGATTCTTCACATAATTAGTATATAAGCCGAAATTATTTGTATGAAAATTCAATCAATAAACTGCTGTCAAAAGAGCTCCTTTTTGAGCTCTACTAAATTGGTATATTTTTATTGGTTAAAGCATTCATTTGCTTTCTAGGCATTCAACTGCCTACAAACAACTTAGAGCCAGTGGCAGGCAACCTTTTGAAGTTTTTCTGGCATAGCACCCTCTTACTGAAATAGAAGAACCTTTTGATATTTACAATATTGTATAACGATGACTTAAAACAGGACTTAACAGCAATAAGAACACCTCCACCCAATGACAAACCAGCAGCATCTATATCCTTACGAAATACATTAAAGAGGTTAGGATTAAAAAGTTCAGCATCGAAGAAATCATTATTTAGCCAAGTTTCCACCAGCACAAATACATCAAATTCAATTTGAGACGAGAAATCAAAAATAGATTTATCTTTAGTTATCATTCCAGAGAGATTTTAGTAATATATTTTACAATATTTTGCCACATTAGCTAGTTTTGGCTTAATACAGGTAGCTGCCTGCGAAAATTTGTAAATGGGCTCACTCTAATATCAGCTGGCCAAACTTCCGGCTTAAATAATGCGTCATAAAGGGGACTGGAAATTCCAATCTTAAAGTTTATCCGGTTTAGTTGATTTAAGTCGGCATCCTTCTTAATGAGCTTGAAACAGGAAATATGAGATTTATTTATTCTAGCAGTTTTCTCCACATAGTCCAGTATTTGTTCAGCAGTAACTGTTGGTTTAAACGAAGAAATATAGATCCATTTCTTCTGGGAAATCACGTCTAAGTCATTTGATGAATTAGCGCCATAAATAACATGGCTTTTTTTAATTCTACCCCTATTCGAATTGTTAACAGCTCTATAACTACTAACAACATTAGTATTATGTGACGAATGTGAAGGTGAAGAAGATATTGATAGCATGTTTTGTTTGTTTTATTATTTACTGCAGCTACATTATTTTTTGGTAGTACCGTTAAATCAGCATGTGCAATAACATGTACATGTATCATTAACAGGAGACGCAATGGGGAAACAATGATTTTGTTTATTTGTACTAATAGGTACAGTTGCTGTAGGGAGAGAAATTTCATCTTGTAGAGCACAAACAACATCATTCGAAGAATTAAGTGACGATGCAAGCTACAAGATTGTTGATTATTACGTGTGATGACTTCTAGATTTTTTTCTTGTGATTAATAGATAAGTGCTCGTTAAGTTTAATAAATGAATTTTTTACAGATGTATCGATGGAACTTTTGATTTCACTCAGCATGTTTAAATTATTAGATTTAGTAATTCCATCATAAAAAACTTTATTACCGCTTTCAAACTTATCTATCACACCATGCAATTTTTTAATATCAGTAATATATCTTTCACAGAATTTTTGAGCCAAATCCATTTTCTTGAGTCTATCTTCATACATCTTTTCTATGGCCTCAAGCAATTTTATTATTTCATTCTCATTCCGTGATAACGATGTTTTAAATTCAAGTTTATAATCAATCAAGTCTTGTTTATTTTTTCAACACCTTATTGAACGTCTTTCAAAACCAAGTCAACATTGTGTACACAGTCATCACACATAAAACGTATGAAGCTATTATTATCAAGAATCCCTATAGAATAATGATCCACAATAGACCACTTTACAGCAGAGTGATACACCTTTCCACAGACACCACTGCATTTTATTCTGGTTTCACCACTGATAGAGCCTTTGCATTTATAGCATTCGACCATTATGAGATTAATTTTATGTGATTTTTTTATATTAATTTTTATTTGCAATTTCATCTTTGTAAATGAAGGAAAATAAAAAAAACACGTCGTTAGCTTCGACGAACTAGAATTAGAGTGTATGTATTCATTGAGTGAAATATGGGTTTCGTTTATATATAATTGTGAAAGATTGCACTTTTCTAAACTATCTTTACTAAAATAAAGTTTCGTGCCATTTGTCGAAAAAGAAATTTAATTCTTGGAAAATGTATGCATACGAATATCTTCTGACTGCATTTCTAATTGACAGTGAGCGTATCAAATGTGTTGGGGGAGTACTACGGTACTTTTTCATTTCAAACAGTATCAAGAAAGTACGATCGTACCAACTTTCCCATCACTGATTTATAGTTCTTTTATTTGGAAAAACACAAATAATTCCCAAATAAATCATTTATAAACTTTTTTTAAATATATTCAATTAAACTAATTTTTTGAGCTTTAGGTCTGTTTATATTATTATTTTATTAGTACGATATTTCGTTAATTTTGAAATTAATTTCAAAGAAACAAAAATAAAAAACATCCTGAAGAAGTTAACCAAAGCTTAACGAAATATCGTACAATAAAATAATAATATAGGGTGTTTTTTTTAGAGGTATAGAACTTCGAATTGAAATAAAACACAAGAAAATCGTTTTAATGTCCATCAATTTGGCTTTATTGGAAGGATAATTTTATGCCATTAACGTTTAAATATGATTTCGGGCATGTGGCGGCCGCGGCTGGCTTTTAAAAAGTGAGCGGGAATACGCCCATAAAAATAAAAAAATTAATTGGCGCTAAAGAGATGAAATTTGATACGCAGGTAGGTCAAGGTGAGAAATCAGCTAGCAAAATCTAAAAACCCAAACATTTTAACCAGGACTGGCGTAGCCATGCTAACATTGCACTGAATTAAAAACTAAATATACAGATTTTAACTGAAGCCGTTTTATTTAAACTTGTATGTAAGGCTTGAAACTATGATTTTAAAAAGTGGACGATGATAAGTAAACTCTGCTCACAAGAAAATCTTGAGCTTAAAAAAATGATGGAGGGTAACACCCATAACATTTAAGCTAGAATTTGCACTAGAGAGCTTAAATTCTATACACAAATAAATCTAAATCAGAGATCACCAAGAAAAATCTAAAACCCTGGAAGTTTCAATCGGGGGCACTTTAAACTCGAAATTAAGAATTTTAAGTTAAGGAGTAAAATACGAGCTACTCTATTGAAAATTTGCATGCACATTGCACTTATGCTAACCTTTAATTTTGTGGTTTCAAAAGAACTTCGTCTAAGCAGACTTTAGAAAAATAGGCGAGGTCACTCCCACTAACACTTACGCTATATTTTACATATTTCTGATCAGATGACTTTTATCTAGAAATTATATGACGATTACAAATTTACATAATGTATAGCATATTTCAGTGAAAGGTATTGTGCCAAACAAGAACTTGGTCAAACTTTTTATCTCACTACTTTTGATAGCCGAAATTTCGGAAAGGAACTTGGGCTTTTTTCACATTTATGTTAGTAGAAAAGGAAAAAGTGAGAAAACTCGTGCGGAATTTTTTTTTATGATTGGGCTGAACATATTTCATATATTAGTCCATATATCAATTTATATATAATAGTTTTGCCATGTATAATTCCATACATTGCGATTAAAAATTTATAGGGTGTTTTTTATTGAGGTATAGAACTTTAAGTTGGCATCACTTATTTAACTGGCGGCCATTTTGTCAGCTGTCAAGTGATTAATATTTAGTTTGGTTTGCCATTTCATCATGAACAGGTTGACAAAAGAACAACGCTTGCAAATCGTGCAAATTTATTTCGAAAATAATGGTTCAGTTCGCGAAGTTTACCGCAAGCTCCGTCCATTTTATGGTCGACATAATCGTCCATCAGAGCAATTAATTCGGTTAACCGGTCAATTGGCCACCAAGGTCGTGTGATTTGACACCATTGGATTATTTTCTTTGGGGATATGTGAAGTCGCTCGTCTACGCCAACAAACCAGAAACGTTAGGGGACTTGGAAGCCAACATTCGTGGCGTTATTGCCAACATACGGCCCCATATGCTCGAAAAAGTGGTTGAAAATTGGACCTGTAGAATTGGCTTTATTCGAGCCAGCCGCGGCCGCCACATGCCCGAAATCATATTTAAACGTTAATGGCATAAAATTATCCTTCCAATAAAGCCAAATTGATGGACATTAAAACGATTTTCTTGTGTTTTATTTCAATTCGAAGTTCTATACCTCTAAAATGTATAGCATATTTCAGTGAAAGGTATTGTTCCAAACAAACTTTTTATATCATTACTTTTGATAGCCGAAATTTCGGAAAGGAACTTGGGCTTTTTTCACATTTATGTTAGTAGAAAAGGGAAAAGTGAGAAAACTCGTGCGGAATTTTTTTTATGATTGGGCTGAACATATTTCATATATTAGTCCATATATCAATTTATATATAATAGTTTTGCCATTTATAATCCCATACATTTCCATCAGCGTGACCATTTTAGCATTTTAGAGATTTAAATACGTGTATCTTTGGTGTACCATCACATCATAAAACGCGCATATCTCTGGGAGGGAACACTTTTGGGGCATGGGATCGGTCTCATTCGATGCTCAGATGTTGTCCATGTCACATATGGTTATATACTCGTACATTCATATATTATAAATATATGTACCATACACATTTTTTTTAGCTGTGTGGGTAAATTTAATGTTTCTTCTAGTATATCAATATATTCTTTATGTTGAGTGTTATAACCCAGCTAAAAAAATATGTAGGGATCATATATGATATCCCATATATGGTTCGGATTCGAAAAATTAGGGTATATGGACATATATGATATTGTATATTCATAAATTTTCATACATGAATGTGCAAATATCCCTATACAGTATGCAAAGTTCATACTCATACACACTTGATTCAAAAAAGCGCACTAATGTGCAATAAATTAAATTACTAAAGTTACATTTTTGTAAGAGTTTGTACAGGGAGGTTGTATTTAATCAAACATTTGTTAGAACAAAACAATTAAAAACGAACTAAAAGACATCTTTCACCACTTGATCGATTAACACAAAACTCATACTCGTACATACTCGTTAAAGGCTAATGCAATTTTAAAAGAAAAAATTAACCCGTTTTTATACTAACACTATTTTTTAATGTAATTTTTTGTAGTAATATGAACTTTGTTTCTCAAAAATATCTATAAATTAACTGAATCAATCTTTTGATTATTTGATTTATTAAATAGGGCCACAATATAGATGTAAAATCGTACAAGAATAGTTTTTTTTATGTGTTTCTAATACATTTCCAATCCACTAGGGATAAAAAGAGCAAATAAAATGCAAGGTTTTTTGATGGCAAAAAAGATTTTATATGAGATATCATGCATATTATGCATACATTTTAATATACTTATATGGCTCCATATATTAACGTATTCATAATTATATTTAAATAAATGAGCTCATGTATTGTAATACATTTTATACATTCGTCCATATATTAATTCATATATGTATAATACATTTCGCATGTATAATCCTATACTTTTCCATACATGAACTCAAATCTAAGTAATTCATATATTAAAAATTTATGGACCATAAAATTTTTTTTGCTGGGAAGTCAAGTTTTATTGAAACTAAAAAATCGTTTTAAACCTAAACATTTGAGCCAAATACTATTTCCAAAAGATTATTTTAGAAGATCTCTTTAATCCATTACACAATCTAAAAAAACTATCTCAATTATTAATTCATATGCAGTGCACTCGCGATAATGTGAACTAATTAAAACCGGCGATGTTTATTCATCTTTTCGAATATTCAAAATAGAACAAAATTGCTGAACTCATGCAGGCTGATTCAGAACTTTTGTATTCAATAAGGTACTTGAAGCTCTTAAGTTGTCTTGAATTTTTCGCCTTTCCAATTACCAAAAGTATAAGCCTATGTGTACCTGAAGCATTTGCGCTGCACAAGAAAGTGATTATCTGAAATTTTGCTTTATTGGAAGAAATTTTTCAAGTTCAAACTGAAATTTACATAATAAATGATTCCCGGAACTAACAGAATGTTAACGTTTTAACTTTTTTTGGCTTAACCGCATTGATTTTTGTTGTTCAAATTATAGAGCTTTCAAACGTTGTTCATCGCTTAGAATAGTCGATCGGAAAAACCTTGTCACATTAGGATTTGTTCACATAATGCGGTTTCACGTTATCGCTAGTGCACTGTATGTACATTTAAAAATTTTTCTTCAGATGCAATTAGTTACACAAATGTGGTTAGTGAAACAAAGTATATTTTAACAGCTTTATTTATAAAAATTATTAAGACTTTATAAAGGCTTTTTAAGAAAAATTTTTTATGAAAATTTGTTTAAAAAAAACCTTAAAAAAACATAATTAGTTTTATAAATAAGACTGTAAGAGTTTAAAATCAGTATTTTTATGATAATAATGGTTTTAAACTCTTAAAATATACTTTGTTTTGACTATGAGTAGGGACCATTATCTCTTATATAGGAAAAATAAAATAATATAGCTATACGATACCAGAAAATATTTTCTGGTGTCGTATAATTGTATTATTTTAATGTTTTCTAAATAAGAGACAATATTTATGAAACACATTTCATAAATATTGGTGCAGACTCATAGTCAAAACAACCTAAAAATAGGATGGTACGAAATTTTGCTGATTCATCAAACGTTAGTTCAAAAACAAGTAATAGTTCCCTTCTACCAAATTCTATTTGCGCAAAAATAGTTGGTCTGTCAAATTGTAAAAAAAAAATAATAAAAAAAAAGTTTTAATGGACTAAAATTTGAAAAAATCTACATATTAATACTCAAAATCTCTCTATCAACCCAAATATGGATACTTAAAGATATTACATAATTTCATTCATTAAAGGAATGGGATATTACACATTTACAGATACTGAATTTGTTATTTCTCCTAACAAAGCTAAAAGTAATTCCGATATGATATTTAACGATGTTGCGTGTGAGAAGCATATTTTTGTATGGAGTGAGATAAGAATGTTGATGCATTCTGCTGATGTCAAACTTATACCAAAATCACCAAACATTTGATACTAAATAATCATAATGTAATTATAATGTTTAAGCAAGATGAGACAAATATAAAGCATGTTGGAAGGATAAATATGGATTTTGATTATAAGCAACGATATTGAATTAAACGATGATCGTTATAGAAAAAAAGAGAATTTGACTACATAAAAGTTTACTTTTTCGTTTTTCATATGACCTTAAACTGCATTCATCTAAATGTTATAAATGGCCAGCTACTTGTAAACTGATAACCCAATCTGAATCAGATAAGCTGATCTGAAAACCAGACCAGGTCCTGATAAGCTGATCTGAAAACCAGATCAGGTCCTGATAAGCTGATCTGAAAACCAGACCAGGTCCTGATAAGCTGATCTGAAAACAAGACCAGGTCCTGATAAGCTGATCTGAAAACCAGACCAGGTCCTGATAAGCTGATCTGAAAACCAGACCAGGTTCTGATAAGCTGATCTGAAAACCAGACCAGCTAGCTGATAACCTGATCTGATAGCTGATACCTGATTTAATACTGAGAAAATTTTAAAACAGTTGGTGTTGACAAGAAATGTCTTGAAGAAAAAGCTTCGTAGTGTAAAAACTGGTGAAATAGATACATGTGAGCAACAAAAGATACATTTAAACCTATAACAGAACCTCTCAAAGAATTCATAAATAGTTCTAGAAATATTGAAAGAATTCGCAAGAAAGAAGAAAGTAAAATCAAGATATAAGCTGAAAATAATACAAGTTTAAAGCCATCAGTCAATATAGAGACAAGTACACCAAATAAACTTTCAGAAGGAACAATATTTGATGATATCATCTTATTTAATGATGCTAATACTGAGAATGAGGATGATGAAGATGATTTTTACTCATAGACTTTCAATTCTGAAGACTTGGAAGTCTTGGAAGGAAGAATTGAATTAGATACAAACTATGGCCCACATCAAGATTTGAATAATGAATGAAAGTTTGGTGATAGTAACCTAAAACTAAATGAAGATAAAATACAAGTTGATGGTCAAATATAGGCTCTAATAGTAGCTTTGTTTTCTTTAATGATTGATAATAAAACATGGAAATACTATGAGAAATTTGATTTTGAAAACTATATAAAATATATAATTTCTACTAATACATGGAAAGAGAATCATCATCATTCACTGACGGACAATGATGTTATCAGTAAATTGTTTCTGGAAACTCAAATCGATAAACTATAGGACAAATTAATAATACAGCTTAAGGAATTAATATAATTCAAGAATATATTAAAATGCAAATTGATGGAGTACAACGTGAAATACAATTAGAGATAGAAGATAGTTATAAAATTGAAAAACACATACTAAAAATTAAATCATCTTTTAAAAAAACAAATTGAACAGCTGAACGATAAAATTTATATATTGGAAAATTAACTACATGATAGTATAAATAGCTGAAAGTGCATCAAATAGATCACAACACTCTCCAAAAAATCTTTAAAACAAGTCAATGTCTTTAAAAAGAAATTTAGCAAACGAACTCTATAATAAATCTCGAAAATTGTTTGTGGATTGTAGATATGTAATGAAAGGAATAAATGATCTTTTATGGAGCTGATTTAGGTGAAATGGGAAACTATTCTACAGAAAATAGAAATTAAATGTAAATGATTCATTCTCAAAGTTTCTATGGTCAATACCGTTGAAAATAAAATTTGCACTCGAAAAAACCTAGGCTGTGGAAAATATTTTTGAAATGTTACGAGTACCAAAAAAACTTACAAATGGATGATTGTAAAGAATTTTTTAATAGACACTGGAAAATTCATGCATAAGTAGAATATTAAACATTACTTAATATGAAAGCATCAATAGTAGAATGATTTAATAGATCATCCAAAGGAATTATGTGCTAAAAATTTAGCATTAATGGTTCATATAAGTGGACTGATATATATATATATATATATATATATATATATATATATATATATATATATATATATATATAACGATTTACTTAGTGCGTAAAATAGAAAAGCTCATCTCACAATTAAAATGTTTGCAATTAAAGTTAACTCAACAAATGAAGAAAAGGTGGAAAATACAGTATACAGTAATTTGAAGATGAAATGTTGAAATTTAATGACAATATAAATAAAATTAAAAAGGAAAAATCTAGGTTGTTATGGTTTATTTTTTATTTATTTTTTTTTTGTGTGAAAGATTGATTAAGAATGTTAGGTCTTAGGAAAGATAATTAACTTAATGTACTGAAATTCTCTAAACTTGTTGGTCTGTATGAAATATTGTGAAAACGTAAGCGTTCAAAATTAAGTTTAACACAGTGCAATATTCAGCAACACATCGTATTATCACTTTTTATAGTAAAAGTTGTACATTTTCTATTTCGAAAGCAGTAGCACACAAAATTTAAAAATGCAAATCTGGGCTTATTATAATAGATCTTTACTCTGTTCATTTCTATAGCTATCAGATCTTTAGAAAATATAGATAAACTAAGCAAATTGGACTTTGATATTCAATCTTTAAGAATGTACATGTGTATGAATTAGTATCAGACAAACTTACTGAATAAATATGGACTTCAACTGGAATCATGCTGAAGCATACATAAATTGTAAAATGCATTGTAAGCAGATCTTACTTTATATCTGTATCTGTATGAGTATCAAATAAATTTACAGAAAAAATATTGAAAGCATGCAAATTTAAAAGAATTCCTTACGTCACACAATTTTGTAAGCAAAGAAATTTTAGGACTCTGTGCTAAATGAAATACATAAGTAGTATGTATCTACTTTGTAAAAGATTCAAAAGAGCGAAATTGTAAATTCTAATAGTATAGATTTTTAACTGAAACACCACTACATCTCTGACGCTCGCGTCGCTATCGACAAAAGCATGCTAAGACATGTATGTTAGAAAAATATAAAAACCTGATAGAAGGTGATGAGGAGCTTTTTTAAATGAGAAATCATAATATCTGAATCCGATACAACTCAGGCTACATCACCAACAATAACTTCAAGGGGTCAACCAGCAAATCTGATGTAGAAATATTTGAAGCAAAATTTCTTTCAAACGTAGATATTCCAATGCTTCTGACACTATATGAAAATACCTACGCTGAATTCATGATGGAGGTGACTGAGTTTTTGAAGATCGATTTGGTATAATAGTTGATTATTAAATATATATTTCTTTGTATGTAAACTAATTTCTACATACATATATATATTCGGATATATGTATGTAGATATGAATACACTTGCACATGTACACACTAACATATGTATATATTTTCATTAAAAATACAGGATTTAAAAATTATATTAATGTTCTCTATTTCAAGTAGTAAAATCAAAAAAAAGTAGTGATACATTAGAAGAAAAAATAAATAAAACAAGAGACTGACTGACCAACTGATATATACAGCCGGTCTGACATGAACACAAAGCATACTTAAACATAGCAGAAATATGTATACAATACGCTAAACTTTAATACAATGAAAAAAAAACATATCATCTAGAGCATTAAATAAAAAGCATAGACGATCACCATTCATAAAATAAACATATAGCCTATTAATATAAAGATAGTAACATTATCAAGTAGCACAATTTGGGCAATTAAAATTTTAACATTTAATTACCCATAATGCCGACAAAGGACAGCCAGAAATTCCGACATGCAAAGTCATCGACTTTATACTAGAGGAACCGTCGAGAGGATAGACCTAAATTCACAGAAAACGACTTCGTTTTCTGTTGATCGCTTTTCAAGAAGCAAATAAGTTTGTTCATTGTGATTTGACTAATTTAAAAGTACATTTAAATTCAGTCTCATATCCATATGATGATATTAACATAAAATTTAAAAGTGAACGTTATTCAGTTCTATATGATATACATATATCTAAGATTCCAACAAAGCTACTACTCGTATATGAAAGAATTTCAATCGCTTGTAACTGCATCAGAGTTTAAGATAAAAGCTCCTTTTATTCAATAGCGGATCAATTGATATATAAATTTAATTTGAAACAGCAAGCAAGGACCTCAGCTACTGCATTTTTTCTGATGATCGAATAATAGAAAGTCCGGAAAGTCTTATAAATTAAGTAATATGATTGATAAAAATGGTTTTAACAGACGTGTAAGGTTTCAAAACTAATTCGAATGATTTTCATTACAAAAAGAAGTAGCGGATGTTTTCAACAATAATGAGTATAACAATTTCATTATAAAACCACCATTTGATTTTAAATGTTTATCAGTAAAAAAGGAATGAGAAGCAAAGTGGTTAACAAAAAAACTATCATCACCTAAGCTGGACTGGTGGATCAGTTTGATTTCAAAGCGTTTGTAATTTTTTAAAAACCAATGCAAGATGTTCTAAAATATATGTAAAAGGTAAAGAAAACAGACGATGGTTGGAAAAAATTTTATACCAACTTTACACAAATGGAAATAAAATATATTAAATATTTCTACTATAGTTACTACAACTAGAGAGGAATTCAATTTTACTTAAAACAGAAACTCCTCACAAACTTTTAAGTAAATACATCTAAAAATTAAAAGAATGTTTTTTAATTTCAAATAAAAAAACTATGGAGATATACACAAAAGACCAGGCGAATATTTACAACAGCAATAAAAGACCGCACTTGACAAAAAAAAAAATAAAAATAAAAAAATGTACTTAAACAGGGAGCCACAGACTTATTTGTATGTACATACATACATACATAAAATCAATTTGTAGATCCATATGTACATATGTACACATATTATCAAATTTCTTACCCATGCCCAAGTATTTATTGGATTTTAACAATCACACTTACATATCTACATCATGAAAACATGCAAACCGTTCTCCAAGCTATTGACGGTTGAAGACGAAAGTCGAAGAAGACAAATGTACTTAAATAAACAAACTTATCACAGACCAGCCAAATTCTATCGCGCATACACACATACACACACAAAATCGTCACGATCGTACACAAGAATTTTGCAAAATCTGAAATTAATATTTATACAAATATAAACAAACTTCTGACCGACAGACTTTAACACTGGACAAATATTTAAGCTTGATAAAATATAAAGCAATCTCATCCTCCAATATGAAAAACATACTAGGATTAGGGAGTTCAGATATATGATAATATTTTCTAGCAAAAAATTTTCATATGAGAAACAATTTATTTCTACGTACATATAAATACTAGGGTGAGAAAATCACATACACACACACATACTAAAATTCATCTACGATAAATTAAACCTATTTCAACAACGCCCCTCCCCTCACAAATCACAGTCAGCCTAAAGTTCTTACAGATATACATACACAAAATCTCAATGTAACATACAATCATCAATCTCAACAACCTAAATCACGATCAGCCTTAAACTCATATAGACATACATACACACAAATACGGATACATATACATGAACACCTTCACCTCACCTCTCATTAATCATGATCAGCCTTAAATTCACATACAGATATACACACAAATTGCCACGGTTATATTTATATGAACACTTCACCTCTCATAAATCACGATAAGCCTTAAATTTCCTAGAGATATACATACACAAATTCTCAAGGTCACATACAATCGATCAAATTCAACAATCCAAATCACGATCAGGCTTAAACTCCTACGGACATACATGCACAAAAATTCCTACAGACATATAAACACCCAAATTCCTATAAGTTCATATTACAATAACACCCCCCGCCTACCTCAAATCAAGGACAGCCTTAAACTGCTACATATACATACATACAGACACACACAAAGGCACATTCTATCTATCTATCACAACAACACCCTCCCCCACCTCAAATCACAATCAGCCTTAAACTCCTACAAACATACATAGACACAGATTCCCACGGATACGTATTAGATGAACACTCTCACCACACCTTTTATAAATCACAGACAGCCTTAAACTCTTACAGACATACATACATACATGTACACAGATTCCCACGGATACATATTACAACAACTCCCCGCCCTCCACCAGTCGATCTACCTCAAATACACCCCGCCCCCCACCAAGCACAGCTTGGCTCAAATTCCAAAAATCATAAACGCCACCGAATTCCCACGGTTACATATTACAAAACACCCTAACCTACCCAAATCACGGTCAGCCTTAAGGTCTCACAATCTAGACACACCCCGCCCTCCACCAATCATAGCCAGACTTCAATTCCTACAGCTAGACACACCCATAAATTTTCCGACGGCATTAGGAAAAATCATTTCCATGATTTTCCCGTCGGCATTTGAAAAAAATAAACATGTTTTCCCGTCGGCATTTGAAAAAAATAAAGATGTTATCCCGTCGGCATTAGAAAATCATATACATATAAAAGCTTCAAACCTATAAGCCCCCTTAATGTATTCCCACAAAATATTCCGCGCACAAGTTCCCACGGTCATACTTACATACATACATACAAACATATACACTTAATATAAACAAAAAACAGTTAATGTAAACAAAAAACACTTAATGTAAACAAAAATACTCCTTATGTAAACAAAAAACTCCTTATGTAAACAAAAAATTGGACGGACTTATTGAACCACCCCCGTAGGTATCAAATTTCACAAATTTCCAAGAATCTTAAAATTTTAAATACCCAAATTTTAACAATTTGGCGTGCAAAGTGGGATGAATCCTTAATCTAGATGAACTAAAGTCATAAATATTATCTTTTCATAATCAAGAAAATAAAAGGATTTCTGGATAGCTAAGAACTTGCTCTAAAAGTACTGATAATATAATATGAAAAATTAAAAATTGCAAATATTACATGAAAAATTGATACTACCGAAGTTCGCAATAGCAAAACTCTGTCATATTTCCTAAAAAAATTATCTATAATTTTTTAACTATTTTTGTCGAACTCAGCAGCCCCAAAAAAGTATAGACTGACTATCAAATAATTTTGACCTGCCAGATTAGTGAATCGACCCACTGTGGGGCAGAACTGGTATTTCCCTACTACTAATAGCCATGGGCCTGTTGTAAAAAAAAAATATACTTATACAAAAATATACTTATAGTATCAAACCAAAAAAGTTTGTCTTAAGTAGAACAAAAATAAGCAAATTAATTAACATGTGCATAATTAGTAAAGAACAAACGACAATGGCAAGACTGTTGTAAATTTAGAGATGGTAAAAATGAGCTTTCATTACAAAAAAGCTTTCAGCAAATTGTAATGAATCAAAACAATTCACATATTCCATTTGCAATAAAAGTTGCGTATATAAAGAAGAAATCTACATCAACTGACACCACACACAGTGGACCAAACACAAAAGAACGCTGATGAGGAAGGTTTAGTGGCCTTCGAAAACAGCCGGTGGTTCCGTTCAACTACCATGTTTGTCAGAATATTTACAACTAACTTTGGTGTTGTTTGTTCATTAATAATTATCACATGTAATATGTCTTAAAAAGCGATACGAACTTTAGCCTGATAAAATCATAAAATATAGAAACAAATGAAGTTCGAACAATAATAATTAAAATTAACTAAAATTAATGAAGAAAATTTACTCATAGCAAAAAATGTCTTAATAATTCATCTTCATCATTCAGAAAAAAACTATAAACTTATTCTTTTTTCACAGAATGTACTTCAAAGTGAAAAATGTCTTGGAGAAATAAAAAAAAACTTCCAATTAAAATCTATGTACATTAACAGGGAAATAATTTTCTTGCATTTAAAATCGCGTTTTCTGTACATAAAATATACATTAAAAATATAAAAATATGTATTAAAAACTAATAAAATATGCATTTATTTTTTCAACATTTAATAAAATTGAAAAGTGAAAAAATCAGCTTCATTGTTTTCTTAACAAACATTTTGTCAAATCATATGGAATACAAAATAAATTTAAGAAGAACTTTTATTTACGTAAATGAATAAGTGTTTTTGTAAATTTTCAAAGGTAAATCTTTAACTATTTTTTCTGAAAAACATTTTTATTGTAAAAATTAACATTCTACGTCAGCAAAAGTTATTAGTGCATATCTAAATTATTTTAACTTGAGCTGTTAAAGAATCAAAACCATCTAATTGGGCTATAGTGTCAACACGAAAGCCATGCTCTGGGTGCACAAATATCAATTCAGTGCTTAAGGTTTTTTTTAATTTAAAATTTCTTTAACTTTGTTAATATAAATAAAGTATTCGACAGCATTCAACCACGCTCCCCATCTAGTTACTATGGGCTGTGGGCAATTCGAATCCCTGAATATTTTCCTTTAAAGGCTGCACATGAAATTAATACGGAACTGGTAAAGAGCGCCCAAAAAAATTACACAAACATTTTTGAGTTTAAAAGGTTTTATCCTATGCTTTTGTATTTTTTTTTTATTAAATTTTTGAAATGAATTGAGTTTTCATCCCATTTGAAATTGTTTTAGTTTTCCTCTTTTTTGTTCTTAAACAGTCGTAAGAATTGCAAAATACTTTGCAACTAATCAAAAAACACCAAAATTTGTTTTATAGCATGAAAAAATTAAAAAATTGATGAAAAATATATATTTATAGTGAAATATGAAAAAATATGTATTTATTTTAAAATATGCAAAAATATGAACTAACAAATCGATGCCATTTGATTCGCAAAGATATTTTATTTACGTTGAACTACGACCTACGACAGAAAACATCTATTTACATGAAAATCCTGTCCATAGTTATGACTCTCTTGGAGTAAAAGTTCGATGTACATATTTACATAAATTTTTGATCAGGTTGATTTGGTGATAGACGATAAGGGCGCGGAGTTTAGAGAAAAGGTGTTGGTCGAAGAACAGAAAGAGGTTGTTATTGACTTGTTACCTACGTTAACAAGTGTGTTAATTTATTTATTTCATTTACTTATAATCAAATTCGTGTTTGATTTAAATTTTTAGAACTTAAACGTACACTTTCAGCGCACTCTTTATACATACATATAACACAAAATTACGAAGTGTAATAGGTATAACATAAATTATAATATAAAAACTAAAAAAAAAATTATTATGAAATAAAAAGGGAAACATAACAGAAATATTATATGCGTAAGTACTTAACTACACAAAGTATAGAGAAATGTCACGAGACGGAAGATAATTGCGAATTTTTGACGTCTCGCTCACACCGAGTCTGTGTCTTCTTCAATTTTTCTTTCGTAGTGGCATTAATTTAACGTTTTTCATTTTATGCTTTGTGTCCTCATTCGCTATGAGATTTTTGTAATTAAAAGGTTCAAATTAATATTTATGAACGAAAAATCTTAAAGTTAAATCAGGAATCATTTGAAAATATATCTTAATTACTTTTTCAATACTAATAATCATGCTCACATCTGTTTTTTAATTTGACACAACAAATTCTTCGATTTAATTTTGTACAAATGTTCACTTGTTCAAATGTATTTTCATTTTATGCTTTGTGGTCTCATTCTCATATGCTTTTTGGAAGTAAATGGTAAAAATGAAAATTTTTTTAATGAAAATGCTTAAAATGAAGTCTGTAATCATTTGGAAACAAATTTTAATCACTTTTTTATTATTAATAATCTTTTACACAATGTGTTTTTTAATTCAACATTACAAAAATCTTTTAATTAATTTTGTAAAAATGTTCTCTTGTTCATTTCACAAATTACACATTTTCTTTTGTTTGTTTTGATTATATCGTTAACAACTTAATAACAAATATACTACAGTTGTCCCTTTCTCGCCGAACCTGTGTCAAAGCTGATTTTAGCTTTTTTCATCACTCATTTCCTTCACCTCTGTGTACTTTGTGTTAACTATTTATTTGTAGCACCGACAAGAAGAAAGAATCTATCTTATTAGTTGACAATCTAGAAATTTATTTCTGCGTTAAATTAACAATCTTCTTGGCACCGACTAAAAATAGTTAAGCAGTTAACGCATATAATACTTCTGTTATTTTTAACTTTTTAGTTCTAAAGTTGGTTTAATTTTTTTTAAAGTTTTTATTTTTTACTTTTTAGTGCTTAATTAATAATTTGTAATTTGTATGGTAAGGAGCCTATCCCCTGCTCTTACAACACCAATTTTTTCGCTAGATTTCGGGACTTAACTATAGAGTAATTCACTTCAAGTTTGTATACGGTCACTGATGTAGCCTTTCCCCTGCTCTTACACCACTTTTTTCCGCTGGATTACGCGCATTAACTGTAAAGTAATTCTCGCCAATTTGGAAGCCTCTCAATGATATAGTATTCCATATATGACATAATTAATAATTACTTTGTATGGAGTTATCCATCCCCCTGCTCCTATCGCATATTTGTCATAATGGGACCACCTGTGGAGTATACCATTTCATATAGAAAAATAATTTTTAAAATCGCTTTACATATGACGGAGAAATCGGTTAATTAGTAATTACTTTGCATGGGAGGGAGCCCTTCCCCTACTCTTACACCACCATTTTTCCGCTGGATTATGCGCATTAACTTTAAAGTAACTCTCACCAAGTTTGAAGACTCTCAATGATATAGTGTTTGGTACAATCGCATTTGCATTGGTACACTGGTACACTTTATACTTCAGTGGTACAATTAGAAAAATATACTTGGCCATACAGTAGTAACAATTTCTCCTAACATAGTTGCCAAACACTGATCATAAGTCCCAAAATTTGCAACATTGGTAGTTATGCTCATATTTTTCACTTGTTTTGGTAGCACTTGTCCCAGTTTTTAAAACTTTGTATGTATACTTACTTACTGTTTTGTTCGATATTATTAGTTGTTTTCCTTATGTTTTTGTTATCAATAAATGAAAAATTGTTATGAATTCTTACTGTATATGCTTGTTTAGCAGATGGCTACATTTTTGTGCAATTGATGATAATTTGGTAAAATTTTACCATTTTCATGGTACAATTTAAGAATAGCCATATCCCAACACTATCCCATATATGCCGTAATTAATAATTAATTTTTATGGGAGGTACCCATTCCCCTGCTCCTATCGCATATTGGTGAAAATGGGACCACCTGTGGGTATACCATTTCATATAAAATTTAATTTTAAAATTAAATTTTTAAAATGGCTTCACAAATTGTGGAGAAATCGGTGAACATATAAAACACAAATCATATGTACATGACCAACATATAACCTCCTCCTTTTTTGAAGACGGTTAATAAAATTGACTATAATTTTTGTAAAAGGTTGGAAAATAAATAAACAAAGAAAAAACAATTTAGTAGCAGCCACAAGAAAAAAATAACAACTTTTCCAAATACACATACTAATCGACTACTATGGCGTATGTAGATGCGCAGAAGCGAAAAATTTCTACAGCTTGAATGCGTTATCTTGTATTCTTTGTTTCATGGTGCTACATATGTATGTATAACTACAAATTATGTGCGTAAATTACCAAAAAAAAAACAATATTTGGGCATAAATATAAAATTTTAGTAAAAGCACGCTTTGCGATTGCGAGTAACATAATATTTTTTTATGCACTACACGATTATACCTTGGGAGGTATGATATTTGCGAAAAAAATGCAAAAAGTTATACCCTAATGCACATGTACTATGTATGCATGTATGCATATCTTTTTAAAATGTTTTTTCACAACAGGTGACACTATACCACCTAAGAATTAATAAAAACAAGGATGATACATCAGGGCGTATACCGCAGGAATGAATAGCTGCAATTTGCATGTCGATCGATATTTATTTCCATTTAATTTTCCTTTCCGTGCGGAATCAATAATACCATCCACTATCTATGAATATACATACATACCCAGTCATTTTTATGATGTTAAGTAAATCTGATCTTTTGTATTTTTTTTTAATAAGTTCAAGGGACCTAATTTTTCATTACTTTTCCACAGTTAGAAAAAATTCACCACAACCCATGGAAAGGCCAAATAAATATACATAGCTGGAAAATCATTATTTTATAGAGCTTAAAACGCAGTTGTTATTGAAAACTTCATGGCGTCGATTTCATTTGCTAAAAAAAATTTGATATATATAACTTCTTATTTAATTGCTGGGTGATGTTGATAATTACTTTCTGCAAAGTTTAAAATACACAGTTTTTGATACCTTGCAAGTAGAGAAAAAGTAATTCCTAAATAATTACTTCCTTTTTTTTCACTGTCTACGTGTATGTATTAAATATAAATATCTAAAATATGAATTTTTAGAAAAATTCCTAATATAAATTTTTTCAACCGCATATATTTATTTCCAACCTTATCAAATATTATTTCTGTTTTGTTTGATAAGATCCAATCCAGTGGCGTAAAATCAGGTGTATGCCGATAACAAGCAAAAGTTATAATTGATCGTTTACTAAAAAAAATTTATTTATCTACTGACTATCTACATTCGAGTACATGGAGTAGAGATTGGCGCGTGTCGTGTGTTTTCGTGACATGAACATATACGACTCAAGAAGAACTGTTCGTGACAGAAAATCTGATTACGTGCGTGGTCGGGTCGTATAGGTTAAGCAAAATTGACACAATAAAACACGTAACGATATAAGGTGTAAAATATGTATGCATGAATTTCCAGTAAAGAAAAAATTAATAAGTTTTATCGTCAAATACGCAAAACCTGCAATTTTGCTGATAGTGTAGGGGTCTCTTAAGCTTAAAGTTCTGAAGTTAAACAAAAATATATGTATGTATGTATATCTAGTTTAATATAAAAAAATACGTGTGGCACTCGGGGACTGCCCGAGTATGTAGTATTTTTTCTTCTTTGATATTAATTCAAGTTACACTTTTTCTTTTATTGAATAAATGAGAAGTTAATATCGTTTAAAATATTTTTATTATCTTACCATACATGTAGGTTATTCAGGAATTATCATTGAAACTATAGGAATTTCTTGATTCGGTCGCCGCGCTCAAAGCCCGCGATAAAAGCTATGCAATAGCTTAAAAACCTACGAATTGTCTGTTTGTTTGTGTATATCATTTTTTGTCAACCACGATTGCTCTTAAGTACGCCACATTGTGTTTTCCTACATGTAAAAATCTGTTCAAGCAATAATGTATGATAATGAAATAAATACATAGTATACTTTTGGGGTTAACATACACTGGGCGATTCAAAAAAAAAATAGTCTTGTTTTTTTATTTTCGTTATGGAATTTCTTAATTCGGTCGCCGCACTCAACGTCCGCGTTAAAAGCTATGCAATAGCTTAAAAAAATATTTTTGCTTTTTAATTTGATTTCGTGCCGTATTCGGGTCGTGTAGTGTTCGAAAAATTCGCCACGCGCCCAGCTCTAGCATAGAGTAAAAGTTATCAGGGTACGCATTTTAATTAACTTGTAAATTAATCGATTCATCAAATCGCCGAAATTTGGGCTTATAAATTATTTGGACAGCCGATCTCGAGCATCATTCTAGTTAATTAAATTTTGTAAATTATCCTATGCGCATTTCACTGTTGCTAATGCATATAACACTGTTCTGCAACAATTTTTATTTATTTATCAAAAATATGTGTAATATAGGGATATTAATGCCCTTAATTCAAATTCCTTCTTGTTGCATTTGATGGAAACAACATAAGCTTTAAGGGCTGGAACAGAATAGTAGCTGTAGTATAACGTACTACAATTTTTTTTTTTTTTTTTTTTTTTTTTTTTTTTTTTCATATATTTATTTATTGTATCTTCAAAAATGAACTAACAATAAGTAATCAAATCTTAAATCTAAATATAATTATTAGGCCCGACCAGTGTCGGATATAAACTTAGTGATAGTTATAAATAATACATAAGTAGTGATAATCAAAAAGGAAAAAAAAATAAATAAACGTATTTTCAAGAAGTCCCATCTGGAGTGTTGAGAATAAGAGCCCTTGTGTCCCTCTTTTTTAAGCGGATATGTCCAGTAAAGTTCAAAATATTACGAGCGAGCGGATTAGGATGTGTCTCGAGTTTTGTTAAATATTTGCCTACGTATTTTGCAATTTCTTCAGTCACTAGTGGCATATTTAAATCGCGATGTATATTTGAATTTTTGATGTACCATGGAGCCGATGTTATCAAACGTAAAATTTTGTTTTGCCTTCGTTGGATTCTCTCAACACTTGAAGCTGAAGCAGTGCCCCATAGCTGAATTCCATAGCACCATATTGGCTTCAAAAGCGACTTGTATATCAAAAGTTTGCAGTCTAGGCTGAGTGTTGAATTTCTGCCAATTAACCAATATATTTGAGTTAATTTAAGTTTCATTTGAGTTAACTTAGAGTCAATGTGATATTTCCATGTAAGCCTTCGATCAAGGTGTATGCCAAGGTATTTCACTTGAGAATGTTGAGGAATACTTTGATTGTTGATTCGAATGGGAGAGCAAGTATCTTTTCTTAGGGTAAACGTTATGTGGACACACTTTTGTTCATTTACTTTAATTCTCCATAAGTTCAACCATATTTCAAGCTGGGTAATGTGTTCTTGGAGATTGCGGGATGCCTCATCAGGGTTTTTGTGTATACTCATACAGGCTGTGTCATCGGCAAATGTAGAAGTTAGGATGTTATTGCTCACAGGCATATCACAAGTATATATTAGATACAAGACTGGCCCCAGAATACTGCCCTGTGGCACACCGGAAGATATAGATTCGGGCACACTCGTGAACTCTCCTTCCACAACAGTGAACTTCCTATCAATAATATAACTTTCCAAAAGCTTTTGTATGTTTATTGGTAGGTACGTCTTCAATTTTAAAACTAGGCCTTCGTGCCATACTTTATCAAATGCCTGAGAAACATCAATAAAGAGAGCAGAACAATACTTCTTTTCTTCAAATGTTCTTCTTACAACCTGGACCAATCTATGCGTTTGTTCAATGGTGCTATGCTGA
Organism: Nowickia ferox; assembly: GCA_936439885.1. Taxonomy (NCBI): domain Eukaryota; kingdom Metazoa; phylum Arthropoda; class Insecta; order Diptera; family Tachinidae; genus Nowickia; species Nowickia ferox. The sequence continues at coordinate 37,261,520 of OW387027.1, forward strand.
CTTCTAAAACCAAATTGATGGTCCGGGATGCACCCATTATCAGCTAAAATTTTGGACAATTTAGTCATGAGCAGCTTTTCGAAAAGCTTTGAGATTGTTGATAGTAAGCTTATAGGCCTATATGACTCAGTCTTGGTAAGATCTTTTCCCGGCTTTGGAATCATTTTTATTTTGGCAATTTTCCAGTTATGTGGAAAATACTGCATTCTTAAAATGGCATTAAAAATAAATAGCAGGATTTTTATTGCAATTAGAGGCAAATTCATCAGCATCTTGTTACTAATGCCATCAATACCTGGAGCTTTCTTCGGGTCGAGTTCAGCAATTATTTTTTGTAGTTCACGCAACTTAAACCTTAAGGGACGAGGGGGTAGAGAAACTACACTCGGTAATTCGGCAGCACCCGTACATGAATTGGGAGTAAATACAGATTTTAAATGCTCAGAAAATAAATTACCTTTCTCACTATCGCTTCTCGCCCAGCCTCCGGTCGAAGTACGCAGTGGTGATTTAAGGTCAACGGGTCTTTTAAGATTTCTAGTAGCGCGCCATAAAGAGTAATTAGATGCTGACGTTACATCAAGACCTTCTAAATACTTTTCCAGTAATGCAGTTTTTCCGACGATAGCAGCTCTTTGAGTCGTTTAGTACATTCTTTAAGTCTGATTTTATTTAGGGGTGATCTGTGTTGCTGCCATTCTCTTCTAGCTCTCCTTTTTTCACATACAAGACGTTCAATTTCCGTAGAATAAATTCTATTAAAGCCAGTCTGCGGATAGGAGGTAGTGGCATGTTCAGCAGCCTGTTTAATATTTTCGTTAAGATTGGCAATGTTAAATTCAATATCATCAGATGATCTTAGCTGAATGTTTTCTACGCAGTGACTACTAAGATACTTTTTGAATCCTAGCCAGTTGACCCCATTAATCATTTTCACATATGAGTTAGTTAAATCACTCCTTAGTGGGTTGAAAATTGTTACTATTGTGGGAGAGTGATCGGAGGACAGATCTAGAGAGGCCTCTACGTGAATTAAGTCTCTATGAATATTTTTCGTAACGCCAAAATCTATAACATCTGGAATTTTTCTTACGTCAGTAGGCCAGTAAGTAGGCTCCCCGCTCGAAATGACATCTAAGCCCATTTTTGAAATTGTATTAAACAACGCTCGACCTCTAGGTGTAACAAGACGCGAGCCCCAGTACGTATGTTTTGCATTGTAGTCACCAGCTGCCAGGAAACAAGATCCAAGCGATTTGTAGAACTTCTCATACTGATCTTCGGTAACTGAAAATCTCGGAGGTGAGTAAATTGATGATATCACGAAATTCGCACAAAAATTGTCTACGAAAATATTCGTTGCTTGCATATATTCTTCAGTAACGTTGTCAAGGACATAGTGCTTGAGTCTTGACTTAATTAGAATTGCTGATCCACCGCATGCTCTCCCTCTAGGGTCCTTTGTATCATATAAAGTGTAACCATTTACTTTAAATAAGCTTCTTGAGGTCAAATGAGTCTCAGAAACCAACATTATATCAATATTTTTTTCCATGAGAAAGTGCTCAAGTTCATTTTTATGTTGGCGAATGCCGTTTGCGTTCCAGAAACATATTTTTAACGTGTTCATAGTTTGTTAACTAATGCTTGAAGCAGTGTATTCTGCATTCGCAGCATCTCTTGCATCATATTACTCATATTTGTAGTAAAGTTATTTATAGTTAGCACCAAATTCTCAATAGTAGCTTCAAGGCGACTAAAGTTAAAGCTTGAGTTTGCATTCGTTGAATTATTTGGCTGTGGAACAATTTGTGTGCGAATAGAACTAGTCTTAGCAGCATCAGCATACGATATTCGTGAAGTAACTGGTTGGCTTATTTGAGCAAAAGTGGCGGAGTTCGCGTTTACTGGTTGAGCTGGAGTTAATTTGGATTTTTGACTCATAGCCTGTTTAACGTAAGAATATACAGGGCATCCTCTGTAGTTAGCGGTGTGATTACCTCCACAATTACTGCATTTTTTTTCTGATTGATCTTTTGGCTTAGTACAGCTGGCAGTACCATGCAATTCACCGCAGATAACACAAACTGTAGGTAATTTGCAGTAAGTTTTTGTATGGCCATATTCTTGGCAATTATGGCACTGTACGGGACCTGAACGCTTACGTGGCTCTTCAACTGTGATTTTTCGGTGTAAGAGATACTTTACGCTATAAATTGGATGGGTTTCATTTTTTTTCAATTTTATGTCATTCGGCTCCAGTTCGACCCGAAATAGGGGTTGGGGGACCTTTTCTCTGTTAATTATGTTGGTAACATTTTTTACTTTAAATCCTTGGTCGACAAGTGCACACTTCACTTCTTCGGGCTCAACATATGAATCTATGCCCTTTAATACTATCTGTAGGCCTTTAGCACTCTTAAGTTGGTATGTGTAAAAATTTGTTTTATTTTTTTCGAATTCACTAACAATTTTTCGAAAATGTTTTTCATCATATATTTGGATTTTAGTTTCATCAATATTACCTCGTTTAATTGGAACGATGTGAAAAGTATTTTCTCCAATGGTCGACAGTAGTTTTTTTAGAAGCGCGTTAGAATTTTTTTCTCTCAAATAAATAGGTGGTGGCTTAAAAGACTTTTGCGATGATGTAGCGGGCTTGTCGTTTTTGTCTTGCAATAATGAAAAACGATTTTGACGATTGGTAGAAGATGCACTGTTATCCCTAGACATCTTTGGAGCTGATGAAATTTTAGAAGAATTTGGGCTTCGCCCACGCTTTACCACGGTTATATATCTGTCCATTCCTACTTGTACCTTTGGTTTTGAGTTACTGTTATCTGTAGTGATAACTTGGTTTAGTGATGAACACGAGCCCGGAGCGGATGATATCGCTGACTTGAATGAAGAAGTACTAGGCAATTGTAATGTTAACGAATCACTAGTTGGCATTGGACAAAGCGAAGTTGATCGCTGACGAAAAAGTGGCTTTGCCGTCAGATTTTTTATTTTTATTGTTAACATTGAGAGCTTCAGAACTCACAGTAAAATATGCATTTCTGCCGTTTGAACTCACTTCACAATTTTTTGTTTTTGAGGTACTCATGTAGAGTATTCCTCAAGGGCACTTTGTTTGCGGTTTTTGTTTTTTGTTTCTTGCTATGTAAAAATAATATCAGCAATATTTGCTTTGCTTATTTATCAAAGTTAATATGTATGTATTACGGTTATTATGTATTACGAATATTTTTTTATGATTTTTTGTTTGTTTAATATGTATGTATATGGAAAAAAAAACTCCGCTAAGACGTCTGTTCACTATGAAGGTTCAGCGAGAACTGAGAACTGAGAACGTACTACAATTGTGGACAAGAAAATCACACACATGCTTATGATCTTTTATTTAGCCGTCACTGAGAAAGCGACGAATGAAGTTGTACACGCATGTACGAATTTTTTCCCGGTTTTTTGCTTATTTTTTTGAGCACACGGAACGAAATTAAAATTAAAATTTAATAAATTCGTACATCAAAGAAAAATAAAAAATAATTATGGAAGCTATTTCTTAGCTTTCGTGATAAAAAATGCTTTTGGCAGTATGCAATGCATTTTATGCTATCAAAAATTAAAAAATAATAGGGAAGATAGTATAAAAAGACATTTTAATAGTTTTCAAAGATCTGGGAATAAATTTAGTTTGGAATTGATACACTACATTGTTGAATGAATTATTAAATTTTTAGTTTTTACTTAGGGTTTTATTAAATTGCTTGTTTACAAAAAATATTCAAACAATGAATAATCACAGCATGTATATTAAATTACAAAACTTGTCTTCAAGTGTAACTTTATTTTACTCTCATTTTTCTCACCAATACAAACATGTTCACTGTTTTAAACTTTAAAATTTAAAGGGAAGTAACCAGAATGCGTAGTTGTGGTAGTCGTTGCAGTTTCGAAATTTTGAACCATACACTAACAATTAGACTCGACACGACTGCATAAATGTTGCGATAGAGATAGCAACATTGGAGATTTTTTCTATATTTCTCTCTATCGCACCAATTATGCACTTTTGACATTTGATTATTTCATTGTTTACTAAAATTAAAATTCTTATCCATTCATATTCATATCCTGTGCCTTGAACTTTGTTGCGGACAAAAACCAAATGTTTGTATATGTCAATAAGGATTATCATGCTTTTGAGTAATATATTAGGTTTTTCATTTACTAAAAATTGTTACGAATTTGTAACAATTGTTACTGGAAAGTGTTCATTAACTCAAAATGTTTGCAAGGACAGAGCGTCAAAAGAGAGAACAAAATTGAGAAACAAAAAAAATTTTACAAATTATTGCTAGTAAAATTTTTACTTGCAAGAATTATCGAACCACCTGTTGGGTGTTTTGTTTTGAAATTAATTATTTCAAAAATATCTGAAAAAGGAAAACTCAAAAATTTGAATTTCTTTATTAAAAAAAAACATGTTTTTCACATAAATTAAATTTTATTGTCAAGGAATTTTGTTTGTTTATCATAACTGATCAGAGATGGAGAATGGATTTTTTGTATTTGTTAACAGAATAGAATTACAAAATAATGAAAAACGCATAAAAATGGTAAGTAATACATTAAGCTGTGTAAAGTATTTCATATTAAATGACGAATTTTAAAAATTTTTTAATATAAAATATTATCCAACAAGATAATCCAAAATACATTAGATAAAGTACAATTGTATCATGATTTCCATACATGGTTTTGACATGAACAAAATTTTCTTGCAATTTTTTACAAGTAAAGCGTTCATTTCCTTTTTCGTACCTGGGAGAGTAATTTTGTAAATTTCTACTTTGCTCTCTCGTTGCAAGTTTCTGCTAGGAAAGTAAATGAACACACCTATTATGTAGTCAATTATCATTAGTAAATTCTTTAATACATTTAGCAATTTTTCGCTAACTTGCGATTTTTTCAATTTTTTTTATTTTTAACGGCTTTGGCGATTTCTAATCAATATTAGAGCTTGCTTCCGATTTTGCAACTTCTTGCGAAATTTTGCAAAGTTCGCGATAGTGGTGACTTGCGATTTTTAAACACTATTAAACTTCGTTATCATCCCGCTGCTAGTAAGTTTTTGCAAATTTTAGTAATTTTCGCGATTTTTTTGTATTCCTTACAGTTGTAGAGATTTTTAATCAATATTATGGCTTATTTAAAATTTTGCAACTTTTCGCAATTTTTTTGCAAAGTTCGCGATAAAAGCGACTTTTTGCATTTTTTCAGAGTCTTAACATTTTTGCCGATTTTTAAACGATATTAGACCTTGTTATCATCCCGCTGTTAGTAGCTTTTTACGAATTTTCGTCTTTTCCATGATTTTTACCGAATTTTTTTGTGTTTCTTAGAGTTTTAGCGATTTGTAATCAATGTTATATCTTGTTTAAAAATTTGCAACTTTTCGCGAATTATCATTTTTCGCGATTTTTAGGGACTTTTAATCAATATTTTACTTTGCAAACGTTAAAATTTTAGCAAGTTTTTTTTGCGGAATGTTTGCTTGCTTTACAGCGATTTTTGCGAATTTTAGAAGTTTTGTTGGTGTTAGTTATGAGATTTAAAATTTTTTTTATTGATTTTTAGACAACACATATGACGTTAATTCGAGCTTGTGAATTGAACAAATTCACATATTATTCTTGTACAATCTTACAAGATTTTTATGAAGTTATTTATTTGGTAACTGTAGAGAAATGTATGTAGTTTTATGAATATTAAATAAAAATACCAAGCACTCTGTATATATTTTTATAACATATCAGTTAGTTTAATTTCTCTCATCATACCTTTTTACTCTATTCTATTATCTTATTGTTTCAAGCTGTACTAAAACTCATTACTTAATTTTAAAACAGTTAATAAATAACCAAGAAACTAAACGCATGTAATTTTAATTAATCAATATGCATATTTGATAATACATGGCGCAGCCGATGAAAAAATAAACCGTTATGATAAAATAAAATTTTCGATTGAAATTTTTTTTTTAATATGATATAAGCAACACATGGGAAGAGCTAACACCAGTTTATCACAACATAAAAAACCTCGTGGAAGGCCACCAAAAATATTAAATACGTCTATATTAATAAGAAAACTAATATGGATTTTGTGAAAAAAGTAGAAGAACTGAAAATTACTGGGAATATTGCAGAAAATTGAAGAATTTTTTGGCAAAATTTTTAAATTTTTGCTACTGCAATTGAATCGGAAAAGAAAGCAGAAGCAGTGAAAGTAGTTATATTTTTAAACGCAATTGGTCCGGAAGCTGTAGAAATTTTTGATTCTTTCAACCTCAGTGAGGCAGCTAAAGTAAAATATGAAAAAGTTACGAAAGCCTTTGAAGAATTTTGTAAATCAAAGTAATCGATGTCAAGCAGACGGGGAATCATTTAATGATTTTCTAATGAATATTAAGAAAATAGTACGGCGATGTGTCTTTCATAATGATGATAGGATGGTGCGCGATCGAATTGTGCTGGGATCAAATGACAAGGCGTTGCAGAAAAAGCTGTTAGACACACAAAATTTGACAATGGAAATGGCAATTGACATGGCGAGGTCGGCTCAAGTGAGTAACAAGCAAATGAATACTATGCGAGGTGGTGAAACAGAAATTAATTTGGTTAGTAAGAGAACTGAACAATTTAGAAATAATTTTAATAAGCTTAAAACCAAACATAATGAAAAAGCCAGTATTCAAGAGAGTACAAAAAATAATTGTAATTTCTGTGGTAAGAAGCATTTAAAGGGCAAACGCCCAGCATATGGAAAGATATGTAACCATTGTAAAGGGAGAAATCATTTCTCTTCAGTGTGTAAAAAGAAATCTATAGGGGAGTTAAAGATGCAAAGTAATGACTTAAGTAGTGAGTGTGAGTAGTACAAGTTTGTATATAGATTCAATTAAGAAAGAAAATAAATAGTAAAGAAGAGCTAAAAAAGATATATGGTAAACTTTTTGAGGGAATAGGCTGTTTTAAAAGAGATTTTGTTATTGAACTGAAAGAAAATGCTACACCATGCTCAAAACCTGCAACCCGGATACCCTTGGCTATTAGAAAACCTTTAAAATAAGAATTGCAGAATTTATGCAAGAAAGATATTATTGAAGAGTGTGAGAAACCAAGTGAATGGATTTCGAATATTGTCATCGTTGAAAAACCTAACAAAAAGTTGAGAACCTGCATAAATCCTAAGGGACTCAATAGGGCAATTAAAGGTAATTATTATGAAATTCCAACTTTTGACAGGCTCAAAACAAATCTAGTAAACAAATCAGTTTTTACAGTGATAGATATAAAATATGGATTCTGGCAAATAGCCCTTGATGACAGGTCAAAAAGTTTATGCACGTTTAGTACACCTTTTGGGTGCTACAGTTTTAAGCGATTGCCATTTGGTATTAAGATAGCACCAGAAGCATTTCAGAAAATTAATGAAGAGAATTTTGGAGATATTGAAAACGTCATAGATCGGACCGTGAAATTAGTGATGGAAAAGGCTAAAGAAAGGAACGTAAGGTTTAATTGGGAAAAGATTCAATGGAGACAGAAGGAAGTGACATTTTTGGGACATAGAATTTCAGGTAAGTGTATCGGTTGTGATAAGAGTAGACTGAAAGGAATTGAAGACTTGGCCCCTCCCAAATGCAGAAAGGATATACAGAAGCTGTTAGTATAACAGTCAAGTATAAGCAAACCTATCAGGGATTTATTGAAGAATTCAGCTGAATTTCAATGGCTAGCAGTTCAGGATAAATGTCTAGAAAGTATTAAGAGTTTAATAATGAATACACCCGACTTAAGACCGTTTGACAAAGCTGAAAAGATTGTTTTGCAAACAGATGCATCGAAAGATGGCTTAGGATGTGCTTTATTGAAAAATAAAAGACCTGTACGTTTCGCGTCTCGTAGTCTAACGGACGCTGAGACTAGATATGCGCAAATAGAAAAAGAAATGTTGGCTGTTGTGTTCGTCTGTCAGAAATTTCACAATTATATTTACGGATATAAAGTAAAAATCCTAACTGATCACAAGACACTGCTAGGAATAATGGGAAAAGAATATCACAAAATACCATCTGCAAAATTACAAAGAATGGAACTAAAATTAGAAAAATATAATTTGGAAATTACTTATTTACCAGGGAAATACTTGTATTTAGCAGATTGGTTGTCGAGAAGCTATTCTAGGAATAGTGATATGGATGTGGAAATAAAGGGTTTGGGATTGATGGTACATTCGATCAATGTAAGTGAGGAAAAAAAGAAAAGAAATTGTTTAAAGAAGAGACTAAAGAAGATGATATATTGAAAAAAGTTTTGAAATACTGCGAAAATGGATGCCCTAATGACAGAACTAAGGTAGATGGTGCTTGCAAATTTCTATGGAGTAAAATAATGAATCTGTATTGTGAAGATAGGCTTGTGTTTTTTGACGATAGGATTTTTATACCTAGATCTCTCCAGTTGTAAATTCTAGAAAACCTTCATAAGTCCCATTTAGAAATTGAAAAGACCAAGAAGAGGGCAAAAGAGCTTTTGTATTGGCCATCTATGGATAGCGATATTGAAGTATTGGTATCGAAATGTAAAGTTTGTCAAAAGCTAAGATCAGCAAACACTAAAGAGCCATTGTTAAATCACGAGATACCAGAAACGCCTTACAAGAACATTGCCATGGATATCATGCAAGTATGTGGTAAGTACTACTTAGTTATTGGCGATTACTTTTCCAAATACTTGGACGTAGTGCCTTTGACAAAAAAGACAGCGAAAGCGATAATAGAGAAACTTAATGTAATATTTTCAATACATGGGTATCCTTTGGAAATAATAAAGCCGATAACGTTCCATTTGGATCTTTTGAATTTAGACAATGGGCGAGAACATTAGATATTACGGTTATAACAGTAAGTCCCCACTATCCAAAGTCTAACGCGTTTGTAGAACGAATGGTCCAAATTGCAAAAAAAGCTAGTAATGAAAGCCAACGATGATAAAATTAATTTATGGCAGTCGTTGCTCGAATATCGAAACACCCCAATTAAAAATTCTAGCTTGTCACAAACTCAATTACTATTTGGCAGACAAATTAGAACCCTGGTACCCGGAAAGCTTAAATTTTATAGAGATAAAGAAGAAATCGCTGATAAAATATTACCAATTTTGCATCGTAATAATTTAAGCAAGAAAAAATATTATGAGAGAAATGCAAAACAGCGACGTGAGTTTGAAACGGGTTAAAGTGTATGGGTAATAGATGGAAAAAATTGGTTTCTTGCTACGATTATCGAAAAGCATAAAACACCTCGATCGTATATAATAAAACAAAATGGTAAAATTTTGAGAAAGAATTCATATCACTTGCGAAAGTGTTTTTAAAATGTATATAACATACATATTTAATTTACACTTTATATTTATATTTATGCCATTGAAGGTAAATAATCATAACGAATAATGTTGAATTCTGGAATAATTAAATTAATGAATTTTGCATATACATATGTACATGTATACATAAAATAAAAAGTTTTTGTAAATTAAAATAAATAGTTTTTTAGTTTTAATTTCTTTCGTCATACCTTTTTACTCTATTCTATTATCTTATTGTTTCAAGCTGTATTAAAACTCATTACTTAATTTTAAGACAGTTAATAAATAACCAAGAAACTAAACGCATGTAATTTTAATTTAATTAATCAATATGCATATTTGATAATACAGTAACCATGCAGAAAGCTTCAATATTCTGTTCACATTTGTTCTTGTTGCGCTACTAGTTACTTCGTCAGCTTCAGCTACTACTACAACTACGTTATTCTGTTCCAGCCTTAATTCAACATTCTATTAATTCATTTATTTCAATAGACATACAAATCACTTTAATGAAATAAATAATACGTCAGTTATGTTTCACCGTAATACTCTTATGAAGTTTCTTATTATCTTCATCTTGAAATTCGTACAAACAGTGATGCCAAAACTTCCCTATCAAAAACCAAAGTCCTTGAGCCTAAGGGTGATCTTCGGTCTCTGACCGATTTTCGACTTGTTGCGTTGTTTGCAGTTGCCGATGCACTTGTAAATCATCATCGCATAAAATATCTAAAGGCAGTTGAGCACTTGATTCTTCAACCGCCGATTGCCTAGGACGCAGTCGCATTTGAGTGAGATCTGACAGGACTATTGGCACCATATATTAAAACATGATACATTAGCTTGCCTATCCGCTCCTTGACTGAACCAGTTGACCATTTATAACGGTATCTCGAATTCCAATTATTTTGTGTTTGCTGTCGTTTATCATATAAGTTGTCGCAATGAGCGTTGTTTGGCTTAAGTAAGTCTAGTAACATAAGTTCTGCTGGAGAATTTTGCAGGTGCGTAACGAATTTGGTGAAGTACGGTTAGTAGACAAAAACAATTGAAGCGCATCCTGTATGCCTCCTTCCCCTTGATTTTTCTGAAGTGAACGTTTAAGCGTGTCTACAAACATTTCAGCCTGACAAAATATCTTGAATTGGGCTGAAGCGAATTGGGTGCCGTTATCCTAAACTAAAGTTGCGGAAGACCAAATCTGTCGAAAACATATTGTACCAATTGAACTGTTTTACTTGCTGTCGTTGAGGTAGTTGCGATGATTTCTGGCCATTTTGAATACGCATCCATAACCACAAGGAAGTAGGTGCTTTCAATTGAACCAGCATAATCAATGTGTATACGTTTCCATGGTCCATCTGACGTTTTCCAGGATTCGAGTAACTTTTAGAGGGTGATTTGGCAACACTGGCGCACTTAGAGACCGTTCACATATTACGTAACGCTCTACGCATATTTAAAACGATATTCGCGAATACGAATATCTATTGTATGTGAAATTTATGGACATTTAATTTGTGTTCTATTTTATTCTGCAAAATTAAATACAAAAAATCTTGTATGAATAAGAACTTCATACTCATGTCCGCGTACATTAAAGTTACTGAAAACTATCCAAAATTTTAATGGTTATCATTAAAGGCCGTGATACACTATCATACAAAGTCGTGCGATCTACGAAAAATTACAACCCTGGTGTGATGAATTGTTATTGTCTTTTGAAAATTTTCATAAACTCCATCATACAAGGGTTGTATTTTTTCGTAGATCGCACGACTTTGCATGATAGTGTATCACGGCCTTAAATAACATTTTAAAATGATACAAAATTTTTAAAATAAATTAAATAGATTTATTACGCGGCATGTTAAATTTAGATTTTTAATTTTTTTTGCAGAACATTCACTTTATACAAAACAATCTAGAGACAAATTGTAGTCAAACTGATTACATGGTTCTCATTTCCTCATCTTTCTCCTTTAACATTTTTAATATATATACATACATATGTATGTATGTACATAAAAAACTTCTTTCCATATCAAATTGCAACATACTCGTATATTAGCATTAAATGTACAAAATACATAGAAAGAAATGGTCTTTACAAAAGTTTATGAAAACATTTCTTCCGATTCTCATAGACAAAAAAGTGTACTTTCACAAAATATATTCTTCCATATATGTACAGGACAATATTAAATTCTTAAATTATAAAATTTTTTTGGTCAACTTGGGACTACAATATGTAAGATTTCGGAGATGCATTAATGTAAACTTTCATACATAGACATAGATATTATTTTAATTTTTTATACAATTGAACTTAAGAAAAAATATTTAAAAAACAACAGTGAAATGCGCAGTGTGCCTCTCTAATTTTAAGGTATTTTTTAAGGAATATTTAATGATATTTTTATAATTAATTTTTAAATGGGCAAATATTATATATTAAAATTTTAATATTCTAAATGGACAAAAATTAAGAAAAGAATAATTGTTTTGAGTCATTTGATTTCACAAAACACCCCCAACAATGTGAATGTTTAAAGCCCTCCCGCTAAGTGCACTGGTTAAAAAATTTTCACTTTTAGAAAATGAAATATCCAAGATATAAAATTATTTATTTTTTAATTTCACGCACATTCTACATTTATTTGAAGATGGCTGAAGAGAGTCATCTTCAAGCTCTCTTAATCAAAATCCGTAACCTACAAGATTAGATGAAAATAAAGTTTCCGAAATTAAAAAAAAAATGCTCATCTCTGAAATACACGATGACTTCAATTAGTCCATATTTACACTATTCAAGTCTTATTGCTAAGCTGATTAGTTTCTTAGGAAAGAGAGACGAAGGGAAAAGAAATGTTACTGTGCCCCTCGTCTCTCTCTCCCTCAAACTAATCAGCTTAAGCAATAAGACTTGCATAGTGTAAATATGGACTTACAGACACTAGTGAAAGCGACTGTGAGGCTAATGCCAATTCTCATCTTAGTTTTTCAAATACTGTTCAGTCAGTAATACGGAAAACTATAGCACACTATTTGGCGGAAAAACGGATAAAAAAATATAAATAAATTTCTTCTTTTAAATTATTACAAACTAATATTTTTATGCCATTCATTTAAATTTCGTCTTGTATTTCATCATAAATCTTTATATATTTTTATAAACGAAAACGAATACATAAAAATGGCCGAATATTTGAGAATTCGCATACGCATCATTAAAGATAATACTATTGCCGAAATAGAAATTATTAAACATTATTGAACATCAGTCGTTTGGATTTTCACTCGTTTTTCACGCTAGTACTTTTTACGCTTTTTAGATCCCAAAATTACGCTTTTTAAAATTTTTAAATTTGTATGTTCCTTTAGAGCCAAAAACGTTGGCGTTTGAATTAGGGATGCAACCGATACCGATACCGATATATCGGCGATAAATTAAATTAAATTAAATTATTACAAACTAATATTTTTATGCCATTCATTTAAATTTCGTCTTGTATTTCATCATAAATCTTTATATATTTTTATAAACGAAAACGAATACATAAAAATGGCCGAATATTTGAGAATTCGCATACGCATCATTAAAGATAATACTATTGCCGAAATAGAAATTATTAAACATTATTGAACATCAGTCGTTTGGATTTTCACTCGTTTTTCACGCTAGTACTTTTTACGCTTTTTAGATCCCAAAATTACGCTTTTTAAAATTTTTAAATTTGTATGTTCCTTTAGAGCCAAAAACGTTGGCGTTTGAATTAGGGATGCAACCGATACCGATACCGATATATCGGCGATACTGCTGGTTTTCCGATATATCGATATCGGCGATATTTTACTGTTGATACGCCGATACTTCTTATATTTTTCTTTAGAGTTTTTTGAACAAAATATTCAATTTTCAACTCTTTTTTTTGCATGACAACTATGAGAAATAACATATTAAAAGCAGAACATAAAATCAAAACAGAATACATAATGAAATTGTTTCTTCTATTTTTTTTTTGCACCATAATAATGAAATGTTCTCTCAATGCTAAATCTGTATGTGTTTGTATGTTTTAAGATTATTTTCAAGGCGCATTAATACAAGTGGTGGTAATTCTACAACAATTACAACTTAAAATAACAACTGACATCTCAGCCCCTATGTCAATATGTACAAATTTTGACAACGAACCTCTGATTTGCGCAAAAAAAGAATAAAAATTGTGCTTATAACATCACCACTTTGAATACGTCTTGATTTTCTTTTATTCATTTATGCATGCGATGATTTAGTTCAGCGATGTAAAAGTTGGTACAATTGCCCTTCTTTTACAATTGTACTTTTGAGTACATTTTGTAATGAAACTAATATTAATTGTTGAGCTTATCTACATATCGTCACAGAAAATGCAAAAAGCCCTGTCTAACGTTTTAAAAGTTTTACAGGGGAGCATAAAACTTGTTTCAATGAAATATAAATTGGCAATTAGTGTAAAATGTTATAATACAAGTTAAAAGCGCCAACAAATTTATAGATGTATTTATTGTAAAATTTTTTACTTATTGTCAATATATTAACTCACTCAAAAAAGTTTTATGCTTTTCCTGTAAAACTTTTAGAAAGGACTTTTTGAATTTTCTGTGATGATATACCTACATACTCAAGTATATACTCAATAAAAATGTGCCTGTATGTAAATTAATCTTTTTTTTAATATTACCGCTATTTTTGTTCGAATAAGACGAATTTTTATAGTATCTCTGTATGTTCGGGAAATCGGAATCGGAATATACTAAAAATTGGATTAGACTTTTTTAGATAGAGCTTCTGTCGTTTTGTTTAACGACATACATGTTTACATGAATACAAATGAATTTTTATGTGAGTTTTTATTCAATTTCATTTAAATAAACAATTTTTCAAATTAATAAAAGCAATCGGAGTTAATAAGTACACTTTTCTTGAAAGTTGGTACAATTTGTAAAATCTCATTTTGCATCTCTGATTTAGTTTTTTCATTGTTATACAAAAATTAGAAAACTATTTTTGTTTCACTGAATTTGTCAATCTAAACTGAATGCCAACGTTTATTTTGTAAAATCATAAATATTGCAGACGTTTTGTTGTTTGAAAATTTGAAGTTGAGAAACTGAAATGTATTGACAATTTTGATGATTTTAGAAAATAAACATTAAATTAAATTGAATTGACTCATTAATAATATCTTACACTGTTATTTTGTGAAAAACAATAATTAATTTTTTGTTAACATGAATTGAAATTCAATTCTTTTTTTTTAATCTTATTAATATCAATTTTAAATCTTGAGCCAATCTAAACTGAATGCCAACGTTTATTTTGTAAAATCATAAATATTGCAGACGTTTTGTAGTTTGAAAATTTGAATTTTAGGAACTGAAATGTACTGAAAATTTTGATGATTTGAATGGCTAATTAATAAACACTGTTATTTTGTATAATAGAAGAATTACTCTACTTGAGTTTTGTTAATTTTTACTTGAGCTCAATTTAAATATGCGTATCGGTATCGGCGATATTTATTTTTGAGTATCGGTATCGGTATCGGATCGGCGAAATGGCGTATCGTTACATCCCTAGTTTGAATCCCCTATGTGTACATACATACACATGTACATACATATGTACGTATGTACGAGTATATTAAGCATTGCTTTTAGTTAAGAAATTCATACATACTTTTAATTAGTTTAATTTAATTTTATTTATTTTCTAGCTCTATCATGTAATGGATGTCATGGCGAATAAATGTTATTCAAAAGAGCTTTGGAAGCACCCATATAGATTATTAGATTATTGTTTGATAATTAGTGTATATTATTCATTCATTGTATATGCTCAGAATGACAGCATCGAAAGCAATAAAGGTAGGATTTGTAATTTTATCACTTTCTTCCAGATTTACGTTTGTCTTTGACTATGTTTATATAATGCATTTAAGTATGTGAAATCTCTGACATGGGAAAAAAGTGAGACAAAAAAAAAAGACTGAAATGATGAAACTTGTTTTGTTTTTTGTTCGGATTTTATAAATATTTTTTTAAATCTCGCAGTCCCGGGATTTCGGCGCTTAGAACAAGGAAGGAAACTGTGTTTCATTATTAAGTAAAATAATCATATTTTTTTGTCCTATAAAAACATAACAAACAACTTGATAACACAGGTCAACAAAATCAAATTTATTATGTAAGGTCAAAGGTTTCGTAGTCAATTTGTATATACTATATACTGTGTGTGAATGCCTATAAATTAGTTTTTTTTTTAATTGACTCTGTATCTCGAGATTTTCTGGTATAAAGAAAAAATAGCATCACATAATTTGCATGTACTCGAGAACCAGTTCTTCGACTAAATAAAAAAATACACAGAAGGATAGGCAATAAATTGACCTTTAAATTACGCCCGTAGTTATTAATTTTTTAACAATCTTATAGTTTCGGAGATATGCAGAAAGTTTTAAAAAAAATAAATTTTTTTCCAAAAAAAAATTTATATTTTTAATTGTGATACCTTCATATGTTACAAGTAAAATAATTCAAAATTATTAAAATCATTCCATTGATTCTGATTTTATTCACAATTGAGTTGTGGCCAGTGTTGCCAGTGAAATTTCGAGAAAGATACATTTTGATTTCCAAAAAGATACAAACTTTTAAATTAATTATATGTACATAACTATCTTTGGATGTTATCAAAACAAATTAATTTTTATAAAAATTAATATACGAGTTAAGGCGTTTATACTAAGGCGTTTATATCAAAGAACTCATATAAATTTGCTGAAAATAAAAAAGATGTTCATATTTCCTAAAAAAAAATTTCATATTTTGTGTACATTTTGCGTACAGATTCAAAAGATACGAAAAATGTCGGGATTACACATGGTACCTGAAGTCATCAAAAGATACGATAAATGTATCTTTCGTATCCTAATGACATCACTGGTGGTGGCACATATTTTGCAGGTTTTTTTTAGTTTTTATGTATTTTAAATTGATTTACAAAAACAAAAAAATGTTAAGAAAATCGTTTTGTACGGGATTTCCTATAATATTTTAATTCTGGGCAATCTCTTTGTAAGCTTCAGCAGTAGTCTGCCATCGGCCTTGATATCTTTCCACCATGGTTTGGAAATCTTGGTGGAATCGTTCATCTTGGTCCTCACTATAATCACCTAGATCCTCAGGAAATTCATCTAAATGACTGCGCAAATAATGCAATTTGACACTCATATTTGCTCCTAGTTGTTGGGAATATTGAAGCATTTTCCCTACTATTTCACGATATTCCTTTGCTTTGTTATTTGTTTGAAATTCAAATTGATTAATATGCTTTGTGAATTCTGCGTTGTTTATAAGTTTACGAAATTGCCTCCTTTCAACTTTGCTATACTGAGCCCAGAGAAAATTTTGCTTCTCCGTTCGTATTTAAAGCCTTCACACACTGTTTAATAAGTCCAAGTTTGATATGTAGTGGTGGAAGGATAATTTTTTCTCGACTTATCAGAGGTTCATGAACGATGTTGTTTTCTTTTCCTAGTCATATTTGTTCTAAATGACCACTTTTTCTATTCCAGTGTTCGTTTTTCGCACCGATATCCCAGAGACAAATATATGAGGGATATTTAGTATATGCTTGTTGATGACTCAGTAAAAAGTTCACCATTTTTAATTCTACACACACTGGCCACTGGTGTTGGTTGAATGAAATTTTGCCTAAAACGATTTTTATATTTTCATATTCTTCTTTAACATTCGTGTAGTGGCCAATTGAGATCGAAGCCAATTTATTCCCCTTTTTTAGTAAAACTCATTTTAAACTTCTTTTGGAACTCTCAATAAAAAGTCGCCAGTCTGATGGATGGTATACAGGAAGGTCTATTAAATTAAAAAACCTAGGAATATCATCAACTCTTTCCATAAGAAATCGAAAAAATATTTTTAACAAAACGATTTTCTTAACTACTTTTTTAAAATCAATTTAAAATAAATAAAAATTAGAAAAATCTGCAAAATATGTGCTACCACTCAATTGTGAATAAAATCAGAATTAATGGATTGATTTATAAATTTGGCTCATTTTATTTGTAACATATGAAGGTATCAGAATCTATATATATCGCATAACGTGAGAACGGCTGGGGCGATTTGGCTGATTCTTTTTTATTCGATTCGAAATTTTCAAGAGATGGTTTGTGAAGAAAAAAAAGTCCGTACTAGTAAATGGAAATTTATTTATAAAATTTACAAATCTGAATTTCCGTATTTTTTTACATATAGTTTGTATGAGAACCTGAAATTCCGTATGAACTCCGTAGGCTTAAAAATCGGAAAATTTAAGTTTTTAATACATTGCCTACTGTTCACTTCTCTTTTCTTAAGGATGTTTTAAATATAAGTGGAGACATTTTTCAGTCAACTGAATCGGAAATTAATTTTCACACAATTTTTTGATCACGTAATTGTTAACATTTCTAATTTTCCTCAAATTGTAATTAATTTTTGTGTTTTTGTGTGTTGTAAATTCAAAAATAAATGAAGTTGTATGCAAACATAATTCTACACAAAAGGCTACACGATTATTTTTCTGTGTAGAAATAAGTGTAAATTTTGCAAACGTGAAATTCCATAAGAACTTTAACAGCCAGTTTTTAATTTTTTTCTTCACAAACCTCCTGAAAATTCCGAATAGAATAAAAAATATCAGCCAAATCGCCCCAGCTGTTGTCACGTTATGCGATAACATACATGGACCGTTTCATTTTTATATACATATATAGATAATAAATTTATATAATAAAATATAAATTTTCGACAGTTTTATACACTTATGCCCTTATTCTGTTCGATAATTGTATCGTCTTGTGTATGGACGAAAAAAAGACGCAGTTGTGATTCTTTAAAACAATTATTATTTATTGTCTATTCTAGAAGTTTCGTGTATTTGCTTTATGATTTTGTTTAAACATTATATCCAACACATATTTTTTCAAATATTTTTCAAACTATTGTATAATACTTTAATTTTATATTTATGTTTTAAAAATATGGTAATACTATTTTTATTTTTCATTATCAAAGACAACCACCATTTTTGAAGAAAATAATTTAGAGAATTCAGTAACAAGAACTCAAAAGTATTTTGCAACAAAAACGTCCTAAATCTGCTTCCTGAATTAGGGCATTAAACTCACCCAATTCAAATGTGTTGTAATGTATTAATCGAGTAATATACAAGCGTTTAGTGATCAAAGTATATTGATTTATTTAATATTTTACTCTACTTATATACTAGTTTTACAAATCTTACTTAGCCTTTCTAACTTACGTTTACATATTTGCAATTATCTTTTGTTCTTTTCTTTACTATTGCAATGGTAAACATTATTTTAATCAACCAATAAAAAAAAAGGGAATTTGGTAATGAGTAATTATATTGTGACTCAAAAGTATGTCACTCAATTTCTTGCATTCAGCATTCTTATTGTTTTGGGCTGTGTTGCAATGCTTGTGCATTGAACTGCTATTAAAGCAATGCAAGTAATTTCTGTTACAGTGCACTACTATAAGTGTGGTACACTACAGTGTTTCCGAAGATTATAATCAGTATTGTAGGTACAGTTTTGCAAAAAAAAAACACACGAATGTTACTATGTAATGCATTTTCGATGTGAAAATTTGTACATATCATGGAGAAAATGTTTTCAATATTCAATCAATCGAAAGAAAAACAATAACTACTCAATTGTATGTATATCAAACAAAAAACTAAAATTTTGTGAATATGTGTGAATTCACTGAATTGTGAATAAATTCGAAAAGACTCAATCGATTTTTATGATCGATATCTCATTTTATTTCTATTAAATGTGGCTAAAGCAATAAATTTGAACAGTTTTGTCGTTTTCGATTTTCCATGATTTTTTTAAACCAAAAAAACTTGCTATTTTCACGTATAAAATATATTTTTGGCTACAATTTTTTATTATAACTCCGAAACTCCTGAGCCGATTGAAACGCAATACATAAACGGATTAAAAGTTATGTAAATAGTAGTTTTTGTAAACTTACTCCCTGTTTCTACAATTCAGACGGTCGACTTGAGTATAAAATTTATATGGAAAGCACTCATTTCTAGACAAGTCGTCTGCCTGACTTGTGGAAACTACACATTAGTTTAACAAAATTGGACTAGTTTTTTTTTGAGTTATGACTACATAAGTGG
Organism: Nowickia ferox; assembly: GCA_936439885.1. Lineage (NCBI taxonomy): Eukaryota > Metazoa > Arthropoda > Insecta > Diptera > Tachinidae > Nowickia > Nowickia ferox. The sequence goes on from OW387027.1 coordinate 37,281,233, forward strand.
AGACATGTCAAAATATTGAGAATTTTAATTAAAAATTTAAAAAAAAACCTCTCCATAGATTTTAAAATTTGCACCATGTTTGTACTACTTGAGCCAAAATACATCAAAATTGTATAGTGGTTTTACAAGATTTTAAATTTTTTTAAATTTTGTTGGGCGGTGTAATATATATTCCTACATTTTGATAAATGTATGTGTATATATTTCCGATACAGTATGCAAAGTTCATATTCATAAATTAAATTATTAAAACTACTTTTTTAAGATTTTGAACAGAAAAGTTGTATTTAATTAAAAATTGTTTCTACAGATAATTAAAAACGAACTGAAAGACATTTTATTCATCGATTTAGGAGAAAAGCTGAATTGATTATTTAAAAAACACAAAATTTCAATATAATTTTTTGCAGTAATATGATCTTTTTCTCTTAAAAATATCTAGAGTATTCCGTTATTTTCTATCAAATTCATGACTGAATTATCTTTTTGATTACTTATTTTATTAAATAGGTCCACAATGAATAAAATTGTACAAGAATGTCTTTTTTTGTTACAAGAGTTTTTATTTTTTAAACGTTGAGGCTCTACACGTATAAATTTGTATACCGTATGTATTTTTTAATAGATTTCCAATTCACCAGTGATAAAATGAGTAGAAAAGATCGGTTAAGAAAATGCAAGCTTTTTGGATAGCAAATATGTACAATCTTATGTGAGATATCATGTATGCATACATTTTATTTCTATATATGGATTCACATATCAAGAGCAACACAATTAATTTTCCATATATGTGCTCATATACATTTTATATATTCGTCCATATAGCAATCCATATATAATACTCTTCCCAAAGTATGTATAATCCTATACATTTTCATACATGAATTCATATATATTAATATAAGTTAAACGAAAGTTTATTTATTTTTATGTTCGAGTGCTTGACTACGACTGAATTTTATTTTTTTAAATTAATATAAATACAATTTCATTACTTAGAATTGCGCTTACTTTAAATTACTGTGCAAGCGAAATTAATAAAATAGCCAACCAAGTATTTGCAATATGAGAATACTTAAATGTTAGCATTTTGGTCTTCTACTTAAATGGTTCAACAAACAAAAGCAATGAAAAAACGACAAGCATTCTTGGAGTTGAGCAATCCAAAGCATAGTAAGCACTTTAGAGTTCTTGCTATTGATGCATCTCTAATATCAGAAGTGTTTACAATAATCTTTTGCATTCATGGATATTTATAGGAGCAATTCGATAGCTTCCGTATTGTGAGCGTTCATTTCTCCAAATAGTTCTAATGTAAGAGATTTTTCCATATGTGGATTATTGCTTATTTCGGAAAATGAGAAAGTCTTACCATTAACTTTGAGTGTATCGTGCCAGGAAGTAATTCCTGTACAGTGGGTATATGGAGATTGTTAACCATAGTACAATTAGAGGCTTTGCTGCATATTAAATTGGGGAGACATTCGTTTTACTAATGTCCTCAATATTTTCATCCTTAAATATTGTTAGCTTACTAAAACTTTTGCATTTGCTCTTAGTTCCAAAACTCTTTTCGTTACACACCAAGACCTCAGCATATTCAACCTTAATGGCAATTTTATAAATATTTACAGGATTGATTCTTATTTTATTACATACTTCTGTGTAAGTTGTAGGGATGTGTATGATATAAATTAAAGAATAATTACCAGAAGCTATTCTAATTTCATCAAAATCAAGAAATTCTTCGACATTTAAATAATTTATATTTTAATCATATTCATTTCATATTCAGACAATATGAATGAATTTACGACTCCTCCTTTAGCCCAATCGATAGCATATTTAAGATTTAAAATTCCGGCTTTGACAACTTCTAATTTGTATTTTATTTCTTCAACTAAAATATTTCTCATTTCCTCATTTTAAAAAGATTTCAAAATATAATTTTTTTTGTGGTTATTTCATTTAATTTTTCTAACGACATTCTATTAATTACAATCTGTCTATTATTGATCTGTAAAACATTACTTATTTTCTGTTTGATAATTTGGAAATCAGCGTGATCTGGATTACCCGCGATCCATTTCCACGCGGAGCCGATAAAGTTTGGTTTTCAAGTTATTAATGTGAATTTGTAATTGTTTTATTTCATAGGAAAGGAAGGGGTACTTGGATGGGAGGTGCTCACGATTGTTGATTGTAGACCATTAACTATTGTCTCGTAGTTTCCTACATCGACTACATGCACCAGTTTGACTGAACCTTGGCGGATCCAATGTCGATAGCTACTATTCGTGAACTGGTGTAATCTAATATCTTTACTTCGCACAATATGGCGGTTATCACCATCCTAAAAAAAGGGAAATTTTAGCTTCTAATATTATGCTTGTTCACCACTCTTCCACAGTACATTTGTATGCCTATTCTCCTTAACTAATTCTGGTTTATACCTTTTTGACAATTTGGTAACCAATCTCCTATTCTTCTTTACAAAAATTTGTTCACCTACCTTATAATGGTTTTTTAATATCTTCTGCTGCTCTGGAGCTTAAGATCCTTGATTGTGCGTGTTTCGTTAGCTTGTCAATGGCTGTTAAAATATATGTAGATATCCACGTGTAATATTTGGCCGGGATACTGAGGGATTGGGGTTTCTTGTAGGGAGATATTATTAGGGTGCCTATCATATTTGTTCTCTCCACAAATTTTGCATGATTTAGGCATTCTTTTTATTTGTGCCCCCATTTGCGGAAAGTAACATCTTTCCAAAAATTGCGCTTTGTACTCCTCAGCGCTTTTATGGGCTCTATTGCGTTCGTTTATTATCTCTACTTCTTGATCTGATTCATTGCGTATATCGGGGACCATTTTCCTGGTACAGAGGACTTTAACTTTGTAGAAAGACTTAGAGTATACTTCTTGTGCTCTTTCTAATATTTCGTCTGTAGTTCTAATACAGTTTGTAACCGATAGGTTTAGATCATTAGGATCTGGTACGAAAATAATGTGCCTGTGGTAAGTTGGAAAGATGATTTCAAATTCATATGACTGTGTTTCATTTGTTTCTATAATAATTTGGTTTTTGAATACATTTATTGGAGCCTCTGTGTTTAATTGGCTCTAAGGGAGCATAATGTAGCTCCCGAAAAAGTATCGCAAACAGTTAACGTCTGTTGTGCACTACACAACTTGTACATTTACTATAAACATAATTGGACTCAGTATGATCCACAACTGAATTTACAAACGAAGAAGAAATAGAAGATTCTCATGAAGATATGGTGGGGTTGCAAGATCTATAAGAGATCAAATTCACGAAACTTATAACAATAATTAAGGACCCTTATTGTATAAAAAAAGATGAAACAAGAAAAAAAAACTATTTTATGACAATACATTAAACAAACAAGTTAGAAAAAAATATATTTTTATTATTTCACATAAAAAGGAAGTTAAATAAAAAAACGATAAATTAAGAGCCAAATTCGCTGGAAGAAAACAAACATCAAAACATAATAAAGGAAAACTAAACTTAACAACTTACTATGTAGATATTTTAGGCTGGGTCAATTTGTTAGTGTGAGAAAATAACCAAAAAGCGTTTAGCAAATACAAGAACTACGCAAAATTCTAAGAAAATTATCTTAAGAAACTTGAGTTCTAAAATCAAAACCTAACTCCCGCTGATAGCCATCATAATTCGTTGGGTAAAAACATAATAACCAAGTAACAAAAGTAACATTTTGAAAATTCTTTACATTTTGAAGTCGCTATATTTCGCAAACTACAACATATGATGATCCAAGATTTTGCAATAATAGTAGTTATTCCAGAGGCATCATTCGTAAAAAAATTTATTAAAATCGGAAGTAAAATTTTTCAAAATTTTATTTTTTACTTGATTATTATGTTTTTGCCCAACGAAAAGCTTGAATTTTGATGCCTATCAGCGGGAGCTACGTTTTGTGTAGATTTCGTTTTTGTTAATGTAGGATCACACGATTGACACAATGTACCAATTATTGCTCCATTTTATATGCCAATCGTGTGATTTCACAATTTTTTGTCCCATACGACAATCGAGAACAATATTGTGGTGATTTGACGCAATCAAATGCAACTCTGGTGCGGCAATCGTGTGAACGATTGATAGACAACCATGCCCCAATAAAAATGCTAAAAATGCACCAATATTTATTGTGTTCTCAAGCGGCAATCAAAGAAGCCAATACGCGACAATTTTTGAAGTGTTTTCGTAAGTACTGTAAACTTCAACTTACTTTATGTATAATTATAACTTATTTGAAACGTTAACATGGAACTGTGATCCAATCTTTAACCCATATATTTAGCTTTTATTCGTTTAAAAGAACGAATATCGCCTCTGCTTTGTATATTTAATGAGCACAAAATATACAAAGCATAGGCAATTTTATTTCTTTTAAACGAATAAAACATTTTCACGTTCAAAATAAAACAGAAAAAAGTATTTCTTTTTAAAAGAAAACTATTTGCACGTAAAACAAAACAAACTGAAAACTACCACGACAGCTGTTTGTTTGTGTTGCCGCAAGTTAGACCAATCGTATGACTAGGATGCGGCAATTATTGCCACAAATTCATTCTTCGAAAATTTGTGGCAATCAAATTTTTAAAAAGTGGGGCAATCATGTGACTGCAACGTATTTGATTGGGACAATTCTATTATTGTGCACCAGTTCACCACAATAAAAATTGGGTCGTATTGGTGTATTTGCGGCAATCGTGTGATCCAACCTTTAGACGAGTGTTGACAAAACCATTGACGCACTCTAATGTACATACACATTTACATATCGTCATACAAAATTCAAAAAGTTCTAACATCAGTTGGAACATTTTTTCAGGAGAGATAAAAAACTTAATAAAATGCAAATTGGTATTATAGAAACGATTTTTTCTGTTTAAAATCAGTACCAAAGTTTTTTTGAAGAAAAAGTTTTTTGGGATTTGTTTGATTTACATTAACTTTTTTACCTCTCCTTAAAAATTAGGAACAGAACAATTTACTAATTTCGTACAAAAATACGTATGTTTTTCTCATTTCTTTATTAAATTGATCATACGTTTTACCTACATACATAGGACTTCACGTAAAAAAATAATAAAATAATTCGTTTATGTATGCAAAAACGGACTTTACAGTCCTTACATTGCCATATGGTGGTACTGGATTTCTTTTAGTGCTGCATTCTGATCAAATTCAAGGGTCGCAATGCCCTAAGATAATAGGTAATTTCGACCTTTTCAACTATAGCTACTTTTACTGGAGCATTGTAATTTCTTTTTAAATTATTTTCGTACTTTCAACGTCTTATGTTAAATTAGGAAGAGTTATGCTATAACGCACTCCCAATCGGATACCCAGTTGGGTCTATTATGATTAGCTTATATTGTCCGTTAAAAGTAATATTTAATCACACACGTACACAGAAGTGCATATTATCTTACACTTTTGCTTACAGTTCCCGATATCACTTATGCTCTCATAGAAACGTCTGCTCAGCCATCTAAGCCTATGACGTTGCAGCTTTGGGCAGCTGCAGATAATATGTTCAATGCTTCATCCCGCACATCCTACAGAAGTCTGGAGTGCCAGTTTCCCACATGCTGGTTCTTGCTCTGACCGAGCAGTGACCAGTCAACGCGCCTATCACAATTCGCATCGCCTTCCTATATAGCTTTTCAGAATTAGCATGGGTAGGATATTGTTATTCAAACGCAAATTATTAAGAAGGCAACCAAAGAGGTTGAGAGTCATATGAAGGGCTTAAGACCTGTGTACCGTAAATATTTGCTTGAAAACAAATAATTTTAACTGAATTATCTGACCAAAACAAACGGAATAGCTTTGTATGTGAGATACTCTAGTTGTTTTGATTAATTTGCTGCCCCTCCATATCCTGTTTACTGACCAGCTCTCGCATTCTAATTTTTTTCCACTTAGGCTGACTCGATAACGATAAACATTTGATTTTAGGTAAATGACCAGCAGAAGCACCGCACAAATTTGATTATGGCATATCATCATCCCAGTCAAAATCTACCGTCAGAAGGAATATCTTCCAACAAAATGTTTTCTATGAACCATTCATTTAATACTCGCGGCATACTTACAATATATCTGTGGCAGTAAATAATAATGGCTTAAGTTGAAGTTTCTTGTTTTGAGATATAAAGGGTTTTGTCTAAAATAAATTGTGTTTGGTTTTTATATAAAATTTTTAGCCACCGAAAAAGATGCATATTTATTTAGAACAAAACTGTTAATTTTAATATTCGTTGTTTTTTAGTTAAGATGTTATGAAAAAATCCATTTACAGAAAAATAAAAACTGAAGTGAACTTAAGCTACTTTATTGTAAGACAAAATAATTTTTATTGGTACTAAGTCGAGATAAGTGCTTTAGGTTAAATTGAAAAATGCAGAAAAACTGATATAAGATAATTTTTTAAAAGCTTAGTTCAATATAAGGTTTTCTTTTTACGAGGAATAATTTTAATGTGCTGTTAGTTATTGAACTTAAGTGTATACAAGTTTTAATGTTCGAACATTTTAATATTGATGTAGAGCTACCTCCAAAAAAATTAAGTTGAGTTAAGATGTTAGGGATTATGTATTATTTTCCAAGAAAACTTAAGTTAAAATGTAAATGTGTATAATTTTATTAATAATAACATTTTATAATTGAAATTTAGCTGAGTGATAGATCTTGAAGAAGAGAATAAGAATATGTAATAAAATGAAAATGCATTTATGTCAACTTAAGCCATTATTATTTATTGCCACAGATATGTATTGTAAAAATGGATAGAAAAAGACATTATATAGAACCTACTTAGTCACGGTGGTTATTATTATTATTATTATATTAATAACCTTATTTATCGATGATTATACCAAATATTGCAGACTTGTTGACATTAGCTAACAAAACACGTAGTAATTTATAAAGTAACACTAAATTCGATACATAATACATGTTCCACACTATTTTTATTGACCTCAGAAAAGTTATGTTAAAAAGTAATGGATTACTACCTTTTCAAATAAGTATATAAATACTCGCAGCTCACTCTAATGCAAATTTTTTGCAACAAGCTATAAAAGAAAGCTTTAAAAAACGTTTTTCTTTACAACTTTCTCAAAATATAGCTTAAAAACACATTTTATAATATTAACACAAAGTGGTTAGAAATCTAACCACCGCGGTGCACTGGGCCGGAAAGAGTTAAATGCCAGATGTCCAACTTGCCCAGTGGCGAAGCTGTAAAGTGTATACTGCATAGATACTCTGTGCAATATAAAATTTTTTACTGGTCTCAATTTTATTGTTTCTCAAACGATTGCAAAAATATTTTCCAATATTATAGCTCTTGAGTAGATATATTCAAATCATATTCATTTTTATAACAAACAAAATACAAATATGTACATACATATGTAAATATCTGCATACAAATGTACATTAGGACATGTGTACGTTACTACATGCATATGTATATGTACATACCCTGCAGGAAATGTCAATAGTAAAATTATACTGATTATCTATTGACGATGTCACCAGTACTAATGACAAATTATAACCCAACTAATGCTATCTACTATTGACATTTAACACAGGCTTGTCCTACGAAATCTACCAGTAGACTGCGTCAATACTGACTAGGTAGTTCTTGTGGGACCATATGGCGAAAATGTCAATAGTAAGATTGTACTGACTTACTATTGACGATATCACCACACTGTGGAAAATATCCGTAGTAAAACTGTACTGATTCACTATAGACTCTGTCACTACCTGCAGGAAATTGTTTGTCATTTCTATTAAATACATATGTATATGTAAATCAAAAATTGTATGTTTCGCTGAATTAGTGAAGTCAAACACTTACGTAGGGATCTCAAAATGTGACAAATCTTTACCTGATGGCACAAAATCTTCCACAGGGTCAAACAAAAAATTTCCATAATTCGCACCTTTCACTTAAAATTGTTTAATTTTCACATTTTCTACTTTTATACAATATGGATTGTTATTTTAATTATTTGTTGTAATTTATTTTTGCGTATGAATGTTTTTTAACTATTGCTCAATACATATTAACCTTTTAATTTGATTCCTTAAAATAATTTTTATAAACACTTAAATTTTGCTTGACGTCACGTTTATTTTAAACAAACCAATAAAACATTAAGAAGAAGCATATTTGTGTGTATCTGAAAAAATATTTTCTACGAATTAAAAACAATGTTAGTAGACTTCAGGGTACGTAAATGCATGCATAAGTATACACCTAACTTACCTTTTAATCGTTGCGATTTCCATTTTGATTCTTGTTTATTTTATTTAAATTAATTACACTTTTTTTACGAACGAATGAATTTTTTCCTTCGCGTAGCTTTCAGCTCTTTGACATTTAAATGTGCGATACACAGACCAAAAGTAAATGCCAATTGTTACGTTAAAAAATTTGAAATTCGCGTTGCATAGCTCCAAATACAAAAAACGTCAAGTTTTATGCGTGTTTTTGAGCACATTATTTAAAACTTTGTTAACAATCGGTAGAAATTGTAAAATTAAAAAAATAAATGAATTATTTTTCTTCTTCTCCTTCTTTCTTTTTTATCTTAATCTGTATAACATATAATTTAATTTTTCTGCCATGTACGAGTATATATGTTATAATTTAAATAATACTATGTATTTATAAATAATCAGCTCAATCATAAACAAAAATTCCGCACGAGTTTTCTCACTTTTCCCTTTTCTCCTATCATGAATTTGTTTTTTTTTCCCTTTTTTACCAAATGCGGGAATAACATAACTCCCGGGAAAAAAGTAGGTATTATGAACGCAGTTCAACTTGCTTTTTTCACTAAAAATCTTTCTCTTGCAAAACAAAAGGGAGTTTGCATAAAAACATGGTCAATACTCCATTAAAAGAATATATATATATATATACTTGTATTTTATAGTTCTTTTATGTGGAAAAACACAAATAGTGCCCAAATAAATCATTTAAAAACTTTTTTACATATTTTTTCAAGTTGGTGAATTTTAATAATTTTGTTTACTCTCTCACTCAAAAAAAAGGGAGAAACAAAATGTCAACCAGCGTTACCGTTTGCAAGATTTCAAAAAGTGGCACAAAAAGGGGATTTTAATACAAAAAAATGGCAACCTTAAAAATAAAAAAAATTAAAACAAATCTGCTTATATTTAAAAACATCAAGAATAAAAATTAGGTTTTGCATGTTTAAAGACTAAAATATACTATTTTTATGAAAAAATAAAGCCACAAAATGTAAAAATAATTCATATAATCTGTGCTTATAATAAAAACTTACTTACTTACCAATTAACCGAAATGACAAATTTTTAAATATTTTGTAGTATTATAGCGAATTTTTTGTGTGTTTAAGTACTTGTTTCGTCTCAAATACACATTTTTCATACAAACAATGAAGTATGTCCAGTGATTCTTACTTAAGTAAAACTTCAAGATGTTTTGGACGTGGCTATAAATAGTTTAGTAAATACTCTGCTACTCTAATTAACTAGAGGGAATTATTAAGTTTCAAGGATTAAATTTAATGAAAGACGAATTCAATTATTTTATACCTACACTCTGAAATATTTTCTTAAGCAACAGTGTTTTAAAGTACAAAAACTAAAACTAAGAAATTCAGAAATAAACTTTTTTGCAGAATGTTCGTCGTTGATCTCTGCCAGTATGGGTCAGATTATGACCCATCAACAGAAGGAACTATCGATAGTAATACAAGAAATGTTTTAACAAAATTAATTTAAAAAAAAAGAAATAAAACAAGACAATAATAAAAATAATAATAAAAATTTTTATATGTTTAGAGAAATCCAGGAAAAAACTAAGAAGCTAGATGATCTGTATTATTTATTACTTTCGATTTCCTCAATATCTACGATAAGTTACAGGATTTTTCCAAGTCAAGTTTTATCAAAACTAATTCGATTAAATCCTAAGCAATTAAACGTAATTATTTTTCCGAAAGACTGTGGTAGAAGATCTCTTTAAACTATTTAAGTACTAATATATGTACATATTTATGATTTTTTTGCTTGATTTAGTTTAAAAATTTTTTGGTGTGTTTTTTGTTTGTTTTACTAATAAACTGAAATTAATAAATAATTTATGCACTTTTATTTGTTCAAATTACTTGATTTATGAAAAAACTTTATTAATCGGTTAATACCGAAATTAACCGATTACGCCAAAACATCGATTAATTAATCGAGCGATTAGTTAGTGCCCTCAATTGATTTAATAAATACCGGATCTAAATATATACTTTAATACAATCAGTATTTTATCGCTTCTACTAATTCTTGCCTAAAACAATTTTCTGAAGTATGTATATAAAAATTTTAATAGGATTTATTTTTATATATGTAAATGAATAAAAGAGCCCAGTGTACTAATTAGGGCTAAGAATGACACTTGATTTACAAATAAACGCACTCATACTAATCCAATTCAAGAGCTTAATACACATATACAGCTTAAATTACTTCAATATACCGCAACTGGTTACCAATACGTCTTCCTCGCTGTTGTATGCACAGGTCTCACTCAATTGATTGCACTGGTTTTGTAGCGAAACTCCCTCTCGGCTATTTTTCACACACAAGACGTATTCCCCGGATGTTCACTGTTTATACAACACTAAAGACTCACTGTCTTTACTTAATTACTTCTTAACTGCTTTTATCCACCGCACGATGTCTTTACTTTCAACGATGTGGACTCTGCTACTTTCTGATTACTACTAAATGACTACCACGCAGGGTGACTCTGTTTATACTACAGGAAGCGGATCTAGAATGTTCGCCATGTGCTTGCAGATGGCGTAATGAAATGTAAAGCTGTATTACTGCATACAGATGTTGCTGCTATGCACAAGTTACGATCTGTGCTATCATTTACTATTGGTAGCCGAGTGATCGAACAGTCTTCTAACATAATCTGGAAAATTACAGTTGCTGTTTCTAGGCGTTTGTAGATAATTCTATTGGTCGTTATTTTGAATTTCCGAATAGTGTGCAACGACTTTTATGTTGTTAATACCGTGTGTTGCTGGTAATACAGAGTTATTACCATGTGTTTGTATTTTTATGTATACGTGTGTACTTTTAGTTTTCTAGATAATTCTTTTTATTTATAAAAAAACATTTATATTAGCTCTGTTTGAATATTTTTACGTAACAATATATATGTATTTATATTTACATATCCCTACAGACAGATGAATATAAGCATGCGAGGGCGTATTAATTACTCGTAAGATATGCATAAGCTGGCCACGCATGACAAAAAAAGGTTTCGTATAAGCTTGCTTACATATTAATATATTAAAACAGCACAGCTTTTGTATTAATAAAACCGAAAGTACAAAAAAGTATATCTTTATTCAGTAAAAAGTATCAATAAGTATCAAAAATTAGAAAAGGTATCAAATTTGGGTGCCTTTTGTAAATTTAGCACAATAGTGTCCAAGCAGTCGAAAAAGTGGCAAATTGCTACTTTAGTAGCACCAACGGTAACGCTGATGCCAACAAACAAGCAAAACTCTCTTTTTCCTTCCCAAGGTATTTGTGATTGGAGGAATGTTTTCTCGAGAAAATTATTTTTCGTGAGAAATAAATTCCGAGGGAATATTCATGATTTGGCTGAATAGTTATTTATTTTATTTTACAATGTCATAATTGTTAGCAACGTCATCCGCAGTGCTGTAATGTATAAGATTTAATTCTTGTTGTACTGCTTTTTCAATAATAATAAATAAATAAAAAAAAGAGTAATACGTGGCATCACCGCATTATGAAGCTCATTGTTTTGCTTGTTTGTTGGCATTTTGTTTCTCAGAGAGTAAATAAAATTATTGAAATTCACCAACTTTAAAAAAATATGTAAAAAAGTTTATAAATGATTTATTTGGGCATTATTTGAGTTTATCCAAATATAAGAACTATAAAATACAAGTTTATGTATCAGCTCAATCATGAATATTCCCTCGAAATTTATTTCGCACTGAAAATAATTTTTCTAGAAAACATTCCTCCAATCATAAATTCCTTGGGAACAAAAATGAGTAATACGTGGTATCACCGCAGTAAGTAGCTCGTTCAGTGATGCATTTTTAGTTTTTTAATTTAGGGCCAAACTAACGATTTCAAAGAGCCAAAATACCTTTGATAGGTCCAAAATAAATTTTTTTAATTGATTACAAATATTTTTATATATAAGTAATGAGTTGTATTTTATTTAGAACAAAAGCAAATATTAGCGAAGCAATTTTTAATATTTTAGAAGTATTTTTTGTTATATTAAAGTAAATATATATTTTATATGTACATATCGCACTTATTCCTTAAAAGCGTAACAACTCAAAATTTTCAAATTTTCACTTTTTGCAAAAAACCAAACAACAGAGGTCATATCTACCCACTGTAAAAATCTCCCTTTGATTTGTCTTCTTTTCCGTGAAAATAACCGTTATGACTCTCTTTGTGTTTTTAGAATAACTACTACTAACAGAAACAGTTTTTTGGCCTCTACTGAAAATTCATGAATTTTGAGTTGTTACGCTTTTGAGGAACAAGTGCGATATGTTGCTTAAAAAAATAAGGCCCTTATTTTGTATAACGCAAGTTTTGAATATGTTTTGTTTTTGTAATATTCATTTTTTCCATACAAAATTTTTGAACGCTTAGCTTTGAGTTTTACAAGATTTGGATCTCAAAGTTCAGTTAAAAAAACTTCTATATGCAATTCTAATTTTATTGTATATAATCCCTAAGTTCTTAGTCCAACAGTTCCTCAATTGTTATATTACTCTTTGTAAAAATTTGTTGTAGGTATTAAAGGTTTTAAAATATCTTTTACACCTAAACAATTTTTAATTTTAGAAATCGTTTTTCAAAATTAACTTATACTTAAATCATTCAACTTTAAAAAATTCTGGATGTTTCGATAGTGCCTTAAATTTACTACTTATTTGTCGAATTTCGTCTGTTTCGTTTGGAAAAAGCTGAAACACAAATGATACAATACTATCGCCGTTCCCGTTTGCAACATGTTTTGACCCAAATTTCGGAAAGCAGTTCAAACAAAAGTCTCCAGAAAAAAAATTATTGTTTAAAAATGTACTCAAGGGTTGGAAAAAACTCGATGCACTTTGAATTAAAAGGGCCGAATAGCTTAGAAAGTACCACAGGGCCATCAAACATCCAAAAGTGCCACAAATGTCCCTATTGTGTCACATTTTGCATCACTGAGCTCGTTGTTTTTCTTTTTTGTTGACATTTTGTTTCTTTTTTTTAGAGTGATAGTAAACAAAATTATTAAAATTCACCAACTTGAAAAAATATGTAAAATACAAGTCTATGTATATAAATTTTGTTTTAATGGAGTATTAACTATCAGGGCAATCATAAATAAAATTCCGCGTGAAATTTCTCCCTTTTCCAATTAGATTTTTTTGTTTTCCCTATTACTTGCTATTAGTTGGAATTGTTCCCCGGGAAAAATTTCACGCGGAATTTTTTTCATGATTGCCCGTATGTTTTTTTTAACTCCAAGGAAAAGATTTTTAGTGAAAAAAGCAAGTTCAACTGCGTTCATAATACCTCCTTTTTCCCCCGGAGAGTTTTTTTATTCCCGCATTTGGTAAAAACAGGGAAAAAAGAAATTGATGATAGGAGAAAAGGGAAATGATTGGGCTGATAGTTTTATTGAAATGATGGATTTTTTTGGTTTGACTTTATATTTCTTTAATAAAATAATAAAAATTAAATTCAATTTTGTGCTCCAAACATAGCAACATCAGAATTTTCTCTGTGTCCCTGTGTCTAAAACTTATAGGGTCAAGTGAATAAAGATTTAGTTTATACTAAAAAGTACGAAGCACTAACACTAGCTTTAAGTTTTCAGTACTAGCTATCCTGAAAAATATTAAACTACAAAAAGTGTGAATAAATCTTTGCTAGTGCTACGTAGCTAGTATTGAAAACTGGAAGCCAAAGCTAGGAAATTTACAATTAAATAAATTAAATTTATACATGGAAACGAAAAAAATATATTACAAATTGTAAAAGTTCTTTGCGTCCAAAATTTCGTGGCCACACAATTGTCTAAACATTAATATTGATAGATGTAAAAATAGTCTCAAATTATTATTATACAAGAATTATTAAACTGTTGTTCGCTAAATCTCCGACTAATCGTGCCATAACCGCCAAAAAAATCTTAAACGACATAGTTTTTAAATTTAATTTTTTGCCGAAAATGCTATCGTAAATAATCGATTATTATGTTTGAGCTTTTTTGGCGGTTATTTTAAAAGCAGCATGTTTTTAAAGCTAAATGTCGATCGCTAAAATTCGGAACAAATGCAAAATTAAAAATCTTTGGCCATGACATAAAACACTTAAATTTCGGCTGATTAAATTTTTAAGCAATTGTATAATTTATTTTAAAAATTTTTTAAAGCACTAGTAATCCCAAATTATTATTTTACTTATTAAGTAAAATATTTTTTAATCAGAAATAATTTCTTAGTCGGGCTTAAGTTCAGTAATTTGAATTCTTGTTGAATGAAATATTTTTATTAATTAATGTGAGTTTCTAAAGAAGAGAAAAAAATTAAATTAGACTTTATTAGCTGGGGGAAATACCGATATATTTCTGTGCAGCCACGCACTTCATCAGCACCCAATTCTATCTACTGGGGTAGAGATTGTTATTAACATCAGCTATTTAACGCAAATTTTCAATGAAATGGAATATGAGAAATGTTGTGTATACATTTATTGATTTACCTTTGGTAAGTATCACTATTCATTTTCTGTTTATCCGTTTTTTTCATTTTCTATTCAGGTTAGCACGAAGTTATGTCACTCTACCTAAGTATGATTAACTATTCTTGCTTATCTTTTACGATCATCACATTAATTATTTTTACTTATTCGATGTACCATCGGTACATACATAAAATAAAATATCCTATCCTATGCGCATTTCACTGTTGCTAATGCAGATCATCAGGGAACCTTTACCCAAAAATTTCTTAGAACAACTAGAGTTAATATGTTAAACTTTCATTTAAGCAAATGAGAAGCTCAACATATAAAAAAAGTTGAAACAAGAACTCAATAATCAACATGTTTTTTATTTTCTTACTTTATCATTACTACATTGGTTGACTTTTTCTCAGCTTCAAATTGTAGTTGTAAGAGTATGTAAAGAAAATAAATGTAAATAACAACAACAGCTATTCAAGAATAGAGTGTTGCCACACAAGTATTTTTTTGACCGGGTGCTGTCAAGTTAATAATAAATTTTTTTTGTAGGAATGTATAAATTAATGTATAATTCATCAATAGGCGAAAATCGAGATTTAGCTTTATCGAATTGCAGAGTATGGGGGCATTCATATTAAAATATAAATGACAGTAAGCCAAAACACATTTATTTTTTAATTTAAAGTTAAAAAACACAAACTTCCAGCACCTCAATCACATGCTTAAAAAATCAAAGCATAAACTAGCAATTTTAAGCATTCGCTTGTTTTTATTCACATATATTTTAAGTCAAAATTGGAAAAAGTAGCTTCTGCTTGTTAGTATAAAGTACTAGCTTCCCAGTAAAAAAAATTGGAAGTCATTCTGAAGGAACTACATTTTCATTGCTTCTAAAAAATCGATACTTTTAATTTGCCGATAATTAACAGAAAAACAAATAGAAATATATTTTAGTTATACAAAACCTTGTAATTCCTCCATAGTTTTAGAAAATACTCGCCAGAATTTAAAAAAATCGAAATGTTTAAAGATATTTATGAATTAATTTGGGTCTAAGATTTAAAAGTTATTTACTTAAATTTACATTAAAACACTTTTTCGCGCTTAAATTCCTATAAAAATAACGAATTGTTAAAATAGGTAGCAGTTTACAATTTTTCCTAGATGAAAATATTATCATAGAACACAAAAAAGGAAATTTTTCTTTTAATCACTTCCAATTCGGTGACTAGGCATCGAAAAAGAGAACTTCTTGCAATGAAAACCCCATGTAAAAATCATTAGAGCGGATCGAAATGTTCCCTACTTCCAGATGGCAAACTCTAAATTTTCATGACTTCTTTGGAGTGTCTTTTTTACTGGGTTTAACTGAAATTTTTATTCACCCCAAAGCAAGTTTAAACTTTAAATTTTCTAGTATTAGCTTTAGCTGCCTTTTTGTTCACACGGCCTATATTCTAAACTAATCAATTTTAAATTAGACCGCTGAAAATCTTTTTGTATTTAGCTATATAATTTTTTTCTTTTTTCTTGCAGATATCGAGATTCAAGTGGAAAAAACGACAAACAGTTTAAAGTTTTCTGTAGTTGACGCAGAAAAATATGAATTACTAAACGTAACGTGCAGAAGCAATAAGAATGTTGAAAGTATTGGTAATGACAACAAAATTTGGTAAGTTGATAAAAAAAATTTATTGAAATACAAAATATTATTAGATTTAAGGGTTGTTATGGAATAAAAACTTAATTTACCTTAAGGTAGGATAACTCGATTGTCGCAATGCACTAATTGTACAAAATTTTTGTTATGCTGAATTGTTGCACAATAATTAAATAGTCCCTATCAAATACGCTGCAGTCACATGATTACTCCCAGTTTCTAAAAAATTTATTGCCGCAGATTGGCGAAAAAATAATTTGGGGCAATAATTGCAGCAGCCCAGAAATACGATTATTCTAACTTGCGAGTAGGTACAAAATGGCTCACAGTGGGGGATTTCATTAAACAAATGGAAATAATTCTGCAGTTTCTAAACGAGCTGCTCGAATGTTATAAAATTTCATGCAGCATTTGAAGAAGTGTCACAGAGTTAAGTCTGGGCTATATATCTTTTAAGGGCCCCAAAGTGGGCAACCTCGGTTTAGTGAAAAATTGAAACCGATGCAAAGCTGCGGTTTTTTAATATGATAAAACAAATTTTTCCAAGTAAATTTTTCTATACAAGGGCTGAAAAATGTCTCTACGTTTATGGGTTTTCGCTCACAGTTTAGGAAATATTCGAGAAAAAAAAATTTAAATTTTGACTGGGTCCACTGTTCTGCTAATAGAGAAGTCAAATCTTGTTCGATTTAGAAAAAGGAACTTTAAATGAATTAAGATCAAAATTTATAACATTTAAGACAATTGAGTATCAAAAGCACAATTTAGTCAAAAGTTATACGCAATTTAAATTAAATTTTTGAAAAAAGTAGATTTTCGCAATTTTTTCCTGAAAAAAGTGGGTTAATGAGTTTGCTATTATTGAAAAGTATTGCAAAAATACCCACCCTATATTTTTATTAACTCAAAAGGCAATACTATCAAAAATATAACTGTTGCCGTCAGTTACCTAGATGATATTCTTATATTCCTTTATATATATATATTATTTGTAAACTTCTCTTAAGAAAGTCTCAACTCAATTATTACACATACATTAGGTGTCCCTTATCAATGGTATTTTTAATTTGTTAGCAAAGGACTTGAATAAAACTCATATGTATTTTTACGCCCCTGTGAACTAAGCGACGGAGATTTTAAAACTTGTGGTTTTCCATTATCGTTCTGCTTTAAGACATGAAAATTGTTGATTCGTTCATTTTTATGGTAAAAAAAGAGAATTACCTTTTCACACTGATAATATATAAAATTAATTAATTTAATATGATTAGTTAAAACGATTGTCTACAAAGTTACAGAACCCATCCAACTTACAGATATTTGCTTGGCTTTGGTTTGGATGCAATAAAAATTATTAGAAAGCAAAACATACGCTTTAAAATCCATAACAAGAGCATCCGTGCGGTAAAATAACGGAAAGCAAACAATTAATTCGTATCTTGATTTATGACAGTTTGTTTATTTGCATTAAAAGCGCGTACAAAATAAGAAATCGTGCTTAAAAATAAAAATTTTTCGAATATAATGTCTCAAAAATTACGTAGCAGTAATAAATATTCGGTGTATTTAATTGGAAATGTTAACCACCGAATCACAGAAACCAAGCTTCTATCAAACCAATCTATCTTTTATTTATAATATTCGTCAAGGGAAATTAACCGTGCAAGTCAAGAGAAATTAACCGTGCAAGAAAGTGCTAATCTAACTAAAAAAGAGTGCATGATTTTTTGGGAAAAAGCCAGAATACCCACACAGAGAAAACAGTGCCTAATAAATACCTCATAAAATAGAACAAAATTCATAGGATATCTCTATGGTTTTTTTCAATAAGGAAATCTTATTAATTTAATAAGGAAAACCTTTTTGAAAAAATCAAGAAGAAATCTTGTAGTTTTTATTAGGTTATCTTATTGAGGTTTTCTTGTTGTTTTATTAGGCGACCTAATAATAAAAAAAAAAAATTGTATGTCTTTATTCTTCGTACTTATTTATTTTCATTTAAATTCTATATCATATATGTATGTACGTATGTAGTATATGTAGATGTTACTTATTTATACATACATACATATTATATTATATTCTTACCATACAGACATATTATTTACTTGAGAGGAGACAAGTATTGAACCACCAAGCACTCTAACCAATATGCTAAAATGCAGCCTGACTCCGCATTGAAATTATTATACAAACATGCATGTACAAAAACGATAAAGATCATGAAAAAATTGTCTCTATTATGAAATAACAAGAAAACTAATAAAATCAAAAAGATTTCCTTATTAAAAAATTAATAAGATGATTTACACATAATCATATAGGAACCTAATGAAAACAAAAAGAATACCTGTTTGAAAAAATCAATAAGGCAACCTAATGAAATCAATAAGAAATCCCTATAGTTTACAATTTATAAGAAAACCAGTAGAATCAAGAACTTATTATTATTATTATTCTATTAGGCAGTTTTTTCTCTGTGCACTAAAATATTCAGATATAGTGTAGAAAAATTAGTGAAATTACACGGAGTTTGGCAGAATCTGCAAAATAAATTCGAAGACCTCTTAGGTGCTTAAAAATAACGAAAATTTATTTGTACACACCTTGGGCAATCTATTTGACATAGCGCACGCTGATGCCTTAAAGTTAATGAAATCGATGAGGACAAACTTTTTGTGCAGCGTAAACTTGAACCTGGTAGACCAGGTTCTTTTGTAGGAGTGGATTACAATCTATGGAGAAAAGCAGAAAGAACAAAAATCCGGTTACTAAAAGAAAGAAAAAGACAGCAAAAGGATAATACAACAACCGTATCTTTAAATTCAAGTTTCTCGTCAAAGTCATTTCTGTTGAGAATCACCATCGAAGCCCGCAGTTTTTTGAACAAAACTTATTATCTTTACCAAAAAGGGGGAAAAAGGAATTTATTTCTCCAAAACTTGTAGCTGCCCTCGATAGATGTAAATTGAGTATCCGCGACTCCTTATATATATTAGAAGCTGCTCTAGAAGCACTTGGGCATAATCTAGATGAGTACATAATTAAAAAGTCTTCCATGCAAAGAATAAGAGCACGGATAAGAAAAGAATGTGCAGATAATATAAAAGCAGATTTTGAAAACAATATTCCTGAAATGGTCTGTGTTCATTGGGATAATAAGTTGTTACTTACACCAAGTGCCCAAAGTGTTAACGAAGAACGACTTCCAATTGTTATCACATATAGAAATCATGAGAAGCTTATAGCAGTACCAAAATTAGGTCAAGCAAGTGGAAAAGAGCAGGCTGCAGCTGCGCTAAATGCAAAACATGACTGGCAACTTTCCGATCAAGTTCAAATTATGTGCTGTGATACCACACATTCCAACACGGGTCGCTTTAATGGAGCATGTGTGCTGCTGGAGCAAAATGGCATGACCATTGCAAGCCAGCACTTTCAGCCATCGCATATTGACAACTTGATCAGGTTTTATTTTTCTGAACTCGAAAAACCAATTGTGAGATGTGACTATCGTGAATTGATTGAGCTTTCTTTATTATTTTTTAACGGAAACCATAATAAAAAATTTAAAATAAGGCCTCCTGGGGCCATGCATGAAGCACGATGGGTGGCAAGAGCTATTTATGCTATAAAAATGTTTTTATTTCGGGATCAGCTAAGACTTACAAGAAAAGAGAGCGAAGGTTTGCAAGATGTTTCTCTATTCATTGCCACAATTTACGTTAAACCATAACACCACCCTATCAAGACATGTGTTTTATAAAAACTGTTAAAAGGTATGAACGTGTGGACCAAACAATATCAAAATCTGCTTTAAACAAATTTTGTCAACATTTGTTTTATTTAAACGAAGAAGAATGTCAGAATATTTACAACTAACTTTGGTGTTATTTGTTCATTAATAATTATCACATGCAATTTGGCTTACAAAGCGATACGAACTTTAGCCTGATCAAATCATAAATATAGGAAGAAGTCGTTACTTTATCCCTTTTTGATGATTAGGTTGATATTGACATAAAAAACTTTATTGTCGCAAGCTTAACAAAAGAAAGCAAATTTGAAAATTTAAAACGATATGTTCAATCAAAAGAAGAAATGAACTACTCATTATTTGATAAGTATTTTTTTATTAATTAATAATTTTTTTTAAATTAATTAATAAAAGATAAAAAACTGCATGACTTTGTGTCAATAAAAAGCAATAATTCTAATAATAATAAATATTGATTTTC
The DNA here is from genome assembly GCA_936439885.1 of Nowickia ferox. Lineage (NCBI taxonomy): Eukaryota > Metazoa > Arthropoda > Insecta > Diptera > Tachinidae > Nowickia > Nowickia ferox. The sequence goes on from OW387027.1 coordinate 37,302,021, forward strand.
TTAGCTAGGACCCATCAACTTGGGAAAATAATTCATCTTTTTTACAAGCCAAATCACAAGTGATTCACTTGAAAACAGTAAATGACAGTGCTGAAAGAATAAAAATATTCAAGTCCAAAAAGAGACTGATCATGAAAAAACGCACATATTTTTCTTTGGAGTCCCTTCGCGTAGGGAATGCGTTGTCGAAGGGGCGAATTACACATGGGTTACAATTACGCCAAATAGATAAAAATAGCGAGTACCGTGTCAACATTTCAAACATTTTTATTTAAGGGACACTCTAATATACATATATACATATGTACATACATATGTATGTAAGTATATACCTATGTATGCATATATTATGTACTATTCATTCGAATTTACTTGAATTTATAGTGAGACCTATCATCACTTATGGTGCTATTGCCTGGTCGGACAGGGTCAAGCTGGCTACGACCATGAATCGGTTAGAGAAATTACAGAGGCTAGCATGCCTTATATAACAGGGGCTATGAGGACGTGTCCTACGGTGGCTATGGAAGTTCTCATTGAACTCACACCTCTTACGATTGTGATACAGGCTGCTGCCAAACAGAAAGTAATAAGCATCGCGGGGAAAAGCACAGACAGGGACGGTTTAATTAGCCAATGGGAGCAATCATGCCTGACAAGACGATTTCCCCTACTTGCGCAACCCTCCGACGTGATGAATAAGGTGTATGACTTCGATAAGAGGTTTGAAACTGTTCTGGCCAATAGAAGGGAATGGGGGGAAATAGAACCCAGATATTCCTTTGAAAATGGCACCATCAGGTGGTACACTGATGGTTCCAGAACGCCGACAGGTTCTGGTGTGGGAGTTGTAGGACCAAGGACTAACTACCATGAGTCGTTGGGAAAATCTCCCACCATTTTTCAATCGGAAGTTTATGCCATTGAAAGATGCGCACAATTCAATCTTGCCCCTATGGCTACCGAAGAAAAGAAATAGCCATTTTCTCGGATAGTCAGGCTGCTATCAAAGCGCTCAGCTCATATGAGTTTACCTCTAAGTTAGCGTGGGAATGTCGCATTAGGCTAAATCAGCTAAGCAGCACGAATAACGTCATACTGCTGGTTTCCTGGACACGCCCGTGTGTTAGGAAATGAAAATGCAGACAAAAAGGCCAGAAGGGGGCTAGTACACCCATTGTCGGACCAGAACTGTTTTGTGGACTCGGACTAGACAAAATACGGGAAGATGTATCGACGGAAATTAAGAGTAATAGAGAAAACCTCTGGCTCAATCTCCCAGGATTGAGACATGCAAAACTAATGATTGGAACGTATAACCAAAATCGTTTCATAGCTTTCATATCCCTGAGTAAAAACAATCTAAGAATGCTCACAGGCTTCCTCACAGACCATTGTAGACTGAGGAAACACCTCAACAGACTTGGCATTGAGAGTAACAGCCTGTTCAGATTCTGTGATTACGAAGATTAAACTCCAGAGCATATTCTGAAGGACTGTGAAGCCTTAAGCCACAGAAGATATAGCCAATTGGGCCAGCACCTATTGGAGGATTGGGAACTGCCAACTCTGGACCCACTGGCAATCCTGAGATTCATCAGGGGAGTAGGTCTAGATGAGGTGCTCTAGCACCTGGCAGGGGATACAATAAATCTACTTTGGTCGCAGTGCCCTGTGCTTCCCGCTAGACTTAATTCATTCATTCAATTCATACTTGAATTTACATACATATGTACCGTATTTCTTAATGTAAAACTACCCAAGCAGAAATTGCCAACCGTATAAAAATTGCAGCACTGGTAAAGCACTTTTACTCAAGAAACCCAACCGGTGTGCCAACGTTAAGGTTTACAATCTGAAAAATTATTTGCCAATGCTTTTTAATAATTTTTTTATTCCTTTTCGTTTTTATTTAATTTTATATTAATGTACATTAAGTTCTTTATGTAAAAGGGTGATAGCAACTGTTTCATTTTGGCATTTGGTAAGAATACACTTAACATCTACCATGCTTAGCTTTTAAGTAAATATTATCACATTTGTATACAGAAAGTTTGGTACTAAAAATTTCTGATATAACCATGACATTTCCATTAATTAGTAAACATATATTATCAGGAGGAACGGTGGTAACTTTACAGCCCTTAATTTCGAAAAAGAAAATAGTGTTTTCGAATCAACTGTGTCTATAATTTTTCCTAGTGAATATTTTCTATTTTTAAAACGAGGAAATACTAATGGTGTATTATTTGAGAAACTGTTAGTATGGAAAATGTGCAATTTAAAATAGCACAAACTATTTGCAAAGTCAAAAGCTGAAAATTGTGATAAAGTAGCTCCTATGTTAATTAAATCAGCTGGTATATGGATTAGATTATGTATATTCATAGTTTGCGAATTAGGGCCGTTATATCGAGGCATAAGTTCAAGAAATGATTTTAACAATTCTTGAGCGTATTTTGATTTTAGTGCGGCTAACTTGGTTGACGACAAAATACGACAAGAAGTAAATAAAATTAAAAAAAATATTTGTACATTTCAACATCTAATACATGTTTTTAAAGTATTGCACCGGCATATAACAAGAAGAAACGGAATTGTGTAGCTTTCCAGTTTGCTAAATTTATTAAATCATATGATTTTCTTTGAAACTCTAAAGATACATTTTTAGAAACCATTAGTAGGGTTTGTTGAAGCGCTGATACATTTTCTTGTGAAATATAAGAGAATGAATTCTTTACAATTAGCTTTTGAAGTAATTGTTTGAAGTATTGGGAATGTATTACACTTAACAAGAAAATTATGTTGGGAAAGCACTTAAATTGTGGTTTTCATAGTGTTTAGCCAACAACATAAAAAATAGTTGGGCAACCCCGTCATGAGGTTATCATTTGTATGTTGGCACAACACTCCAAAAGTAGAACTTGTGATGTTTTGCCAACGTTTGAATCACCTTACGAAACGCTTTGCCGACGTTAACCCCATTGCATTTTTCTGCTTGGACAATTGATCGTATGATTTGTTAAGAACCTTAAAAAAATTAAAAAAACGGTTCTTGTTTATTTGTCACGTATATCATATTAATTATTGATCGGCAAGATGTTTTAGAGTTCAGTTGGTTTATGTAGCGTTTAAAAACTTCCCATTCGTGTATTTTCTTTTGCTTCTGCTCATAATCCTGCTTCTGAAAATTCAAGTGTCGTTGTAGAAGTTAACACAATAAACGAATAGCTATACAAAACGAAGAGCTGCATCATTCGACATGTTCGAAAAGTTTTCTGCATTCGCAAGAGTGAAATGCGCATAGCATCCAGCTAAACCCCTCAATAATCAATTTCAATGTATTTTTATTAAAAAAAATATTTTACTTAATAAGTAAAATAATAATTTGGGATTACTAGTGCGTTAAAAAATTTTAAACTTAAACTGTAACAACTCCCACAAAAAACACTAATTAACAGCACCCGGTCAAAAAATACTTGTGTGGCAAACACTCTATTCTTGAATAGCTGTTGTTGTTATTTACATTTATTTTCTTTATATACTCTTACAACTACAATTTGAAGCTGAAAAAAAGTCAGCCAATGTAATGATAAAGTAAGAAAATAAAAAACATGTTGATTATTGAGTTCTTGTTTCCTGTGGTGTCAGTTGTTGTAGATTTCTGCTTTATATACGCAACTTTTATTGCAAATGGAATCTGTGAATTGTTTTGATTCATCGTATTAAAATTTGCTGAAAGCTTTTTTGTAATGAAAGCTCATTTTACCATCTCTATGTACGAGCCTGATCAAATCATAAATATAAAAAATTGTTTGTCCGTCAACTAAAGGATCATTTGCAATGTTTTTGCTTTCCGAAATCGCATGTGATCTGAAGGACTTCATAAAAAAGCAATTATATTTTTTAAATCCCCCAGAATAGCCATTTCTTTTAAATCGGCAAATATATTCCACAAATAGCGATCGTACTTAATTTCATGTTTTCATAGCTCTCTTTCAAAGTTACTGCATGAGTTAATGGAACGGACGGATATTCATTTACATAATATAGCCACACTACTTTCCGAACCATTGGATACATCCCTCAATTATGAAAGTGGTCTAAGTCATACATTTTTTTGGTCGAGATATTTCTTAGATTACATTTGAGCATATCAAAAAATATTTTTATACTATGCATCATTTTAATTTAGAGTTTTAGTAGTCCCCATTAATATAAATTAATTTAATATTTATTAAATATTTATTGAATTTTTTTTTAGGATTAATTTGATATTTCGAAGCAAAAATGCATATGACCACCATTAGACCACTTTCATAATCAAGGGCACATATATTCCTATTATTACTTTTTTTATACAATGCTTGTCAAAGTGGGATTTTGGCACAGTTTTTTTTACTTTTAGCTTACTTTATTCCCAGCTTACCAACTTTCCGATAAATAACTAATATCTAAAATATTTGCGTTTCGAAAACAAATAAAAATAAAATTTTTCATAAAAATATTTGGTTTCGGACCTAATTTTTGAATAACTCCGAAAAAACCGCCTTGTTTATGGGTTAATATTAGCCACGCCCATCAAAAAAAGTTTGTAGGTGATAGACAAAAACTGAAAACGGATTAAGGCGCAATTGTTCACATAATTAACATATTTTTATTTAAAACAAATTTTTTTTCCACAACAGTGTTATATATTAATGATATGTGATAAAAAAATCTTTAACATTTTATATACATCATTTTTCTTTATGATGTGCTTAGTGGTAATGAAAAATAACCACAATTTTTCGCCATGTGATGACACAATAACAATGCATTGCTTTAAAGAGATTTTATTTTAGTGCAAAAAATAGTACACTAAAGTCATCAAAGTTAGTGCAACAATTGCTAAAGTAATGCAATTTGCCCAAATCTGATTGTATTCATCTGTTTTTGGCATTATGCCATTTTTATTACACAAACAAAACGCCTGTTGTTTTTGAATTTTCATATGCTGAGCACGCATTATTGCATTTTCCGGGTGGCACCGCGATCGTGGCAACGTTTGTCATTTCCGATATTTTTCGTTGTACGGCATTGCGTTACAAACAGAAAAAGTTAATAATGTAGCGGCATTGCACATGTTTTGAATTCCACAAAATGAAAACACAAGAAATGCTAGATGCGCATGTGTCTTCTACATGCCGTGTACTGCAGACTTTAGTGTACAGCAAAAATATGCCAATATACTAATTTGCAAATTCAGGAATGGGACAGCATTTCCACAAGATTGTGAATAATTCTAATATGATTATTTTTTAAGAGATGGCCTGTATCCGTTACACTGAACCGATATGTTTTTTTTCTAGCCTACATCTTGACCCATGTTCAACATATCTGGCTGTATTAACGATTAAACAACTAAGCGAAGAAAATCAACAGGTGATTGAAATAACAAGAAGTGAAGAGACTGAATATAAAGGTATGCAATAAACTTCAAACATACATACATACATACATATCACTCATTTACTTCAATAGTGTCATAACCCAAAACAATGTGTTTTATGAATCAACAATGCAGAATAATTCGGCGTTTGGTATTTTATCTTGTGTTAAAATTTTGTATATGTATGTAAACGGCTTCTACTAGAGATGGGCAAAAATATCGATATTTCGCTACATCAATATTTCAGAAAATAAACATCGATATTTAATGAGGCACCCCTTCCTGAGATAAGTATCTTTAACCCCAAGATATATTTACTCTTACTCCCTTCATAATTATCCTTAAGCTCTCAGTGTCGATCGAAGGTCGTCATCCCAAATCTTATTATTTCGCGATACGCTCATATCTTGAGAAATTACTTTATTTTCGCAACGCTAACGTTCCAAAAATAAACAGATATAATGTTGGTCTCTGAAACTCATTTGACTTCGAGAAGTATTTTTAAAATTAATGGCTACACCTTATATTCATCAAAGGACCCTAGAGGAAGAGCATGCGGTGGATCGGCAGTTGTAATAAAGTCAAGACTCAAGCACAATATTATTGACAACATTTGTGAAGTACAAGCAACGAATATTTGTGTCGCAAATTTTTGTACAAATTTCGTGATATCATCAATTTACTTTTACGTGATATCATCAATTTACTATTATTCTCAAGCACTGTGGATCAATACGAGGATTTCTACAAATTACTTGGACCTTGTTTTGTAGTAGCTGGAGACTACAATGCAAAACATACGTGGGTTCGCGTCTTTTTACACCTAGAGCTAGAGCGTTGTTCAACACAATTTCGAAAACGGGCTTGGACGTCATTTTGAGTGGGGAGCCCACTTACTGGTCTACTGACATACAAAAAATTCCGGATGTTAAAGATTTTGGCGTCATGAAAAGTATTTCTAAGAATTTAGTTCATGTTTAAGCTTCTTTAGATCTCTCCTCCCATCACTCTCCGACTACTGTTACAATCTGTAGCCCACTAAGAAGTGACTTACCTCACTCATATGTGAACATGGTCAATCGTGTTAATTTGCTAGGATTAAAAAACTATCTTCGTAGTCATTGCACGGAAAACATTAAGCTAAGAACACCCGATGATATTGAATCTAACATTGTAAACGTTAACGAAAAGATTAAACAGGCTGCTGAATATGCTACTACCTCTATGTAGTACTACCTTAAATTATGTTCAATAGAATTTATTCTATTAAATATAAATTTATTTGCTGAGCATTTAAAATCCGTATTTACCCCAAACACATGTACTGGTGCTGCTGACTTACCGACTGTAGTTGTTGTACCCTCTCGACTGTAGGTACTTTTAATTTGTAAGAATATTACTTTGCATTCCAATAATAATTTTAATCAATTCTTCATTTTTTATTGTTGTCAAATATTTTTCATAAATTTTATTTTTTTCATAAGTACAAAAACTTTCTTTTACATAGTAATATAAATTAATTTAATTTGTCAACTTAAATAAACAATTTACAATTTTTATAAATATAAATGTGTACTCATTTATACGACCACTCAAGTTTAAGATGCGTGATGAACAAAAACTAATTGCTGAGCTTCACCAGAAGACAACTTCAGGTATTGATGGAATTAGTAACAAGATGCTGTTGAATTTGGCTCATGTTGCAACTAGAATCCTGATATTTATTTTTAATGTCATATTACTAACCTGACCAGATATCCCACTTTAGGCGGGATTAGCCCGCTTTTCATAGGTCGATCCCGACTCGAATTTCTATCCCGCTTATCCCTCTTTTCAGAGTTTTTAAAATTTTCAATCTCTTATTAAATTTTTATTAAAATGTAGCTGATAAAAATTCATTCCACGCTAAATTTATTATTTTATTATTTTCTGTCATCCGCAGAATCAGCAGAATTTCAAGTTTGTGTCACTTACTCGTATACTAAAATATTAAAAATTTAATATATAATTTACTTAGGAGGTCACACAATTTTTGTTCCATTATTGACTCCTTTTTATAATACCAGTACTCTTATCGGTATTAAGAAAAATTTTCTAAATTTTTACTGAAGTAAATTCTATGTAGGAAATACCACGCCAACTTCAGTCATTAAAATAATTAAAAAATAATAGTCTCTTGTTCCTTCTAGACCATCAGTAATACGCTGTAAGCAAATCAGCAAGATCGGTACGCTGCACAGTGGTTCAGAATCGTTTTTCATCGGCCAAAACTCTGTAATTTTTTTCGTGGATAGATCAAATCTTAAGCTTTTATCCAGTTTTAGTTTCCTTAAATTCAGTACAGTGGTTGTGGAGAAATTTAAGGTTAAAGTTGCACTTTCAAAATTTTTTTTAATTTGCTTAGAAATGCGCGCTTTTTATTTGTTATTTTTTATTTGTTATTTTTGTTGAAAAAAGGCCTTATAATGAAGCTTAAATAATTTTTATAAAAACATCGAAATAACTTTTTGAAAATTTAATACATAAGCCTAGTGTTTTCATTCATAAATAGCTTATAGACTCTTGGTTATTTGAATATATATACATAAGTATGTAAGAGATCTGCAGAAATAAATAACTGAACCGTTTCTACTAGATGAATATCTGCAAGACACTTAAAAAAAATTACTTAAACACTACTCATGAGAATCATAAAACTAGTTTAAAATAATTAAGTATCACTTATAGCTGCATTATTACCATATATAGTTTAGAGCTATCACTAATTCCGAATAATGTGTTAGCCAAAAACTGAAGACACCATTTTCTTAGGGCGCACAGATTTTCTAAATCTTTGGAGCCATCATTATATCAACATGTTCCGAACGTTTTTACTTTCCCTCCTTTTGGCTTTGTATTTTGAATAAATACACGCATTTCAAAATTTATAAGACACCCTGTTGTTTAAAACCTGAATTTAGCAAACTTGCAGTGGGAACGCAAAATCAGCTGTTTATGGTTTTAACGTTAACACCAGCTTTCAACTTTCGGTATGAAAACACTATTAACAAAAAGCACAGTCAAAGCTAAAGTTTATACCAAGACTTTAGTTGTCGTTCATGCGATTATGTTTCAGTAAAACTACACAACGTCTGCAATTGATATATCTGTTATTATTATTGTTATTTTTGCATAACTACTTTATTAACCACTTTTAAAGATTTTTTCTTACTTGGTATTCCATTCGCAGCTGGTTTCAAAATTTATAAATTAAATATTATAAGCGGCCTATACATACAATATTATTCACGTTGTTGAGGTTACGTAAAAAGGCAAAATCTCGCACAATTTACGGCACACCATCGATATTATTGTCGGTTGAACCTATACTATGGAATGATTGATACAAATCTTTCAAAAAATATGGCGAAATTTTTCTCACAGTGAAAAACTTAACATAATACCATATAATTTGGAGACACATTACACAATATAATTCTATTTTCTTAGGCCGGGTTTACATCTGTGTGCCATGGGCCACACATGCGTAAAAAAAGCGTAACCACTAATTACTAAAAAAAACTGTTTGATTCACACACGTATTTATTAAGTTAAACAGTTTCATATATAACTAATAGACAATTCTATAGAATCCAAAACGATTGGAAACAGTTTAAATCAATTAATACATGTCTGAATCAAACAGTTTTTCATTAGTAATTAGTGGTTACGTTTTTTTTGGCACATGGCACACAAGAAATGCCAGATCTAAACTCAGCCTCAGTTAAGAAAAAATGTATTGTGCCACCTATAAATATGATATACACGTTAGCGATGACACAGAATATAAAAAAATCACAATGTTATTGCAAGTGTATGTGCTACTTAAGAAATAAGAGAAACTAAAAATGTTAACTGATTTTAGCACTTGTTGTGTGTGCTGTAGATTATTTTAGCACTTTTATTTCTGCAATCTAGCACTTTTCCTCTGACATCTTATGCCAACACTGTTGATGAAAGTCAATAGCGTACTATTACTACTCCATGTATATCAAGATTTAAAAATTGTGATTATGGTATCTTAAACTTTATAAGCTCTCTCTCTTTTTTAAAAACTCTATATTTATGCTTTTACAGAGCCACTGGTGCTACTGGATACTATAATGACATCCACAAAGTCTATGAATATAACTTGGACCTCGGAATATTCTACATGTATATCAAATTATCTAGTCGAAGCATCATCATCTATTAAGAATTTTCAGTATTCTTTGACGAGTGATATTCATTTTCAAGTCTTTGAGCCCTTATCACCCTGCTTGGAATATAAAATTAATTTAAAAACATACAATAAAAATAGTACATTGGTTTCAACTCGAACAAATATGACGATCACTGAATACGCAGGTAAGTAACTAATCACTTTTAAAAATCCCACACGCCCTTAATATTTTACCATATCCTCCTTTCTCAGAACCGGGTAATGTCACCCTTACCATCGATCCCTATGAAAATGGCCAAGTGAAAGTGTCTTGGGGACAGTTAACTGATACAACCTGTGCCAGATATTATTACCTGAAATGGTTTACCAAAGCTTGCAATGCAACTCACTCGAACATTAAGAATATTAACTATTACACTGATGACATCAGCTCAGGAAAAAATGTGACGTTGCTATCACAGGAAGAAAAAGGTATGTACAAGAGATATATTAATACAAATGTATGTAAAGGGTGTTTTTAAAAATATATGTATAAAACTTTAAGTTAGCAACACTTTTTTAACTGGCGGCCATTTTGTCAGCTCTCAAGGGATTTCTGTTGTAACGTGACATTACAAATACTTATACTTTTAGTTATTAAAAAGTGCACATACACCAGTATTGTCAGAAAATGCTGATGAGAGAATGCTAAATCGGTCAAAAAATTCTGCTAAAATATTCTACGGAAGAAAAGTATAATGCTAGATTTAAATGTAGAAAAAACTATTGAAATAGCACATACTAACATAAAATAGTTAATAATAGGTGTTTTTTGGAAATGTTATAATTATTATTATTTTACTTATTCAGTAAAATATTTGTTTATTAAAAATACATTGAAATTGATTATTGAATGGTTTAGCTGGATACTATGTGCATTTCACTGTTACTAGTGCAGCTCATCAGGGAACCTTTACCCTGCAATACATGTACATTTATGAGAAAAATCCTCCATAGAGAAGAATTTTTTAAGAAATTAAAATTTTTTATTTTCAACAAATTCTGCCAGAAAGCATTTAGCAGAATTTTTTGAAAGTTGAATGCTGTTTAACTAATGAAAATGCCACATCTAGCAGTGAAAATGCTAAAATGGCAACAATGACATACACGTACCTGTTACCATATGCCGAAACAAATATCTCTCATTTATTCAAACAATGTCATAACTAAAAAAAACAGTTTGTCAGAAATCGAGTTTGAAGTTTTTAATTTACACACAACTTAATTAAAAAAGAAAATGTAATTTTGCTTTCAAGAGTTGAGTAAAGAAGATATTTCTATGGAATTTTTACACAATATGAAAAACGGTATGAGGATTAATTCTGCATCACTAACTCATAAATTCCATTTTTGGAGGTATGACGCTCTTTGAGTATAGGAACGATGTCTTATTCATTAGTGCAATTGAAAGTACCTTTTACCGTATACCTGAACAAAGCACACGCAAACACCACTACTGATTAAACCAAGCCACAACCCAGCGGTAAAACTAAGAAGACCTTGTTACTTCAGGCCTTATTAAAGGCCTGCCCAGGAATTTTTTCGACTCAATTACTATTCTTATCAAACTGCTAAAGAATGCATTATAGAAGACCTCGGTTTTTTCGCATAAAAGATAAGGTACACATTCCACATTCTCTCCTATGAGAAGGGAGAATAGAAGGAGTAACATTTTTTGTTTTGTTATTTTGCCAAAACGAAAAACATAACGAATTCATGTTTTTGACTCATTTAACATTCTTATGTAACTTCTGAAGAAGGCCTCATAGAAGACTTCAGCTGTTTAGTAAAAAAAGATAGGATACACATTCCACAGAAGGAGTAAAGTATTTTGTTTTACTTTTTTTGGCAAAGCAAAAGCAAAAGAATTCAGATGCCGTTATAAGAAAAAAATTTCATATAAAAATACCAAATACAAAGCGATTAAGGAAAGAAAGCGTAAATCATTTTAGTTTAGTTTTGTACGTTTAATAAGATAGTTGTTTTGGTCGATCAATATTATGTATACTATGTGGCTTCTTGTTATTTTCAGAAGTATCCTTTCAATCATTTGATCACAAAATAAATAAAAATACTATATGTATTGATGTGTATATTGAATACCTCGGACTTGTTTCTCTAAACTTACAAGTGCTGTAATACAAGTAAAACAGTTGGGAAAATATTTTATATTCATGAATATAAAAAATATATTTTCACAATTATTTTACTTGTATTTCAACACTGCCCCAGCAGTTGAAAACCTTTATTAAACTCCTTTCAATATGACCTTTATTTGAAGTCCTTTTTACAGCCATACTCTGGAAAACCCTTAAAGAGCCACTAATATGAAGGCCTTTTAAAATATCTGCGAAAGAAAGCTGTCAAACAATGTATCACGCACCGGCGCCATCAACTTTTCGTATTTCACACACCACGTACTTGCGCCGTTTTAGTACATGATATGTATCAGATATGGCGCTGTATATGAAAAATGATTTTCCCTGTTTTCCTGCTTTTCTCTTGAAATTTTCCCTGAATTTTCTTTGCTTTAAACCTCACGGAGCCTGATACCTTTCCAACGAATGCAAAACCGTGGAAATCGGTTCGTGCGTTATGGAGTTATAGCGTCAGGAAGGAAAACCCGACTTATTTTTATATATTAGATGAGAAATTTTTGCTTGTTAGATCCTACTTAAGTAGGATCGGTAGACTTTAAACCAAAATTTTTTAAATAAGCTAAACAAAAATACATCATATGTTTATAGTAAGGCTCTTAATATGTTATTGAGAATCGCATATTAAAACATAATAAGTCGAGGCTTTTATCAAACAAAAGTCTTTACAAAACAAACAACTTTATTAAATTTTGCATCCATTTTAGTTTTCTAGAACCTTTTAAAATTAGTTTAATTTTCTTTTCGTCTTTTGAATACTTTTATTGTTATTGTTTTATTGTTAAACAGCAACTAATTGTAGAACGGTTATGAAAAATGGATGAACGAATAAAGTTCATTGTTTGCTAATACAAGTAAAGTAGTTGTGAAAAGATATGAAAAAATAATATACTTTCACTTTAATTGAAATTTATTTGCTAGTGTTAAGCATTGTGTTTATATTTTACTTGTGCTTAGCCAAATCATCAGTAGACTTCAACCACAGTCACAAACCTCTTATATTATGCCCAGATTTTCAAAAACTATTTGAGAATTCACAAATAATAATATTTTTGAAAATTACAAATGAAACATAAGCGTAGTAGGCTTAAAAACTTTAACAAGCCCCAGCAATTAATTTATATTCGATATTAATCTGTTTTATTTTCCTACACTTTTATACAATTAGAAATCCATTGGCTAACAATAAAAGTATTTATATGGCAAAATGAAAAATAAAATCTAAATTTAACATTTAAGAAATTACAGCAATTGTAGCTCTTAAGAAACAGCCCGCAGATTAACGCTATCATTACTACACGTGAAAATTAATAATATACCCGAAATGGCATAGATTTGATTTCTAAAACTTGTATAGGTTGTATTAAAAAAATGCTAGAAAATGCTAAATGAAGAATTGAAAATACTAAAGAAACTGCTAACTGCTAAATCGAAAATTGTGCAGCTAAATCAGCGAAAAAAATGCTAAATTTAGCTGCAAAAATGCTAAAATGGTCACGCTGCTTAAAGTAGAGAAACCTAAGTACGCAAATAGGACAACAGTGTGGTGGGCAACATACAAAGGAACCAGACCTTTGGAAGTTCTGGACAGATTGAGTATACATCGGCTGGGAAATAAAATTGCGTTACAATGGCGCCCGAGCAGGGACACGTCTCAAAACCCGATAACAGTGGAAAAACAATGAAACCAACCACCAACGGGGGAGGGACAACCTCACCAAATTGCCACCAGGACAGTCCACACGAAAGTGGTACATTACAAATAGATTCGGTCGGATATATCTATCTATTACGAAAAGACAAACTTATTGACATTTGCCACCAAAATGGTATCGACACGGAAGGGGTAACAGTAGAGCAACTGAGACGCTCGTTAAGCGAATTAATCCAAACGAAACGCTCTAAAGCATCATTACAATCACTAGAAAAAGAAATCTTGGCGGAAGACGGAAAATCTGTCCACTAAGAGTGCTACCAAGTTGCCCTCCCTGCCTCAGATAAAAAGACAAACGCACCGAGTGAGGGTGAGGTGATGTCCATAATTAGGCAATGGAATTTAATCTATGAGGGGGCTGAAAACCTCATGGAATTTCTGGAACGGTTAGAGGAACTCACCGAATATTACTCGATACCCCGGTACCGATTACTATTTTCGTTACTAGAAATATTAAAAGGCCGTGCTTTGCAATGGTATCGAATAAAACGTACCGAAATAACTTCGTGGGAAGATTTAAGGTCATGGCGATCAGATTTTTCCTCAACTAGCCAATGGTTCGTGTATCGAAGATGTTTCCGTCTATCCCATTAACATCACGTTCAACGGGCAGACTACCCGTTTATTAGCTTCCGCCATACTTAATCTGGCCGAACCAATAGTTTGCGTATGGACTTCTTGCGTGAGCGACAAGTTGAACTAATTGTAGACGGAGTTCGGTTAAAGTTACCAGAGGTACCCCGTGCTAACCCGTCCCGTTACACGCCTTAGTTGAGAGGAGTTTTCTATCTACAGAACAAGAGGAAACTCTCACAACTTTGCTAAGCGCAGTAAAAAACAACTTTGATGAAATCCGAGGCCCTTGTACCATTGGTAGTCACAAAATATATATGAAACATGATCGCCCCATCAAACAACCTTTTAACATCGCAACCCAGTAATGCAAGCTATAATGGATCAGGAGATAGACGAACTACTACGACAGGATTGAACCATCGCATAGTCCTCATAGTTCCCCCGTCGTATTAGTATGGAGAATGTTCATTGATTTCGGACAAATAAAAGCGGCCGCAGAACCCGATGCATACCCTTTACCACAGATCAACAATATCCTAGATCAACTTCGGGATGCACGATTTGTATCTACTATTAACTTAAAAAATGGGTATTGGCAGATACCTTTGCACTTACTGTACCAGGGCGAAAGCTTTTCCAGTGGAAGGTCATGCCTTTTGACCTCCATTCGGCTCCAGCCACCTTTCAGCGAATTTTAGATACCGTAATAGGAGCCGACCTTTATCCTGGTGTGTTCACATATTTAGATGATATAATCGTGCTTGGTCGGACATACGAAGAACATCCAACCAATTTAACTAATGTTTTTTCCCGATTACTCTCGGCAAATTTACATATAAATTTTGAAAAAAGCGACTTCGTCCAAACAAGTCTAAAGTATTTAGGTCACGTGGTCTGCGCCGAAGGAATACATACCGATCTTTCAAAAATTGAAGCAATAAAAGAGTTGGCCGCTCCAAAAACCATCAGATAGCTCCGCCGAGTTTCAGGTATAGCCTCTTGGTACCGTGGTTTTGTACCGGATTTCTCATCCTTAGTAGAACCTATGACACATTTGTTAAAAAAAAGTAATATGGCATTGGGGTGAGAAACAGGAAAAGGCATTCAACAACATCAAAGCAAATCCCACGCAAGCCCCAATTTTATGCTGCCCCGACTTCGAAAAAGCCTTTTTCCTACAGACTGACGCCAGTATCGATGGATTAGGCGCAGTGTTATTCCAGAGGAAAGACGAAAAAGAAAGAGTAATTGCGTATGCAAGTCGAACCCTCTATGAAACTGAAAGAAAGTACCCGGCTATTGAACTAGAGTGCCTGGCGGTTTTATAAGGAATTCAGATAGTCCGGCCTTACCTAGAAGGCTATCGCTTTAGGTCATCACCGACCACCAGTCGCTCAAGCGGCTGCATACAATAAAAAATCTATCAGGACGATTGGCCCGATGGTCACTAGAATTGCAACAATATGACTTTAATATAGAATATCGAGAGGGAAAACTAAATGTTGTAGCCGACGCATTATCTCGGAACCCGTTACCTGATGCAGAACAAACTTTCTCTTTGGTTGCCGTTACCAATAAGCAAAGTGACCGGTATAAGACTAAGTTAAACGAAGTACGAACGAATGGAGCTAAAAACCTTGTTTTCCTAGTAAAAGGGGAAAGATTATTTAAACATATACTCCGAAAGAATAAATTTGCCGATACACTCAATGGAAGCTATGTATACCACTGAAAAAAATAATGCCAATACTAGCCGAATCACACGGCGAGGTAAAAGCCGGACACTTAGGTGTTCATAAAACATTGAAACGAGCACAACAAAACTATTATTGGCCAGTTTTGCACACACAACACGTATCCCAGCCATGGGAAATCATTAACATCGATTTCATAGGCCCCCTACCAAGATCTACAAAAGGAAACCGTTGGGTATTAGTCATCACCGATAAGTTCAGTAAATTGGTGAAGTTAGTACCTATAAGAACAGCAACCGCAAACGCTGTAATGACAGCGTTAAAAGATCGAGTGACCTACCGATTTGGTTGTCCTCGGATGCTAATATCTGACAATAGTTCACAATTGACAGGTAAAGCTGTACAAATCTTTTTAAAACAACTAGCCCAACATCGTCTCACCGCATTGTATACACCGCAGAAAAATCCTACGGAAAGAACGAATCGTGTAGTAAAAACAATGATCTCTCAAAATTCAGGAGATAATCACCGCCTCTGGGATAGAAAGTTGGCCGAAATCTCATTTGCCATAAACACCGCCGTACATGAATCAACTAAACATTCAGCTGCCAAAATTTTGTTCGGTAAAAACCCTTCACCACCATTACAAATTCGAAGAGAAAGGGAAGTACCAATAGAACTACCACGACAGGTAATTGGGGAAAGGAGTGGAAAAAAATTACCGAAATATCTAATGAAACTTCCAGTCGTCAGAAACAATATTATAATCTACGGCGGTGCGAATGGGAACCACGCGTAGGTGACCTAGTTTATCGCCGACATCATCAACTGTCGTCAGCTATTAACCAATTCGCTGGAAAACTAACTCCAAAATTCAGTGGTCTGCACCAAATCATAAAAAAAATTACGAAAAACATCGTAGTCATCAAAATTGATGACAAAACACACAAGATTCATATCCAAGATTTTAAGCCATACCACAACAGCGACTCGTAATCCCAATCTAAGCAAATAAAATTTATTTTTCCTTCACTCTACTCAAAATAGCTAGGAAATCATCAAATTTAAATCAGTCTAAAAATGGAAAGGAAAGCCACCAGACCTCTAGCCCCAGGGCACATAAAAAAATATTTACGCCAAACAGCAATGCCAAAACAAATAAAGCAGTATGTTCCGCCATTTGAAGCCAGGAAACGAAAGACTGAGGATAAACCAGCCTTACAGATTATAGATAGTAAAACTTCAGCCATAGCTAAATTAGGCGATCTGATAGCCGAAACTTGCGCTAAAGTTTTCTTTGATAACAAGCAAATCAACGCACGTTGTAGTTTAACTTACCCTTCACCTTTAGCACCACTTACGTATACAGGAGATGTACAAAAAAATACGCTTCCAGCGGGAGAGATGCCGTCTTTGGTGCCCATAGAAAAGGAACGACTGACGATAAAATAAATCAAAGAAATTTGGCAGAGGAGGACCTGCGGAGCATTAACAAACAAATCATTGGGGTTTCCAACACGGGAGCATCCAACGCAAAGCTGTGGGGAAAAATTTTTTTTTCATGCGTATATTTATTTATTGTATCTTCAAAAAATTAACTAACAATAAGTATTCAAATCTTAAATCTAGATATAATAATTAGGCCCAACCAGGCATAAACTTAGTGATAGTAATCAATAATACATAAATATCGTTTTAAGCAAAAAAAATATTTTCAAGTTGTTTCATCTGGAGTGTTAAGTATTAGAGCCATAGTGTCCCTCTTTTTTAAGCGAATGTGTCTAGTAAAATTCAAGATGTTACGAGCAAGGGCATTAGAATGAGACTCGAGTTTTGTTAAGTATTTGCCTGCGTATTTTTTAATTTCTTCAGTCGCTAGTGGCATATTTAAATCACGATGTAAATTTGAATTTTTTATGTACCATGGAACCGATGTTATTAGTCTTAAAATCTTGGTTTGCCTTCGTTAGATTTTCTCTGTTCAGACTTTCTCAACAAAAAAAGATACTGCCCTAAACTACACTTCTACTATAGTTCATTGCACCTCACAATTACACAAAAACAAATAAGACACTGTTTTTAATTACTCTGCATAAGAATATCAAAATTGGAAACTTGCAATCATGCATAAATGGTTGTTTTTTGTACAATGAACTTGTATACGATTAATAAAGCAAAATTTTATGACCTTAATATTATTAAGCAACACAATTAATAGTAAAAAATTTTAATGACATATCAATAAGTTAGTATATAAGAAAGAAAGTTAAATAAAACATGAGTTCAATTACATTTTGAAAAAAAAACAAAGCTGTTTCTACCAAAAGTGGTTTAACCATCTCCACGCGACCAAGTTTCAAGTGCTTGAGTTGCATCAATATATCTTCCTGGTGAATCGCCTTGAAGATAATCCAAACAGGTTAAACAAACTAGTTTAACCTTATTCATCTCCTGAATTAAACATTGGTGATCCCGACGTGATCTGACACAGGATCAATATTCGTCTTTGAAGTTTCCTATACTGAAAGCACTGCTCTCAGGCAGATAGGATTAACATTCATCATAATACTTCCTACACTGAAGCGTTCTCTTCATGCAGCTAGGATCAATATTTATCAACGAATCTCTACACTGCACTATAGCCAAAATTGCGATTTTAGCGGCAAAAAATACTTCCCGACAAGCTAGCTTAACCAAATTTGGTGTGTAGACTTCTAACGATAAAAAATCGATCTGAGAAAAAAATGGGCAGGCCACGCCCTCTTTTTCAAAGTGGTGGCAAAACGTACTTCCTGCCAAGCTAGCTTCACCAAAATGGTTATACGGACTTTTAATGACAAAAAGTGTGCCTTGAGAAAAATGGGCGGGCTACGCCCCCTTTTTCCAAAATAATGGAAAATATTACTTCCTGGCAAGGTACCGTCATTAAAATGGTTGTACGGACTTCTACTGATTTGAATTGAGAAAAAATTGGCGGCCCACGCCCACTATTAAAAAATATTTAATGCTACCAAGAAATTCATTTATTTTTTAGTTCACAAATTTATAATTTTCAAGAAGTTGTGTAAAGGGTTATATATACATATATAAATCTGAAAATAACAAAACAATGGATACATATTCTCAAAAGATAAAGGGCTTAATTAATCATGGTCTGTTTCTTCGTTTTCATCCGCTTCTAATTCCAATGAATAATTATTTAACGACTCTAAGCTTACATCTGAATCAGAACTAATTCGGGCATTTTAAAAAGATCAATGACTTCTCGAGGAAATGGAAGTTTTTTTGAAGTATTTATACGTTCTGGCACACATAAACTAGAAATATATGGGTCAGAGCTATTCATGGCTCTATGATACATGTCGAGAATATTGTGCACTCTTGAATCCTTTCGAGCGTGACCAGTTCGATCTTTTTTATAATATTTGTTTCGCACCTCAGATGCATTTTCTGCAAGACAACCTACGGGTACTACTGAAGCCTCAATTATTTGTGAAGAATGCATTAATATTTTGTGTATTAAGATTATGTGCAAATTTTTAAAAAAATCTGTATTTATACAAGTAATAGATACTAAAAGGACCGTGCGAGAAAATGCTTTTCTAGCTGTATTGCCATCGTTGGTGTTGCCGCTGCCATTTGCTTTCGGCTTATCGACATCAAGACCCATATCAAGCAAAAACTCTTTTTGAATTTTTTGTTTCTTTTCTGCCAGGATTCTTTTCTCTTCTGTTCCACGAACATTTTTTCAAATCTAGCTTGAAAGTTTTAAAACAAACTCGAAACTACGAATCCACGCATGCAGAGGGCTTATTCCATATTTCAATACGTTGTCCTTCGCTTCAAAATTAGGAGAATCAAAGTTTCTAATAGTTCGAAATTGCTTCGGATCTGCATGAAAGATCGGGCATTGCTGTGAACTTTTAATTTCTGTCAACACATTTAAGACTTTTCCATCTGTTAATGTCATATATAAATTATATTTTACTTTAATTTTTTTCCCATTACTTAGTGTGTATTGTAGTGGTTCCAACTTCTTAATCTGTTCATTTATGTTGTGGTTTTCAGTTAAAATGTGCTCTTTTGTTTCTTTAACAAACTCCACTTTTAAAGGCCTACAAAAGCGTACTGACTGAGGTGTACGGTTTACCCAAATATTATCACCTGCTGATGAAATTATTTTTATTGGAATGACTGATGTCACAAAAAGGGACTGATCGAAGCTTTCCGAAGTATTTTCGACAAATTTTTGTTTAAACAAGCTGTGACCGGTAGAACTATCAAACCCGTAGCTCAAAATTAGGATCGATTCTTCAACATTCATTCCACATAATATTTCATCTTGATATGCAAGAATTCTTTTAGCTGTGTGGTCTACCAAATTTTGCAACAAAACTTCGACTGAGCTTTCATTCGCTTTGATTTCATCCGGTCTACATTTCTATTTGCTTTTATAAACTTCATCATAAGTCGGATAAATACTACTACTGTGTTTTATGTTTAATTGACGCATATTTAAGTACTGCTTTTTAGTTAAACCGTTTTCTAACAAAAACATTAGCATTAATGCTTCGGTATAACAAAAATTGTTACTCGACTCAACCATTCCTCATTATATTTTCTAAATGCTTTTTCATTTCTGGATTGTTTATCCCATTTAAGTTTGATAAAATTAGATAAGTTACGAGCTTTATTACATATTAATTTACTTAATTCACTGTCAATTTCGTGTGGAATCTTTCCTTTTATGTAATTCGAGACATTCCTGTTGTTTCTCAACCAAAACTCAAATATTTCAGAACTTTTGAACCTGAGTGTTTCTACAAAAATATTAAAAATCTTTCGTTAGCACTCAAATGCATACACTTTTACCATGACATAAAACTTGAGTTTTCTATCAACAATAACGTGTACATAGTTCCAATGACACTTCATAACATTTTTAGTTTTACTCCACGAAAAACGACAAAACTCTTCAGAATTTCACAAAAATATACACACAAAAAAACCTCCAAAATATGTACGAAATACAAAGATTTAGCAAACTATATTTGTATGTAGTAAAAATACTGACCTCGGGTATTACAACTCATATTTAAAAAGTTTTTTTACAAGAATATATTATTAAATAAACAGTTTTTAATTTTGTAAAAATTTTGTTTCTTCACTTGTGTTAACGCGTGCCAAAAATTTTTTAAACATTAACAGGTGTTTGTACATAAAAAGGGTTGCCAGCAGTAAAATTTTTTTTAGCTTTTTCTTAATATGTTGGGTATTGAAAACAAACAAAAAAATTTTAAAAACTTAAAGCTGAAAAATTGACTTTTTGCCGCTAAAATCACGATTTCGGCGATTCGGATATCAGGCAGCTAGAAGTCTCTACAAATTCAATCGTGATTCCTGAGAGACCAAATATGGATACTTTTAACAATCTGATAGAATCACAGCTGGCAACAGGTGACTTGATCGAAACTATAGTCCGCAATTTTAAAAAGGACTCAGCTATCAGGAAAACTGTTACTTACTATGAGGAACGAGTCAAAAGGTTAGATCACGCTTGGTCGAAGTTTGAGTCCACGGACAGAAAAATCCGATGCCTCAATCAAATTCCTTTAGACCACGACTACTTTAGTAAAGATTACTACAAAAACATCTCAGAGCTTGTCGACAAATACAAGGGAATTTTTGAAACAGCTCACAATGAATGGCCGACAAACCCACAACAATGATCAAACCCGCTGGTGAGGTAGGATGTACGACATCTGCAATTACCGCTTTAATAAGAAGGCAAAGTGTAATGATGGGGTCTCTACAGCGATTGCTCACAATGGATCCAACAGCCGAGAACATGAAGCTGAAAGAAAAATTGTGGGACCAAATCCAGAATCTACATTTTACCATATCGGAAACCAGTCATGATGCGGGTCAAGAAGGATACAACATGACTGCATATACTACCTTAGAAGCAAACATATATGAAAATTTTAAGAAGTCTTCACAAGTAGCTCCCGACCCACCGACTCCATATGATCAGCCTATTGGAGTGCCGCTGCCAAAAATAACAATTCCAAAGTTTGACGGTGAATACCTCAAATGGAGGACCTTTTATGACTTATTTTTGCAACTTGTAGGCAATCAGCGGATTCCTGCAGGCCAAAAAATGTGGTATCTGAAGGCTAATGTAGCAGGTGAAGCTCAAAGGCTCATAAGTCAACTTTCAGCGACTGCAGAAAATTATGAGACAGCCTGGGAAATGCTAAAAGAGCGATAGGACAACAAGCGAATTCTCGTGGCATCATTAATACAGCAGCTGATTGAACAACCTGCAGTCGGACCAACAATTGCATCGATCAAGCAACTGCATAATACAACTCAGGAATGTCTGCATGCGTTGCAAAATCTTGGAATCGACATTAAATCCTGGGACCCCATACTATTGCACCTCCTCGTAAAGAAACCAGATCGAAACACTCACAACCAATATGAAAGATCAATCACAAATCCAAAACAGCTACGGCAAATCAAACACTTCCTAGCCTTTCTGGAATTTTGATTTCAATCAATTGAGGCAATGGGTCAAAAGCAAAAGCCTTCTTCAAAGGTATGTGCAACAGCTGCGTTATCTAAAGTAATTGAGCCTTCGTGCATGCTTTGTAAAATAGGTCCTCACCAACTATATCGTTGCCAAAGATTTCAACAACTCAAACCATACGAGCGCTTAAATTTCATCCAAAAACAAAAAGTATGTGTAAATTGCCTGAAATCTGGTCACTCTTCAAAACAATGTGCCTCAAGGGGTTGCATGAAATGCAACAAGAAACATAACTCACTATTGCATCTAGAAAACAAGGACTACCCGTCAAAACCATTAAATGAAGAAAATCCAAAGGCAGCATCAACCCTGCAACGACCATTGTAGATGCTACGGCGCCATCTGCAACACCAAGGTGCTCAAGCAAATCAAAAGCTACTTCTTTAACCACAGTAAGTCAACAGTCGTCATCAGCTGTGATCCTTGGCACTGCAGTAGTTAAAATCAAAACTGCATTACTTGAATCTGGATCAAGTCAAACGACTTGGTATTCCAATGCAGCCGTCATCGGCAAACATTAGTGGAATCGGAAGCACCACCACTAAAACACAGCACCGAGTTAACATAGCATTACATTCTGGAATTAATGGATTCACAACACAACTCGAAGCATTTGTGCTTCCGCATACTATTTCTCCCCAACCGGCACAATTCATCAACATAAATGAGTGGCCATTACCCAAAAATTTGGTACTAGCTGATCCACATTTCAACCGACCGGACAAAATCGAGATTTTTTTTTTTTTTTCTTCAACTACTTTCAGTTGGACAAATTGAATTATCTCCACAATTACCAACTCTCCAGAATACTGTGCTTGGTTGGATAGTTTCTGGAAAAATAGAAGTAAAAATTCCTACACAGCTTACATGCGGAGTATCCACAACTAATGACAACCTTGAAGCTTCCATTGCAAGGCTGTTGGAACTGGATGAATTTAAGTCAACTGATAGGGCTCTGTTACAACCAGAAAGAAAATGTGAAGAGTTTTTTGTACATCATACAACGCGGAACACTGAAAATCGTTTTGTTGTAAAGATCACGTTCCACCAAGGTCCTAAAATCCTCGGTGACTTTTACAAAATTGCTCTAAATCGTTTTTTGTCGTTAGAACATCGACTGCAGAAAAACCACGAATTGAGGAGTCAATATCAGAAATTCATGGATGAATACGAAAATATGAAACATATGACGAAGATATCACCAAATTCTATTCACTCACTAAACTATTTCATTCCACATCATTGCGTTCTAAACCCGGACAGCTCCACAAGCAAATTGAGGGTAGTATTCGATGCTTCAGCCAAAACAGTATCAGGGCACTCTTTAAATGATTTGATGTACATAGGACAAATCGTATAAAGTGAACTGTTTTGAATTTTATTAAGATTTCGACTTCCCAAGTTCGTTCTCCACCGATGTAGAAAAGATGTATCGGCCAGTTCTAGTTTCTCCTGAGGACCGCCGCTTTCAAATGATAATTTGGCGGACTATCAACTGAATACTGTAACATATGGAACCAGAGCAGCTCCCTATTTAGCAACCAAATGCCTGCAACAGTTGCAAAGGAAAATGCCAGACATTATCCTCTGGCATCACAGTTTCTAAAAAAAAACTTCTATGTAGATGATGGGCTAGGCGGAAGCGATAACTTATACACCGCAAATCAGGTGCAAGAACAACTTCAGCAGATCATGAAGCAAAGCGGCTTCAATTTCCGAATCACCCCCAGTTGCTCAAACATGTTCCAAAAGATGATCTGAAACTGAATTTGAACTTCGAGAACAGAAAATCAGATTCCATCAGTACACTAGGACTCACGTGGCTGCCGAAAGAAAATCAACTAAGCATCAAGGTGAATATTACTGATAATGAAAGAGTAACAAAACGGACTGTGACATCCGATCTTGCGAGAATTTTCGATCCATTGGGTCTTCTGTCTCCTATCACTGTCACTGCAAAAATATTCATACAAGAGCTGTGGAAGCTAAAACTCGATTGGGATGAAGCTCTACTCGAATCCATGCATACCAAATGGATGAACTTCCGTGCAGACCTGAATGAACTGAAAACGCTAAAAATATCAAGACACATTTTCAAAGGTGGAATCACGGAATCTGTACAACTGCACATATTTACAGATGCATCAGAAAAGGCTTACGGTGCAGTGGCTTATCTTCGAGCTACTGTGAAACATGAACAGTCATGTCACGAATGCTTTATGCGAAGTCCCGAGTAGCCCTAATCAAAGCTCAATCCATTCCACGATTGGAGTTATGCGCAGGTGTACTTGGAGCACAACTAGCTACAAGAATAATAGCAGATCTTCAGTTTACAAGTCAAGTTTGGTTGTAGACTGATTCAAAAATTGTGCTGTCTTGAATAAACTAATCAAATGTAATCCCGCAGACATATTATCTCGAGGAATTGCACCCAAATACCTGAAAGATTGCTCTTTATGGTTCTATGGTCCCATATTTTTACACGGCCAAGAAACAGCTTGGCCACCTAAATTCAGGCCAAACCTTGCCCACCCAACCAATTTAGAGAGAAAAGGAAAGCAAGCATTAGTTATGACTTCAACAGAACCCGATTTCAAAAATCCCTATCGACAAAGGAATTACAAAATGCGCTAATATTAATCATTAAGCAAATACAGGCATCAGACTTCAAAGAAGAAATTCAACAGCTTACTAAATACAGTGTTGCGAGGAACCAGCAATTTATCCAGCCTTTCACCATTTTTGGACGCTGAGGGTTTGATACGTGTGGGAGGTCGACTGGAAGCCTCCTCATTGTAATGCGATTCCAAATATCAGCTGCTTCTTCCTTACAATGATCCGGTCGTGAAGTTGATATTTGAAATGGTACATAAAGACAACAAGCATTGTGGTGCACAAACTCTCCTAGGAATAGTAAGACAACGATTTTGGCCAATAAAAGGGAAGATCATGGCAAGAGCGGCGATTCATCGCTGCACAATATGTAGTAAAGCCAAGCCCGCTCTATTTCACCAAATTATGGCCAACCTGCCCTCCACACGGGTAACACCAGCTAGGCCGTGCATTAATTCTGGAGTATACTACTGTGGTTCAATGACAGTTGGCGTATATTGCTATATTTTGTTGCTTCTCTACGAAGGCAGTATATTTAGAGCTTGTAAGCGATCTAACCACTGACGCATTTATAGGAGCCATCAAACGGTTCGTTGACCGACGAGAACATTGCCAAAACCTATATTGCGATAATGCAACAAACTTTGTAGGCGCAAAAAATTAATTGTCTGAACTACTATCCGCAATTTATACAATCGAAGCAATTCAAAACGCATGCAGCAAAAAGAATATACAATTCAAAAATATCGTGGACACCAAAAAGGGGTCGGATCTCTCATTTTATCACTTTTATGATATGGATATCAAATGAAAGGGATTTTCGAGAAGATGACCAAAAATCCGATGGAAAAATGGTGGAGGCTCCAAAAGGGCGGACATCTATGTACATCTACCACTTTCATGATATGGGTATCAAATGAAAGGGATTTTCGAGAAGATGACCGAAAATGCAATTGCAAAAATGGCGGAGGAGGCAAAATTTAAAACGAAAGAACTATTCTTCCATAAATAAATTTAATGCAATCAAACTACATATGTATATTTTCAAAAGGTAAAAGTGAAACACAACTAAACACAAAATACAGATAAATCTATGAGAATAGAAAATATGAAATGGAAAATTACTCCAGGCTTATTTGAACTAGTATTTCATTCAAAACCTCTACATGATTTAAAAATGATTTGGAAAAATTTAAAAAGATTCTAATATATACAAATCCACACAAACGTCAATATCAGTCTAACGCAGAAATAAAAGGTACAATAGCACATATGTACATAAGTATTAACGAATAATTAAACATTTATTCAAACCAAAGACAAATGTTTTAACAGAAGGCAGTGGTTTATCATTAAAATCATTAGATAACAGTAAACCAAACTACATATGTATATTGGGATGATCCTAATGAACTAGTCGACATATTATGTTTACTTCTTTCATCGGAGAGTGTTGGTCATAACAATCATAGAAACGAGATAATTTCCATTGTTTAAGAACTCAGAGAATCCAACATAAAATATTAGGAAGAAGTGATTTATATAAATAAATTTTGCAGAAAGTTCAATTAAACAGAACCTAACTAAAATCTTATCTCCAAAAGAATATCTTGTTAAAATATATGATATACTATCTGAAAAAATACACAACATTAAAAGGGATGTACGCAACATTTATATGTTTAATCAAATAATAATTAAATGTAAAAATTATACCTTTAATAACATGTAAACATAGTTAATACATATTCTAAATAAATTTATTTTTTTTTTAATAAAATGAATTGTGTTATAATTACTTACGGCCTGGCCCACGATGTCGGCAAGAAAGTTTCTTTCGCTTACTTATGTATATTGAAAACAAAAAGAAAACAAGAGAATTTGTTTTTGTTTTCAATGTAAGTAAGCGAAAGAAACTGTCTTGTCGACATCATGGGCCAGGCCGTTAATTTTCAATCATATCTAAGGAATTTCTATTTAACTCTATGGTGTCAGTCAGTGGTGGAAAATGAGACTTGCATTTCGGTACCAAAAAAATATTTTTTTAGTACTTTTTTAATCTCGAGAGTACCAAAAGTTGTTATAATTTTTTATTAAAATTTTATTAACAAATAACAATGTAAGTAAAATTTAAACTTTCGAAATGACACAGAAAAACGCCCAGACAATTCAACTTAATTTTGCGCAGTAGAACACAGTTTTAAAATATTAGGTAAAAATTTAGAGATATTCATTTGTAATATGATGTGGTTTCTCAAGCGATTTGTTGGCGTTCTAAGGAAAATCTCTTTCGAAATAACTTTAGCTTTTGCTTATTTGTCAAAATTCAAATCTTATGATGATGGTCTTCCACCTTCCGGCAAGCAAAGTTCATTTATTTTTAATGTGTGGTACTATTTAATCCAATTTTGAAAAATTTCGTGAATTATTTTTTTGAAAACAAAAACAAATTTTCTTATATTTTTTTTGTTTGTTTTCAATATACATAAGTAAGCGATAGAAACTTTCTTGTCGACGTCGTGGGCCGTAAACAGTGCCACAAACTGGAAATAATTTAGCTGTATCCACGTGAAAATAGATGGCTGTCATTGTTAGAGTTAAGTATCGACAAATAAACAATTAATAATGTTATTTCAAAAGAGTTTTCGAATAATTTTTCCATATATACTATTAAAATAACCTGCGAGACAATACAAACTTAAAAATTAAATATCTCTTGATTTAGAGCTAATCTTTTGAAACGGAGTATACAATTCTGCTCTACGGCCAAAAATTAAGTTCAGGTGTCTCGGCGTTCTTCTGTGTCATTTTGACGTACTTACAGTGTTATTATATAAAATTCATTTATAAAGAAATAAAAGAAACACAAAAAACATATAAATACATATCGCTACCTTAATATAGAAAGGACCTAACTTATTATTTTTTGTATTTTTCAGTAGAGGAACATCTAATGTATCGAAAAATGCTAAAATTTCTACTTCGAAAAAATAATGAGTTAGGGCCTTTCTATATTAAGGTAACGATGTGTACATAGGTACAAGTGTTAAAGTTTTAACCAGAAGAGTCTTAGACTTCAATAAATCTTTGGCGTGGATAAGACTTGACTTGACTTGACTTGGAACATAAAACCTGTTCCTTTGTTTTCATGAGATTTTGGTAAGAGAATATCCTTTCGACATTTGCAGAGGAGTGAGGTATGGACAAAATTCCGTAACCTACTATCGATATAACTATCAGCGTGGACTTTTGGTAAATAAATTGTAATAAATCTGAAACTTCTAAGCTACTAGGCTTTATAACACATGTCTTCTGGCTTAAACTGGAAAGCAGTTACAGCGGGACTCAAAAAAGTTTTGAGGCTTGTAAATTTTTTAAAAATTATAGAATATAAATAAAAGTTCCAGATTTGTTACCATTTATTTTGCAAAAGTCCCTAATGTGCACTGAAGACCAGAAATTGCATATATTTTCTGTTGTTAATGGTTTCAGTTCTTCCACATCAGCCAATACTCTACACTGGTTGTTAATATTTTCAAAATTTTGCTTTTCGCTGGGAAACATTTTAATTATAAGTGGTTTCAGGGCAAAAATTACTAAACCAAACTGACATTTCATTGTGAAAGTATACTTGACAGAATTTAACATAAAACTTTTAAAAAATTTTTTTAAACTGTTTTAAAACGTTGTTGTTGTTTCAACATGGTTTGCGTTTATATGCCCAGCACTTCTAAGTTGACTGTCAGAGTATCAAACATGTTACTGGAGTGCTACGGTACTTTTTCATGTCAAATAGTATCAAAAAAAGTACGATCGTATCAACTTTCCCATCACTGGTGTCAGTTGATCTAATGCGAACCTTGAAAAACCACCCTGCAGAAAATGCGAATAGTGAAATTGTAGTGATTTAATAGTGACTTTGTCACCAGTACTACTGACGAATTGTACCCCAGACAATGGTTTTTGCTATAGACATTTAGCATGTACGTGTCATTGAAAAGCAACTACTGACGTTGGTACTACTGAGTAGGTATTTCTTTTGGGACCATATCGAGACATTGGAAAGAGATAGTCACTAGTACATTTTAGTAATTCTAATGATAATAAAAATGAATATTTTATTAAAAATTTTTGTTTTAATAAAAGAAAATACATTAAAAAAGGGAACATTCGTTCAGCAAGTAAGGATTTAGTTTGCTGTTTGTATTAAATATAAATGAAAAATTCAAGGTTCCATCGAATTATTAAAATCAAATACTTACGTATGAATCTGGACTTACTGGACTGGACTTTTTAACTGATCCCACAAAATCTTCTACAGGCTCATAAAAATTTCCACAATTATTTCATTTTAAAATATTTTTATTTTTATAATTACAAAATGGATTGCTTTTTATTTGTCTTTTGCAATTTCTTTTTATTTGATTCTTTGAATTATTTTTTAATAAATTTTTTTATTTGCCTTTTATATTGATTTCGTAAACTAATTTTCATAAAAACTTGAATTTTCAACAAACCAATAAAACATTAAGAAGAAGCGTAGTTGTGTGTGTCTGACAAAATATTTTCTACGCATCAAAAACAATGTTAATATGTAGACGCTCGTCTGACAATGTCACCAATATAGTCGACAAAAGTGGTGGGGACATTTAACCCCATGTTTTCTGCAGGGCAGCAATACACACACACACACACACACACACACACAAATCAAACATCAGAAACAAAAACCAAAACAAACAGAAAATATAAATAATTCTTCCTTGACGACTGTTATTTTTATGAGAAATATTAACAAAGATCATTTTTGTATTTTAACATGAATGTTATATGATATGTTTTCATTAAAAATTTTTTACTAAATATAATTACTTTGTTTATTAATATTTAAAAAAATATTAAGGAATTTCAAGTTTAAGCTAAAATAATTTTGAATATAAATACCCGTGCTTTCGAAATAATATATTCATGAACAGTTTAAAAACTAAGTAGTTCATTATATAAATAAAGTTAAAATGAATAATACTCTAAAAGCACTTAACAATATTGAATACAAGAAATCAAGCTTGTCGATAAAGTAGTATCCATTTGATAAACCGATAAAGATACTTCAAATGTGAGAGAAGACAGACATTATATGGACTACACTTCTAATGATGATGAAGTTGTTAAGAACCTCGGAAGTAAAATGTTTGCGGTGAGGAAAGTATCAACAAGTAATCAAAACTATAAATTAGTTTTTGAAATCATACAATAAAACAAGTTGTATAAAAAAAATAAGTTATTCTGAAATTAATCTCAAATATTCATTTATTTCTTTACTGTCTATCATTATAGCTAAACATTGTTTCATCAAGTGAACTAGAAAATCTTCTTAATAATTATAACGAATTTATTGAGTAAGATCATGTTAATTTGTTTATGAATATGATATATGAACTACAATTATGTACTTTTAATCTGTTTATAAATTTTAATAGTGAAATACATAAATATGATTGTGAAAATATCTTTCAAATAATTTAAATACTAGTGCATGTAAGTTATTATATCATAAGTATCCTGTGGGCTCCCAATGTGGAGTACGGGATCAAACCTAATGTTGTTCTTAGCCCATATGATCGTTTTACTATTAATTTCAATATTTTTATTAACAATTGAATTTCTAGATCGTATTAAGTTCTTGGGAGTTGTTTTAGATAGAAGCTTAAATTTCGAGTCGCATTTTGATGTAATTGTTGGCAGAATTTTACAAGTATTACGAAGATTATCTTCTATTAACGCACATCTACCTATTACTATTAAATATCGATTGGCTTATTCTCTTATGATGTCGCAAGTTCTATAGGGTCCGCCATCTAACGTTTTTTTCAACTAGTGCGTATTTCGTGTATGGTAACACTTAGCTCATGTCTGATTTGACAGATAATTAGTTTTATCCTTCCGCTGAACGAATATGGTTGTGTATACGCTTGAACAACGCTGGGAAATATTGCCTGCGATCGACTTACAGAAGATGCCGATTTTGCCAAAAAAATCATCTTTTCAGATGAAGCTCATTTTGATCTTGGCGGGAATGTAAACAAGCAAAATTGTCGCATTTGGGGCACAGAAAACCCGCACGAATACATTGAAAACCCGACGCACCCAAAACGAGTCAATGTTTGGTGCGGATTTTGGTCCAGAGGCATAATTGGGCCAATGAGCAAGGAGTGGCCATTACAGTCAATGGCGATCGTTATCGTGCCATGTTGAACGAATTTTAGTTTACAAAAATTGAAGAGGAGGATATTGGCAACATTTGGTTTCAACAGGATGGCGCTACGTGCCACACAGCCGAAGCTACACTCGATGTTTTGCGCCCTGTTTAAAAAAAAAAAAGTTATCTGGCGGACCCTATATATGGATTGGAGGTTGTGTCTGGGACGTTCTATATCTAGAATTAATAGGATTGTTAATACGATTGTACGATATGTCTACAATATTGGCTGCAGGGAGCATATTACGGACTATATAATAAAATTTCTAGGGTGCACCTTTCCCAATTTTTTGAAGTTACGTTGTTTGATTCTCTTTCATAGGGTTATTAAAACTAGTTGCCCATTATTATTGTCCAAGAGATTTATCTTTAGTTGGTCGACGAGAAATCCATATATTTCTATTCCTAGGATTGTAAATTCTTTTTATGAAAAATCATTTTTAGTAAGAGTAGCTCGCTATTGGAATCATTTACCAATTGAACTTCGCATCTTTTCGCAGTCTAACAATGTTTTCCGTCTCAAACTTTTAAATTTCTTTCAATCTACATAATCTGTTCTCATACTGCTTTGTGTATATACGTATATACTTTACCTTATATTTACATGTTCTATTAAATTAAATATAAATATATCTTCTAATTTCACCATTATTATAGGATTTGTTATTGAGTTAATCCTAATTGAATTGACTTATCTTAGCAGTATTGCTATTGATCTGGACTATCAGAATATTTACTGCCTTTTGAGATTCCAATGATTGTAATTATTTTTGTTTTAAAATTTTTATATTTTTATAATGAAAAATTTATATTTTTATAATTAAAAATTTATATTTTTATAAATAATATATTTTAATTTCATATGCATGGGCATTATTAACACTAAGTAATATATGTGTAAGTTTGGCTTTTTAGGCTTTATATTACTTTGAATAAACAAATAAAATAAAATAAATAAATAAAAAATAAGTTTGGTTTGTCATTTCAACATGAATAGACTGACGCCTGAATAACTCTTTAAAATTGTGCAAATTTATTTTGAAAATCATGGTTTTGTTCGAATCGTCCATCAGAGCAATTAATCCCATTAACTGTGGAACGTTTTCGCACCACGCAGTGCTTATAGGTAGGTGGAATCATTGGCCGATACTTCTTAAAAACGATGGTGATCAGAACGTTACAGTCAATGGTGATCGCTATACAGCCATGCTTACTGACTTCTTTGTTCATCAATTAAACAGCAATGATGTGTGGTTTCAACAAGACGGCGCAACATATCACATAGCTCGTTCCACAATTGATTTACTGAAGGAATTGGCCCCCATGATCGTGCATGGGATATGTGAAATCGCTAGTCTACGCCAATTGACCACTCGGAAGACAACAATCGACGCGTTATTGCCAATATAAGGCCAAACATTTTGGAAAAAGTCAGCGTAAATTCGACCTCCAGATTAGACTACTTCCAAGCCAGAAATGGCAGTCATATGGAAGATGTCATATTTAATTATAACGCCGGATATTATCTTTCAAATAATGGAAATTTCGTTCCAATTTGAAATATTATCTTTGTTTTACTCCATTTCAAAGTTCTATACCTCCATAAAAACACCCTTTATATACATATATTACAATAGCTCTACTGTGAAAAAAGATGAAATTTTTTTTAATCTACAATGTACATATGGCTGTTAACAAGTAGAAAGGCCCTAACTCAAATAACTGTCTTTACAGGAGAAGGTAAAAACATAATAATAAACAGTATAAGTGCTTGTACAACTGCTTTGTAAAACTGCTTGTAAAAGCGTTCTTTTTTAAACCATTGCAATAAATTTTTGTGATGAGGTATATTTGTGTGAAATGTATTGGAAATACTGAAAAATTCAATTTCGTGAAAATACGTGTTAGGGCCTTTCCACTTGATAACAGCGATATGCATGTATGTATGTATTTCTATCTTAGGAAAGCAATGTGAATGGTCCCAGAATGTAACAGAAACAACTGCGAGCGATTATATTATTGGCGGTCTGCAGGGTTGCGAGGACTACGAACTACAATTCTACATTAATAATAATGAAATCATAAAATCGGGGAAAGCTTTTGAGTCTCCAGAACAAGGTAAATGTTTTGTTATTTTTTCCTTGTATATACATATACATATATATGTATGTATATATGTATGTCTACCCATCTAAAAAAATATGTATGGAAGATATATGATGTCCCATATATAGTTCGTATCCGAAAAATGAGGGTATATGGACATATATGATAATACATATTCATACATTTTCATACATGTATGTGTAAATATTCCCTATAAAGTATGCAAAAATCATATTTTGCGCACTGATGTGAAATAAATTAAATTACTAAAATTACATTTTTGTACGATTTTGTACAGGGAGGTTGTATTTAATGAAACATTTGTTTTGACAAATAGTTTAAAACCAACATTTTATTCATTAATTAAAGAGAAAAGGTGAATCGATACATTAAAAAACACAAAACTCATATTTGTACATAAAATTTAATTTAAGAAACCAGAGTAAAAACTTTTTCAGTTATGAAAGAAAAAATAATCCGTTTTTATGCTAACACTAGTTTTCAATATAATTTTTTGCAGTGACATAAACTTTGATTCCTAAAAATATCTAGAGTATGCCGTAATTTCCTATCAAATTAATGACTGAATTATCCTTTTGATTATTTGATTTATTAAATAGGACCACAATGTATAAAATCATACAAGAATTTTTATTTTTTAAAAGTTGAGGCTCTACACATATAAACTTTGTATACCGTATGCATTTTCTAATAGATTTTCAATTCACCAGTGATAAAAAAAAGAGAGAAAAAGATGGAGTAAATAAAATGCAAGCTTTTTTTATTGCAAATTCTATCTTATGTGAGATATCATGTATGCATACATTTTTATATGGCTCAATATATTACATCTTATTTCTATATATAGATCTACATATGAAGATCTTCATAATTATATTTAAATATATGAGCTCATATATTATAATACATTTTATATATTTTTCCATATATCAATTCATATATAATAGTTTTGCCATGTATAATCCCATACATGAATTCATACATATTCATATACATTTATATACATTCATATATTAAAAATATGGGGATCATACATATTTTTTTAGCAATATTTATTTTATCTTGTTATGATACTAGATTCGTGATTCCGTTTTTGCGATTTAGAAATTTTTTTCTGAAATCAGACTTATAGCTAATAAATCAGTGAGTGTTTAAATATAGTTTGAGTTAATTTTCATAAAAACTTAAAGTGTATTTAAATACACTTTCATTTTTACAGTGGCGAATTAAAGTTATTATC
Source organism: Nowickia ferox (assembly GCA_936439885.1). Classification (NCBI taxonomy): domain Eukaryota; kingdom Metazoa; phylum Arthropoda; class Insecta; order Diptera; family Tachinidae; genus Nowickia; species Nowickia ferox. Next base: position 37,336,663 of record OW387027.1, read on the forward strand.
AAATTACGTTGAAAGTACGGTAGCACTACAAGATTTCCAAATATTATGGAAAGCTTTCCAAAGAACAGCAGTTCAATATAAATAAGAAAGTTGATTTATCAATTTGCAGAAAAGTGAAATAACAAAAAACACATTTTATGATACAAAAAGAGCATCGGAATGCATTTTTCTATTTATATATTTCATGATATGAAAATATGTGTTACATTTGTTGTATATTTGCGAAAATTAAACGAAATTCTTTTTAATACGACCACATGATGTTCATGTACATACATGCATTCAAAAAACACACACATGCCCAAAACATATGGTATGTTTGTAAAACTTAAACAACACTTAAATGCACAATGTTGGCTATTTAAGATTCATTTAATTTTGGGGTGAAGAACAAACTTTTGTTTTTAACCATGATTTAAAAATAAAATACATATAATCATTGACTGATTTATTATCTCTTTTCGGAAAAAAATGTTAAACTTTTGTAGCTACAAACACACAAAAAGTAATTAGAAAAATTTTGTGATATTAATTAAAATTTTTTTCACCTGTACTACAACAAGGAATTAAATATTTAATTGAATCAATTAAATTCTTAATTGAAAATATTAATTGGTGAACAATTTACAATTACAAAACTTGGAAACTAATACCCGTATTCTAACCTCTGTGACAGTGAGAAAATTATAACAAAACTGAGGTGAATGACTATTTGTATATTTTTGGTATTCTGAAAAATATAGTCATGAATAAAATATAACAAATTTGTCACCTCATGAAAAGCACATAACAAAAAAAATTGATTAATTTTCCTTTTAATTTGCTTTTTAGTTGTGAGAATTAAAGAGAACAAAGCGGGATTATTGAAAAATTTTTAACATCTTCTGCCAAAAAAAAAATAAAGAAATTTTTTGTTCACTTTTTTCAAAATAACTTCCAGGGACTCTTGATTTTTCGCCAACAATATTTGCAAAGTCTTAGCTACGGTAAAACTGGACAACTTTTGTGAATATATTAATACAGATCACTTTTTACCTTAAAAATTTTATTTTTCTGAATTTTCCGATTTTTTTAAAATCGTATAATCAAGTGTACGCATCTCTACTGAGCTTCAGTAACATTTTGTGCAAACAAACCCAATTTTTGCTTGCACCTTTTTATTTAAAATAGAAGAAAGAATATTTTGTTTTCACTTTTTTCAGCATAACGTACAAGGACTAATAACTTTTCACTACCAATATTTGGCATAGCAATAACAAAACATTTAAATAGTAAATACTAAAATCTGCAGTACAAGAAATGCAACAATAACAAAGAAAGGGGAAAAATGCTATAAAATTAAAATTCTAACTTTTTAAAGGTACAAAGTAGTCTTAATGAAGTAAATAGGGCACCTAGATACGTTCAGATTATATTAATGTGTTCACATAATTTGTCCAGCTTTACCGTAGATACAATTTTCCCAAATATTGTTATCAAAAAATTAGAAGTCCCTCAAGTTATTCTGAAAAAAGTGAAAACAAATTGTTTCCTTAATTTTTGCAAAAGAAAAAGTGCAAGAAGAAATTATTTATTTTTGGCATAAGATGCTAACAATATAGAGAAAACAGTGCCTTATAAATACCTCATAAAATAGAAAAAAATTCATGGGATATCTCTATGATTTGTTTTCAATAAGGAAAACTTATTAATTTAATAAGGAAAACCTTTTTGAAAAAATCAAGAAGTAATCTTTTGTTTTTTATTAGGTTATCTTACTGATTTTTCAAAAAGGGTTTCTTCTTGTTTTTATTAGGCGACCTAATATTGATGTGGCTAAAATTTTTATATAAAACAAAACACAATTTATTTTAGACAAAACCCTTAATATCTCAAAACAAGAAATTTCGACTTAAGCCATTATTATTTATTGCCACAGATATACGCTTTTTGGAGTTTAATTTAGCTTTATATTTTAGACTTAGCTTGAAATAATATATTTAGATCTTAGCTTGCCTATTTATAGCTATTCACCCGACTGCCAAGAAGGGTTATTATACATATTGTTACGCTTTTCCATGGACCCGAAGACTTGCAAATGAATAAAAGACCCCAATGTATAATAATGTTTAAGAATGATTTTGATGACAATTTTTAGGCTCCATGAAAAATTGTCCAAAACCAAATCGCCCAAAAATAAATAGTCGCCCAAAATATTTTCATATAAAATTTAGGTGATTTTTGATATGATTTTTCATATGAAATTAAAAATCGCCCAAAAAGTTGTTCATACCATTCATAGCCAAAAATTTTTAACATTTAAAAACTAGAACGAAAAAATTACACCTAAAAAATCTGGCAATCTGAAAGCTAAAAAAATCTTTATTAGGCGGCGCCGTGTCGGGAAACACAATGGTGGAGAAAATTTTCACATAAAAATATCGATCAGCTGTTTCCTACCGTTGCAGTTACATTCCATTTCTGGTTTTTTACACGTTTAAAGCTATAAAAATGCAAAGTTACACACCACACTTTTGAGGCTTTTTTAGTTGTAAAATTTCAAGCTTCTGCGGCTACTTTTTTGTCTTGCATTTACGTTTTATATTTCTTTAAATATTTAATGCATTTTTCTATCTATTGTTTAATAAAAAAATGAATTTCTGCGTTGCTCACTTTACTCTTCACTCCAGACGACTTCAACTGCGTTGAATGAATGAATAAATTATTAAATCAAATGCGAAACTCAGGACACTGCGACCAAAGTAGATCTATTGTATCCCTTGCCACGTGCTAGAGCACCTCATCCAGACCTTCTCTCCTGATGAATCTCAGGATTGCCAGTGGGTCTAGTGTTGGCAGTTCCCAATCTTCCAATAGGTGCTTGCCCAATTGGATATATCTTCTGTGGCATAACGCTTCACAGCCCTTCAAATATGCTCTGGGGTTTCATCGTCGTACTCACAGAATCTGCACAGACTGTTACTCTCAATGCCAAGTCTGCTGAGGTGTTTTCTCAGTCTACAATGACCTGTGAGGAAGTCTGTGAGCATTATTAGATTGGGACATGAGAGCTATTAAACGATTTTGGTTATAAGTTCCAATCATTAGCTTTGCATGCCTCAACCCAGGGAGATTGAGCCAGAGGTGTTCCCTATTACTCTTGATCTCCGTCGATATATCTTTCCGGATTTTGTCCAATCCGAGTCCGCAAAATGGTTCTGGTCCGACCGTGGGTGTATTAGCCCCCCTTCTGACCATGCATTTTCATTTCCTACCACCCCGCCGTGTCCAGGAATCCAGCAGAGTGTGACCTTATTCATGCTGCTTAGCTGATGCGGCATTCCCAAGCTAACTTAGAGGTAAACTCATATGAGCTTAGTGCTACAGTCCCTGTGTGTGCCCATCCCAGCGATGCTTATTACTTTTTGTCTGGCAGCAGTCTCTATCACAATCGTCAGAGGTGTGAGTTCAGTGAGGACTTCCATAGCCATTATAGGACACGTCCTCATAGACCCTGTTACACAAAGGCATGCTAGCCTCTGCAGTTTCTCTAAACGATCTCTCGTCGTAGCTAGCCTGACCCAGTCCACCAGGCAACAGCACCATAAGTGATGATAGGTCTCACTATGATGTTTTTACTGCGACAGATCTACATACCATTAGTACTTTTGTTGCCTTGTCAACAGTCGCCTCTAAATGCTGTTTAAATAGCAGCTTTGAGTCTAATATCATTCCCAGACACTTGACCTCCGATGAGCTTTCTATTTGCACGTTGTCTACTCGGATGTTTTACCAGCGTGGAAGTGTTCTCCTCCTTGTGAAAGGAACAATGGTAGTTTTTGCAGGATTGATATTCAGTCCCACAGATACACACTATTCCTTTACTATCCCTAACCCGTTCTGTATTATATCATACAACGTCTCAATCAATCTCAAATTTTCCTCTTGCAATGATAACAATGTCATCGGCATATGCTTGACATTTTATGCCATTGCTCGTTAGTATATGCAAGAGTTCATCAACTACAAGTCTCCACAGAAGTGGAGACATTACACCGCCTTGGGGGCATCTTCTCAAGGATGGTCCATATCCATTTGAATATGGTATTCCCAACTTCTTTTCTTCTAAGCGCAGATGCAACCGCAGAGTGCTCTGTGTTGTCGAAGGCCCCTTCAACACCCAGAAATGCATAGACCATGACTTCCTTAGCGTCCAGACAACTACGTATTGTGTTCGTCAGTTGATACAGCGCAGTGTCCGTTGAACGACCCGCCCTGCATGCATGCTGCCGCGGATGTAGAGGCTCCCTACAGAAGGTAGTTGATCGGATATAGTTGTCAATAATTTTCTCCATCAGTTTAAATATGAAGGAGGTTTAACTTATCGGTCGGAATGACTTTGGAAGTGTAATATCCATCCTACTTATCTTAGGTATAAAGATCACTCTTGCCCTGCTCCATACCTGTGGTATGTAGCCTAGAGCTACTCCTGGTTAACTTTATTAGGTGGGGCATTAGCTCCTTTTTCCCCTACTGGAGAAATATAGGGAGGATACCATCCACCCCTGGAGACTTGTACGGTTGATAGGTTCCAATATCCCATTCTATGCGCTGTTCGGTGCATAGTTTCCGTGCAACGTCCCAAGATTCTTTCTTCCCTCTATGTCCTGCAGATGGTACTGGTGTCAGCCCCTCTATACTACCCGAGAAATGAGTCGAGAGTAGCAGCAGCGCCTTCTCTCTTTCAATTCTGGTGTAGGTCCCATCCGCCTTCTTTAGTGTTAATGATGAATCCACATGGGCTTTGGCTATTATTTTATATAATCTGGCCGCTGCCGGGGTGGTTGACATCTTCTCACAAAAGTTCCTAAAGTCGTTTCTATTCGCCTTCCTAATTGCGGCGTTGTAGGCCGTTAGATTTTCGGTATAGGTTCGCCAGTCTCCAGTGCGCTTCGCCTTATTAAACAGCTTGCGCGTTTTTCTCCGGAGGTCTGACAGCTCCTTATTCCACCATTGTGTCTCTTTATTTCCATTAGATGAGGTAAGGGGGCAGCTAGATTCATATGCTCCAATGATTGCCCCGTTTACCTTGTCTAATAAATACTCTAGCTCTAACTGGTGCCTTGGTGCCCTGTTAACACTATCCTCCACATGTTAAAACTATCCTCCAGGTGTTCCCTATACAGGTGCCAGTCGGTCTTTTTCGGATTTCTGGATGGAGGTGATGGTTCAGCATTCCCATCTATATTGAATCTTATAATTCTATGATCTGACATTGATGGTTCGTCCGAAATCCTCCAGTTGCTAATTACACTCGCCAAATTGGCGCTACCTATCGTCAAATCCAGAACCTCCTCCCTTGTCCTAGTTACAAAAGTAGTGGTGTTCCCTATATTGAAGATTTCTAGACTATAACTAGATAGGAACTCTAAAAGACACTCACCTCTGTTGTTGATGTTGCTGCTCCCCCACATGGTGTGGTGTGAATTAGCATTGCGCCCAAGGCGGTGCAGTTCTGCTGGTGGAACGCCCATATCTCCTGCCATGTAGCTTGATACTACCACTATGCTCCGATGAGTGCCGTCTATGCACAATCTGATGATTATCGGCAGCATATCTCGTGACATAAACTCTGAAAGTAGAAGATAGTTAGTGTTCTTCCTTATCCGTATACATGCTCTTGGATGGTCTACCCTAAGATCGTATATTACCTTACTGTTTCCGCAGTATAATCCTTTGATTTTACCCTGGTGCGTCCATGGTTCCTGATTAAGTGCCGTTCCCTGGTGAACATCCGCGCTATTACTGCCGAAGTAGCCTTAGCTTGGTGTATGTTCATCTGGGCTATTTTGGCACTTATCCCCCTCTGCTTGCTCGAGGATTACTCATTTCTCCTCAAACAGTATGGCGGCTTCATCAACTGAAATCGGCTCCTGGGAGGACGAGACGACAAGTGCGATAAGGGCACCACACATCTCAGTAGGGGTCGGAGATGTCTCCCTACACAATCCTATCGTAGTCGCTCCCCCAGGGGACGTCTCAATGGATACAGGCACCATAGCTACCGCCAGTTCGCCGATGGTCGGACCATCACCAACGTTTAACCCAGCATCAAGCATAGACGCTGTTCCACTATCTGCAGTGTTTTTTCCTGCCGCTTTCCGTACTCCATGTACAGTGATTTTCCCGAACCTGTAGTAGAGTACGTTCCCATTCTTCTGGATATTATCCCTCGTGCCACGCGCTCCTTGGCAGATACACCGTGATGGTGTGGCATGCAGGGATGTCTTCTCCCATACAGGCCTGTAGCTTCACTCACTTCCAGGCGCTCAACCTCGGTGCTGTCGAACTAAGCCACTTCACCGTCGAATCGAGGTTTGGTCTCTCACCCCTCTAATAACTCTTCCACGATGGCCTCCTCAAGTTGAGTTAGTTCCTCACTTGATAATGAGGCCTGTGGAAAGTCCTCAGGAAGAATTGCGACCCTCAACCCTTCGACCACTTTGGCGTAACTAGACGCTTTAGTGGCTACTCCAACAAACGCGGATGTTGACATATTGTTTCCAGCCGTCCTCCTGCGTTTGTTACAATTTTCCGGGGGTGTAATAGCTTTGCTATCCCTCTTACTCGGTCTAGTTTGGCCTGGAGTGCTTTTCCTCTCCAGAGCTTTACCTCTCACTTCTTCAGGTGATAAGCCCGGTACCAAAAAGCGTAAGTACCACCTGACTCCTGCTCCACTGAGACCCTTCCTCAGAGGTTCATCCAAACCTCCAGGTTGGCCCCTTTCAGGTATGGTGATGCCTCTGAGTTTATTTGTCGCTTTTGTTGTGTCTCGAGCCTTATGCTCCATGTAGGTGCGACCTGTCCCCCTGTGCGGTTCTCAGCGTTACTGGTGGGGCAAGCCCTTCCTTGATCGGATTTGGTGTTCCAAGCCTGCCAACAACTGCGATAGGGGGAGGTCCCCTGCTTCCAATAACTGGACGTGGAGGTGAGCTCCTGCATCCAGTGTTTTGTTTCTTAATAGGTCGTGGAGGTGAGCTCCTGTGACCCTTACTCGTACTCTGTCCATCTAGGGAGTCTTGCTCCACTTGATGGGCGAGTTTCGTAGCAGTGATGTTCCCGCTATTGATTGTTTTTGTTTTGTTTTTATTTTTCCTTTCATGTCCCACGAGTGACAGGGTATTGAGTGCCCTCATGCCATACCCCTGTCTAGCATGATGAAGGGATAGTAGTTATTGGTCAGTTGCTCCCCCCGCCCTTCTGGCATGGTTGGACCTTCCAGGGAGAAATTCCCAGCCAGCATGGCCTGTTAGGTCATTGCAAACATAACGAAAAGGTGACTACTGCGCAAAGTTTAACTGCGTTATAGACTGACTCACTATATACCACATTTAAACGCACAATTATTTGCAAAAAAAAACTGTAAACTGTTGCCATATTGTTGTTTTTATTGCGACCTAATTCAGATTGATAATTGATAGAAAATATGGAATATTGGAATACATAATTAAATATTTGTTGCTCCAACAGATTTTTAACAAATCTATTCTCTCTGTGTACGTTTATACGCAGGGCTTATTTGCAAATAAAACTAAATTGTTGCCATATTATTGTTTTTATTGCGACTTACTAATTCAGAAAACTATTCACGATTAACGCACTATTTGGAAATAAAATGCTTGAGGTTGCCACATTTCCAAATGCTTCCTAATAAAAAAAAACAATAAATTTATAAATATTGCATAAAAAAACATTGATAGAAGAAAATAATGACAATAGAAACAAATTATTATTTGTTATTTTATACATTTACACAATTTTTTTATAAACATAAGTAACATTTCTATAGAAGTCCTAGCAAGTTTTTATACAATTACAATGCTGTGTAAACAGTAGTGTTGTTAATTATTCGTGTTTTATATTTGTTCCAATGAAATTTCATGATTTTTTTCTTGTTCGAACGGACGAATAATTTGGAACTTTTGTTTGAATATTCGAACGAACAAAGAATAAAAAAATGTATTCGAATAATTTTAAAAAAGTTTGCAAAAAACGACACGTATGTGTAGAGTTTATTTTTTTTATTAGCACACAAAAAATAATTCATTGCACAAAGAAAACAAATAGTTTTAATAACAAACTTAGAAATATTACTAAGATAATTAAAAAAGTTACGTTTTTATACACATTTACAAAAATGTTTAATATGTCATTGATTTCTTTTAAAATAGTCATTTAAAAAGCAACAGATAACCCCACTTTTTAGCTTGCAGACGGTCCTTTTTTTATGTTTGATAAAAGAACAAGTAGAAAAATATCTTTTATCTTTATCTGTTAGCGATATCGTTAAAAACGATTAAAAAGTATATCCAGTTTGTATGTTCTTCTCTTTTATATTTCCAAATAATTTAAATCAACCTCAAAATTATAGACTCTTTTATTCGCTTTTTGTGACATATTTCAAAAAGTTGTTATTGGAAAGCTTAGGAATAATATTATTAATTAATATATTATTAATACAAAAAGCATTTATTTTTTTAAACTCTACCAGGAATTGTAAGACACCTTCTGATTCCATTAAGGAGGGATTATCTTTTCAAAGCAAGAAAAGAAAACATGCGTTTGCCGAACATATGAAAACAAGTTTACACAAGTATTTATAATTTGGAGAAATTTGGTTACTTAACATCCTATTTTTAACAAATTAAAAATTTATGAAATGTAAAATACTTTTGATACAAAGTAATTAGGGAAATTGTTCGAACATTCGACAAAAAAAATCCCATAAATTTTTGTGATAAAAATAGAAAATTTTTGTTCATTCGAACAAAAATGAAAAAAAGTTGTTCGAATATTCGAATAATTTTTGTTCGAATGAATGAACACTAATAAACAGTCAGTGAATTTGTTTGCAAATATTGTTATTTGCTAATAGTGCGCGTATAAACGTTGTAATAGACTCTTCAATTACCAACTCAACTGACGTATTGTAAGGCACAGACTTCTATCAACTGAACACCAGCATATGTGTCGCCCTTTTATACTTCACACAAGGCCACCAGAATGTGACTAGACAATCTTAGCTTTGTTTACTAATAGCACAATTAGTTCATGTGGTAACTATGTACATTAGGGCGGGTCGATTTGTATCGAGGCAAAAAAAATCGCTCAAATTACAAGGAAAATCGCATTCTAGGGATCAAATTAAGAAACTTTGCCGAAGGAACCATACCTCTAAAATGTATTTTGATGTCCCGACTTTTGATCCGAAGGGTCAATGATGAAGGTTTAGTGGCCTTCGAAAACGGCTGGCTGTTCCGTCCAACTATGTGTTGTCAGAATATTTACAACTAACTTTGATGTTATTTGTTCATTAATAATTATCACATGTAATTTGGCTTAAAAGGCGATACGAACATTAGCCTGTTCAATTCATTAAATATAGAAACAAATGCAGTTCGAATAATAATAATTAAATTAACAAAAATATTTCATTCAATAAGAATTGAAATTAATGAACTTAAGCCCGACTAAGAAATTATTTCTGATGTATTATTTTTATTAAAAAATATTCCACAAATTTCACAAATTCTTTCAGTCATAATTTCACTTTGCATTTTTTTCCAAAATTGTTTTTATTTGATAAAAATATTTACACTACATCTGATAAAAAAAAAAATATCTGGCGCATAAAATGTATTGCATGTAACTTGAAATTTGAATCGCATAGGATGTACAGAAAAGCATTCAACGCATACGCATAGAACGGATGGTATAGACCTTCAGCTGAAGGTTCATACCATCCGTTTCATGCGTTGTTGCGTTTTATGCATGTGTCAAAAAAGTAGAATCAGTTTAATTGTATGTGGCAAGTTACAGAGCGAAACACATAGAACGGATAAAGTAGGTTTACTTTCTACTTTTGTATCCGTCGCATGCATTATTAAAAAAGGTCAGCTGTTTTTCGACGATAACTCTCCAACATCAAGCGTTCGTCTCTCATCAAATTATCACATATGTGTATTTTCTTAACAAGCAGACGCTTATTCGTTATTGGTTGTTTGCGTTTGTCACGCTTGCATGTGCTACCCATGTACATTTAGTTCTTTGCTACTAATCTAGATAGTTTTTTGCATTAACCCTGTAGGAATATTTTCCCGTAACACTTGCATTAACCCTGTTGAAATATTTTTGCGTACCGCTGCATTAACCCTGTCGGCGGCCATTACCATAACAATATTGTTACACAAAAATATTTCAACGGAGTCAATGCAAATATTTTTGTAAATAAAACATTTGGTAAACAAAACGAATTATCCAGAAATGGTTTTTTTTAAAGAACTAAATATATATGCGTAGCACATACATGCGTACAGACAGTTTATATTTTTTAAGAATATACCATACCTACACGAATATATAGTAGTGCAAGCAAACAACCCTGTCGGAATCTAAATTAACTTTAATCCAACTTTAGCCTAACAATTTCGCATATAGTGCTGACTGACACTTGGACTACTTTCCAATGGAAGCATCTAACTATTTTAACATTGCGATGTCCTAGGAGGTAGTCAATTGTCTCACTCTGCACTACTTTTCAACTAACTTAAATCCCATTTTATTTAAGCCACCTGGTAATCCGGAAGTTTACGAAAAATATTGCTGAGGTTCGAACTATGTATCATCACGCGTTGTATAGTCAAGGCGCTACTAGAAAGCTACAGGCGGGGGCACAATGAATCCGTCTAACGTTAAACTTCGCCTTTTTCAACTTACATTAATGTAAGGTGACCATACGTTCTCTCTTTTAGAGGACAATCATGACAGCGAGTTGTCATCTACACAATTTTTGCCCTCTTTGTGTTAACTTTGTTATTATCAGTCAGCTTTTGTCATCCTTAATATTAAAAGAATGATTTTTATTTGTTTTTTTCTTCTATGAAACAATGTAGCCTCACTTTCATTTGCACTCTCTAACTATCACCAATCTCCATATATGCATTTTATTATAGCTTTGCTATTTATTTATTTTTGTTTTGATTTCTTTGTACTTAAACCAGAGCACGTAAATAAATGAAACAAATTGTTTGATTTTGTTTTGTTTAATTCTTTGAAGCAGCGTTACCGTTGTAAAATTTCAAAAAGTAGCACAAAAAGGGGATTTAAAAAAAATGTGACACGAAAAAGGGGATTTTAAGAAAAAAAGGGGCAACCTTATAAACAAGAAAAATTAAATTAGTGTTTTTTGTGGGGAAAAAAATTAAACTTAAGAAAAATTAAAATATAACGCTTTTTTGGCATTAGCACTAATTTACAAAAAAAAAGAACTCAATTTATTGACTTTAGAGAAAATTTATTTAACTCTTGATAAATATCTGAAAATAGAATTCTCAAGAGACCAGCACAAGACAATTCTGTAAATTTTTTGACATTGCAGTTTTTTTAATTAAGGGAAAAATATCGATTTTAGAAATTTTTAAGTTATTACATGCCTATTTCTTGAAACTGTATATGTGTGCTTTTGAATAGGTTCATCACTTGGAATTCAGTCTTTCAAATCCTACAAATGCTACAAACTTAAAGTAGATAACATGGAATGACCAGTTTAAAATTTCAGTCCGTTAGATAATTTATTTTCTAATGATGCCAATTTAGAAAAAAAACGTTCAGCGGAAGAACTAGTATGCGGCAAACTAAATATTTATATATGAAGCAAATGTATACAACTTCAATTATAAATTTTCATCCAAGGAATTTGAGAAATTACTTTTTTCGTACCAATATTTCAGATTAAGATATTTTGAAAACTGCATCACAGTTTTCTTTATTCGCTTAGTTTTCCTTCTAACCCTTTGACAAAAACCTCAAGTTCACTTATTATATTAATAGGGTTGTTATACGTCCTCTTTTTCCTGGACGCTGTCCTCTTTTTTGGATCTTTGTTCTCGGGAAAAAATTGTGTCCGAGAAAGTCCTACTTTTTAATGAATTTTTTTCGCTTTTACATTGAAAAATGGTATTTATTAAAAACCATGATAAAAATTAAAATAATTGGTATTTGATGTCTAGTGCGGTTGGTGGTACGTAATATCAAGACATAGAATTATGGAGATGTTTTTAAAATGTCGATGGAGTTGCGCAAAAAGAGCCAAAATGTAGTACATAGCTTTAAGTGATAGTTCAAAATCTATATTTCATTAATAACATACCGTTTACACATACCACTGTGGCATGCCATTTCGAAAAAACTCAGTACACTCACGACTTTTCACTAACACACTAAAATTGTTCGCAATGGCAGCTCCAGTGGCAGCAAAATTTGCATGCTAGTGAGAATTTGGCATTTGCATGCCATTGAATGTAAAAACAATGAAAAGTGTTACCCTGTTAAGCATTTGATGCAAATTTATTAGATTACTGTGAAATTTAAATTAAAGCTTTAACTTGTTAAGTGTATTATTATGATTTATTTATTGCACTGCATATTAAAAAATTCAATTTTGTTAATTATAGACCATTAATATTATCAAAATAATACTTATAATTATAAATGTTAACCATTTCCCTAAACATGTGCTTATATGATGACTCGGTAACTCTATAAAATAAAAATGGAGCAATTTTTTTTACTTCGGGAACATTTTTGAAATGAACTTGCAAGTGTAAACAGTAAAGCCAATGGCAAGGGATTCGACTATTTCGAAAAAATTTTCGTTGATAATACGTAAACAACAATTGCATGCCACTAGCGACACGTGTAATTGCAGCGTAAGGCTGAGTTTACATCTGGCATTTCTTCTGTGTCATGCCAAAAAAGCGTAACCACTAATTCATTAGTAACGCTAGGGCTTACAACTTTAAATAAACTTTCATTGTGTACTGTGTGCCATGTGCCACACAAGTGTAAAAAAAAGCGTAACCACTAATAACTAATGAAAAACTATTAGATTCAGACATGTCCATACAGACAGAGGTATACGAATTTAAACAAGCGAGGGCATATTAATTATCCGATAGATATCCATAAGCTAAAAGATTTCGTATAAGCTTGCTTACATATTATTCGCGGAATGTTATTCATGATTGCCCTCATAAAGTATATGCAGGTCTACAACAACTAAGAAAGTACAAAAACAACAGGCGATTTGTTTGTGTAAGAATAATGGATGAATGTCAAAAACAGATGGATACAACCAGACCTGGGCAACTTGCAGTACTTTTGCATAAGCACTGATTAAAACAAAAATTTTAGTGCAAATTTAAATTTGATGCTTGTAGTGCACTATTTTTTGCACTTAAATAAAATCTCTTAAAAGTAAGGGATTAATATTGCATTAGCAGCTAATCGCATGACTAAACATACACTAATTTTGTGTTGCCACTAAGCACATCATGAAGTAATGCAATATTATTGCACTATCACATATTGTACACAGTAAAATTTAATAAAAAGTGAAAATATTTTTAGGAGATAGCACAAATAAAAAATATGAAATACACTAAAGTTCATTGAGGGCACTTTTATAAGTACGTACATACAAATTAACGAAAACAACCCGTCAATATAAATACAAACTAGATTTCAGAATCAATTGAAAAAAATTAAAAAGTTTCATACTTCAAGTACGTTGCATCTCGAGCTTATATGAAAAACCGTGCAATTGAAAAAAGATCAGAACTTAGGTTTTCATTTATTTTAAAGTTATATCTTAAAAAATGGTGATTTTATAAACGAAAAATACTACCGCTTGGAACAACTTCATCAAGTTTTGTCTTTCTCTCGAAAAATTATGAAAAACGTAGTGATATGATTTTTCCTCTTAGATGACGATATGTACATAGGAAAAAATTTACATATTTATGTATGTACGTATGTTTTTATGTATGTACACATTTACGTTGTATTTTGCACTATATGTTTCACTGATAATGCAATAATACTATTCATAATGTGTTTAGTGGTGCAAAAAATAGTGCACTAAAAGTAACAATGCAATGTTGATGAATGTCTTTGAAGGGATTTTAGTAAAATGCAAAAGAAAAATTGCACTAATAGAATTAAAGTTAGTGCTAATGTAATAAATTTGGATTTGCATTGATTTGGTTTAGTGTGCGAAAATGGTCAATGCATTTGCTTATTTAATGCAATAGTCCCAGATCTGCATACAACAAAAAGGAAATGTATGGATAGATAAAACCAAAGTTTATTAATTGATAAACCTTTAATATGTGAAATAAGTATAATAAAGAATACATATGTACTTTAATAATTAAATATAATTATTTTTAAATGTTTTGTAACACATTTTTTAAGTAAAAATTTATTTAAACTTTTTCACATACGTTTTCAGTATACACAATTGTGTATAACAAAGCAAAACAAAACAAAATGGCGTTCAAAAATTGTAAACAACTTATGACATTCAGGCATTCACACTACACGACAAAATCCGTAACATTTAATAAGCATGTTGATGCTTATTGAAAATGTGTTAGCAACGTTTGCTACGTAAAAATCTACAGAAAATAGATTTTTACGTAGCAAACTTCAACTTCTGGCTTACATACATACACACACACGTATAAAGCAAAGTAACAGCTGACACTTTCGCTGGCAGCCTCACGTTTTTACTAACTAACATACAGACTTAAACGATACGACAACTTAAAAAAAGACGATACGATTTGACTAACGAAGCCATTATACATTCATTCTTACGGCCGCGTCGGAAATCTTTTTACTTATATAGACACAACAGTAATGCAAACAGTCATAAAAATTATAGACAATGTGTATTATGACTTATAAAGTCTAGTAAAGCACTTAAATCATTTGTCAAAAAAATTTCAGTTAGATCGGTTAGTTAAAACAGCGACAATATTATGCACAGATTTTCAAAAACTGTTTGAGAATTCAGAAATAATAATATTTTTGAAAACCACAAAAGCAAAATTAGCGTAGTAGGCTAAGAAACTATATAAAACCCTGCAAATAATTTTTATTTTATTATTAAAATTGTAGGTCTTAAGAAACAGCCCGCAGATTGACGCTATCATTATTACACGTGAAAATTAATAATATACACGTAATGGCATAGATTTGATTTCTAAAAATTGAATAGGTTATATTTTTAAAAAATGCTAGAAAATGCTAAATAAAGAATTGAAAAATGCTTAACAAACTGCTAACTGCCAAATCGAAAATTTTGCAGCTAAATCAGCGAAAAAAAATGCTAAATTTAGCTACTAAAATGGTCACGCTGACAAACATGCAAAACGAAACATGCATACGATTAGCTAGTCTGTGTTCAACTGTGTAATTGAAGTCCTGCAAATTCATAATCCATTGCGCCACGTCTCTCGGAAGGTCGACTTTACTAATATTGGGTGTTTTTTATTGAGGTGTAGAACTTTAAGTTGGCATCACTTTTTTAACTGGCGGCCATTTTGTCAGCTGTCAAGTGATTAATATTTAGTTTGGTTTGCCATTTCATCATGAACAGGTTGACAAAAGAACAACGCTTGCAAATCGTGCAAATTTATTTCGAAAATAATGGTTCAGTTCGCGAAGTTTACCGCAAGCTCCGTCCATTTTATGGTCGACATAATCGTCCATCAGAGCAATTAATTCGGTTAACCATGGATCGTTTTCGCACTACGTTTACTCTATGTGATAATACGCATCCGCAGAGACGTCGAACAGTGCGCACCGAAGAAACAATTGCCGCTGTAGAGCAAAGTGTTGAAGAGGACCCGAATGAATCGATTCGCCACCGTGCACAGCAATAACCGACTATTTTGTTCCCGAATTGGATGGCATGAATGTGGATGAGTTGTGGTTCCAACAAGACGGCGCTACATGCCACACAGCGCACGTCACAATCGATTTATTGAAGGAAACATTCGATGAGCGCATAATTTCGCGGAATGGACCTGTCAATTGGCCACCAAGATCGTGTGATTTGACACCATTGGATTATTTTCTTTGGGGATATGTGAAGTCGCTCGTCTACGCCAACAAACCAGAAACGTTAGGGGACTTGGAAGCCAACATTCGTGGCGTTATTGCCAACATACGGCCCCATATGCTCGAAAAAGTGGTTGAAAATTGGACCTGTAGAATTGGCTTTATTCGAGCCAGCCGCGGCGGGCACATGCCCGAAATCATATTTAAACGTTAATGGCATAAAATTATCCTTCCAATAAAGCCAAATTGATGGACATTAAAACGATTTTCTTGTGTTTTATTTCAATTCGAAGTTCTATACCTCTAAAAAAACACCCTGTACTACTTGTTTATACCTCACATGTTATTGAAAAAAAAATTTAATTTCAATAATATTTGTCTTTAATTTAATATAATATTTAACAATACAGGGCATTTAAAATATCATTTAATTTAATGTTAAACTTGCTTGTTAATTAACCCAATGCGGTCATGTGCTATTGTTGTTGTATTTTTGATTTCTCGTGATGTATACGTGTGAATTCCGACAAGAAGCCGGAAAACGTCGTGGCTTGTTTTTTTACTCATTAAAGTTAAGGTAGAGGTCCATAGCTCGCTTTTTGCGCGTTATGCTTTACACGCGTTTCATCCTCTTGTTTCATTCTATACTTTGTTCGCGTTGAGTTACATGCACTGCTTTTCATGCGCCATTTTATTTTTGTTTTGATCAGATGTGTGCGTTTGTTTATAAATACTAATAAAGAAAAAATGGAAAGTGTAATCGAATTTTTAAAAGAATTTGTGGAGTTGGTCGAGTTTTTATATTTAATTTTATGTGCAAAAAATGCCTATGAACAATTTCAAAAAAGAAAAGGTTTTGGGTACGGGCGTTGTATTTAGAACGGAATTTAAGTGGGTTTTTTGAAACCACATTTAAAAAATTAAAACTTCTGACCCTGAGCAATTTCGAACCGCGACAAGAATGTCTGCAGATGTCTTTGACTATTTATTCAGCATTTTAAAAGATAGTCTTGAGAAGAACTCGGCCAGGGCTATTCCAGCAGATTGTCGGCTGTTGTTGACTTTAATGTAAGTAAATTGAAAATTACATATAAATGTATGCACATTATTGGCTTAAGCAATAACTTTTCTAAGCAGCTATTTAATACAGATTTAGCGGATATGTAATCGATAACTAATATGCAAAATTTGTTACTGAGAAAAGTGTGGTGAAAAGTTAATTAAAATACATCGCATTAATGAAAATATTCACATATTTTATTATACAAATTTTTTTTTACTAAGAATTTTTTTTATTAAAAAAAAAAGAAATAAATTATCCACGGCAAAATAATATTTATCGATAACGTAAGAAATAAAGTATTATTTAACATCTTTAGCATTCAAGAACAGCTGACTTTCTTTCATGGTGCTTGTAACGCGTACAAAAGTAGAAAGTAGACCTACCTTTGCTTTGAAGTTCTATACCTCTAAAAAACACCCTGTACTTTGCTTAAACGCTGCACAATCTGTGACAAGTTTGAATTCGATACCAAGGATATAGTGTCTGAATTTTTTAATGATAAATAAGCTGCTTTAACTTCAAGAATATAATTGTGTAAACGACTCTCGTGGTCTGACGACTTTTTGCTCCAATAGCACAAAGGGTGTAATTTTCCTTCAAATCTTTGCAATAGTGTTGAACCAAAACCATATTTCGAAGCATCGGTGTGAACTTCAGTTTCAGCCTCTTGACCAAAAAAATACGTAAAGTGGGTGTAAGAGCCTTTTTCAACTGTTGTATTATTTTTCTTTAATTTGAATATTTACATTTTTCTTAAGCAGATTTGTTAACGGATATGCCATCTGTGCGTAGTTGTGAACAAATTTTCTGAAATAGCCAGTTAAACCCAAAAATGCTTGCACGTCTTTAATATTTTTTGGTGTTGGGAAATTTTCAACTGCCTTAGTTTTCATTTCGCTTGGCGAGATTGAACCATTTTCAACTAAGTGACCCAAAAAATCAATCTTTGTGTTCATAAAAGAACATTTGGACCAATTAAACTTCAAATTATATTGTGCAGCCGTTTCCAGAACTTTTTAAACTTTTCGATGCATTCTTCTGCCGTAGAGCCATATACTACGACATCATCAACATACATTTCCATACCATTAGCGTTGATAAAGTCTTGAAATATGCAATTAACATACCTGATAAAATTTGGTGAGGAATTGCAGAAACCAAACGGTGCTCTATTGAATTCAAAAAGTCTTTGTTTTGTTATAAAAGCCGTATACTTCTTGCTTTCTTCAGCTATTGGCACATGAAAAACCCCGTCTAAATCCATTGTTATAAAATACTTCCCTTTTTGTAATTCCAGCAGCACGTCATCAATTATAGGAACAGGAAAACGATCTTTAAAACCTGTTTATTTAACAATAATTTCCATCTTTTTTTAATGACAACTAATCTACTTGCGATTTTCTTATTATTCCACGTTGTAACCATTCTGCAACTTGCGTATTCACAGCATTTTCTTCTTGTAAGGGCAGTCGTGTTGGAGTATGTCGAAATGGTTTGATTACGTCATTCGGTATAACTCTCATTACCACGGGTGATTCTTTGCAATACGTTGATGGTTTATAGTTCAAAATACATTTATCTATTTCTTCTTTATATTTCGGATCAGTATCAAGTTCAAGTACATCAATTTTATAAATATTAAATTCATTCTCATCCTCTTGTTCATTGATTTAAAATTTAAAGTAATTTTTGTCTATGGTTGTTTTAATTTTTTTTATGAAGTCATAGCCAATTAGCACGTCACATTTTATTGCCCGATCCGTCAGTATCAAAAAATTCTGTTCTGTTTCAACTTCGTCAACTTTCACAATGCATTGAATAAAATCGTATGTTCTTGTTCGCGTATTGCATAATCCAGATAATACCGAAATAGACTTATTTACTTCGCAATTATTAAATTTATTTGTATACACGCTATACTTCAGTATCGAAACGTCTGATCCAGTGTCCACTAACAAGTTTCTTGTTTGTCCGTTTATATCAAATTTTTTTATATCTTTCATGATCCACTACGATGTTAACTTCTTTTTGATTATTATTATTTTCTCTACAGTTCTTGGCAATATGTCCAAACTTGTTGCATTTAAAACATTTTGTATCAACTTTACATTCATGGCGTTTATGATCTGTTGATCCACAATTGTAGCAATGCACTCTGTTTTCATGTGTTTTCTTATTATAGGTTTTAAATGGTTTTTTATTTCATAGTTCTCGCGCAATTCTTTATAAATTTTTTGCAAGATACAAATTTTGCTTGAAAACGTTTTTTGCAGGCAAACCGTCAACGAGATAGCGAATTACAGCACACTCTTCGAAATTACAAAGAGAAGCAATTTTACGCATACATAGCATATATTCATGGAAGGATTCATTATTTTTCTTCTTTCTTTCACACAACATTTTATGGATTTCTCCACTGTCATATTCGCGCTTAAATTCCGATATAAGAGTTTCTTTTAACTGTTCGTAATCACTAACATTTACTATATCTAAAAATATTTTCGCAACCCCGAGGACTCTATTCCGTGCTTGTACGTATTTTTGTCTATCATTCAGTCCATACGCATTCGCGTTATCTTCGAAATTTTCAATCCACTTTTCTACTGGTATGTTTTCTCCGTCAAATTCATTTATTATTCTCGCAAAAGTGTCCACTGTAATGTTATTATGAGTATTTTCATTATCTTTCTTTGCTTGTTCTGTAAGTAGTTTTATCATATCGTTATTTGTCGCCATTTCAAATTTTTTAATGCTTTGCTCTTTTTCAATTGGATTTATTTCAATATCTTTAACCTTATTCTCTGTTTCAATTGGAGTTGAGGATTTTTGTTTACTTATTCGCGGCGAAATCGATTCCTTTCTACTTTGAGGTTTATTTTGCTGTTTCTTTTGTTGTAGATCTCAAATCATATGTTCGTGCTTCTAAATTTTTCTCTTCGACACTAGACATTAAAACTGTTTTTTATTTTCACTCTACAATGCACTCAATTTCATTTATATACTTTCAATTTTCAATTCTTATTACGCCGTTTTGCGATACACATTTTATATTATATACCGGCACTTTTTACATATAGTATATTTGCATTTTTAATAACTTTCGAGACTGTACCAGATTTTAATTCTGCTTTTTGGCCGGTAGAGCCCCCAATTTTTAGGAATGGTGGGTAAATAACAACACAATGATTTATATATTTCAAAGTGGTGTATTATTATTTATTTAATTAATTTATTATAGCTAAGATTTAAAGTGTTTTATTCAAATAAAGTTTAATGATTCATTCAAATAAAGTATTTTTAATATTCACTGATTTAGTTTAATAATTCATGAAAATTTTATAGATCTTTAGCAACTTTAAAAACTTTTATAAGGGTTAACTTTAAACAACTTTTATTTTATTAATTTTTAACTTTTACATAACTAAGCAAATCTCAACTTTGGCCAACTTTTACAAAATTTTCAACTTTTATCAACGTTTTTGATCTTTCTTCTTCAAAAGTTTCTAGCAACTGACTCTTTAAATTTTATTCCGCTTTTCTTATACCAAACTTATTATACTATTTTTCTATTTTCTTTTATTCATTACTTATGCCTGGACTTGCCACCTTACATGTATAAACAAAATAGAGTCAGCTGATTCGTAACAGAACAGAAAGTAAAAACTAATTCTACACTTATATGTAGTTGCAAAAGTAATAAATAAATAAATCAAACTAGTTATACACATATGTAAATAATTTAAACTTATGTTTTTATCTATGGCATTTATTTATATCTATTTTTACTTCAGTTCCCAGCGTAGTTTCAATCTTGCCGCCCATAATAGGATACTCAAACATTTCACTAAAATGGAATTTACCACTTCAGCACGGAAAATGCGTCTCTCATTATCTTGTTGAAATAAAAGGTCCACAACAAAGACCATCATACAAACAGGATAATATGGATACTGTCACTGCAGATACGCACACAATATTTGAAGGTTTGGATCCATGCGGTATGTACAATTATTCCATCATTCCTATATCGAGAAACAGTTCCCGTGGTGAAGCTTTCAATGACAATTTCGAAACTCTCGAAGGAAGTAAGTAAAGCAAGACTAAGTAAAATAATATAATAAAAAAAATTTCATCTGAGAGTTTATTAAAAAAAAAACAACCCAATATGAACAGCCTGTCCCATGACTTGGAATGAAAACTTAAAGTTTTTATTTTAGTTACGTCCGTTTAACTTGTTTTTTCTGAAACAAGATGACGTAACTACACTTAGTTTTTAGATGTACAACCAATAATGAAACAAAAATTAAAACATCGTTGTTATGTTAGTAAACAAACAAACCAACAAATGCGTTTTCTAATTTTACATTCAACGAGTCTTACTACTAGGAAATGTTTTCTGTTCCCACGTCATCTTCCCAAAAGGAGTAAATATTTACTCAAGTAGTAAATCTTCTGAAAAAATTGGGCAATGCCGAACTGAACTTTTTAGACCAAATGGTACAACGTTCTCTTTCGTATTTCAATCATTATTTTTGTTTGTTTTCAAATCTCTTATATGCGTGATTTTCTTGTTATCACCATTTTCAAATTTGCTTTCAAGAAAATTTTGGCAATCGGAAATCATTATATATATTTCACTTATAGTGTTTTCACTCTGATATGGTTTTATAAAGCAGTATTAAAAATATTGCAGTCGAAATAGCAAATGTCTTAAAATTGTGCTATTTCTTTGACTTTTAATTTTTTGACTGCGCAATCACAAAATAATCAAACACATACATACATATGTATAAGTGTAAATACCCTGAAGGAAACGTAGGGTTAAGAGTCCTTAAGTCACCACTTTTGTCGACTATTTTGGTGACATTGTCAACGGAGTGTCTATTAATATTGTTTCTAATGCGTAGAAAACATTTTTTTAGATACACACAACTATGCTTCTTCTTTTTTATTGGCTTGTTGAAAATAACAGTGACGTCTCAAGCAAAACATAAGTATTTATAAAAATAAGTGTAAGGAATCAAATTAAAAGGTTAATATAATACATAATATATATATATATATATTGAACAATAATTAAAAAATATACACAAACAGAAATTACAAAAACAAAAAATTAAATAACAATCCATATGTATAAAAATAGAAAATGTGAAAATTAAGCAATTTTAAGTGAAAGGTGCCTATTATGGAAATTTTTTCACCCTGTGGAAGATTTTGTGCCATCAGTTAAAGATTTGTCACACTTTCCGATCCATACGTAAGTGTTTGACGTTACTAATCCCTACTTGCTGGTAATATGCTGAATGAATGAATGAATAGTTCCTGTTATTGTATGTTTTTTATGCATAAGTTCCATTTTTTATAAATTTGTTTAATAAGATACCAAAATGTGAACAAAATATGCAATTTCATTATCAAAAGTGTATACTAGAATTACTAAAATGTACTAGTGACTATCTGCTTCCAAAATCTTCATATGGTCCTATAAGGACTATGTAATCAGTAGTACCAATGTTGCTTTTCAATGACACGCACATGTTAAATGTCTATAGCAAAAAGCATTGTGTGGGGTATAATTAGTCAGTAGTACTGACGACAAAGTGTTGCGTGACGGCTTTCAAAAAGGGCAGTTGTTACAACTCCTGAAAGGGACAGTGTGCACACTGACTTGTGCTGCTAATGCGGAGTGGTGGCTGATTTAAAAAAAAAAGTATACCAACCACAAGTACCAAATGTCTCCAACTGTCTTCAATTTCTTGAGAGCTGAACACCTTCATGCAAATTTCAAATATGACTTCCAATTGTGGACGCAAGAACTTTGGACAGGTCTCTGTCATATCAATCAGCAACTTCACTAAGGATTGATCATCGTGTGCTTCAAGATTTACTTGAATTGAAATTTTCTCCTCTGCTTATTTATTGGTTTCCCTTGAGTATTTATTGACGGCGTTTTTATTCAATATACGCAGTTATTTTGTACGAAATTAATTTCAATTAATTTTCTTTAATAGAACAAATAATATTTATTATTTCTTCCAATAAGCATGCACGAATATGCATCGAGAAATCACAAAAAAAAATCAATAATGGCAGACATAGTGCTGAATATCAGTTGGTGTGAGATCGTCCAAAAATTCATGCTATTGTGAATGAAATATCAGGGATGAAATTTTCCGTCATAAATGGTTGGAATGATAACGCTGGTACATGTCTGTATTAGAATAAAAAAATAACTTTTTTTTTTTGTAATTCGGATGGAAGTAGCAAAATATTTTTTGTTTATGGGAAGTTATAAATATAGGAAAGAAAGTAACAGGTAGCCATTTTTATTGTGTACTTACTGGTGAAAAGTGGTAGTTCGAAAATAAAAGATTGTTAATTGAAATAAACGGAGGCAAAAAGCGGATACAAACCAATATATCTATCTATATATTTATTGGCAAAAGAAAAAGAAGACAAGGAAATAGAATTAAAAGGGCTTGAATTAAATAAGGTAAAGTAATTTAAATGATTAGCAAAAGAGTGTAAAATAGTAAAGAAATAAATGTGTTGTTATAATAAGGTAGACAATTGAAGCAAGCAAGTAATTGTTGGGTGAGATTGATTCCCTCGAATACCAAAAGGATCAAGTGTGGGCTACTGGTGAGACAAGGCACAGTGCAAAGAGCATAAAAAGTAAAGCCGGATCAAAGTAAGTCACCCATATTGTATGTTTTAAGAAAAAAAAAGCCCTAGTGAATTTGACGCCCAAAAGCGCTGGCCGAAATAGCAGCTCATCAGTCACATAAAGTGAGTGCAAACGCTCCAATTTTTTTCCCCGCCAAAAATACGTGTCCAGAAACGTTTATATATAAAAAGAAAAAAAGGAAGGTTAAGTAAATAAGGCACCGCTAAGTTTTTTTAAGTGTTTGATTAAGTGTTATATATATATATATATATATATATATGTAGGTAAATAAGAAAGAAACAGTTTTTATGTAAAAGTGTTGTAATTGTTAGTGCCCAAATTAAAGAAAATTTTTATAGAAACCGTTTGATATATACATATGTAAGTATATATATAGATATATACCGGTTAATAATTCGCGCTAAAATAGTTTTTGCTTATTTAGAATTTGTTAGGAAAAATATAAAACATTTATGCCGTCCTTAGAAGTGCAAAAAGGACTATTAGGTCACCTAAGAGAGCTCCTTTAGGTAGGCAAATAGAGTAACGTAAAAGGAAAATTTAAACTGAAGTACAAGTTCTAAATAGGAAGGAAACGAGGTAATTGAGTGTTGGCAATTCAGAAGTTAAAAGGTATAACGAACATATTTTGATCATTTAGGCAATAACAAAAGTAGGTTATGTGTTAGTCTAAGTTAATAATTAGTGTCAGTAAGTTTTGTTTATTCGTATACAAGAAATACCCAGTGGGAAGTTGCGAACACCCCTGAGTAGTAAAAGATATTTTATTTCATAAATTTTTTTTTGTTTTGCCGTGAAATTTATAAAGAAAATCAACATATTTTAAAAGAATAATTTCAATAATTTTTGGTCCACAGACCGCTCGAATTAATAAAACGCAAAATATCGAATGTGTGTGTTACTTAATTATCCCTAGTAAGGCATTAATCATACATATATATATATATATATGTATATAGATAAAAGAAATCTTAGATTTAGTAACAGAATACATTTCAAATAAAAATATGTGATTAGTGTAAGTGTGCGAACAAATATGTTGACGTGCTAAATTTATCTTATTTGGGTGAGGCAAATGTGAGGCCAATCTTAAGTTGAGTGTGTGTGGATTTTTGGGGGACATAACAAAAATTAGTTTGAGGAAATTTGTGTCCCAGGTTGCCTCCCAACCTGAGGAACATAACACCTAGTTCTTCCTCCAAAAATTGTCGAGTTAGTCGTTTGTGTTAGTAATGCAGTTTTTTTAGTTGTTCTTGTCTCTGTCTGGTTGTCGGTTGGAACCTCCCCTGTTAGGTGCGTATGAGCTAGTTGGCACCAAAACAATCAGAGCTGATCGAGGCTCGTAACAAAAGTCAATAGTGAATCAGTACTGATTCACTACTGACATTTCCTACAGGGTAAAAATATTTTTATTATGTACATACATACATATATGGGTACCTTTTACCACTTTTTTAGCTGCACATTTAGGCAGGGAAAAAAATTGTGTACCTGCACATTAAGGCAGGTAAGTACATTTAAGATAACAGCATTTTTGACTATCTGCACAAAAAAATGTGTAAAGTTGATTGTGCAGCCAAGTCAAAATTACTGGACACCTATTGCACCATTGATAAAGAGGAAACGGTAACTGTGAATTTTGACATTGCGTTTAAAAAAGAAAACTAATATTATCATAAAAATTAATATAGAAAAAACAATTGCTTTGCGAATTTTTGTAATTTTTGCAATATGTTAAACAATAGTTTTTCGAGCACTTATCATTTTAAAATTTTAAAGCTTTGGAATTTATTTGCAAATTTTAGTAAGTTTTGCGAATCAGGAAATTTTTGATATAACTTATTATTCTTGTGCGTAATTTTAACAAATTAAGGGTGACTCAAGCCAGTTTTTGCCCTTTTTACATTAATTTTTGATATTAGCAAGTTTTAGCTAATTTTCGTAATTTTCGTGAATTTTTTTTTGTCTTACTTTTAATTTTACATATGTATTTTTAAAAAAAATTAGGGCTTTTTTTGTAATTTGTGACCAATATACGTTTTTTACGCGTCAAAAATGTTTTTTTTTTTGCCAAATCTTGCCCTTTTTACCATTTTACCAATTTTTAATCCATCTAACTATTTGATGTAAAGCCTATAGTACACGGCATGTAAAATACCACATGCGCATGTGGTTCTGACGTAATTTTGACGTCATCACGAAGCTACTTTTGCTACATGTCGTATACTAGTAGCATATGTAAATGTAGATATTCACATGCTTACAGATGTGCCGCCTCAGAAAATGTGTTCAATTCGGCTCCATGTGCCAGGTTTGTATTTTGGAACGAAAATACTATCAAAATTTTACGGCATGTAGCCACTACTAGTAATTTTTAAAAATTCAACCAGCATGCTGAAAATTTCCATGATGTCATACCACCACATACGCATGTGGCTTTTTACATGCCCCAAACTTTTAGTTGTCAATTATACGTTTATGTTTGAGTAAAACTATACAACATTACAATTGGTATATCGGTTAATTAAATCGGTCCAACTGAATTTATCTACGAAGAAAATATATTTATGTATGTACTCGTATGTATGTATGCATGTGTATTTAACTAATCTGTTCCGCACTTTTAAGCATATTTTTTTCTTAATATTGCATTCACATCTGGATTCATATTCAAATTTATAAATATATACAAGTTGAAGATGAAATAGAATATGAGAAATTCATAATTTTGCGAGTGTACGTGCCGCTTAAGAAATAGGAAAAAATAAAAATGTTAACTAATTTTAGCACTTTATTGTGTGTTCTGTAGAACATTTTAGCACTTTTATTTCTGCAATCTAGCACTTTTACTCTGTCATCTTATGGCAACACTGTCTCCGACAGTCATTAAATGAAAACACCAAACATTCTTCTGATATGCATTAGTGTCCATTTGTATTAGTTGTTGTAAGAAAGTTCAAGTGATGAAGGCATAGACACTGGTCAATGAACTACACCGGTAGCAGCAGAGAGCCCTCCTTCGTCGGTATTGTGTAGAAGAATCATCGGCAAAGTAAAATAACCAATAAAATGGCTAATTAGTACAGCTTCAAAAATTAAATACGTCTCATTGACACCAGAGGCGCCGCAACACTCCATTACTAGAAACTTGTAGAAAAAAAACAGAATTGTAAAAGAAAAGGTAACACCTACTAATATTACTAGGCATTCATAGTCTGAGTGTTACTTCTCTTAAAAGAAAAAAGTATACAACATAATTTTGTTAAAACTTAAAATCTTTTTTGCATTTGTTTAAAGTAGGTTTTATGAAATGCAACCTTATTCAGTGCTGATAATGTTTATACAAGTGAAAAGGTTAGGTTAGAAAGGGTGGTGCTATACCGCACATCCACTCGGAGACCCAATTGGGTCCATTGTGATTCCCTTCTGTTGCCAAAACAGTAATATTTACCCCGCTTTTATAGCCAGAAGTGACCCTATTACCCGTCCTTGAGCCACAGAATTCCCATGATGAAGCCCCTGATGTCCTCTAGTTTAGACTTCCCGATATCAGTAATGCTCTCATGGAAACGTCTGCTCAGCCATCTAAGCCTATGACGTTGCAGCTTCGTGCAGTGCCAGATAATATATTCAATGGTTTCTGGTAAATCGTCATCCCTGCACATCCTACAAAAATCTGGAGTGCCAGTTTCCCAAACTCTGACCGAACCTGTCAACGCGAATTTCATTACTAGCCGACGTTCGAGCGTTTTTAAAAAATTTGGAAAAGACACGTTGTGATCAGTTTTAGTGGTCAGATCAGTCTGTCTGTTCTTTTATTTAATTATATTCAACAACTTAAAATGTATAACAATTGTGCTGGCTTAGCTTAAATTATATTTTGTCATTTTATTTAATTTTGTTAAAGAACTTAAAATGTATAAATTACAATTTTGCTTACTCAACTTAAATTACATTTGTTGGCTAACCTTTTCATTTAGACAAGTGTGTGAAGTTTTATTATTTTAATTATTGTTAAAATTATGCTGATTAGTTACTTTGGAATTTTTATGTCTTGTGCAATGCACCGGAAATATGAAATTGGGTTACTGTCTGGCTTTATTGATTTGATTTAAAAATTCCTCGAATTTATCGGGTTCATTCAGTTTTGTATCAATATAGTTACTTGTATATGCAACTCGCGCTTATCACGATTCACTTCGCCTTCCTATTCATGTCCAGTAGCAGTTTGATCTTTCTGAGTAAAATTTTGGCCACATAGTCCTCGAGACTCTACAATCCTCCTTACTTCGCCATGAACTGTTGGTCCTGCTTTCTACCCAGTTACTGATTTCCCTATAGTAATGACCTATTGGTAATTTCACCGATCTGTCACACATTGCCTCATTTAATGCCGACCCTATTCTTGCCAACATAGTCTGACACTATATTTATCCATAAGCAAGTTTAAGACTCTCCTATAGTCACTAACAAGTTTCGATTTGACATTCTTTGCCTGGCTGTCGACGTAGAAGGTTACCTTTTCACTTTCAGATACATTCCTGGCCACCAGTTCCGTGGCCCTGAGGACCGCTAAGATCTCAGCCTGAAAAACGCTGCATTCATTTGGCAGTCTGAAAGAACTACGAATATTTGTTTCCAAGATATAGACACCAGCC
Organism: Nowickia ferox; assembly: GCA_936439885.1. Classification (NCBI taxonomy): domain Eukaryota; kingdom Metazoa; phylum Arthropoda; class Insecta; order Diptera; family Tachinidae; genus Nowickia; species Nowickia ferox. The sequence goes on from OW387027.1 coordinate 37,365,020, forward strand.
CCTGTGCCTTCTCCAATTTTTGATCCGTCTGTAAAGACTGCACTACTCTTATACAGCTTATCGGATATGACGCAATAGTCCCTATCCAGAATTACCAGTGAGGGTGTTCTACTAAAATCAATTTCAGCGACCTTATAGTCCGTAAACACAAGGGTTACGGATCCCTGATCACTAAAACTGCTCTCATTTAAGATTGATATGTGACCTGTTATTCCTGTCCTCACCAAACCTGTTTGTACGAATCTAAGGAGACTTGTAGTCGCCGTTCCCGCCACAAAGTCTTCTATAGGAAGTAGATGCAGAATGACGTGCAAGGTAGCCTGAGGTGTGCTCCTCTGAGCACCTGTGATGGCCAGCGGAGCACACCTCTGAACCTTAGCTAGTAATCTCCTGTGACTTTCCTTCTTCAATGCCTCCCACCATACCACACAACCATAGAAAATAACTGGCCTGACAACCGATGTGTAAATCCAGTTTACTATCTTCGTTTGCGAATCAAAGTTCCTTCCTATGGATTTCCTGCATTCGTAGTAGGCATTGAGCCCTTTCTTACATGCTCCTTTTTCAAGAAAGCTTGCTATCTCGGAAATCACCCAGTAATGTTGCTCCTTCTGTTCTCCTGGTAAGGAAAACCACCTCGTTTTTCTCGGGGTTGACTCTCAATCCTTTACTGCTGGCCCAGGAGGATAGATCGCCCAACGAAGACTGCATGACTTCACTGATAATGGGAAGAACCTTTCCCGTTACCAGTAAAACCATGTCATCCGCATATGCAACTATCTTCCTTCCGCTCCTGTCAAAACGCCTAAGAATTGCGTTCATTGACAACAACCACAATAGAGGTGATAAAACTCGTCCCTGTGGTGTACCTGTTGTCACTAATTTCCTCAGTTTTCCCCTTCCCATACTCCAGTTGATGATTCTGCTATTAACCATGATAACTATCCACTCCACTAGAAAGTTGTGCACCCGAACTGTTTCCAGAGACTCCCTAATAGCCTCTATACTTATATTATTAAAGGATCCCTAAGAATGCAGCCTATTTGTAGTCTTTGTGCTGCAGTCCTCTCTCTATAACACTTACCTACCTACCTTTTCGATAGGCGTGCTGAGTGCTACTAATGACGCGGGTATCAATTGTGTTTCTTAGATGCAGATCAATCAGTCGTTCTAATGTTTTCAAAAGAAACAATGAAAGACTGATTGGCCTGAAATCCTTCGGCTTTGAGTGGCTTGCCACTACAGTAGTACGCGCTCTGGGACATTCTCCAACATGGCCGGAAAAATACCATCTGGACCCGGTGATTCATATGGTTCAAATGTATTTATTGCCCATGTTTCTTTTTCCAACGTCACTATGTCGTCCACTGCTCCCCCTAATTCTGGTTCCAACGAGTAGTCAAAATTAACCTCCGTCGTTGCCTATTCTCTTACTTCCCTACAGCCAGGAAAGTGAGTCTCCATCAGAAAAGAAAGTGTCTCAGAGCTAGATTCCGTCCATGATCGATCCAGTCTTTGAATATTCCCAGGAGCCCTAGGGTCTTTTGACAATACTCGACGAATCCTCGACAACTAATTTACGGAATTAATCTCCTCACAGTATTTCCTCCATGAGGCTCTTTTCACCCTTTCGAGATCACCCTTGTAAAGGGTCCGCCATCTAACGTTTTTTTTCAACTAGTGCTTATTTCGTGAATGGTAACACTTATCTCATGTCTGATTTGACAGATAATTAGTTTTATCCTTCCGCTGAACGAATATGGTTGTGTATACGCTTGAACAACGCTGGGAAATATTGCCTGCGATCGACTTACAGAAGATGCCGATTTTGCCAAAAAAAAACATCTTTTCAGATGAAGCTCATTTTGATCTTGGCGGGTATGTCACTTTTTGGTACGGATTTTGGTCCAGAAGCATAATTGGGCCAATGAGCAAGGAGTGGCCGTTATAGTCAATGGCGATCGTTATCGGGCCATGTTGAACTAATTTTTGTTCACAAAAATTGAAGAGGAGGATATTGGCAACATTTGGTTTCAACAGGACGGCGCTACGTGCCACACAGCCGAAGCTATACTTGATGTTTTGCGCCCTGTTTTCAAAACAAAAGTTATCTGGCGGACCCTTTACTTTTTATACAATATGTGATGTTTCGCCCTATTGAACAGTCTCAGTACCTCAGATCTTTTAGATCTTTGGCCCACCACGAAAGCTGCTCTCTTTTGCCCGGGAAAACCAATGAACATGATTGTTCAAAACATTCCCTACAAGTGTTAGTGAAATATTCCACCTCCTCTTCCACTCCTTTTTGTGAAACCATACCCTGCGGAGTGACCCTTGCTCTAATATTAACAGGGTCCCTATAGGTTTCTTGGATTCCTATATGGGTCACGTCTTTCCTACTGTGGTCTGAAAACGTACAGTCTTTATCTAACATCCAGTTCTCTACCAGGTTCCTATCTCTGTTAGCTAGTGTTATGTGTATTACCGCTGCCCTATCTCTATACCTGAACGTGGGTACATTACCCTTGTTACAAATGAACATATTGCTAGAAGTAATAAAATCAAACACTAACTCACCTTTTTTGTTAATGTTGCTGCTCCCCCACTAACTATAATGCGCATTAACGTCGGAGCCGAGTACCAATGCAACTCCTCTCAACCTTGTATACTCAGTCAGCTTCCGCACGCAAGTCCCCGGTGGATCAACAGCAGCATAGGGCAAATAAACCGATGCAAGCACAATTTCCTGCTTACCCATGGCCCCTCCAATAATGACTGTAAGGTTTCTATTACTGAAAGAATTAAACAAAGTTAATCTTTGCTCATCTCTTGCTAAAATGCAAGCTCTTACCTTATCCTCTGTGACAGGGACATACAAAGTGTAGCCCGTGACTCTTAATCCGCAAACTCTATTTTTATTAATCCAGGGTTCTTGGATAAGAGCCACGTCTACTTGCGCCCTATTGAGGTGTGTTACTAGTTCGGCCGAGGCTGCCTCACTACGGTGCAGGTTTATATGCACCACCCGCAGCCTTCATGGGGTCATCCGACTTAGTAAATCTAAATCTGACAGTCCACAATCCGAACTTCACAACACCCCCAACAACTCCAGCCTCTTTAGAGACTCCTGATCTACGGCAAACCGAAGATCTTTACCCGCGTTTTCTTTACAATCCATTGAGGCCAAAGGTTTCCATTGGTTTGTCCTGAGAGGCGAGTTCTGCGCTGCCAGTATCGACAGGTGGTGGAAACCACGCTCTCACCACTGCCCCGAGAGGCAGATCTGAGGCTGAAATTACCTCCAAATGAAATGATTTCTTATTACCGCAGTTGACAAGTTTGACACCCCTCGCCCAGTCCGCACCATAGAATTGCAATTCCTCCTCCTTTTCTACCCCCGCCAGGCTGATTTCATCGATGAGGCTACCTTCAACCAGCTGCTACAGTTCAGAATTGATCCTCCCATCCGGATCATTCCTATCTATGACAGCCGCCCGAAGGTTACCTTCCAGGCTCGTAAACTTCTTCACCTTCGTTGACGTAGAGGGTATGTCATCGCCAGATCTCGCTCACTTCGATGACTCCTTTCGGGGGTCCCTAAGAGAACCAGCCGGTTTGACAGACTTCTCCTTACTACCTGACTGTGCCTTGTCAGCCTCAACCATAGAGGACCTGATCGTCTTGGCGAACAACGCACTGCCAGACTCCTTTGCTGTCTTATTTTTTTTAGCTGGATGTTACCGTCGATACAGCCCCTTCACTCTTGCGAGGTATAGCCTGGACTCCGTCGACACTCACATCCTTCTCCAAAGGAGAGGATCTACCTGCCTGTGCTTTCTGACCAGATGTCTCTCCTTTGCCGTATACAGCTTCGGATCGCTCATAGCAATCTTTTCCAGAAAGTCCAGAGATTTCTTAGTGCCGCTCTTTGCTTTATCCAATTTTGTCCGACCATCCTTGCCCATATTTCCTGACAAGGCGTTCTGTCGGACAATTTTATTTGAGGAAGATGAATGTCCTCCCTTACCCACTGAGTTATTTATCTGCTTAGATCCAGAGTCTAAGAGACCCGCCCCTGAAATCCGACGACTAGTTGAAATCAGTGTGATTTCCCTCTCGTCGTTCGACCCCAGTGACAGATCTCCCAGCTTCGCACTGACCCCTGCAGCTAAGTTACCCGATGGAGCATTGAGTTCATCAAATCCCTCCAGTTCGTTGAGCAACTGACTGTTAAGTGTATTTTTATTATATTATTTATAACCTGGGGGGTCCCTTGGGAATCGCAGGTATTATTTATTATTATTAATAACCTCTTGACACTGACTTATTACAACTGCAGTTTTTGTTTCTTAAGATTAGATATTTATACAAAAATTAATATACTTACAATTAATTTTATTATGCTAACAAGACAATAATTTATTTCTTAAATATTATTTAGCTTTTGACCAAATTACGACACATCGATATTGCACAATTTGTCAGCGCAAAGAAAATAGTAAGCAACCAAGTGAATGAACTTGTTCCTGCTGAGTCAATAAATTAGTCCAATGTACGGGTACGAGGGTTGTTCAATTATGATTCACAACATCCCCCCACTTGACATTTTGATCCCAATTGGATCAAAATGCTTGTGTCTGAATTCTTAAATGTATATCTATTTTGTTTATTATAACATATTTAAGTAAACGAAATTTATGTAATCTTTTCTACAAAATATATAAGTAAGTGCCAGCGAATCACAACATACCTCCCCCTTTGGCGAAAAGAAGATACGCATTATTTTCTGTTGATCTTCTGATTTCTGACATCTGAATCAGGTTGATGTGGTTTTGTTTATCCTTATGTCGTGAAGTTTATGGCGCCTTTAAGTATTTTGTGACTTTCTTCCTTGTCCAGATATTCCCTTGCTTGGGCCATTAGTATCACCATTAAGTACGTTCTTAGATGAGTATAGATGTATCCATAAATCAGTTTCGCCAATAAAGGTGTTCTCAGGTGAATATACTCGTAGATGTGTTGAGGGTCGAAATATATCATCATTCATATAATGGATAGCTACTTTCATCTATAACTGTCGATCATCGGTTTCACGACCATGAGCACCCATCTTGGAACGAATGTCACGTACACTTTCATATGGGTTATTTGCCTTGTTGGTTCGTCGTAACAAATATCGCTAGTACACATACCGGCTTTTTCGACATCTAATGTTGCATATTTATATCCATCTTTAAGTTACTCCTAATTCGTTACAGCTACTGTTTCTGTTTTCACTCTTTAGTCAATTTGTTAGAGATAGTGTTTCTCTTTTTCCTCTGGTTTTAATATCTTCAGGGTTGTGAATTTTTTGTATATCAATATGAGGAACTCCCTTACTTAGGCTATTGGAACAAATCCGCATATAACCTAATAAGGTGTAATCAAACCATGGACAAAAATATGGATGACAGCAACTGAACCAGCATTGTCCCACTTAATGTGGACGGATGGCCGAATGTCAATGTTCTGTAGTTGATTTCATAGAGTTGTAATCTATACAAAGAATTGTTTTGAAGTGTTACTGGGGCTTGACTTCCCGGAATAATCTGATCTTGCACCCTATTGGAAGTTCTGTTAAGGGGGTTGATGCTTCATCTTGCATGTAGTTCTGGTCCATTTTTGTTCAGCAATGTATTACTCCCGTTGGTTAAGAGCATTATTTGATGTTTCAGCTGTTGTTGTTGTTAGTGTGTACTTGCAGATTTTTATAATTTGTTTTTGAAGAAACTGTCTAATGCCTGCACTATGCCATCTATATACATATGTATGTAAATCGCAAATTATGTTGTTATTGCTGAGTTTAAAGTTGTGGCTTCGGATGTTACTAAACTGTTGGCGGCAGGAGACTATACGCCTTGTGTTGTAAAAATTAGATGATGATTGTTGTTGTTGTTCTTGTTTTCTTAGTTGTCTTCTTTGCACTTACGCCAATCTTCATGTTTCTGGGGATTGTAGTTGAGATGCGGTTGCACTTATCTTTGTGTAGTATTGGCATACAATAAATATCATTTGTGTGTTTATGTTTCAAACATAAAAACTAAATTTTTCTATACCTATACTCGTATGTATTATTATTTATTTATTTCAATTAATTATTAATTTCATCTTAAGAACTAAATATCTCATTGACGCAAGAATATGATTCGGATACTTTATAACCAAAAGCTGTTTGAGTACTTGATTATTTGTGACAATTTGTACACTTTTATTTTCAAATGTGAACCAATTATTACAAGCATATTGAATAATTGTTTTTTTGATGGTACTCAAACACAACTAGTGTGACATATACATATATTTTTTCATAGGACATATGTGTTTTGATTAACCTGTATTTAAATAGCGCAAATGTCTTAAATTTCCTACTAACCATTATTTAATTTTTTGGTTTTCTTCAAATTTATTATTTGTTCTACAGCTTAGTGATATGTATATGAAATTATTTTATAGCTCTACTAGTAATATTCTTTTTTTCTATGTATGTACTTAAAAAAAACAACAATTTTTATTAAAATGATAATGTCTTAGAACACAAATTTGTATTTGAAAATTTTTAAAATTGCAAATTAAAAGTTAAACTCTTAAAAAAATCTTAAATTTGCAATTTAAAAAAATAGTCTACAAATTATATGTGTACAAAATCCAGTACAGCAATTTATAGCACAAAAAATGGATAGAATTTCTTTCATTCATTCTTGTTTGTTTCACGTAGTAACAATTGTTAGCTAGTAGTTAAATTAAAAAAAAATACAGATCCCATAAGGATTTAATTGATATAAGTTACCCCCATAATTATCCGATTTGCAAAATAGTTGGGCTTTCAACAACATATTTATAGATTTTTTATTTTTATTTCAATATTATTATTGTTATATATATATTTGTATACATATATATAAATATAAACATACATATATTTTTATTTTCCCTTGTTTCCCAAAAATTTTCTGGCAATTTCATTACTGAACTATTTTTCCTACTTGTTTTCTTGCAGTGTAAAATTTACTGACCTAGCCTAAGATTTTAAACCTTGAAAACCTAAATTACTTAATAAAAAATTGCATTCATATTGTTATGAAAAAATTTCATATTTAACACTCACATGTAAGTACATACATATCGTATTTATCTTATGCTTACTCAGGATTTAATGCTTAGTTTTTTTTGTCTTTATATATTTTGTTTTTTTTTTGCAAATACTTATATGTTACTGGCTCTGTATGTTAAGGTATATTCATTCTTTTGTTTTGTTTTTATTTTAGTGCCCGTAAGTTTGCAGTAGTTGCAATGAAATATTTTACTTTTGCATATGACGAAAGAAAATTTGTTTCCCTTTTATTTTATTTATTATTTTTTTAAATTAACAAAAATTAAATGTCAATGAAGCAATGAAAGTTTAATGTTCTGTACGAAATCATTGTAACTCTTTTTTTTATAATAATGCAAGACATTCATTAAATTAAATGAAAGTTTAATGTTCTCTATGAAAATCATTGTAACTTCTTTTTCTAATATAATGTAAGACAATCATTAACGTGAACACCAACCTACAACTTCTCTGTATTATCGCGATTTTTAAAAAAATTTGTGTTATCTTCCTACAGTGCTTGAATTCCTCTTCCTTTGCTGTTAATAGTTTTATTATTATATGTATGTATGTATATAATGTAGAATTAAATTGTCATATCTTCACATACTCGCTATATTTACCGTATAGTGGAGATCGTTTCAGTATTGTCTGCACAGATCTCTCACCATGTCCTTAAACTAGCGGTCATGGTTTTAGTTGATCTGTGTATATTTTCTTTCTTTTATATGCGCCTGCATATGTATGTTTTATATTTTTCCTTCTTCTCATCCTTGTTATTATTATGTCAATTTGTACTTCCATTTCGCCTTGAACATTTGGTTTCGAGCCAAAGTTCACTAAGGTTGGAAATGAAGTGACAGGTCTTCCTTGGAGCTTGACTATCCTCCTCATTTATTTATATTATTCTTGTAGTCTTTGTATTATTCTCTATTTTATTTTCTCTCGTGTATATGCGCATGCATATGTATTTTTTATATTGTATTTTTCCTTCTATTCCTTTTTATTGTTATATCGCATTGTACTTCCATTTCGCCTTGAACATTTGGTTTCGAGCCAAAGTTCACTAAGTTTGGAAATGAAGTCATAGGTCTTCTTTTGAACTTATTCTAAGTTATTCCTGATTAGTTACTATCTTCAGTTGTTTTAATCTTAGTTTCATTTGCTTTATATATATATATATATATATATACTGGTTCTTCTTCATCTGTAGGCTTTTTTTTTATTAATTTCAGTTTGGAAGAGTTTGCTTATTCCTGTATTCTGTTTTCTACATCTGTTGTTGTTTTGTGTTATATTCTGTTTCTTCTTTTAAATCTTCTACTCAGTCTTGTTGAATGTCTTATTTTGCTTCTTACGTCAGGTTTTTTTTCTTATCGTTTGTTTTTCTATCCACTTTCATCTCATCTTCCGTGGAGTGGCAGGTCACACCATTAAGACACCTAAATAATTAAGCTATACATGGTTTTACAAAATTGTTATGGTGAACTTTCTCTGAGTTTCTAATTTTAAGCTTAACGTTTACAGGCGTTGGAGGTTGTGAGATTTCGTAAGGGCCTAACCAGATGGGATAGAGAATTTGTTTTTTCGGGCTTGGTTTTTCAGCCATACTTGTTGCCCTACCTTGAATGTCCTTGTCTTTGTCCCCTTGTCGTAATGTTTCTTGAAGTATGCTTTGGCTTGATCTTGATTTTGTCTTACTAATTAAAAGCTTAGTTGTATTTGATATTTTAGGATCTTACTGAAATTATCTGCATTATATACGGGTGACGGTTTTTCTTTTAATTTAACAGGTACTTCAAACTCGAATCCATATAGCACTCTATTAGTTATTTGTTCGGTGGACGTATGCCTTGTATTATTGTGCACATGCATAGCATGATGTAGCCACTCATCCCAATTAGTGCCATCCATCTTAACGAAACTTCTCAAATACTCTGCCTAAGGTCTATGAGTTCTTTCCAACGATCCATTGGATTTGGGCTGATAGGTGGTGGTGTGAATATTTTTTGTCCCTAACAGCTTACAAACCTCTCTAAATAGTTTCGAAGTAAAATTTGTGCCATTATCAGCCACTAAAATCTTGGGGATGAAAAACGGGAAACTTCCAATACGTGTTTGTCAGAATATTTACAACTAACTTTGGTGTTATTTGTTCATTAATAATTATCACATGTAATTTGGCTTACATTATTAGGCGGCCTAATCTGCTTTCTTGATTTTTTAAATTAGCAATGCCTTTTAAAGACTTGTGGTCTGTGCAGACCGTGAAGTGTCGTCCTAGCAAAGAAGGTCTAAACATCTTTGATGCCCATACGATGGCGAGTAGTTCCTTCTTTATTGTAAAGTATCGGTTTTCTGTGGCGCTAAGCACTCTGCTCGGTTCTCCTTGAAAATGAATAGCTCCTAGGGTTTTATTACTGGCATCAGTGGTCAGAATAAAGGGTTTTGTAAAATCAGGGTTTGACGTCCTTCCTTAATAATTTGTTAAGTGGTAGTGCTATGTCCGAGGAGTGTGGTATAAATTTCCTATAATAGTTACTTCTCTAAATAGTTTCGAAATAAAATTTATGCCATTATCAGTCACTAAAACCTGGGGGATGAAAAAACGGGAACTTATTTCTTTGAAGAATTATTTTGCCACCGTGCTTGCTTCTATGTCTGAAACTGCCGCACATGCCAGGAATTTAGAGAAATCGTCCAAAAATTTAATTATATATTTGTTACCCCTAGCAGATTCTGGCAACGGCCCAACAATATCCATATAAAGTCTTTCAAATTGTCTATTCGGTGTTTTCGTTAAAATCATCAGCATCTTTTCTACTTTTGAACTTTTGTTTCGTTGGCAAATTTTACACGTGGCAACATAGTTTTTAATTTGTCGCTGCATACCGTACCACTTGTACACTGATTTCTAACGCTGTGGTATGTTTTGAGTGATCCTTGGTGTCCTCCCAAAGGTGTATCGTGGAATACCTTTATTACCCTTTTAATATCTTCCCTATTAGTCAAATACAATGCGCTATCCTCATTCGCATCTAATTCATCGGATAGCATTTTGCTTCTGTTACTCGATTTTTCTTGTAGTTCTCTGGCTTTCGCTCTAGTTACTGTCCCTATGGTCACTTCTTCCACTAAGACGACTAAGAGCATCCGCATTCTGATTGGTTTTCCCCGGCTTATAACGTATCTCAAAATCGCATTCTAATAGTTTGAGTCGCAGGCGGCCCAATCTGCCTTCTTGATATAACTTCACATTATGACTTCTTAATACGTCTAGGATCTGCTTTAATCGTAATTTGTGGTCCTTTAGATTTCTTCCATAAATAACTATGTCGTCCAGATATACAAAACAATCGATTCCTTGCAGACCGGTTAATATCGAATTCATAATTCTTTGTAAGGTAGCTGGAGCTCCTGTTAAGCCGAAAGGCATACGATTGAACTCGAAATGACCCAAATTTGTACCGAAAGCCGTTTTCTGTCTTTCACTTAGGTCCATTAAAACTTGATGGTACCCACTTGCTAAAGCAAGAGTAGAAAAATATCTGCTGTATACCAGTTGGTCCAGAATATCATCAGTCCGTGGTATAAGAAAAACTTGTTTTATTGTGGCGTCATTCAATTTCTTGAAATCGACAACTAAACGCCATTTTTTATTTCCATCCTTTCCCGCCTTTTTGGGTACTAGAAGAATTGGGGAATTCCAAGGGAAAGTACTGGGAGATATGATTCCATCCTTGACCATCTGGCCTACTTTTCTATTAATCTCATTTCGATGGACCTCAGGTAACCTATATTGTTCAGTATTTATTGGGAGTTGACAGAGATCAGTTGGTATTTCGTGTTTAAGTATACTGGTGTACGTTAGACTGTCTCCGGGTAGTTGAAACACATCGTCGTACGATTTCAAAATATTTTCAATCGAAACCCGCTCTTCCGGGTTCAAATCTGGGCTCAACGATACTATTGCCATAATTAATTTATTTCTCACGGTTTTGTCTGTAGCTTTTTTTTACATTGGTATTTATTGCAGAATCGTTGGTGTTTAAAACGGGCACAAATGCGGTTCCTTTTTTGACGGATGTTAAAGTTCCACCCACAAAAACACCTGGCAAAATTTCTAGTTTATTTATTATAATTTCTCCTTTAGCTGTTGTAACTGTGACCGGTATAACGGACTGGGAACGCCCCTTGATAGATAAATTTTCGGCAATATACACCTGGAAGGTTTCTCCTTCTGTAGTAAGGGGTAAGGAAGCTATTTCTTGCTTATTATCAAAAAGTTTAATATTTTTGTTAATTGTATCAGTAACAGTTTTGTTCCATAAGACGTCTCTACCGAGTAATCCATCTGCTGGAATTCGGCTACCTTCTGGTACTACATGCATCTGTAATGCAACTGTTTTTATGCATGCATGTTGTGCAGTTATTGTTCCTTTCGTTGTAATATTTCCCCCAAATGCGTCTGACAAATCTTTTTGTGTGCTTAGATCTATCTCCACGTGTGGTGCTAAGGCTTCAAATTTTATTAATATGGTGTCTGTTCCTGTGTCTACCAGTAAGGATAGGTTTTTACCCAGTGCTTTATTACATGGAAAATCAATAAATTCGTAATTTTTCTCTACTATTCTACCGTTTTCACTCTGTATTTTCTGTTCTTTTTGCGACTCATACCTGTAGTTAGAATAGTTTTTTTCTTTGGATTGGATGTTTTTATTTTTTTGCTAGGTTTTTCGTGTTTTACGTGCACTTCGTTAAATGCTAATACACATTGATTATCTGATTTATCTTTGCTGTCAATGCTATCGTGTGTCCATAAATTTTCGGCATCCCAACCCATTAGTTTGGGCTGGGCCGCCGCGAGTTTCCCGAATTTCTTACTGGGCAGTTAGTTCTTAGATGTCCCGTTTCATTACAATTATAGCATTTTGGTGGGTCGTTTCTTTACACGCCCATGGCGTATTTGATTTATGTTGGCATTTATGGACCTTTGGGTCGTAGATTGTTGACCACTTTGCCTATTATTGTGTTGTTGCCTCTGATCATTGGCATTTCTTCTAAAGTAATTACCGTCAGACGTTTGTCAGTTTGTACTCAGCGGTGTGTTTTGGTTGCGTTCTGAATATCTTGGCTGTGGTTTTCTGCACAACTGATTTTCTGCGTGTCCGGACGTTCTGCATAATGCTCTTAATCGTTTTCTGCATTCCACTTCCTTATGTCCCTTATTGTTGCAGTAATCACACTTGTCAGTTCTAGTGCCTCGGTTTGATTTACATGATGGGCCAATTTCATGTCCATATTCTCCGCAGTTTATGCAATATGGTGTGTTAAGCCTTTGCTCACAGTTTGTTCTGTTGTGTCCTTGTTGCTTACAGAAACTGCATTCAGTCGTCAGGGTAATAGTGTTTATTTTAATTTGGTTTTCTCCAAAAAGTTGCTCCGCTTCCTCTACTATTTGAGTTAGTTTCTGTAAACCCTCGCTTTCTTGGCCAATAAACCTAGTTCTTAATGCCTGGTCCCTAAGACCTTTACTAAAGCTTCTTACTGCTATTCTTTTGAAGTCTTCCAGTATCGTGTTGCTACTACCTTCTTTGCTCCATTCATTTGTTACTATACTCCCTGCTTCATTTAGTAAGGTCTCAAGTCTACTACCAAATCTGCCCGCTGATTCTTTAATTCCTTGCTTGCAAGAGACTATGAGTTCTCTTATTTGATCCAGAGTTTTCCTTTTCAAATACACCTTTTTTAATTGAATCGCACAAGGCATCTATAGTGCCGAATGTTTGCGGTGCTATTTGAACTTAAGCTGGTCCCATTAATCGTAGTTTCAGGCATTCGATAATATCTGGTTTTGTGACTCCATTTTCTTCTGAGGCTAGCTCTCCTTCTACTAGTTTACATCCTTGAATGAAACGAAAAACTTCCGATGTTAAATCTGGTCCTTCGGTGCCAAAAAATGTGGGGACTATATTGTTTACTATTTTGGTAATTGTTGAGATTGCAGGCATCTTATATGCTTTTGTATTTGTACTACTGGAATCTCCTTCGGTGGTTATAAGGGATGATGGGCACTTCCTGAGTGAGTCCCGAGCTTATTGCAGGTACTTATCGAATTCCTTTTTAAACTGAACCTCTAATCCTAGATCTCTGAAGTCCTTCTCGTATTGTGCTAAGTCTACGAATTGCCTTTTTAAAGTTTCTGCTGTGTACCCTCTGTTTACTATTTTTTTGCGTTTGATAGTAAATTCTTCACTTTATTCAATAACCTATTTCCTTCTTCCTCCTTGAGAAATTTTTTATTACGCTCTGTTGTATTTGTGTCTTCTTGTTCTATAATTTCTTGTTGTGTCTGAATTATTACTGATGGAATTTATTGTGTGGTGTGTGATAAGTCCGTTGCTGTGATTTTTCGCGTTTGATAATGCTAGCGATAATCTTTGTATCGAGTCGTCCTTCTCGCTAATCAAATATTTTAAGTTTAACTGTTTTTCAATCTCCTTTTCACTCAGCTCCTTCTGTCGTAACTGTAATCTTAATTCTCTTTCACCTGTTGTTCTAACAACTCATTTGTGTAATCTATATCACTTTTCAACTTTTTGCTAAATTTCTCCAAACCTAATTTCGACTTTTCTAGTTCTTCGATACGTTTTCCGAGTTCCTTTGACTTATTCCCGTTTAATTCACTTATCACTCCCAGTATATACCCTACTTCTTCTAACTTAGTAAATTTGTTATTTCTTACAATTTTTTTATGAGTATTGATAAATGTTCTATCAGAATTAAAGGCTTTCAACTCTGACCATACATGTACTCGTACTTGCAGACTACCAACGTTAATGTTGCAATATGAGTTTGTCTGTTTGTTTTTGTGGACTGCCCATTTAATTAAATTTATACTTACCATCCTTACGATTCGACCAAACTCGGACTTAGATTTTTGCGGCAAAAAAAAATTTATAAATAGACACTATCAAAAAAAACTTTAGAACCTTACACGTTTAATTTTTATTCTGAGGCAAAAAGACACTTTTGTTTTTATTATTATGGTAATAAATTTGCGTCCACAAAATCGACTGTACTTTCTTTTCACTGCCTCTAAGGCGAGCTATAAAAGCTGTACCAACAGAGACTTTCCAAGTCCAAAACAGACGAAATTATGTGGTAGCAAGGATCAATTTGCGGCCACTAAACCGACTGCACTTTCTTTTTACTGCTTCTAAGGCGAGCTATAAATGCTGTACCAACAGAATTTTTCCAAGTCAGAAACAGGCGGAATAATAGCATGCAAAGCTTTACCGGCTGCGCCAAATTATGTTAAGTGTATTTTTATTATATTATTTATAATCTGGAGGGTCCCTTGGGAATCGCATGTATTCTTTATTATTATTAATAACCTCTTGCCACTGACTTATTACTTCTGACTGATTTTTTGTTTTTTAAGATTAGCTATTTATACAAAAATGAATATACTTACAATTAATTTTATTATGCTTACAAGACAATAACTTATTTCTTAAATATTATTTAGCTTTTGACCCAATTACGACACATCGATATTGCACAATTTGTCAGCGCAAAGAAAATAGCATTACTGCTGCGTCAACAAATTAGTGCAATGTACGCGTACGAATGTTGTTCGACTATGATTCACAACATGACTCTCCTGTGTGAGCAAATTCTCATGCACTAGAGTCAGAGTAGTCCATAGAGTCAACGTCGTCGTCCGTTTTAGAATTTATTCTTGAAGTGTCAATTTTGTTCCCACGAGTATGCCAGTAAATGAGAGAACCATCCGCACAGTGACGGTGTACGCGGACTAGGCTAAATTGTCTACAACCAACCCGTGCCATAGGCGTTGGAGGAGTGTTACTGCTAGCGACTAATTTTATTTATCCACTAAATTAGCCATTCAGATCATCGGCACAGCTCCCTGAATGTGTTTCTGTATTCTAGCTAAATACGGCAGTAGGCATAACTACAGTTATGTGAAAAATAATAAGGACAGTTGCATTCGCCGTCTTTGGTGTTTACGAATTCATGTAAAATGAAAGAATTTTTGATAAAAGAGAGTTTTGCAAAGATTGTAAACGACATTAAGAAATCCCGTTACAATTTGTGTTTCTTTTGCTTTGGTTTTGATAACAAATTATTTTATTTGTAAAGTGTGCGATTTCTGCTGTGAAAAATAATAAGGACAGTTTTTTTTAAATAAATGAGTAAAACAAATTCATAGCTTCACATTAAATGCTAAAAAATTGCAATTTTGTAACTTTTTAGGCAAATATGGGTAGAAATACGCATTGCGACCTCGGTTCTCGAAAAATTTCACAAATTCTGGGTATTTCAAAAACGATTGTCGAAAATGCTATTAAATGGATTCCCAAGGATGAAACCCGTGGTAGAAAACCAAAAATTACACCTACTATGAAGAGAAGTATCATTCGATGCGTAAAAAAAGATCCATTTATCACATCTAAACGAATAAAAAATGATTTAAGCATTGACGTTGACACATCAACTATTCGAAAAACACTCATCGGTGAGGGATTTAGAGCATTAGTGCAAGAAAATTGCCATTGTTATCCAAAAAGAACATAAAACAAAGATTAGAGTTTGCTAAAAATCATATCAATTGGCCTAAAGAAAAATGGCGTAACATTTTGTGGTCCGATGAAACAAAAGTGAACTTGTTTTCTTCTGATAGAGGTGCCCACCATGTAAGAAGACCTATCCATCAAGAATTCAATCCAAAATACAGACGGTCAAACATGATGGTGGTAGCATCATGGTATGGGGGTCATTTTCTTATTATGGTGTGGGTATCCAGAACATAATGAAATCAGCTGATTACACTGAAATTTTTAAAAATACAATGCTGCCGTATGCCGAAGAAAATCTGCCATTCAAATGGGTCTTCCAGCAGGATTATGACCCAAAGCATACGGCAAAGTACACAAAGAAGTGGTTCCAGAACAACAAATCAGTGTTTTAGAATGGCCAGCACAGTCCACTGATTTGAACCCAATAGAAAATTTGTGAAACAAAGTTAAAAGGGCAAAATTGCGACGAGCTTTGGAATCTTATACAGGATGCGTGGAAAGCAATACCGCTATATGTTTGCCAAAATTTGGTCGATTCCATGCCTAGAAGATATGCTGCTGTTCTGGATAACAAAGGATCCTCAAAAAATTACTAATGTGGCAATAAGGCTTTATGCAACAATATTCAGTATAAATATCTATTTAGTTTTACCTAAATTAGTTATAGCTTTAAGATTTCATGAAGTTTCCTTATTTTTTCACACGTTAAACTATATAAATTCATACAAAATCACAAAAAAATCAAAATATATTATAGGAATAGCAAAAATTTTGTTATTAATCTTTTTTCTACCGTTTAATAAAAAATAAATCCTTTAAACAAGAAAGCATTTTCGATTTTTTATTCGGTTGTAAATATAATGTAAGTTTGGGTGGGCACTGTCCCTATTATTTTTCACATAACTTATGTACCAGACACTTGTTGTAACTGGATAACCTATAGTATGCATGCCTTTATACTCACCTTCCTTAATTCAGGAAATCACAGTGACCCCTGAAGCAAGGAGAGTAACCACAGCTTGCACTTAAGCCACCACATCACGACAAGATAGTTATCCAGGTGGGGATGCAAGTGAATAAGAATAGATATCAATTGAAACATTTTCATTGCAGCCGCAAAAATAATCAAAAAACTACGGAGAAAAATAATCTTTTGGACGAAAAACAATGAAAATACTGTTACATTCTTTTATTCTTTAAAAACGCTTTTCCGTGGATAAAAGATCCCAGTGTAGTAATTAGGGTTAAGAATGATACAAGTTTATTTACAAATACACTTAAACTAAACTAATCAAGAGCTTAAATATACAAATACAGCTTGTATTACTCTTATATTCACAACTGGCTACCACTGCGTCTTCCTCGCTGTTGTATACGCACGACTCTTAACTGGCTGTGCTAGTATTGACGCAATTCCTCTTTGTCCGCTGCTCGTCACATAGAATGTTTCAGCAGTCTAGACAATCATCATCAAAGTAAATTTATATAAAGTATATGCAAGTACTCAGGTGATTCATTTTTTTCTCGTTCTCGTTTTGTTTACAATTTTTGTACGCCATTTTGTTTTGTTTTGCTTTGTTATACACAATTGTGTATACTGAAAACGTATGTGAAAAAGTTTAAATAAATTTTTACTTAAAAAATGTGTTACAAAACATTTAAAAATAATTATATTTAATTATTAAAGTACATATGTATTCTTTATTATACTTATTTCACATATTAAAGGTTTATCAATTAATAAATTTACTTTGGTTTTGTCTATCCATACATTTTCTTTTTGTTGTATGCAGATCTGGGACTATTGCATTAAATAAGCAAATGCATTGACCATTTTCCCACAATAAACCAAATCAGTGCAAATGCAAATGTATTACATTAGCACTAACTTTAATAATATTAGTGCAATTTTTCGTGCAAAGTAATTCATCAACATTGCATTGTTATTTTTAGTGCACTATTTTTTGCACCACTAAACACATTATGAATAGTATTATTGATTATCAGTGAAACATATAGTGCAATATACAACGTAAATGTGTACATACATAAAAACATACGTACATACATATATATGTAAATTTTTTCCTATGTACATATCGACATCGAGATGCAACGTACTTGAAGTATGAAACTTTTGAATTTTTTTCAATTGGTTCTGAAATCTAGTTTGTATTTGCATATATTGACAGTTTTTTTTCGTTAATTTGTATGTACGTACTTATAAAAGTGCCCTCAATGAACTTTAGTGTATTTTATATTTTTTATTTGTGCTATCTCCTAAAAATATTTTCACGTTTTATTCAATTTTACTGTGTACAATATGCAATATTATTGCACTGCACTAAAATTTTTGTTTTTCAATAAGTGCTTATGCAAAAGTAATGCAAGTTGCCCAGGTCTGGTTGTATCCATCTGTTTTTGACATTCATCCATTATTCTTACACAAACAAATCGCCTGTTGTTTTTGTACTTTCTTAGTTGTTGTAGACCTGCATATACTTTATATAAATATGCTTTGATCATCATCATCTAAAATGTTGTTTACTATTGCTCATGTGGTAACTATGTACATGCGTGTGTATAGTTATGCATACATCATTAAACAAGCAATACATGTTGGTTGTTTATTTTATTTTTGTTTGGCGTTTGAGTTACCATGTATGTATGTATGTAAATATGTGTATCTTCTTAAGGCCGAGTACACACTGTGGCAGTTTGTGACAAATATGGCAAAAATAGCAGTGGGAACTAGTGGCAACGTTTGTCATTTCCGATATTTTTCGTTGTGTGGCGTGGTAATGCCAAAACTGTTTACGCATCTGATGTGAACATCTGTGAGAATAAGTTTGCTGCATTGCGAACACAAAAAGAAAATGTCAGCGTGTTAACATTGACAAAATACAGAAAGAAGTTTAAATGTGTGCGGGTGTACAAATTTAAAAAAAAAATATGGAAAACGTAAAATCGCAAAAGCGTGTAAGGAAAATTCAAGCGTCATGGACTCATAATATGACGACACAGTTCGTGAAGCTGTGTGGAATCATTTGTAGCATTTATAGGGATAGAAATGCGAAGGAATCTGCTTGGGCAGAAATTTTTAGAAGTGGTAGCCAAATGGAACAGCGTTCGCGGCTCATTTCGGATATGCAGAGTACAATAAAATCCATATTAAGCCCTGGTCTTTTCCAAAACTATCTTTGCTGTTTTTTAGATTTTCTTAATTTTTTTCTTATTATTGATAAACAATTATTATTGATTGGCACTAGCCAATTGAATAATTTTGCGATTATATACATACATACATACACTGAAAAAACAGTTTTACATAAATTCAACGAACTCGCATTCATTGATTTAAATTCATTGAAATTCAACGTACTATACTTTGTTTCAAAGAAATATTCCTTGAAATTCAACGTAAAATTTTATGTAAATATGAACTGAACGTTGAAATCATTCCTTGATATTATTCGTTGAATTTAACAACGAACTAGTTTTTTGATTTAACGTACAATACGTTGAATTTAAGGAACACGTTCATTCTCATATAAATAATAGAAAAAAGTTTGGCAAATTTCAAGAAAGTGTACTTTGATTCAAGGAACCCGTTCATTGATTTTAAGTAATGTACGTTGAGTTTGACTTCAAGAAGAAGAAGAAGATGTTTTATTCAATGAACAAGTACTTTGATTCAAGGAACCACCATTTGAATTTTTGTTTAACTTGGTTCAACGTACTAGTTCCTTGTTTTATAACGGGGAAAAGACATACTAAAAAGAAGAAATAAACACAACGCAATCAGTTATCGTTCTTCGTTTAATAAATGAGTTTGTGAGCAATTAAAAAAGAAAGTCTTAAATAAAAAAGTGCCAAAAAGTAAGTTAATATGAGAAGTGATTATAATTAATTAATTTAATTTTCATTGCCAAAGGAAATATAGTTTTATAATATCCCGAATATCAGGAACTTGCTGAATTACTTCAAAGTTGGAAAATCAGTTCCAGATGCACCTTCTCTTGACATTATTGGTTTCAATTCTCAAGTTTTATGTAAGTAATTATTTTGGATGCTATTTAGATAGTATAATTTTACACATACATACATATACTGTACATATTTATGTAAATATGTTAATTTTAAAGATTCAGGAACCAACGCTGAGGTTTGCATTAGAAGCCTCAGATACGACAATTTGAGTACAGAGGAATTCAGCAGCACTTAGCAGGCATGCAGCAATTTCAGAATTAATGAAGTAAACCAAGCTTTCACTTTAGCCGAAGTTTTTAACAGATGGCCCAAGTATAAGAAAACTAGTAGATTTCGATATGTGAGTATATAAAGTTTTACTGTTTTATACTTTAGTATTTATTGCAAAATAAATATTTATCACTATATTTCAGATTGACAAAGACTTTTGCCTTGCTTTTGGGAAACGTGAAGGAGTTTTCTTTAACTGGCTGGAACGATTCGCGAAGAGAACAACATCAAAGATAAAGCTTTGATAGAAATATTGAATAATTTGGATGAAGCGGATAGAATCCAAAAATTTAAGTTTGTTTTATTTTAAACTAACAACTGTATTTTTAAATTTATATATGAATTATAAATTAACAGTCTAATTTATAAAAATTATTAAGGCTTTTTTATATTATAAAACATAATTTTTTTATATACACACATACTTACATACATATATGTATGTGTTAACTATTTCTTATAATATGAATTATTAAATAAAATATTCAATTTAATATGAACTTGCCTATTATTATATTTATTAAAAGTGAAATTTTGAATGTATAGGTGCATTGGGTCAAGGAATAAATTCATAAAAGTCAATGAATGCGTTCATTGGGTGAAGGAATAGGTTCCTTAAATTCAAGGAACTATTTCATTAAATTCAAAGTATGTATACATTGGGTCAAGGAATAAGTTCATTGCATTCAATATATATAGGTTTTATGAATTTACGTAAGGTTTCAACGTATGGATTCTTAACTTTAACGAACTGGTACGTTGAATTCAACAAGCCAATAATTGGCATACGTTGAATTCAGTGAACTTATTTTTTCGTTGAATTTATGTACTTTTTTGTTTCAGTGTACATAGATATATTGCTTAATATGAAATCAACAATTAACATAGCGCATTCTTGTGGTATTTATTTATGATTCATGAAAAATTCTAAATGGCTTGATTTCAGTAAAAATAGGTAAGACCAAAAATCAAATTAAAAAAAGTATAACCTTGGCCTAACGATTTGTTAGAATTCAAATTATCCTTTTTTGTTTATTGTTGTAAAATATGCACACATTGTGTGTAATAAAACCATCCATTAAGGCCATGTCAGATAGAACTTTTGCTTCGCGTTGCGTTGAAGATTCGCTTTGACATCTAAGATGAAATGTACATGCATATATGGAACATGTCACATAAAGTACTTTTAACGCAAAGCGAAGCGAAAAGTTAGGCAACTCTCAATTTTTTGCGTGCTTTGACAATCAGTTGGTATAATTATCTTAATTTTTTTGGCAAAACACGCATGTAAATAAGAAATTTCATTAAACTTTTGGTAAATTTACACAAAAAACGAGAAAGGGGCATCGGAGTAATCGAATTATGCTTTATTATCGAATTATGTTTTTATTGTGTCATACACATTTTGCTTTACGCTTTTCTGCCAACGCTAGAAACGTCACGCAAAGCGTTGAAGTTGTATCTGAGACCGCCTTTAAAATACATACATATGTACAGTTAGTGTCATTAATATTCGGTTTTCAGATTCACAATCAATAAAAAGTCGACCAAACAATGGCAACCATTTAAACTGAAAAATTTCTTTCATTATTTTATTTAGCAATTGAGTAAGAATATGAATTCATAAAAAAACAATCGAAAAAATTATATCAGTAAGTAAAAACTGACCGATTGTTTAAAGTGCTTCAAAAAATGTAGCGTCATTAATATTAGGTTTTTTGACGCGTAAAGAAAAAATCAAGGGAGTATGAACCGTTTTGATTATAATTAGTCCTTTTAAGGATATTTATCTCATCAGAGGACTACACTTAAACAATTTGACATATTTTGAATTTAAAAAATATACGATACTTTTTCCGAATATCACTTTAGTTTTCCTACCAGTTGTAACTAAAGTCGAGAATGTGTCACAGACTTTACGGGATGAATTTTTCACTCAAACTTTGATTAAGAATTATACCAATTATTACCAATTCGTGTGTAAGACGAACTATTTTGAGACAATTACATGCAAGTTATACATGAAAGGTGCTGTTTTATGACAAGGGTCATATCCTTCGTAATACTGAAATGTGTTGGAGGTT
Source organism: Nowickia ferox (assembly GCA_936439885.1). Classification (NCBI taxonomy): domain Eukaryota; kingdom Metazoa; phylum Arthropoda; class Insecta; order Diptera; family Tachinidae; genus Nowickia; species Nowickia ferox. The sequence continues at coordinate 37,387,096 of OW387027.1, forward strand.
CGTGAAGCTGTATGGAATCATCTATGTGGCATTTATACGGATAGAAATGCAAAGAAAACTGCATGGACAGAAAATTTGGTGGAATTAGGCTTCATTCATACGAAATTTTTAAACCAACTTGAATCCTACTTCCGAAAACTGGCATGCAGAGTTCAATAAAATCCTTTGGTAGTGCGCATATTAAGCCCTGGTCTTTTCCACCACTTTCTTTGCTGTTTTTTAGATTTTTTTCTTGTTATTGATAAACACACGGTGTCACTACCCAATTGAATAATTTTGCGATTATCCATTTGCATAAATAATAATTAACAAACAATACGAAAAACAAAGTCTCACAATGATAAAGCAAACGACACTAAATGGCATTATGTCAAAAGTAGTTCTTGATGTAGACAATGATACCGTATTGCCATTTTTAGGGATGGGACTTTTTCCTGTCACAATCACACAACAAAATTGTGTGTCATCGAAAAATTTTATGGGAACGGCACTGCACACATATGAAAATGACACCACAAAATGACAACACATGAAATGCCAGATGTAAACTCGGCCTAATAAGAAAGGAGAAAATAGACGAAATAACATTCATGTGCCGTTAAATGTTAAATAACATAATATAAAATGATTTCCATTTTAGAGCGCATTGTAAAATTCATACAAACAAACAGCTGTTTGTCAAAAAAGTAGTATTAAGAGCACAAAATTCAGCAACAAATTCGCGCATTTCTAGGTTCTATTTGTGGTTTTAACGCTTATTTTTAAGTGTGAAAACACTTTTAAGCTATGATCACTTATACAAATATTTCATATTTTGACAGCAAGTACCAAATAATATTTTTAACTTATTTGAATTTTGTAATTGAAAAGAAAAAAAACACGAAGAACAACTAGCTAATTAATGCTGTTTTATGCATGTCAAGAAATAATCTCACATGATAATAAAAATCACTATTTCCTCAAAGAACGTCATAACTCAAAAAATTTAATTTTTGAGTAAGTATTGTAGATTTAATCCTTACTAGGATCGCCCGGTGGTCTAAATTAGACTACTTGACACTTAGTACATCTTTATTTATTATAAACATATGTGTAGAAAAACAAAGAAGAATGTTTTTATTTTTCAATGAAATTTAAACCAAAAATTTTGGAAAAACATTTATATTGTGCATATCTACACAAAAATACCGTTTAAACTATATACATACATACATATGTTTCATTAATATTGGTGGAATGGGCATTCGGCTACAATTAAAATTTTGAAATTTGTGTGAAATTTCTGAGAATTCTTTAAAATTTGTGTGAAATTTCTAGGAATTCTTTAAAATTTGGTTAATTTTTGTTAAATTTGTTTGAAATTTCTAGAAATTTTTTAGAATTTGTGTGAAATTTGAGAATTTAGTTTTTTTGTTTACATTAGGATTTTTTGTTTACATTAACTGTTTTTTGTTTTTTTGGGGATTTGTATTTTACTTAATATTTTTTTATTTATTTCTCGGAATATTTTAATTTCAATACATATTCCAATTGTTCTTTTTTTAGTTCATAAATAATATTAAATGATAAATGGTAACAATGAACTCTTTAACATTTGTTGTTAGCAAGATTTAAATAAGGTTTATTACAAAATAAACAGATACTCGCATTGGGGAGATTGCTCATCAGTAAGGAAAGGATTTTCATGCATTTAAAATCGCGTTTTATTTACATAAAATATATATTAAAAATATAAAAATATAATATAATTATGACAATATGTCGAATAATAAATCTCTTGAATATAAAAATATATATTAAAAACTAATAAAATATGCATTTATTAACTATTTTTTCAACATTAAGTAACATTAAAAACTTAAACAAATCCGATTCATTGCTTTCTTATCAATCATTTTGACAAATCATATGGAATACAAAATAAAGTTAAGAAGAACTTTTACTTACGTAAATGAATAAGAATTTTTGTAAATTGTCAAAGGTAAATCTTTGACTATTTTTTCTGAATAAGCATTTTTATTATAAAAATTAACACTCCACGTCAGCAAAAGTTATTGGTGCATATTTAAATGCTGCTAGTTCGTTTGTGGAATATTCAGTTTCTAAATTTTTTTCTCTGGGTACACAAATATCAATTCAGTGCTTAAGTTTTCTTTTTTTAATTTAAAATTTCTTTAACCAACCAAACAACCAACCACGCTCCCCATCTAGTTACAATAGGATGTAGGAGAATTCGTATTCCTGAATACTTTTCTTGAAAGGCTGCAACACGCAAAGGTGCTTTTAAAAACAAAATTTATACGGAACCGGTAAAGAGCGCCCAAAAAAATTACACAAACATTTTTGAGTTTAAAAGTGGTTTTATCCCATACTTTTGTATTATTTTTTTTTTGTATTGAATATTTCAAATGAATTGAGTTTTCATCCCAGTTGAAACTATTTTCATTTTCTTCTTTTTTGTTCTTACACAGTCGTAAGAATTGCAAAAATGCTTTGCAACTAATTAAAAACACCAAAATTTGATGAAAAAATTAAAAAATATATTAAAAAATATAAATTTTTAGTGAAATATGAAATATGAAAATATGTATTTTTTGAAATATGCAAAAAATTGCAGTAACAAATCGATGCCATTTTGTCGCAAATTTGTTGATTCGCAAAGATATTTTATATATGTTGAACTACGGCCAACGACAGAAAACATGTATTTACATGAAAATCCTTTCCCTACTCATCAGCTAATTTTATTGTTTACACGTATGCACTATATAACTTACAAATTATTTGACAATTAGTTGTTTACCTTATTTGATGCTTACAATTTTACATACAAATAACACACAACTTAAACATGTTTTGGGAAGAAGCTTGTTCATATCAATATCAATAAAAAGCTGAATCACGGCCGTTGAAAGAACTGGTAGAGTATTGTTTATATTAAATTTACTTTGTGTATCAACGTTGCATTGTACGAGTTTTTTCGGCAATGGAGTCAATAAAAAATTAAATTAGAAACAAAATTCAGTTCGAATTGCTAAAATCTCTGTTCCGAATTAATATACATTTTAAAAATAATGGAATTTTTTGTGACACTTTTGATCCATTTCCAGAAGTGGTAAAATTAGTACATTTTTTATTTTTGGCCATGACTTTTTTTTAGATGTAAGTACATAACTTTTTTATTACTCAGAAAAAATCATTTGATTTTATTTTTTTTTAAAGAAAACTTCATTATAATTCATATAAAAAATTGTTTTTTTGATATCTCAAAAATTGTAGAATGATTTTGCAATTTGGATTTTTGAAAATTATGAGAAAATTTTTTATATTTTGTGAAAAAATATTCTTAATATGCTTGTAATATTTTAAAAAATTATTAAGTATTTGACAAAAGCTTTGATTGTTCCTGAACGAAAAGGTATTAAGAAAGACTGTGAAATAAATGTGGCCAAAAAATTGCACGCTCTTTTTTGTAAATTTTTTCATCTTTTATTATAGATAAACTTGTTGTTAGTAACTTGTAAGAAACTCTTGATATCCTACACATAAATGTAGGCATTAGAGGAGATTTTCTAAATATGTTAAAATTTTTCTAACACAAATTATATTAAAACTTTTATTCGAATAACACTGTGGAACAAATTCAAGTTAGCAAAAGTTAGGTCGATCTTCGAACTTTGCGATTAAAAAAAAATTCGAACTAACATAAACAAACGCCGCGATACGTTTCTTCTAATTTAGCCTCTTCACCCCCGCTCTCAGAATCTACCTAACTTTTGCTGACCTGAATTTGTTCCACAGTGTTATATATTGGGAAACTTTTTAATTTAGTTCAATGGTATACATTTTGTTTTGCAAACTAAAAAAAATATTCTCATACCTTCAATACTTTTCGAAATATTTAAAATCGAATTTTGATTATAAAATTTAATTTTCTACATTTTTTCTTTTTGCTTAATTGTTGCTGTCATTTTTTTCCTTCAAATGTTGCTTAATTTTTTTTATGTAATCAGAATAGAAGACGCAATTGTCTATTCAACGGTATACAATATGTACATAGTGTTGCCAGAAAATGATGATGAGAGAATGCTAAAGCGGTCAAAAAATTCTGCTAAAATGTTCTACAGAAGAAAAGTATAATGCCAGATTTAAATGTAGAAAAAATTATTGAAATGGCTTTGAATTGCATGTTTATACGAACTTATTAGTATTTACAGGTATTTTTATAGTACATGTAAATATAAAATAGTTAATAATTGGTGTTTTTTGGATATGTTACAATTACATTTAAAAGTTTTTTACACACTATAATTCAAAAATATTATTTTACTTATTCAGCAAAATATTTTTTAATTATAAATACATTGAAAGTGATTATTGAGGGGCTTAATTGGATCCTATGCGCATTTCACTGTTGTTAGTGGAGATAATACATGTACATTTATGAGAAAAATCCTCTATACAGAAGAATTTTTTTAACAAATTACAATTTTTTATTTTCAATAAATTCTGCAAGAAAGCATCTAGCAAATTTTTTTTAAAGTTTAATGCTTTTTAACTAATGAAAATGCCAGATCTGGTAGTGAAAATGCTAAAATGGCAACAATATATGTACAACTTTGCCATTACAAAGAGACAATCAAAGTTTTTATCAAATACTTAATAATTTTTTAAAATATTCCAAAAAAATAAGAATACTTTTTCAGAAAATATAAAAAATATTCTTGAAATTTTCAAAAACCCAAATTGAAAAATTATTCCTTTATTCCTTGCTAGAATTTTTGAGATGGTGCGTTAAGCATGTTTTATTTTTGTTTTTAAACTTTGATTGTCCTGCTGAAAAAATTTTTAGATCGGTCGATATTTACAAAAGTTACAAGGTGCGAAAAAATTGCGACGCCAGCAGTTTTCCACTTTGACTCTCTTTGGAGCTAACCTGTCTTACAACTTGATGCCTTTAAATGTACTATCTCAAAAGTAAAACACTTCTTCTTTAAAATACAGTTTTTTTTATTTCACGCCACTATGCCTTGTATAAAAGAATACTGTAGGAAATACAAAGTATACCAGAGGTGTCACGAGACGGAAGATAATTGTGTTTTCGGAGGTCTCGCTCACACAGTCATGAAATCCTCTTTACGTTTTCTTTCGCATCGTATTATTTTAACGCAACTCCATTTTATACTTTGTGGTCTCATTCGCTGCCTAATTTTTGTAACTAAATGGTAAAAATTAATATTTGTGAACAAAAATGCTTAAAACAACGTCTCTAATCATTTGAAGAGAAATTTTAATCACTTTTTTAATACTGTCGGAGATTATACTTAGGTCGAGTTTCGAAATTATAACACTGTATCTATTTTAAACTGGTATAGATACATAGGTGGGCTGGTAAATAGATAGGCAGGGGTTTTATTTCTAAATAACAAGAAATAAGTTAATTACATTTAAATCCACTAAATACAATATAAAAAATGTTTTACCGCGGTTGCAACTCAACCTCTCTCCAACTTGACAAAAACTAAGTCCTGTAATTTTCTCGGCATATGAAAGTTGTTGTTAAAACTTATTGGTAAATTACTATTTAACACTGTTTGCGTTGAAGTTCCAATTGGATTTGTAGTGTGGTTGCCACTGTATATGCCGTACATATTGTTGTGTTGAAAGTTGTGACTTGGTTGTTGACAGTTGCTACTTATATTTGCAGCACTTAAGTTGGCATTACCATACTCATTCAAATTGCGTCGCTGGTCATGACGTGCACCTACAGGGGCATTGCCACTTTCGACTGAAGAAAATTCAAATTCTCTTCCCAACGTTTGTTTTAAGCATGCAGTATCATGTTGTACTGCTGACGCGTTCTGTGATGTAGATGTATGTGTTTGAATGATATTACCTGACTGCTGTTGTTGATGCTGCAACTGTAGTGAATTTTCCAGCTTTCTTTCTAGCTCATCTATTCTCATCTGCATACTATTTAGCGACTGTTGATGTGAGGCGGGTGTTACTAAAGGTGTTGCTAAGGCTGACGTTGTGGTGTACACTAGATTGACGTTTCTCTGGCAAGGGGCGTATAGACTTGTGCTGGCTGCGGCGGACTCTATTGTCTTCACTTGTGTTTTTATTGGTGACGTACATGATGAAATTTGCATCGTTGGTTCTGCGTCTGCCTGGCTGGCTGACAAATTGTTGGCATCGTCCATCGGACACTGGGGGGTGGCTGGCGGTGTAGCGTACTTGTCCTCATTCATCTCACTCACTAGACTAGTAAACCTGGGGCTTCTTCTTGGTAATCCTCTTTCATCAGTCGTCTCCATAATAGGTTCACAAATTGGGTGATGTAATTTCCTCTTAGATTCGATTCAAGCAATTCCACCACGCGAAATAAAAGAAGCTTGTCGGAGATTATACTTAGGTCGAGTTTCGAAATTATAACACTGTATCTATTTTAAACTGGTATAGATAGATAGGTGGGCTGGTAAATAGATAGGCAGGGGTTTTATTTTTAAATAACAAGAAATAAGTTAATTACATTTAAATCCACTAAATACAATATAAAAAATGTTTCACCGCGGTTGCAACTCAACCTCTCTCCAACTTGACAAAAACTATAATGCTGCCTTGTGGCAAAGACGTCAAATACAAAAATGAAGTAAGTAAAGAACAAAGCAGAGTAAGCAAATAAACAAACCAGAGTAGGCAATGAGTGCAATCGTGCAAATTCAAATTAACGGACATTGGTAAAATAATAAATTCAAATTTCAAATCACCGCCATTTACGGTTATACAATTACAATAAATCCAAATCAACGGAAATAATACCATTCCATGACAAATACTAATGATCTTTTTCGCATTGTTCTCTTTAATTCAATACCTCAAGTTCCTCCATTTAATTTTGTTCATGTACTCAAATTTATTTTCATTTTATGCTTTGTGGTCTCATTCCTTATCGGCTTTTTGTAAGTTGAAGTTAAAAATTAATATTTTTGTAGGACAATTTTTAAAATTGAGTTTGTAAGTATTTGAAAACTAACTTTAATCACTTTTATAATACTAATAATGTTTTACATATTGTTCTTTTTAGTTCAACACTACAAAATCTTTCATTTAATTTTGTAAAAATTTTAAATTTTTCATTTCACTAAGTTTTCCACAAAAAGACAATTCTAATAATAATTTAACACAAATCAGCTGGTGTCTATTTGGTTAGCAATGACATTTGAATTCGGCTGAAATTATGAAAGTCCTTAATTTCGTAGCACGGTGAACGGTCTTAAAGCTAACTTGAAGCTGATGTAGATTTGTACAAAGTATTTCCTACAACAAAGTAGACCAGAGTTGTACAAAGTGACTTATGAAAAAGGCTAAAATCCGCTTATTTGATCACTGTTAAAAAGGGACAAATATAGTGTGTTTGTTATTGAATATTTTTAGTACAATAATCAAAACAAACCACAGAAAATTTATACTTAGTGAAATGAAAAATTAAAAATTTTTTACAAAATTAAATGAAAGATTTTGTAGTGTTGAACTAAAAAGAACAATATGTAAAACATTATTAGTATAATAAAAGTGATTAAAGTTAGTTTTCAAATGCTTACAAACTCAGTTTTAAAAATGTTCCTTCAAAAATATTAATTTTTAACTTCAACTTACAAAAAGCCGACAAGGAATGAGACCACAAAGCATAAAATGAAAATAAATTTGAGTACATGAACAAAATTAAATGGAGGAACTTGAGGTATTGAATTAAAGAGAACAATGCGAAAAAGATCATTAGTATTAAAAAAGTGATCAAAATTTCTCTTCAAATGATTAGAGACGTTGTTTTAAGCATTTTTGTTCACAAATATTAATTTTTACCATTTAGTTACAAAAATTAGGCAGCGAATGAGACCACAAAGTATAAAATGGAGTTACGTTAAAATAATACGACGCGAAAGAAAACGTAAAGAGGATTTTATGACTGTGTGAGCGAGACCTCCGAAAACACAATTATCTTCCGTCTCGTGACACCTCTGGTATACTTTGTATTTCCTACAGTATTCTTTTATACAAGGCATAGTGGAGTGAAATTAAAAAAACTGTATTTTAAAGAAGAAGTGTTTTACTTTTGAGATAGTACATTTAAAGGCATCAAGTTGTAAGACAGGTTAGCTCCAAAGAGAGTCAAAGTGGAAACCTGCTGGCGTCGCAATTTTTTCGCACCTTGTAACTTTTGTAAATATCGACCGATCTAAAAATTTTTTCAGCAGGACAATCAAAGTTTAAAAACAAAAATAAAACATGCTTAACGCACCATCTCAAAAATTCTAGCAAGGAATAAAGGAATAATTTTTCAATTTGGGTTTTTGAAAATTTCAAGAATATTTTTTATATTTTCTGAAAAAGTATTCTTATTTTTTTGGAATATTTTAAAAAATTAAGAAAGACTATGAAATAAATTTTAGAAATTTTTGTAATGGCAAAGTTGTACATATATTGTTGCCATTTTAGCATTTTCACTACCAGATCTGGCATTTTCATTAGTTAAAAAGCATTAAACTTTAAAAAAATTTTGCTAGATGCTTTCTTGCAGAATTTATTGAAAATAAAAAATTGTATCCTCTGTATAGAGGATTTTTCTTATAAATGTACATGTTTATCTCCACTAACAACAGTGAAATGCGCATAGGATCCAATTAAGCCCCTCAATAATCACTTGTATTTATAATTAAAAATATTTTGCTGAATAAGTAAAATAATATTTTTGAATTATAGTGTGTAAAAAAATTTTAAACGTAATTGTAACATTTCCAAAAAACACCAATTATTGACTATTTTATATTTACATGTACTATAAAAATACCTGTAAATACTAATAAGTTCGTATAAACATGAAATTCAAAGCCATTTCAATAATTTTTTCTACATTTAAATCTGGCATTATACTTTTCTTCTGTAGAACATTTTAGCAGAATTTTTTGACCGCTTTAGCATTCTCTCATCATCATTTTCTGGCAACACTTTGTACATATTGTATACCGTTGAATAGACAATTACTTCTTCTATTGTGATTACATAAAAAAATTAAGCAACATTTGAAGGAAAAAAATGACAGCAACAATTAAGCAAAAAGAAAAAATGTAGAAAATTATATTTTATAATCAAAATTCGATTTTAAATATTTCGAAAAGTATTGAAGGTATGAGAATATTTTTTTTAGATTGCAAAACAAAATGTATACCATTGAACTAAATTAAAAGGTTGCCCAATATATAATTTTATAAAACTTTTTTTATTGGGAAAATTTGTGTTAGAAAAATTTTAAAATTTTTAGAAAATCTCCTCTAACGACTGCATTTATATGTAGGATATCAAGAGTTTCTTACAAGTTACTAACAACAAGTTTATCTATAATAAAAGATAAAAAAATATTAAAAAAATTCCATTTGAAAATAGATTTATATACATACATATGTATGAATGTACATTGTTTTTATTTTAAAATCTTGCGATTATTGGGGAATAATATCTGCGATTCGAAAAGAGTCACAACTCAAAAAAATTTTCGCAATTTTATCATAAAAACAGTCACATTTCGAATTGAAATCATAAAGTAAAAGAAATTTTATAAAAAAGAGTAATTGTAAATAGATATTGATGTTGATTAAGAGCTATATGTATCTCACTTTCGGCTTCAAGGACAATATATACATTTGTAAACGATATCTTTTTCGTATAAAATGCTAATAAAATATATATTTTTCACTTTTTTGGTATTAAAATATCCTTTTTTTACAATTTAACAAAAAAGGGACAAAATATCACAAAAAGCAGCAGATTCAGCTCATAAAAAAGGAGGACAAAAAGTGGCAATTTGCCACTTTAGTCGGTCAAGCGTTCACGCTGCAAACGAGTTTTTATGTCTCTACCCGCTACATTCAGTAATCTCAGTGTTGTTGAAACTCCTGAGTTTAGAAATTTATTTAAAGGATTTCCAGTAAAAATAAATAGTAGACGAATTATGGCGAATATTTTGGAAGAAAACTATGGTTTGTGGTACGATAAAAGAGTTGAAAGAAACTTCCTATTTCTGCACTGCTGCAGATGTCTGGTGATCGCGTCAAAGATCGTTTTTTGATTACATCTGCAACTTTACAACACCAGACAATTTATAAACTGGTTGCAAGAAAAAAAAATTCCAATATATTAAATATTGCGCTTATTTTACTCCAATAAATAATTTTTATTGAAAATTTTTTTAAATCACTACCAATAATGTTGATTTTTGATTGCAATTTTGCAATCACCGATCAAAATCCAAAAATTATTGTAATCATGTTGAAATATCATTCAGTAAATGTTGCAGATTGCACAATATTGCAATACACCCAATTATGATATAAATATTCAATATTTTATTTTGTTTTCATTATTATTTGTAAAAGAATGACTATAAAACTAAACTTATATAAACATTCTTGTAAATGATGGAGGTGTAGTGCGCCACGATTTAACTCTCCTACAAACTGGCATACCACAGTACGAAGTCAACGATTTAACGGCCTTAATATAATATAGGGTACTATATGTCACCCAAAAACTCACTCGAGCGGCGGATTTGAAATGACACTCTTTTTGTATGCCGGCCACTTTTCTTTATGAGAAAGTAATATATTTTTTAACCTTGAATAAATATCTCAAATGGTACTTTAGTTTCCCATGAGGCTAGGACTCACTATTCACTATTCTACACAATCGTGCGAGTTTTGAGAAAATAGAGCCCTCGTACGATGGAGTCTATGAAACTTTTCAAAACACAATAACAAAACATCAGATCATATCAGATACTATACATAAGTAAAATCATACTAAACATAAGTAAAAATGGAATAATTACAACTAAAAAGATGTGTATTTACTTATAAAACTAAATATTGGTGAAAACATTTTGTTATTTCAATGTAATTTTACTGTTTTTGTGGTTTTGTACGGTTTGATAGCTGATGGTTACTCTTCTACAATATTTACAAAAACTCCATGAAAATTTCCTGAGTTGATTTTGGTTGTTTATGTAAAAGTGTTAACACCGCAAAGTACAGTTAACACTTTCAATAAATGCTATGAGTTTCTAAAATGGTTCAAAAAATAAACATTTACTGATGGCTTGTCAAAGTTTTTATCCGTATCCGCTCCTACTCGATACATTTTGCTTTTACATGATGAAAATTTGTTCATTCTTCAGCAGTTTTTGACATGTCGTAATTAGTGATGGGCATATGAAAAAAATGTATCGATATATATCGTATCGATATTTTTGAACAGTATCGATATATATTTTTTTAAAACATCGACATATCGATATTTTTGGCCTACAAATGTTGGAAAAATGTTCCAAATTTAAAGCAAATACCCATACTAACATATCGTGCCATAACCGCTAAAAAAATTTAAGCGACATCATTTTCTAACTTAATTTTTTTACCAAAATCGATCATTTACGATCATAAATAATCGATTTCGACTTTTCCCTATGAAAATCTCTATGCAATTAATCATTTCAATTTAAAGAAACAGAAACTGGAAACATTTATTTCATTAAGATTTAAGTTATATACCTAGTTATTAGTGATTTATTTAAACATTAACAGCCTTATTTATAAAAGTTATTTAGGGGTTTTTTTAATTTAATTTTACTTATTAAGCATTAAGAAAACCTTAATAATTTTTATAAATAAGACTGTTTTAATTGAAATTTATCATCAGTAGACTTCAACCACATTTTGAACTGTCAAAAACCTCTTATCTTTTAATTACAATAAACTTATGACGATATGTCGAATAATTAATTTCTCAAATAAAAATAAGGCTGTAATGACTTACTTTTCTGATTGCCAAATTTCATTACTTGCTTACAAATCATATTACATAAAATTAAGAAAAAAAAATTATGTAGATCTTGACTGATGAGAAGAATGATTCTTTTAGTTTTAATATCTTACGTGAACATGCTGCCAAATAAAAAAAGTAAGTAGTTCTTAAGAATCGATTATTTTAGTCTCACGCCTTGTTAAAATCATTAAGTTAGTAATCCAGTAAGGAAGAGCTTCCACCGAAAATGCTTAATTCCAAACCCGATTTCCTTTTTTGAAAGTTTTTGATGGGAAGTTATACGTAACTTACTGCAGCTCCGTAAGGCTTCATTAGTCTTTACTTTCTGTTGCTGTTCTGTGCTGTGCCGTTCTGCTTCTAACTTTTTACTTATTTTTTCTGCAATTAATAATCAGCTGTTTTTGACCACAAACATCACATTTTTTCACTAAAGTGAAAATATAATTTTATCTTTTTCTGGTAAAATTAAAATTTTTATACTCTTAAAGCACAATCCCAGTTTATTTCAAAATGTTTTAAATTTCCTACGTTTAGCTCTATATTATTTTGTTTCCTTTCCGAATATAACTTTCTTTTTCTTTTTACCTCGACAACTATTTCTCGTGCTCTTTGTAATGAGTGATGAAGTCTAAAGGTGCGTTTAGACTATGCTAATATTTGTGCAAAATCATAAAAATTTTGTTTGTCCTAGTGTAAACACTCGAATTTGTTAGCCTCCAAATATTTTTCGACTGTTTGTTGGCTAAGAAAAATGTTTGTTTGTGAAGAAAACTTTGGATAGTGTAAACACTTTGTCAGCACGTCGCAACAAATATTTGGCTCGATATTTTGTTTGTTCTCGCAATATTTTTAACGGAGCAAACAGCGACAAATAATTGTAGAAACATGGGTTGCCAACAGTAATTTTTGACAGTGCTTAACATATAAAAAATGAAATAAATTGAAATGGCAATACTGGTCAATTCGTTTGACAGATTGGTAAGTAAAAAACGCGTTTCCGTAATTCTTAATTATAAAGCATATTTTTCTGAAAGCAAATGGACGACAACGATGCAGCAGTTATTGAATCGCCCCCATCATTTGCCAAAAAAACCAAAAGGAAGAAGATGATGCATGACTGGAGCGAAGATGATATATTGAAATTGATCGGCGAAGTGGAGTGCCATCCTTGCATGTGGAATGCATCAAGTGCTGACTACCATAATAAACCCATGCGGGATAATGCATGGACTGAGATTGGCGGTATGCTAAATATTAGAACGGAAGAAGTTTGCACAAAATGGTCGAATTTAAGGATTCAGTACCGGGGCTACCTCAACAAAAAAAAACAAAATCTGGACAAGGTGCAGACAATGCACCAAAGTGGAAATATTTCGACTCCATGGCTTTTGTTGGACGTGCGGAGGTTAGCCAGCGGCAACCAACAACAACAAATTTATATATTCCATCTGAAAGCGAAGGTAAACTAATGAGAATGTATTCATTAATTGTTAATATTGTTGTTATCGGAAAACCTTTTTCTTACAGAATCAGCCCTATCATCTGCGCCCTCGCAGAACAACACAACGACAAATGTCATGGCAACATTTTGTGATGTTGTCCAAACTATTAAGGACAGGCGCAAATCATTAAACCCTAATGAGGAATTCGGACGAGATACATGGTCAGTGAGCTCAATGCCTTGAATGAAGGCGATGCTGCAAACATAAGAAGTCTTGGAGGTTTTTTGTTTAAAGAATTAAGTGAGCTGAAACAAAAACAAAATGCAGCGACATAGTTCCAAGAGAATTTGAACCAGCTTTTTAATTGAAAGTGCAACGATGAATGTGATAATTTTCTTAATATTAATATTGCCAACGAATTTGCTATGTTTTTTTTTTATCAAACATTAATTTTAAGATTGCCAATGAATGTGCCTGATTTTTAGTTTTTTTTACCAAACATTAATCTTAAGATTGCCAAAGAATGTGCCTTAATTTTTTTTAATAATAAGAAAAATATACTTCAAATTGACAAATATTATTTTAAAAAATAGACAGCAATTCAGTTATATTTGTTGATATTGAAAAGGTATTTCTCCTTCATTTATGAAGTACTGGCTGAATTCATTCTTAATTTCGTCTATTGTTTCGCTGTTGTAAGAACGTTGTCTTGTGAGAGGATGTAAAGATGAGTCAATTGCATCGTTCCGCCATTCTCCTAGAGTAATGCTACCATATGCATTATCACGATCAACCAATGAAGACGTCAAGTAAGTTCTTGCGTTCCTCATCATTAAAAAATTTTGTAGTGCACAACAAGCAGTGGTTATTTTTCTTGCTTTTTCGGGATTAAGCTGTATTGGGCTGCGGAGAATGCGAAATCGCGTCGTGCTCTCGATAGGCGATAAGTAAAGATGCGTTGAATACCATCAAGCCTGTTCTTATTGAAGGGTTTCAAAAGATTTGTGCTTGCAGAAAATGCATCATCAGCCACTAGGACGAACGGCATGCATTTTGACCTTTCGGGCAATGGCGCAGGTTGAGGAAGATGGAGAGAATTGTTTTGTAGCGCATCATAAAATGCAGTTCTCCGGAAAACGCCCCCATCAGAAACTCGACCATTTGTTCCTACGTCTATGTAAATAAATTTATATGACGCATCGGCAATGCCCATGAGCACAATACTATGTGTGCCTGCCAAATAGAAGAAAAAAAAGAAGATTAATTAATTTGTCAATTATTTTTGTATAAATTTTGCATAACCTTTATAATTATAAAATACGCTTCCTGAATTCTTAGGAGCCACCATCACCACGTGCTTGCCATCTACGGCACCAAGGCAGTTTGGAAAATTCCATTTCTCCAGAAACTCATCTGCAACGCTTTTCCACTCCTCTTCGTTCGACGGAACCTTTTAATTAAAAAAAAACGTAATTGAAACATTGCAACTAAAAATACTGTTACCTTCATAAAGTCTGCTTTTAAAACATTGTAAATAGCATCGCACACTTCTGGCACAATACCCGATATCGTGCATGGGGGAATCCTAAAAACATATTGCAGCGATGAGAAACTTTCGCCAGTCGCCAAATACCGCAAAGTCAGAGCTAATCTTTCAGACGCAGATATTGGTTCCCGCAAATGTGTGGTTTTCTTTGTTATAATCGGCGCCACTAGATTCAGCTTTATGTGAAAAACATAAACATATATTTAATGTTAATAAGATGAATATTGTAATCAATTACCGAAGTTTTTATGCAGCGAAGGTTCTTCAGAACGCAATTCCTTCAGAAGTTTTTGGCAACATCCTTCCATTTTACGGCGCTGCACCCAAGCTCGAACCCACATTCTTCTGGATCTTCTTTTTTTCCTTTTGCTGGGTTTCTGAAACTGCTATAGCTCCAGCAGTTATTAATAATAAATCTCCAATATCTCTGTCACTAAACATTTTAACTTTTCATATTGCTTCGCAAACACAATTTGATGGATTTCATAAACATAACAACATTGTTTGACAGATGTTTGTCATATACACGGGACAAATAAAATTATTAGTATAGTGTAAAGGGGTACACAAATATTTGTACCAAACATGGCTGACACAAAATTTTCTGTTATTTGCGCAAATAAAATTCATTAGTGCAATCTAAATCCATACCCAAACATTTGTCACAAACCACACTATTAGCCCAAACAATTATTTGTTGTGTTTGGACAAATATTAGCATAGTCTAAACGCACCTTAAGTTTTTGTTCGTTTAAGTAGTTAGCAGTATTATAAATTTTTTTAGCGTCAACCAAAATGTCGTTTGGTAGTCTAGGAAGTCTAGCAAAAATTAGTTCAAATGGTGAATTGTCTGTATCCACTCATGCCAATTATTGCCATCCACAAAATTTAGAAAGTATTCATTTAGAACACGATGATTTCGTCCTATTGTGCCTAAAGTTTCATGATGGTAAGGTGTTGAAAAATTCTGTTTTATTTTTAATAATACACAAATTTCTCTCATTAGTTCATTGGTGAATTCAGTTCCTCTATCTGTCTTGAGAACGTTAAATAAACCGTATTTTAAGACAATATGTTCTACTAAAGATTTTTTTTCAATAGGACAAGCAACAATATATTTCGTTAGTTCACACTGCATGATAAGTATCTATCTAAAATACTCTTTGTTTAATATCTCTAATTTCTGAATGAAGATAACTGGCAGTTTTTGTGGGTTTAAAGTTTTTAGATTTAGTATTTTTCTATCATGAGAACATTTCTAACTTTGTCATTTAGTTTCATTGCGATTACGAATTTTATTAAATTTGTTTTGCCTTGTTCATTCAATTCTTCGGAAACCATTTCTACCATGGATAAAAATATGTCAAGGTGTTTTGGTTTACCGTCAAATGTCGGAATTGTGTCTGATGCTTGTTTACTATTAAAGCTAGACATTTTGATGTTATCTTTTTGACTATGCTCTTTTAATATTTATTTGTAATGCTGAACTCTTAAGGTTCCTAAATTCATTAATTTTTTCGTCCCTTGTTGGATTAGGTAAATGTGCTACTAGTTTGCCAAATTTATTACTTAATTTATCTACTAGATTTGTTTTTTGTTTTATAGTGTCTTCAAAATATTTTATATTTTTTGACTTTATCGCCTTCAAAATTACTTGCTGTAACTCTTCAATTAAGTGGTTCCATTTTGTGTATATATATGTTTTTCTTTTGTATTATTTAATTATATTTTTTTTTATTTGTAATTTTTACACATTTTGAACAGAAAGAAATAATCTTACTATTTGTTTTTTTACATATTGTTGGAAATTTTTCCATAAAGCTACTAATATGAAAATAATTAATAAAATTATAATAATATCTTAACTAATAGATACTTTATTACTATTAATGGCATATGAATTAGACTGTCGTTCAACTTTTGCATCAGCAGTTTAAATTCATTACAGGGACAAAGTATATTATTTAAAAGTCTTCCATCCTTCTGTTTAGTTCTCCTATTTTTCTTTTGGGCTCCCTTACTGATGTTTATAATTCTCGGCAATTATATGCACTTTTTCTGGAATTTATGTTTTCTGCCTCCTCTTTTTTTTTTGCTGGTACTTTACTGTTCTTGCCGAAATTTGTTTTAATATATTGTTGAAGTGTTATTGGTTTTGGGCCTGAGTCGTCATAAATTTTCAATTATGTTATGGCAGGATCGCCATGTAGTGAGGTAGGTTTGTAAAAGGGACTAATTTGTTTGTTTTTGCTTCTGCACTGACAAAGTAAAGTATATTAAATTTTAATACAGTGAAGTGCAAAAGTGGAGATATACTACAATACAAATCAAATTTGACATTTAGCTTAGTTAACAAATAAAAATCAGCTGGCTTAGTGGGGCCACATTATAGATGTTATAGATGGCTGTTATTATGAAATTTCTCTTTTTTTCTTCCCATCACTAGGAGTGATGTCAATGTCAATGTCAATGAAATATCGGCGATATATGTATGTCGATATTTGTTTTCTTAAATATCGATATTTCAATGTTTTTTGCCCATCTCTAGTCGTAATGCCTTGTATTACTATATAAATACACCATAAGCAAAATACTATAATCTAGTACTTTTTATATATAGTAGATAAGACTACAAAGTATACAGAGATGCCACGAGACGGAAGATAATTACGAATTCTTGACGTCTCGCTCACACCGTGTCTGTGTCTTCTTTAATTTTTCTTTCGTAGTGGCATTAATTTAACGTTTCTTCATTTTATGCTTTGTGTCCTCATTCGCTATGAGATTTTTGTAATTAAAAGATTCAAATTAATATTTATGAACGAAAATGCTTAAAGTTAAATCAGGAATCATTTGAAAACATATCTTAATTACTTTTTTATTACTAATAATCATGTTCACATTCTGTTTTTTAATTCAACACAACAAATTCTTTGATTTAATTTGGTACAAATGTTCACTTGTTCAAATGTATTTTCATTTTATGCTTTGCGGTCTCATTCTGATATGCTTTTTGGAAGTAAATGGTAAAAATTAATATTTTTGAATGAAAATGCTTAAAATGAAGTCTGTAGTCATTTGGAAACTAATTTTAATCACTTTTTTAATATGAATAATCTTTTACACACTGTGTTTATTCAACACCACAAAATCTTTTATTTAATTTTGTAAAAATTTTCTCTTGTTCATTTCACAAATTACACATTTTCTTTTGTTTGTATCGTTAACAACTTAATAACAAATATACTACAGTTGTCCCTTTCTCGCCGAACCTGTATAAAAGCTGATTTTAGCTTTTTTCATCACTCATTTTCCTCACCTCTGTGTACTTTGTGGATAAGACGAAACAATTTTGTGAAAGGAAAATTCTTATTTTGTCAGTCACCTTGACAAAACCAGAATAGCTGGGTAAAAATAAATAAATACTAAAACAAAATCCAGATTGTTAACTTACTCGTATTTATTACAAAGCAATGCTTCCTAACGAAAATATGTGACATCCTGGGACGGGCTGTAAGTCTCACAAGAACAGTGTTTTCATTTTACAAAAACTTTACTTTTCTTTATTATTTAAGAACCATCGGCAGTACAGAATTACACAGTGGTTGCTCAGCCTTTTTCCTTTAACATATCATGGGAACCTCCGGAATATGCTGATCTATGCTTAAGTGCTTATCGCCTGTGCGGGTGGGATGATGAGAGCAAAATGGTGGAACAATTTGATAAAACAATAACAAATACATCAATATATATTGATGGATTGAAATCATGTATGACATATACGATTCAGATAATTCCTCAAACGAAATCGCTGATGGATGGTGACTTGTTGCACATCGAACAGGAAACTTCTTCCCAGGTAGCTACTGCTCCTGATGTCCAAATAAGTGGTTTCTATCCCGAAAAGATTTCTATAAGTGCACGTGAAAGAGATGTTAACAATAAATGCGCAACAATATTTGCAAAAATTGTTTGCCAAGCACGTACATCAGCACCAATTATGGTAAATATAAAATTAATTGTTAAAAACTATTAAATATGTACATTAGACCACCTAAACAATTTAAAGAATGATATTCGCTCCAACGGCAGTTTCTGACAGACAGGCCAAAAGATAACATGTGCGTCAAAATACACTGATAGCGTCTAAACCGGCCATGTGTATTGCACTTTTCACCCAAAAAAAAGATGGTACCATAACTTTCAAATACGACGTTTTTCGGAAAAAAATTTTATGACCATTTCTGTGCACAATAAATTGTCTTTTTTAATACATATATTTATTTATTGTATCTTCAAATATGAACTAACAATAAGTATTCAAATCTTAAATCTAAAATAATTATTAGGCCCGACCAGTGTCGGACATAAACTTAGTGATAGTAAATTAATAATACATAAGTCGTGCTAAGCAAAAAAAAAAAAAATAAATAGTATTTTCAAGCAGTTTTATCTGGAGTGTTTAGTATTAGAGCCGTAGTGTCCCTCTTTTTTAAGCGGATTTGTGCATTAAAATTCAAGATGTTACGAGCAAGGGGATAAGGATGGGACTCGAGTTTTGTTAAGTACTCGTATTTTTTACTAGTGGCATATTTCGTCACTAGTGGCATATTTAAATCACGATGTAAATTTGAATTTTTAATGTGTCATGGAGCTGACGTTATTAACATTAAAATTAACTTTGCCTTCGTTGGATTCTCTCTACATTGGAAGCTGAAGCAGTACCCCATAGATGAATTCCTTAGCATTATATAGGTTTTACAAGTGACTTGTATATCAAAAGTTTACAATCTAGATTGAAGGTTGAATTTCTACCAATCAGCCAATGTACCTGAGTTAATTTAAGTTTTATTTGCGTTAGCTTAGAGTCAAAGTGGTGTTTCCACGTAAGCCATTGATCAAGGTATTTTACACGTGAATGTTGAGGAACAATTTGATTATTGATTCTAATGGGGGGATCTTTTAGTAAGGTAAACGTTACCTGAACACACGTTTGTTCGTTAACTTTAATTCTCCATAAGTTTAACCATAGTTCCAGAATGCCTCATAAGGGTTTTCATACACACTAAGGCAGGCTGTATCATCGGCAAAAGTAGAAGTGTGGATATTACTGCTCACAGGCATATCACAGGTATAAATCAAATACAAAACTGGCCCCAGTATACTCCCCTGTGTCACACCGGATCAGTTAGTTTCGGGCGTACCCATAAAGTCTCCTTCCACAACAGTGAACTTCCGGGCAAGAATATAACTTTTCAAAAGATTTAGATTTAGAGGTATGTCTTCAATTTTAAAATTAGGCCTTCATGCCACACTTTACCAAATGACTGAGAAATATCAACAAACAGGGCAAAACAATACTTCTTTTCTTCAAATGTTTTTCTTATAAATTGAACCAATCTATGATTTTGTTCAATGGTACTATGCTGACTTCTAAAATTGAAGGTTCGAATTGGGGAAAGTTTTATCATGACTTATATGACTCAGCTTTGGTAAGATTTTTGCCCGGCTTTAGAATCATGTTGACCTTGGCAAGCTTCTGGCTGTGTGGGTAATAGTACAGTCGTAAAATGGCATTAAAAATTGATAACAGGACTCGAATTGCATCAGCATCAATATGATCAGCATCAACATCAATAGCCGGAGCTTACTTCGGGTTGAATTCAGCAATTAGTTTTTTTACATCACGCGCTTTAAATTTTATGGGTCGAGGGGGTAGAGCAACTATACTTGGCAAATGAACAACACCAGTACATGTATTTGGAGTAGATACGGATTTTAAATGCTCAGCAAATATTTTAACTTTTTCAGAATCGCTTCTCGCCCAACCCCCAGTAGATCTGCGCAGAGGTGGTTTAAAGTAGGGAAGTAACTAATACCAGTTTAGCGAATGTAAATATTACAATGCGTTAAAAAATCGTATGAAAATAAATTAGTATAAAAATATGAAGTTGTATTATATACAGCATACAGCATTTTGATTAAATTGAGTCTTGAAGTCAGCAAATATTTTATAATGTCTTAAAAGTACAAATTCTTAAAACAGAAAGATTTATGAAATTATGTTAAAATAAGTATATATAATAATTAAAAATAAGCTTACAAAATGTTAGGCAATCAAGCCATTCATACTTTGGCCCTAAAGCCTGGTACTCTGTTCAACATTTCAAAGAAAACTTGGAATGAATTGTTCTTGCAAAAATGTTTCAAAAGTTTGAACAGACTAGACTAAAGCAAAAAATATTTTCTTGCAATTCAAAAACTACCTTGTTTCTTTTTCAAAAACTAAAAAATATTTCCAAACACCGCTGGATTTTGGTTTCATTTTGATACTTATGAGAACTTATTTATAGAAAAGTTTCCTCTAAAATTTTACTTGTAAGTATGTACATATATGTATCTTTTTTATCCAACTTAAAATAATTTTCGATTGTTTTTACTTAACAAACGTTTGAGTTCGCAAACTATTTATATAAAATAGTAAAATTTTTTTGTCTCTAGTATTCGCTTGAAATATTCGCATACATTTTAGCGAATGCAAAAGCAAATGAAAATTGCAAAAGCTAGCGAATAATTCGCGAATGCGAATATTCGTTACATCTCTAGTTTAAAGTCGACTGGTGTTTTAAGCTTTCTAGCAGCGCGCCATAGAGACTAACATCGAGACCTTCCAGATAACTTTTGATAGATGCAGTTTTTTCAGATGCTAGCAATTCTTTGAGTCGTTTAGTGCACTCTTTAAGTCTGATTTTATGTTGAGGTGATCTGTGTTGTTGCCATTCCCTTCTAGCTCTTTTTTTTTCACATACGAGACGTTCAATAGCCGTAGAATTAATTCTATTAAACCCAGTCTGAGTATAGGAGGTAGTAGCATATTCAGCATCCTGTTTAATCTTTTCGTTAAGGTTTACAATGTTAGATTCAATATAATCGGGTGTTTTTAGCTTAATGTTTTCCATGCAATGACTAGAGATATTTTTCATGACCTATAACATCCAGAATTTTTGCTATGTCCGTAGGCCGGTAAGTGGGCTCCCCACGCGAAATTACGTCCAAGCCCATTTTTGAAATTTTGTTGAACAACGCTCTTTCTCTAGATGTAATTAGGCGCGAACCCCAGAACATATGTTTAAAATTTCTTAACGCACTAGTAATCCCAAATTATTATTTTACTTATTAAGTAAAATATTTTTTTAATAAAAATACATTGAAATTGATTATTGAGGGGTTTAGCTGGATCCTATGCGCATTTCACTGTTGCTAATGCAGATCATCAGGGAACGTTTACCCAAAAATTTCTTAGAACAACTAGAGTTAATATGTTAAACTTTCATTTAAGCAAATGAGAAGCTCAACAAATAACAAAGTTGAAACAAGAACTCAATAATCAACATGTTTTTTATTTTCTTACTTTATCATTACTACATTGGCTGACTTTTTTCAGCTTCAAATTGTAGTTGTAAGAGTACATAAAGAAAATAAATGTAAATAACAACAACAGCTATTCAAGAATAGAGTGTTGCCACACAAGTATTTTTTGACCGGTTGCTGTCAAGTTAATAATTAGTGTTTTTTGTGGGAGTTGTTACAATTTAAGTTTAAAATTTTTTAACGTACTAGTAGTCCCAAATTATTATTTTACTTATTAAGTAAAATATTTTTTTAATAAAAATACATTGAAATTGATTATTGAGGGGTTTAGCTGGATCCTATGCGCATTTCACTGTTGCTAATGCAGATCATCAGGATACCTTTACCTAAAAATTTCTTAGAACAACTAGAGTTAATATGTTAAACTTTCATTTAAGCAAATGAGAAGCTCAACATATAAAAAAGTTGAAACAAGAACTCAATAATCAACATGTTTTTTATTTTCTTACTTTATCATTACTACATTGGCTGACTTTTTTTCAGCTTCAAATTGTAGTTGTAAGAGTATGTTTTGCATTGTAGTCTCCAGCAGCTACGAAACAAAGCCCAAGAGATTTGTAGAAATTCTCATATTGATCCTCGGTGAATGAAAATCTGGGAGGGGAGTAAATTGATGATATTACGAAATTTGTGGAAAAATTTTTAATACAGATATTTGTTGCTTGTAGGTGTTCTTCACAAATGTTGTCAAGAATATAGTGCTTGAGTCTCGACTTTATTAAAATTGCTGATCCACCGCATGCTCTTCCTCTCGGGTCCTTTGTATCATATAAGGTGTAGCCATTAATTTTTAAAAGGCTTCTCGAAGTCAAATGAGTCTCAGAAACCAACATTATATCAATATTTTTTTCGTAAAGAAGTACTCGAGTTAATTTTTGTGTTGGCGAATGCCGTTTGCGTTCCAGAAACATATTTTTAACGTGTTAATGGCTTGTTAATTAATGCTTGAAGTACAGTATTCTGCATTCGCAGCATTTCTTTCATCATGTTAGTCATATTTGTAGTAAAGTTGTTTATAGTTTGCACCAGATTATCAATAGTGGCTTCAAGGGGACTGAAATTAAAGCTTGTTTAGCATTTGCTTCGTGGGGGCACTTTCTGCGTGGGAATAGAATTTGTCTTAACAGCATTGGCATACGATACACGTGAAGTACTTGGTTGGTTCATTGGAGGGAAAGTGGCGGAGTAAGCGTTTGCTGATTGAGCTAATTAGGCTTTTGTCCCATAGACTGTTTAACGAAAGGATATACAAGACAGTCTCTGTAGTTAGCGATGTGATTACCTCCACAATTACTACATTTTTTACTCCTTGATCCTGACCGCTTGTATGGTTCTTCAACTGTTATTTTTTGGTATAAGAGATATTTGAAGATATAAATTGGATGTGTGGATGTGAATTTTATATCAGTTGGGTCAAGTTCAACTCGAAATGGATGGGTATATTCTTCCCATTTATTATGTTACATTTTTTACCTTAAATCCCTGGAGGACGAGTGCATCTTTTATTTCTTCGGGAGCAACATAAGAATCTAAGCCCTTCAATACTATCTGCAGGCCTTTAGCACTCTTAAGATGGTATGCATAGAAATTTGTTTTATTTTTTTTTTCATTCAGTAACAATTTTGCGGAAATCTTTCTCTTCATAAATTTGAATTTTCGTTACATCAATGTTACCACGTTTTATTGTAACAATATGAAAATTATACTCACCAATGACCGAGATTATTTTTTTAATAAGGGCGTTTGAATTTTCTTCCCTTAGATATATTGGTGGTGGTTTGGAGGTTTTGTTCGAGCATACATCGGGTTTGTCGTTGACATCTTTGGAGCAGATGAAATTTTAGAAGAATTTGGGCTTGGCCCACGCTTATATATGTGTTTATTCCGACTTGGACCTTGGGTTTTGAGCTGCTGTTATCTATAGTGGAAACTTGGTTAAGTGATGAACGCGAGCCCGAAACGGGTAATACCGTTGACTTAAATAAAGAAGTACTAGGCAACGGTAAAATAATGAAAACGGATTTTAATTATCACTATCCAATTTTTAGTGAGAGCCGTTGAAAAAAAAGTCTTCCCAAAAGTTTTAGTTTCATCTCATTAAAGAACCTTGATAGACCATAGTTAAGGTAAAATTATTTGCAGAAAAAATGTTGTGCTATTTATTTTGAATAAAAATGGTTATAAAAATTTTTTCCGAAAAACGCAGAGTTTTAAAGTTATGGGGCCAAAAGTATTTATACTTTTTTTTTTTGGTGAAATGTGCAATGCGCATGACCGGTTTGCACGCTATCAGTGCATATATAAATATGTATGTGGGTATGTATGATGAATGACCAAAAGTATACCTAAATTAGGCTTATTTTCCAATTTGGAAAAAGAGGATAGCCATTGTCAAAATCCTCAGGCTTTTCCATATAAAAGTAGGACAAAAAACTAAAAACAAATTTTTTTCAATAGCGCTTTTCACGCATCGTAATTTTTATTTTTATTTAATATGCTTTTTTGTTTCAAAGCGGGAAAGCCTTTTTTACCCTTCAACAAATATGCTAAAGGGCATATCGTCGGCTTAGAGTGTAAAGCTTACAAGTTTACACTGTAAACCTTTTAAATCTGCTTTTTATAACATATGACATTTTAATGCCGTCGGAAAGAGAATGTCACATCGAATCGGCTGGCTAATATATTTATTTTAATTTGAAACCCTACATGCCAAAAAAGCTTAATTCTTAAGCTATGCATAGAAAACTTTAACAGTATTTTGTCTCTCCTGTAAAATTTCGTTGAAGCGAGTTAGCAGGATTACACTCTAAGCCGACGATATATAGGTTTGTCACTCCGCGTGTAATTTTCACAATATTGATATGCGACCCATAAAAGATATATGTACATATATTCTGGGTCCTTATAAATATCGAAGACGAATAAACGATGACCGTCTGTCCATCTTTCTGTACGTGAAAACCTCCCGGAAAAACTAGAGACTTCGATCTTTGACTGGTGTATCCGAAAATCTCCGAAATAGGCAGGTATTGAAAATTAGCAAAATCGAAAAGAAAGCTGGAAAATATAAACTTTATTTTTCCATGTAAAAGTAACTAGCTAAAAGTAATTTTTTTTTGTCATATAAATACATTTTATGTATTAGTAAGAATTAAATTAGCATTAAAATGGTTTTGTCGTATATAAAAGTAACCTGCTAAAATAATTTTTTTCATTTTCTCTATAACAGTGATAGCCAAGCCCCGAACGCACGCACACAAAGATATTATGTGCTTGTGTGCGGTGGCAAACAGAAGCTGCGGTCGCTGCCGAATTGTACACTGTGTAACAATCTATATACGCATATATAAAATTGAATGTATATATCTTTGTTCCGTATAGGCGTCTAAACTACTGACCCGATCTTCATGAAATTTTCACAGTATATTACTGTCGACCAGGAAGGACATTTATCATCTTTGTATTTTTCATAATTAATATGGCATGACAAGTAATGCCGCCTTATATTAAATTTGTCGCATTTTGCTAATTGCTTCAAACAAATATAACATTGCGGCTTCCTTTCACGATTTTCAAAAAAAAAAAAAAAATCCAGTTCCCAAGAATTATTGAACATTGTTGCTCTGTGTGCTTTTGTGTTGATTACGAAAAAAAAACAAAAACAAAGCCAAACAAGCGTGCGTGGTGTTGCTTTCACAAAGCTTGAGCAGAGACTGATGATAGACTGATGTTTTGAGACGAACAAAGTTATTGTATACATGTGAATTGCCGACCGTGTCTGTGTGAAAAATACGATTATTGACTGCCTCGCGAGGCTATGAAGTGGCTATCACTGCTCTATAAGTATAACATATTTTATTTTTTAAACAATAATTTTTCTAATAATAGATTGGTGTAACAAATACAAAAATTTAAAAGTATGATTTCAGGAGTTATATATTGAATGAATGAATTATTAAGCTAAACGGGAAACACGGGATACTGCGACCAAAGTATTCCTTGCCAAGTGCTAGAGCACCTCATCCAGACCTACTCTCCTGATGAATCTCAGGATTGCCAGTGAGTCTAGTGTTGTCAGTTCCCAATCCTCCAATAGGTGCTTGCCCAATTGGATATATCTTCTGTGGCATAACGCTTCACAGTCCTTCAGAATATGCTCTGGGGTTTCATCATCGTACTCACAGAATCTGCACAGACTGTTACTCTCAATGCCAAATCTGCTGAGGTGTTTTCTCAGTCTACAGTGACCTGTGAGGAAGCCTGTGAGCATTCTTAGATTGTTTTTACTCAGGGGTGTTATATATTAGTTATACATATATCAATTCTATATATATACGTATATTTATCATATATATGTATGTTAATTTCTTCAATTATATTTTTATAAGAATATAAATCAATATATTTTTTAAATATATATTTAATTTATTGTGCCTTCAAGAAAAATTAACTAACAATAAATAATTATATCTAGATATAATTAATGGGCCCGAGCAATGCCGATCACAAATTTAGTGATAGTAATTATTAATACTAGAATGATGTACTAGCACAAAAATATGATCAAAAAGTTTCGTCTGCGGTATTGCGTATTAGAGCCTTAAGTGGGGTACTTATTATCGAACATGAGTAACATTGAAAAATTTTAATGATAGTGTTGCCTGTTCAGACTATCGATCATGTTAGACACTCAAACATTCATTCAAGAAAAAAATTAGACATACACACAGAAAAAACACAAGTTGGATGCGCATTATTGCTAACAAAATTTTTTTATCATGCATTATTTTAATGTTTTCTTATCTTTAACAACTCTTCGTACGACGTTTTCTGAATGTTTTGTCTTTAACATGACACACAGTCTTGCATTTCATAAAAATATGTACATTCCTTAAAAAGTAATTTTTAGCGTCTATCTTGTTGCTTATGCTATAAAAATATCTCTGGACTGACGCCTTTTTTGTTGCCGTAAAATGGAAAGTGATAGTTTTCTTATGCCGCTTGTCTTGGGCAAATTACTTGCATTGTTCATTTTAAGTAATTTAATCTCACTCGGGTAGGCATTGGATTGAACTAGCCGTATTAAAAAACGTTCGCTCCGAAGTAACTGCTCGCTAGTCAGGTTGTCATTGTCACTGGGGACCATATGAAATATTTGTTGCTCTATAAAGCGTTTAACAAATGCCATACTTTTGAGAAGGCTCTAACACTTTGAAAATCTGTAATAGTCAATAACGCTGACGTCCCGCTGCAATTGCACTGCTACATTTCTAATCTTTGGGAAGTAAGATTTTCATTATTCAACGGTGCCGGCCATTGTTCAGGTGAGTGGCGCAAAAATGATGGATCGATGAACCATGGCTTATTTGAGTCAAATTCCGGCTTCCACGCCCATTTCGTTGCCAAGTTCGCAAAGTTTTTCTTGGAAGGAATGTATCTCTATTACATTCCATCTGTTATTTCTTGTATTTCGGCGACTCTAAACATCACGAATTGCTTAAATTTCCTTGGATCAGATCTCAACCATTGCAAGACTGTTCTGGAGTCAGTCCAAAGGTGAGTGGACTAAATTTTTAGATAGTGATTATCTATCTTAGTTCTATCAAGTCGTGCACCTAATATCGCAGCCAGTAGTTCCATGCGATGAATCGAGGTGCCACTTTGGTTTTCGAATATACTAAGGCTGTTCGCGTTTTTTTATTTGTCTCTATACGAAAGTATGCAAGTGCTGCGTAAGCATTTTCGCTGGCGTCGACGAACATGTGTAGTTGGATATTGCTGTACTGGTCTGAGTCGTCTATAAAATAACATCTGGGAACTTCCATTTTTTCTACCTCTTTTAAAACGGACAACCACCTATACCATTCTTCTGAAAAACTTTCGGAAATTGTTTCATACCATTCTGTTCCGCTACGCCAGACATTTTGCAGAAGGATCTTCATTTACACCGTGTAAAGCGATAATATGCACATAGGGTCAAATATTGACATCAATAATCTTAGCAACTGTCTTTTAGTAGGAATCCTATTTCTGGATAATATTTCGCCACTAGCTTTGTTAAATTTCAAATCGTAGGTGAAAATTTCGTCATTTGTTCGCCACCACACTCCGAGTACCTTTTTTGGGTCAATCACGTTTTCAACTTTTCTTCCCGCTTGGCAAAATGAATTGTGTACTTTTTCTTCACCTATGGCCGCTAGAACTTCGTTTCGATGTAGAAATTACCTTGTTTGTGGATCTGTCGTACCTGCCGTGCAAGTCGAATAGCTTCGTCAATAGTGTCGACACTATCCAGCAATTCATCTACGTAGTGTCTTTTTATAATTGACTTTACTGCTCTTGGTGACATCTCAGCAAATCTTACGGCGTTAACAATTGGCTCCAAAGGACATTACTTGGAGCACATAAACATCTGGTACAGCTACGTTATTTGACCGCCAGAGAAATCTTTGTGACTGCGTATTTTCCGTACCTACCGCAACACGTCGAAACATTTCTGATATGTCTCCACTTATTCCAATTTTACTTACTCGAAAGTTAAAAAAGTTCGTTTATCTAAGGGGTGACTAAGTTCGTGCCTTTATTGAGGTAACCATTTAATGATACTCCGCGGTGTTCAGCAGCGGCGTCCAAGACTAGTCTCATCTTTTCAGGCTTGTTTGGATTGTTAACAACAAAAATTGGTAAGTACCATTTCTTCGGGTGCGGCAAGTTTATCTCGCTCTTTTCCAGCTTAGGAATGTAGCCCTTTTTTAGCATGTCCAAAATTTTATCGTTGACGCGTAACTTTAAGCACGGATTGCGTTCTAACTTGCGTTCAAAACACATTAATCGTTTTAGAGTCATGTCATAATTATCTGGCATCATTAAATTCTATTATTTCCATAAAAGTCTTACCGTAAATTGATTTCCAATCCATATTGCCTAATATTCATGTCTTGCTAACTGAAAATACTTTATTAGTGACGCCATCATTTTCAAGTTTCATGTTACTTTTCATTAGTTGATCCAGAGCTGCATCGTCATCCCGTACGTAGCTACAGCATTCGCAAATATGTAATTGCAAACTCGCATTAATGTATGCCTTACCATCTACTTATGGACATACAGTGCCATAGACCGTCCAGCCTAATCTTGTTTTCAATGCGGCAGGTTCGCGCGCTTGACCCTCTTTAGCCTTCAAAGGCATGGCTACTCTTCTATTAGTCAGTGATATGATAATTCTAGGACTAATATATGTATTTATTTGTCAATTCTGAGAAAATCAACGACTGCTTTGATAAGTCAAGTTTGCTTTGTGCAATCTATGCACATCTTTTAAAATAAACTTTGTCTGATCTTCTCCGGTTGGAGAAACTTCTAAATCTATACGCCCGGAATTATTTTTAACGCGCACACTACCATCTGTCTATTTAATACACACACATACACATTTTGCTTTACACCCATTCATACCACATTCTTTCCTTTCACAGCAATCTTTCTGGTTATGTACTCTCAAGCACGATCGACACAAGTTTTTTTCATTTACGACAAGCCACTTTTTCTAATCTAATTTTCTAAAGCCTGCACACTGGGCTATAAAATGACCCATTTCGTCACAGCCATAACATTTATAATCGTTGGTATATTTCTTTTTGGTGCTTTTGTCATAATTATTACGCTCATCGTATATGTTCACTCTTTACGCTTTAAGTTTTTCGCTATCGTGCATACATACCGTAGAGATATTTACCACACTTATAGCAGCTTCCGCTAAACTAAATAGACAATCGCTAAACACAGTAAGTGCATTGTCCAGTCGAGTTTCATTTGCGCTGGGAGTCTCTCAACAAGTTCGTTGATAAGCATAGGGTTGCACCAATGTTACAACAATATTTCTTATGTCGAGCGAAAAATGTACAAGCGTTTCACATTTGGCCCAGCGCGTAGTTTTACCAACAAGTTCTGAATAATATGCTCCGGCTTTCCGAAAAGCATACGTAATTTTGAAATTAATTGCGGTACTAACTCCGGTACTGCCTACGTACTCCAGTGCCTTACCTTTTAATGCACGTTTCAAACGTTACAAATTTTCCTCATTGCTAATGTAGCTACTTATAAACAGTGAACATTCTTCACTCTTGCCACTAAATATAGGGAGTTCTGGAGGCGTCATTCGTCGCGCATAAAATTTAAGCTGTCTACTCAAACCTTCAGGCAAACACTCAATACCACGTCTATTTTACATGCCACTACAATTTGGTTGAATTCTCTGATGGTCAAAGTTTGCTGAAGCTGCATTGTCTATTTCACGTGTGTCACATTTTTTTATTTTGTATTGACATAGTTGAATACTTTCGCTCGATGAACAACATACTTAACTTATGTTCTTCTTCCAAACGCTGTAGTTGCATGTCCATATCGTAAGAACCCTTCGTCAATGCTGCAGCGCCATTTTCACACGCACCTACTCTTTCCTGCATGTCTACACCAGAAGCTATCGGCAACATTTCATCTTCAGCCAGTACTATTTTTTCCGCACCTTGAACCCCACCTCAACTTGCCATCAAAAGATTACACTTTCCACATACCCAGTCTTTTTCCGCAATACTCCCGTCAAGACCGACACACACAAAATGAAACCACATATCGCAAGTATCACACTGGACCATTTCCTTGTATTATCGAACAACTTTTCTGATCATCAGCACCCACTGGTGCTTTACCTTTTAGTGTAGCCATATTCGTAGTCAACGATAAAGAAAATTCGCAATCACTTAGCTTCTATGAACTCCAAAAACAGCAATAAAATTTTTTTAAAGAAATATTCGGATTGACCAACTTCATTAGCATTCGAACACCCACAAGCAGATAAACAATATTATTCCGTTAATAACACAGTACAACAGCCAATCTGGGGGTGAGAAATTCCAAGTCAGGGTGATGGTACTAGGTCAGTATAGTAAAACCCTCAAAGGGTTTGGCGTTCGTATGTGTCAGTTTTTTTTATGACCTTTTAGATTTTTTCCTTATCTTGATGTTTTTTCGCTTAGTTGTAACATTTTGGCAAAAACGTAGTTTAACATAACTCGAGAACCACTTGTCCGATTTTGATGAAACAAATTTAGAAAAATTAAGAATTACAATTTCTCTAATCTGTTTCTATACCGTTTTCCTATATGTGCACCACTTTCGAAGTTAAAAATGAATGTAAGAAGGGAAAGAAGTATTTTTTGCCTAAAAATTTAAATATTTTTTTTTTTAAATTCATAAAAAATCCAAAATGGAAAAAAGTGCCAAAACTAATTACTTTCGCGTAAAGTCACATAACTCATGAGCAAAAAAAGGGATAGATCATGAAAATCGATGCACGCGTTTCTCATTTATTCACAATTAGGTAAATGTATGAATTTCAAAAATTTGCTCCAGATATGCACAACATTATTTGGAGAAAACATTGACACTCACAAGCCGAACTCTCTCATATTTTTCTACTGTACTAAAAGAGAAATATTGATGTGGCAACACTGGTTCTGTAATGTTCACATAAAACATGCATTGTCATTATACATTTTCTCTTTCTCACACTGGTTCTGTGATTTTTGTCATTCAACAAGTGCCGACGAACGCGAACAGTAAAAGTGATTTTTCTCCAGTTTTTTAAAAGTGAACAAAAGAGAACAGAATATGGAACTGTGCAAGCCAGATATAAATAGCTTTTGCTACTGCTGTGGTCAATATGTCTCAACACATAAAAACAGTGGAAATTTCAGTACTGATTTTGTTCAAACATACGAGATGTACTTCAACCAAAATGACGTGAAAGTATGCCATTCGGTATCCCAATGACTTGGACTAATCCTGGCGAAGGTCACAATCCATTGAATTGCTATGCATGTGCGAATAAAGGAGCCGCAAAAAGGATAAGAAAATCGTATAATTACGTTGGTGTTGCAAGTGCCGCAACACCATTGCCTCATTCGGATCACATTCCTGTGCCAAAAGCTTCTAGCCCAGATATTTTCTCTTCTACGACTGCTCCGACATATCATGCACGTGATGATCCCCCATATGAGCCATCAGTATCCAATGTGCCAATTTTAATAAATCAAAATAAGCTTGATTCAATTGTTGCCAAGTTGGAATTAACACAGCATAAATCGGAAGAGCTGGCTTCCATTTTGAAATCAAACAATTTGTTGGCACCCGGTGTGAAAGTCACAGCTTATCGAAGTCGTCAGGCAACACTCCAAAGTTTATTCCTTGTGAATGATGAAAAAACTTCTGTATATTGCCCGGATGTAGGAAAATTGATGGACGCAATGGAAATAAAATATGAAGCGATGACTGGAGATTATTTATTGACAGTTCAAAACTCAGCTTGAAGGCGGTTTTACTGCATAAGACCAATAAAAAACCTTCAGTTCCAATCGCCTATAGTACAGAAACGAAAGAAACATATGATGCACTGGAAAATATTTTAAAAATGGTTAACTACGCCAATTATATGTGGCGCATATGCTACGATTTAAAAGTTGTAGCAATGCTTTGCGGTCTTCAAAGCGGCTATATAAAATATATGTGCTTTTTGTGCGATTGGGACACACGATTTTCCGGTGACCAATATGCATGCCACGGATGGAAACTCAGAGAGCACAGCAGGTTACAAACGGCCAATATTATTCGTGAGCCTCTAGTGCCGAAGGAGAAGATATTGCTGCCTCCACTGCATATTAAACTTGGAATTGTTAAGAATTTTATCAAAACTGTCGCCAAAAGAGATGAAGTTTTCTTGTGTTTGAAACTAATTTACTCGAGACTCAGCGAAAGTAAAATTAAAGAAGGTAAGTTATAATATCACATTCATTTCCCATGATTTCCCATCTTAACAAATTAATTCTTTCCAATCAGGCGTACTAAATGGTCCAGATATACGAAAGCTGATTAAAAGTGACGCATTCAACAATATTTTGATTGACGCTGAATTGAATGCATGGCAGGCAATCAAAGAAGTAATAGAAGGCTTGTTGGGAAAGCATCGTTCTAACAACTACGATGTTTCTGTCGCAAGGATGTTAAAAGCATTCTTGGAAATTGGTGTCCACATGTCCTTGAAAATCCATTATTTACATCATCATCTGGACTACTTCAGCAAACAATTGGCTACCGAATCTGATGAACAAGGTGAACGCTATCATCAAGTTGCTATGCCATTTGAAATGAGGTAATACTGATTTTTTATTTTTTCAAACTCATTTTAATAAAACAAAAACTTACAGATATAGAGGCAAAAAGTCGCCGAGTGCAATAATTGCGGAAATTTGCTGGTGGAGTAAGCTTGTGTGGCAAGACAAGGATGATCTTGATGATAAAGAATTTTCAGGCGATGCAGAAGGGCCAACAGTGGAGTCACAAATTGACATTATGTGTGGTTCAGAAACTGATGATAGCGATGAACGCGATGCCACTAGTCCCGAACAACCACCATCGAAAAAGTCTAGGCAATATAATAAAAGCAGAACGCGTTAATCGATTTCTATGATGTATGTCGCATTTTGTTTGTAGGTTATGTGACTTTACACGAAATTAATAACACTTGATCCTTTTTTCCGTTTTGGATTTTTTATGAATTTAAAAAAAATATTTTTTTGCCTTCACAAATTTATTTTTACCGGCAAAACTGTTGATTATAAAGAAAAACGTTATATGAACGGATTAAAGAAATTGTAATTTTTTTGAGTTTGTTTTAGCAAAATCGGGTTTTACTATACTGACCTAGTACCATCACCCTGACTTGGAATTTCTCACCCCCCAGACAATCATCCCAAAAATGTTCCACAGTGTAATAGGACAAATATTTTGTACTTTATTTAATTCGAGAAGCTTTAAAAACCAGAAAAATAAACAATTTATATAAATTCAATATAAAATTTAATAAAAGTGTTGTTTAACAATGCTTACTTTGGTCTTCCTTTCTTGCCGTTAAATTCGAAAATGAGAAGCAAGCGTACAATCAAATAAATTAGTAGAGGCGAGGCGTTATTACCATATCGAACCAATAAGTAAATAAATAATAATAATACCAGAAAACCAAAATAGCCAGGGCAACAGGCAGCGATGCCAACTATTTATAACCCAAACGAGCTATTCCCCTTCGCAAAACGCGCTAGAACGCGCTAAGTTTCAGCATTGTCAACTATTTATAGCCAAAACGCGCTATTTTTCTGCGCGCTAAATTAAATTTTAATAAAAGTATTAGTAAATACAACTGATTTTTTTAGTAGCTCTTTTTAGATTTTATAATATTGTTTCTTCAAAATTATATCCTAAATAACTAAAATCATTTAATACAGAATCAGAATTGTTTTCCAAATAATCGAAATCCTTAGTATCTATATTTACAACATCAAATTCATTACAAAACACATTTCAGCAAATTGAAATACGATGAATCAAACCAATTCACATATTCCATTTGCAAGAAAGTTTCGTATATAAGGCAGAAATCTACATCAACTGACACCACACACAGTGGACCAAACACAGAAGAACGCTGATGATGAAGGTTTAGTGGCCTTCGAAAACGGCTGGCTGTTCCGCACAGACCAAACGGCTGAAAGGATTTTGATTTAGTTTTTTTTCTGTTTGAAAGGTGACTTGATCGAGATAGTTCTTAACTATGCTTTTTGTACTTCAGCTAGAATAGATGCTTAATATGTTAAATAAATTTTTTTGGTCACGAGTAAGAGTACATATTTTTAGTTGTGAATTTCAAAATATTTTCCATCTACAGTATTAAAATGCGTTTTTAGTTCTAACCATAGTCAAGAGAATTTTATTTGCGACGGCTGAATCATTAACCAATTTAAAAAATTTTATGAGTTTTGAATACTAGAAATTGTTAAATTTATGCAAAAAAAGGAAAAAAATATTGAACTGAAATAATAATGACCTTATTCAAAACGCGCTAATTTAGCGCTTTTTTAAGTAAACGCCCGCTAAGACGAAAAAAAGCGCGTTTGGCATAGTTAAAACGCGCTAAATTGGCATCGCTGCCGACAGGGCCATTAGAACTCAATTCAAAATTTTTTGTTTTTAAGATACTCATATAGAGTATTCCTCAATGTCACTTTGTTTGCGGTTTTTTTGAGAGTTTCAGAGACCATCATTATATTAATATTTTTTCCGTGAGGAAGTGCTTGCGTTCATTTTTGTGATGACGAATGCCGTTTGCGTTCTAGAAACAAACAACTGTAACAATGTACTGCAAAATGTACAAAATGTGTTTAGTGATCAGAAGGTCGGAAAATATAAGTACAGGCTGTGTTCAACAAAATATAAAACAAAAAATCGTAAAATTTATTGATAAAGATAAATTATTTTGCATTCCATAATTTTCAATAAAGCTAATATCACCTTTTAACAAATATGCTTCGGGATAAATTGGAAAAAGTTTCAATTAGAAAGCCAATTAATCCTGAATTCAGACTCTTCCTAACGCTCATGTACGTTTTTATTACTAGTTATCTTTGTACAAAAAGTTTTAGTATTTTTTTTTAGATATTTAGCACAAGGAGTCAGCAGATAATATATTTCTATGACATTTAAATTGTCTGTCCTATCTGTCGCACGCATTGTCTTAGAGACATGTCAGCTTACATTGACAGAGCTTAGTGAAATCAATATGTCAACACCTAATCACCATGAGTGCGAAAAAAAATTGCTGAAGATTTTGACACCATTTGGAATCTGCCAAATTGCATAGGATCTATTGATGGAAAGCATATCGCAATTACTTCTCCGGCACATTTGGGATACAATTTTTACAACTGCAAAAGTAAGTAGTAAATTTGTTTATGGTTCACTAAGGGTTTAAAAATTAACTTTGAATTAAAAATGTTTACAGTTTGATTTTACTCACTGCCTGTGATGCTTACTGCACTTTTCCCGCTGTTAACATTTGGGCATATGGCAGCCAAAGTGACGGTGGAGTTTTGTCATTTTAAGAGCTTGGAAAAAGACTTATAAGAGGGTCCTTGGATATACGAAATAGCAACACTACGTTTAACTTTTACTAAGTCGGAGATGCAGCCTTTCCCTTGGGACCCAACCTTATGCGACCGTAGCCAGGATATCTTTTAGAAGAAAACAAACGATTGTCTAGAGCGCGAAGATTTATAGAGAATTCAATAAATGTGTCTTTGATTATTTTTCCATATCTATATATGTTTTCAGTATTTGTATGTAGTGATATAATTCTCTTGGGTTGTATGATTTTTTTAATTCAGTTATTAGATTATCATTGTTAAAAAAATTAACGGTGTATCGTATTTTTCCGGAGAAAATAGTTCGTACTCGTGTTTCTACTAAACTTGTTGTTGGTACTAATTCTATTTGTATGCCGTAGGAATTAAATGGTTGTGAAACTGATTTGATTGCATCACTAGGTGAGCTTTCGGCTGAATGCATGGTGTCAATTGCAGATGTGTTGATAATCTGTCGAGACAGTGCATCAGCTACTACATTCTCTGTGCCTGGCTTGTATTTCATTTTAGCGCCGTAATCTTCTATTATGGCTTTCCAGCGTTTTAATTTAGGGATAGGATTCTTTTCTGAAATGGCGTAAGTTAAAGATTGATGGTCTGTGAAAATAGTGAGGTCGGCTATGCCATATATATAATTCCTCAGTTTTTGTAGGGCCCATATTATGGGCAATAATTCTTTTTCGTTTGTACTGTATCTCTGTTCTGTTTCACTCAAAGTTCTTGACAAGAAAAAAATAGGGTTTTTATTTTGGCTTAACACGGCTCCAATAGCTATGTTGGATGCGTCCGGTGTTAATTCAAAAGGTTTTTTAAAGTCTGGTTGGAATAATTCCACCTGTTCTTTTAATTTTAATTTTTCTACAGCTGCTATGGCTGCCTGGTCTAATTTAATTTCCTTATTTGCACTTTTATTCTTACCTACATGTGCGTTTTCTCCCTTCAAATGTATGGTTAGAGGTTTTGTAATTTGGGCGTAGTCTTTTACAAATCTACGATAGCAACCTGTTAGTCCTAAAAATCCTCTCAAGTCTTTCAGGGTTTTTGGAATGGGGAAATTTTCAATCGCCCTTATTTTCTCTGGGTCTGTTGTTATTTTATTGTGTTTGATGATGTGTCCTAAGTACTCGACTTCGGACATGAAGAATTTTGATTTTTCATTCGAGACTTTTAGAGTAGCCTTTTTTAATGCATTAAAGACAATGTTTATATGTTTCATGTGTTCTTCTGCTGTAGATGAATAGATCAAAACATCATATATGTAGACATATACAAATTTAACTATGAATTCCCTTAATATGTCGTCTGCACACCGTTCAAAAATTGAAGGTGCATTCTTCAAACCGAAAGGCATACGTATGAATTCATACTTGCCTCCATTTACACAAAAAGCTGTTTTTTCCCTGTCACTTTCTTTAATTCTAATTTGGTGGAAACCAGATTCTAAATCTAAAGTTGTAAAGAATTTAGCTTTTCTTAAGTTTTGTAAAGTTGTGTTTACATCGGGGATGATATATCTGTCTGTAACTGCCTGTTCATTTAATTTACGGAAATCTATTACCATTCTTCTTTTAGGTTTTCCATTTTCGTCGACTCCTTTTTTATATGCCGTTAACATTGGAGAATTGTAGGGACTGAAGCTTCTTTGGATTATCCCATCTTTTAATAATTTTTCAATTTCTTTATTAACGAATTCAATATCTTTCATATTTCCAGGATATTGTTTCGTCCAAATTGGGTCTTTGCAAGTTGTTCTAATACTTGCTTCTATCGTTGTGATAAAAGGCAAAAGACCTATTCTATTATTTTCCTGCATTAAGTTATTTATTTCTAATTCGTATTGTTTATCTCCTATAGAGTAATTTATTTTCTGCGATAATTCTGGGACAGTGAACAATTTTCTTCCTAGCATTAGATCATAATCATCATTACTTTTGATTTCGAAAAATTCTAACTCTTGCTTAAATAATTTTATTTTCTGTTTATGATTTAAAATCGATTCACCGTGCATGGTGATCATTCTAAATGGTCTTGTTTTAATTCTAGATCCAATAATTAAATTCTTATTAATATAATTATGGGTTGCACCACAATCTTCTTTCATATATATGTAGAGCAACCCATTTATTAGTTTAAAGTCTTATAAATACTACCATTATTATATCGTGACTTACTATTTTTTTCTGTTGTGGTACTGCCGTTCTCATCTCTATCTTGGGTTGTTTCTATTCTATTGTTGCGCTGCAATTTGTTGTTGTTGTTAAAGTTCCCGCTTTGATCTCTCATTCTTTTCCATGGTTGGCTGTGAAATCCTTGTGGGTTGTATTGGATTTGCCTGGTGTTGCCAGAAGAGATGTCCATTGGCTCTGGCTTCGGAAAATTTTGGTGTAGTTGACGTTGTTGTTGATTCTGTTGATATTGTTGATGATGTTGATTTATTAATGATAGGAGGGTTTTCTGAAGTGTTGATTACTTTCGAATCGTTGACGTGGTTGTTCTTTTTGCTGTACTTTTATATAATGGCCTCTGTTATTTCTGTGATGGATATTATGTTGGAAACTTCTGTGGTTATCATCATGCTCTATAGTTTGAGCGATGGCGTAGGCGTGTTCTAGATCTTTTATTGGGTTCCCGTAAAGGGTTGAACGTATTAAGTTATCATTTATGCCGTTCTTAAATATGCGGACAGCATCTTCCATTGCATGTGCAGTCATACACTTGATTGACTCCGGGGGATCTCCAGACATTGCAATTTTGGATGTTACCACTGTCAGTGCTTTGCTAACTTCATCATGAAATTCTGACAGTGATGACTTGCCTTGTGTTAATTTTGTTAATTCGTCCTTAAGGACATACAGTGGCCGTTGATCACAATAAGTGTAGTCCAATCTATTTAAGATTGCTTCAAAATTAAAAATTGTATTGTGGTTCAAGAGGATATTTGCTGCGGGTCCAACTATCTTTGACTTGACAATGGATAGTGCCTCTACGTATTTGTTGGAATTGGAAAGTCTACTAATGCTATTCATTAGGCGTGTAGCATCCTCTCTCCATAATCAATAGTTGCTCTTTATTCCATCAAATGTGGATAATGATTTGAATATTTCAAGATTTATGTCGTCCGGTGTATTATATACAGCTACCCTTGGCTCTAAGGGTACGGCATGTGGTTGATTTACAACTGGATTTATTGGGATTTGTTCCAATCTGCTGCGTAGCGTAGCATTTTCTTGTTGGACGGCTTCTAATGCTACTTGGAGGTTTGCCATCTGTTGCATCAATTGGTTTAGGTTTACTTGTTCCATATTTCTGGTTGTATCGTATGTGTATCCTCTGGATGTTTTTCTCATTAAAAAACTTTATTATTTTATTTCAGTTTATACTTTACGTTCCTTT
This sequence comes from Nowickia ferox, assembly GCA_936439885.1. Lineage (NCBI taxonomy): Eukaryota > Metazoa > Arthropoda > Insecta > Diptera > Tachinidae > Nowickia > Nowickia ferox. The sequence goes on from OW387027.1 coordinate 37,426,812, forward strand.
CTATGAGGAATTCCTTTTAAGTTTGAAATATCCTGTTTCTATGCAAGATTATTTGTTATCCTTGCTGCGACAATGAATTTGGTCCGCTCAACTAGAGGATATCAATATAACATCCTACTGGCAGGAGCACCAGTTAAGAAACAATGTTCTTATATTCATAAAAAATTATTAAATTTCAAGATACCTTTGTATCTTGAAATATTCTTTATTTAATATTTATTTTAATTTTCTTACGAAACTATTAGTTTACTTATGAACTAGTTTTTTAAACTATGTTAAGTTTTTTGAGTTTTGTTATGGACTGGCGAGCGAGAGTATTTACAGTGCTATTTATACTCTTCGTTCGTATAATGTTAAGGGATGATATTTTAGTGTTCTTTTGTTCTTATAAACATTTGTGTCTTTGTTCTTATTTTATCTAGAACTAGCTGATACCTCTTTGTGTATTAAAAACATGTTTTTTTTCATGATCAATCTTATCTAATTTATTAGTGTTTACATCATTTTGTTTACAGTATTTTTACTCTTACAATAGATATATTTTATTTATGATTTGTTTCTTATCTTTATTACTTATGGTTAAAGGTTATTTTCGATATCAATTGCTTTATCGTTTATTAATGTTAGTATACCTGTGCTTGGGTTGACCTTAACTTACATACATAGTTTATTGATATAAACAAAAATAAAAAAGGAACTCTTAAACTATATAGCATAGGTTACAAATCCCTACAGTCATTTTGTGGGATTGCAAACAAAACACTAGTAGGATGTATAACATAAAATTCAACCGTAACATATGTTAATTATTTTTTATATTGAAAATGCTAATAATCCAATGCAAGATATTTGATGCTCTCGTGGTTCTCCAGTCCTAAATCATAACTAAAAACATAATTTATTATATTTAATTTTATTTGGTCGATGTGTTGCTCAGGAATGTCTTAAAATTTTTGTTTCAACATTAAAAAAAAGTTTCATGCTTATTTGTTCCCGGTTGCCGTCTTTCTGTGTATTTTGTAAACTGTGTTACTAACTCATACATCTTTTTGGTCAGTGGATCATCACGATCTCGCTCACTCTTCCTTTTTCGAAAATTTGATGGTGTACTGGATGAGTCTTCGCTAGGTGCAAAGTATAGTGACTCATCCATTGACTGCGAATATAAATTAGAATCTTCCGAATGTGGATATTCCACCGGAGGAACACTTGATATAATTTTGTAATATATACAATATATAAATATATACATATTTATATACTTCTGTATGCACTATATCAATTATCAAGTAAAAATATAAAAGTTGCCTTACTTCCGCGGTTGGATATGGTGACTTAAGAACTCCCAGTGACTTATCACACTCTACGATGCTTCGGGCATAAGCGTCACATAGCGGTCTCTTATATTTTTTCATCTCGATTGGCAAACAGTTTCTATAAAATATGGAAATTTAAACCTTTGCTACAAAAATTAATATAAAAGACAAAAATTTTACCATTTACTTTCATTTCTGCCCTAATTTCAGCCCAAGCCTTTGCTCTTTTGAACTTATTCCTGTATTCAGGAGAACTTTTTCGTACAAAAGTTTATATTTTTAACTTCCAAGATTAATTTTTCGTCATTTATTTTTTCCATTTTATTTTTATTTAATTTAATTTCAACATCGTTTTAAGCGGTAAAGAAGAAAGTTGAAAAAAATTTAACTTTGCTGCGCTGCCGCTTCTCACAGCCAAATTTATTTATTGTGATAAGTCAAACTTTTAGTATGAATAATTTTGTGAACAAGCAAATATTGTATTCACTGGTAATACTGCCACCGCACGCGGCCACTTGCCGCTTACATTGGTCTTCCACTATTACGCTGATATGTAATCGTATGGCAAGGACTACTAGACACTGTGCGAATAATCCAATTGGGTTATTTTCTTCCCGTTTGAGTCATATAATTTTTTTAATTTATTAGTTGTTTGCAGTTAATTTTATTTATTAAACAATAAACTTCAGAGTAATGTTGTACTTGTAAAGTAAAATTATCAGTTAATACTTGTGAGTTAAAGAAAAACATTTTATTTGTTTATTTTTCTAGATTGCAGAGAAATACGTTAAAGAACAGCTGGTAATTGTTTTTAATGCCGAAATAGGACCGCTATCACCTTTTACGGAATATGTGTGCAACACTTCTTTTTTTAATATCGCTGGTTGGTCCGCAAATAAGACAGTTGTACAAAAAACAGAACCTTACTGTAAGTAAATTTATTCACAGATTAAATATTACAAATAAAATACTTAAATACATACTAGTAGTGCGCAAATATTACTATTCGTATTCTTCCAAAAAAAAATCAATAAATAAATAAATCCTTAAAGCAATTTAAATAAATGGCATGAAGCTATTAATTTGTAATAATTTAACAAGTAGTAAATAATGAAATTAAAAATCCGACTGCAACCAACTTTGAACCGTTAAATATCCTAAATGGTCATTCGAAATAAAAAATAATAAGAGAAACCTAAAGATGATTTTAAATACCTGATACCCATTTTGATATACATATTTCGCCTACTTTTTATTCTTATCGTAGTTACAAAATTTCTTCTTTTGGCCGCCACATTGAGTTTTGACTACTGTCATATCCTTAGTGACACTTCCAGGGTTAATACAAATTGATTAATGTAAGAACAGGGATGCGAAATCAGATTTACAAATTGTACTACCTTTTAAGAAAAATTGTACTTTTTCCAGCACAATTGTACCAAATTCTTCATTATTTCAATTAATTCAAAACTTACGTAAAATTCATTTTTATATACATAGACATATGTATGTATATGCATGTATGTGTATAAAAATTTAACAATTAACGAAAAGGCACTTTGAAGTTCATTTATTACAATATCGTTAATTTTACACAGGTCAACAAAATGAAATTTATTATGTAAGGTCAAAGGTTTCGTAGTCAATTTCCATACACTTGGTATTGAGTATCACTGCCTATAAATTAGGTTTTGTTTTATTGACTCTGTATCTCAAGATTTTCCGTTATAAAGAAAAAAGAGTATCACATAATTTGCATTTACTCCAGAACCAGTTCCTCGATTAAATAAAAAAACACACAGAAGGAAACGGATTGTCCTTTAAATTACGCCCTTAGTTTCGGAGATATTCAGAAAGTTTTATAAAAAAAATTTTTTTTTTAAATTTAAGAAAGCATGTTTTAAAAGACTCATTAAAATTTTAAATTGAAGAAAATTTTCAATTTTACTCTTAATTGTAATACCTTTATATGTTACAAATAAAATGAGCCCAATTAATTAAAATCATTCCATTAAATCTGATTTTATTCACAATTGAGTGGTGGCCTATATTTTACAGATTTTTTTAATTTGCATTTGTTTTAAATTGATTTACAAAAATTAAATTAAATTTGATACGAAAATTGTTTTGTTAAAAATATTTTTTTGTTTTCCTATGAAAAGAGTTTATGATATTCCTAGGCTTTTTTAATTTAATTGGACTACCTGTATAGCAACCATCAGACTGGCGACTTTTTATTGATAGTTCCAAGAAGAATGCTCTTTACTAAATAATGGAAATAAATTGGCTTCGATCCCCATTGGCCACTCAACGAAAATGAAAGAAGAATATAAAAACATAAAACTTGTTTTAGATAAAATTTCATTCAACCAACACCAATGGTCAGTATGTGTAGATTTAAAAATAGTGAGCTTTTTACTGGGTCAAGAAAATGGACATACTAAATATCACTGCTTTTTTGTCTATGGGATAGCCGTGAGAAAAACGATTACTGGAATAGAAGAGAGTGCCCGTTTAGAACAAATATGACTGTAGGAAAAAGGAAACAACATCGTTCATGAGCCTCTGATAAGTCGAGAAAAATTATCATTCCACCACTACATATCAAACTTGCACTTATTAAACAGTTTGTGAAAGCTTTAATAAATACGAACGGAGATTGCTTCAAACACATCTGCAAATTTTCCTTTGGTCTCAGTATAGAAAAGTTGAAAGGAGGCATGGACCACAAATTCATTGGTATCAGTCTCCTATTGAGTTGACGCTTATAAAAATCGTTTTCTTTTTTATAAAGAGAAGTAACACCCAGGCAATGAATGCCTACTTCTATTACTAGGTGTTACCTTCTTTAGGAAAGGGATAGTGATAGAGAAGACAGGTGGTGAAGGAAGAGATTGAGGAAAGCTTCATTCTTTTGCAACTCTGATTTTTGGACATTTTTAATAATGCACTGTTGCAGCGCCTCTGGTGTTGAATGAGGCATATTACATTTTTGAAGCTGTGATTAGTAGCAGGACCAGGACCTTCGATTATCATCTGTGCTAAGTTTCTGATAATCCCTGTGCTAATTTCCTGATAATCCTACAATGTCTCCAATCTTGTTGAGACATTGTAGGAGACCGCTTCCAAAAAAGCGTCTACGGTCTCGATCTATATAGTTAGCAACACCCATTGTCACCTCAGCCCCATGGGAACTAACGGATTTTTTTTAATCCTCTTTAAGAATTGACCTATTGTCAAAAGAAGCAGAACCTGCCGCTGCAGTGTAAGAAAGCCCTGGCCGAAGCACATTACTGGGGGCGGGCAAAACCTGTGGTAAAATGGCGCCACCCGAATCTTTTTTCTGTTGTAGCCTACGCATGAGGCTAATACGAAGTAGACAGTCCTTTGAACTGGCCAAATTTTCCCGAATGTCACAATTTACGCACCTAACAGCCGCACCCATCTTCCTAGACAGCTGACCTAAAGCAGGATCGGTCGAAAATACTTCAGCCGTCTTTTTCTCCTTTGGATGCATGGTACACTTACCAGTGCCATGAGACCCATCACATTTGATTTGATACACCGATGATGACACATGTCCAAATCGCTGGCAATTGAAGCACTGACTGACACCCTTGCGAATGTACTTCCTAATGTTACAGCGCAAGATATATCTTATGCCATAAAATCGTATTATGTCCGATTCCCTGGACAATCTGACGATCCATACCAGATGCATTTAAGTTGATCTGAAGACCGCTCAAATAATTCAAAATTTCTTCGGATTCCAATGAATGCGGGAGACCCTCAATAACGACTGTGTATGGCCGCATATGCTTAGGGGTGTAAGTATAAAAGTCCACCCTTTGACCCTCAAGCAATTCCCGAACCTTATTGTGGTCCTCTACTGTACACGTCCATATATTAACTACATTTTTCCCTAGTGTTTTAATGCTTTAATTCTTATGGGGTAATAGTTTGTCAATCAACACAATAATTCTTTTTACCTCTATATTGTAAGTGGTAATTACCGGAATTTTCTTACTCTTATTTTTCTACGTATTTCTTTTTGAAATTGAAGCGTTTATGTTAGCGGATTTTCTAACTTCTGGAACAATCTTTTTCGGTCTTCCATCATTTATAGTTGACCCAGCTACGGCATTAGCCTGGGTATTCTCTGTATTTTTCGTTGGGAGGGATGCGGTATCCTTTGGTGTTTTTTCTTCACCAATGCTCATCTCGCTTTCATTGTCGTCATCACTGGCGTTGTAAGTTTTGAAAGTGTTGGTTTTTTCAATCAAACCCTGTATATCAATTCATAGTTTTTTATTTTCATCTTCTACAAAGTTAAATTTTTTGACCAGAAATTCAATTTTTGCATCTTTTTCTTTTATTATGCATTGGAGGTCCTCACTGGATGCTCCAACCCGCGATCTTTTTACTGATCTTCGACTTTCGTCGTCACTCATGGTGTTAATGTTTAAACTCTTTTTATACATTTTTTGTTAATTTTTTCGTTCAAAAAGAAAAAACAACGAAATTTAAATAATAAGTTCTCTTTTTGCCCTTACGGGATTAATTGTTTATTCACTGATACAATTTATCAGTAGCACAATATTAGAAAGTAATTATTTTCCCTCCTATGGGCTTCTCAAAATTGCTCGTAAGCAAACCATTGAAGTTTTTCTAAGAGTATTTTTCTTACCTTCTATGGGCTTCTCAAACTTGCACCTAAGCAGCAATCAAAATGTTGCTTGACAACTATTTTCAATTTATTTTTTTAGTATTTACTTTCAGTGGACAATTCACTTGAGCACTGTTAACACAAACTATTTTTATTATTATAGGTATTATGTTATGCGATAACATACATGGACCGTTTCTTTTTTATATATATATAGACCAGCTGATCACCCCGGTTTTTCTCGGAAGCCTTTTACTAATGATAAGTATTTCATATATACTTAAAAATTAAAACACAAAATTTTCAGTGCCAAGAAAAAAACAGTAATTTTTCTCAATTTATTGCTTAAAAAGTTGCTTCTAAATTCGGTTATTATTAAACAAACAAAAAGCGCTAAGCATATAACTCTTTTAGAGCTTGATGATAAACAATTTTTTTTCTATTTGGAGAGTAAATGAATAGTTCTAACGCTGCACAGTAGCGTGAATTAAAAAAAAAGTGGTAAAAAGTCCGCAACTTTTGAACTAGTCAACCGATTTAGATGAAACCAAATGTTTTGGAAAGTAGAAGTGTTGAGGCGCCCTGCTGTAAGACAGGGTAGCTCCAAAGAGCCTCAAAGTGGGAAATTGCGGGTATCGAAATTATTTCGGAGCTTGTAACTTTTGTAAATATGGACCGATTTCAATAATTTTTTCAGCGGGACAATCAACGTTAAAAAACAAAAATAAAACATCTTAAAGCACTATTTTATATCTTACAGTTTCCAAGATATTTGACATTCAAATTTTTTTTTTAATTTTTGACCATGACTTTCTTTAATCGTTAGTACATGCTTCTTTATTACTTAGCAGATTTTGTTTAGTTTTATTGGTTTTAAAAGAAAACTTTATCCAAATTTATATAAAAAAAATCATTTTGATATCTCAAAAATTATAGCAAGGAATAATTTTGCAATTTGGATTTTCGAAAAATATGAGAAAATTTTATATATTTTGGGAAAAAAGTATTATTAATTTTTTTTGCAATATTTTAAAAAATTATTATGTATTTGATTAAAACTTTGATTGTTTTAAAGAGAAGAGGAATTAAGAAAGGCTGTGAAATAAATTTTGGAGATTTTTGTTGGTGCACCCTACATGCAGCATTGGTCGAAAACTAGAAATTTTTTTCACAAAATCTGATTTTCGGATGTGGCAAAAAAATTTAAAGGTCGTTTTTTAATTTTTTTGGTTTTTTATTATAAATAAACTTCTTGTAAGTAACCTGTAAGAAACTCTTGACATCCTACACATAAATGTAGGCAGGAGATAAAATTTTTCTAACACAATTTTTCCCAATAAGAAAAAAGTATTATTAAATTATATATTGCGAAACATTTTAATTTTTTTCCATAGTGTACATTTAGCTTTGCAAACTGAAAAAAAATATTCTCCTACCTTCAATACTTTTCGAAATATTCAAATTCCAATATTGATTAAAAAATTTAATTTTCTAAATTTTTTATTTTAGTCTAAATTATTGATCTTATTTTCTTTATTTCAAATGTTTGGCTTAAATCAAGTTTAGGGGCACCTCCCAGAAATTAAAAAAAAGTATGCTATCACATAGAAAATTAAAAAATAAGAAGAAAATAATAAATAAAAAAATTGGCGGCGAGGCTTAGTTTCCGAGTTATGGGCTCCTGAAACTTTAGTACAGTACTGTGAGAATGTATACGGTGTTTTTCAACGAATATGACCAATATTGGTATCATCTTAAAGAATTTAAGAATACCTTTCATGAAATGGTAAAAATAACTGTTGGTCAGCTATGCAGGAAAACGTTAGTAAGCAGGAAAACTTTGCAATGCAGAAAATCTTTACTAGGCTGCGCCGTCTCGGGAAACACCATGGTGGAGAAAATGCTTAAGCCCGGCCGAAGGCCGGCAATGCAGGAAAACGTTATTAAGTAGGAAAACTTTGCAATGCAGAAAATCTTTATTGTGCTGCGCCGTCTCGGGAAACACCATGGTGGAGCAAATCCTTAAGCCCGGCCGAAGGACGACAATGCAGGAATACTTTGGTAGGCCAGAAAACTTTGCAATGCAGAAAATCTTTATTGTGATGCGCCGTCTCGGGAAACACCATGGTGGAGAAAATCCTTAAGCCCGGCCGAAGGCCTGCAATGGAGCAATACTTTAGTAGGCCAGAAAACTTTGCAATGCTGAAAATCTTTACTAGGCTGCGCGGGAAACACCATGGTGGAGAAAGTCCTTAAGTCCGGCCGAAGGCCGGCAATGCAGGAATACATTAGTAGGCCAGAAAACCTTGCAATGCAGAAAATCTTTACTAGTCTGCGCCGTCTCGGGAAACACCATGGTGGAGAAAATCCTTAAGCCCGGCCGAAGGCCGGCAATGCAAAAAAACGTTAGTAAGCAGGAAAACTTTGCAATGCAGAAAACCTTTGCTAGGCTGCGCCGTCTCGGGAAACACCATGGTGGAGAAAATCCTTAAAAAAACCTTATACATACTCACAATACTGTACTAAAGTTTCAGAGGCCCATAACTCGGAAACTAAGCCTCGCCGCCAATTTTTTTATTTAATTTTTTTTTCTTATTTTTCAATTTTCTATAGGATAGGGTACCTTTTTAATTTTTAAGATACCAATATTGGTCATATTCGTTTGAAAACACTGTATGATAACAATATTTTGCTAGAACTTCAGAGGCCTTTAACTCGGAAACTAAGCGTTGCCGCCAACTTTTTTATTTATTATTTTCTTCTTATTTTTTAATTTTCTATATGATAGCATATTTTTTTTTAATTTCTGGGAGGTGCCCTTAAACTTGATTTGTTCCAAATGTTTCTTAATTTTTTCTATGTTATCACAATATAATTGTAGTAGATATAATTGTATATTCAACGATATATAATATTTATACCTTTGCCGTTATATCAGTCTTAAAATGTATACACAAATATAACACTTCAGGTAACAATTTACGTGTTTTACCTGATATTCAAGCAAACCCACATTTTTATGGCCTCTTGCTGTTATTAAATACTTTCTTTACTTAAATACAATAAAATATAAGAATTTATATACACACACATTATATTTATATACCCATAAGGACAAAGGCATCTGCGCGCACATCTGCATTATGGGTATGGTTTTACCTGATATTTGTATCGCTTTTGTATTCGTAGCTTGTAAAATAGCTATATAGCGCGCTGTACCCAAAAATACTTTTCACATCATTCTAATTAAACGGGGTAATATTGATGAATTAAAATTCAAATATATCATGAAAAAGATTTCCGAAAAATTGTTAAAAAATAAAACAAGGCATTACACATACCACGTTAAGAGTGCTAAAAACCTAAAGATAGTATTAAAGGGCATAGATTCATATCCTGACCCCGAAGAAGTAAAATGTGCTCATATCGACCAAAGATTTAAGGTAAAAAAAAAATTTTTTCAATGTATTTATTTACAATCTATTTTACAATAATAAGTAAATTTTATAAAGAAAAGAAACAAATAACCTACAGTTTGTGTTATCTACTAGCTGTACTAAGCCAAAAGATGAAGCAGAAAAAAAATTTAGTAATTGTGGAGGTAATCACACCGCGAACTACAGAGGATGCCCTGTATATTTTTTCGTTAAACAAGCTATGGGTCAAAAACCTAAATTAGCTACAAATACAAACTCAAACCTTAATTTTAATCGCCTTCAAGCTACTATTGGTAATCTGGTGCAAACTATAAACAACTTTACAACATAACTAGCTTGATGCAAGAAATTCTGCGAATACAAGAAAAAATGCTTCAGGCAATTATAAATAAGCCATGAACAGTTTAAAAATATGTTTCCGGAACGCAGACAGCATTCGCCAACACATTAACGAGCTCGAGAACTTCCTTATAGAAAAAAATATTGATATAATTTTGGTCTCTGAGACTAGTTTGACTTCAAGAAGCTTATTTAAAATAAATGGTTACACTCTATATATATTAAAGGTCCCGTGAGGAAGAGCATGCGGTGGATCATCAATTCTAATTAAGTCAAGACTCAAGCACTATGTCCCTGATAACATTTGGGCAGAACATCTACAAGCAACTAATAGTTGTGTCGAAAATTTTTGCACAAATTTCGTTATAGCATCACTGGCGTACGGAAATACAAAAAATTTCGGATGTTATAGATTTTGGCGTCATGAAAAATATTTCTAGGGATTTAGTTCATGTTAAAGCTTCTTTAGATCTCTCCTCCGAACATTCTCCCACTATCGTTACGATCTGTAACCCACTCAGAAGTCTTTTACCATATGTGAAGATGATCAATCGTGTTATTTGGCTGGGATTAAAAAAATATATTATCTTATCCATTGCACGGAAAACATTACGCTAAGAAAACACGGTGATATTGAGTCTAAAATCATCAATCTTAACTAAAATATTAAGCAGGATGCTGAACATGCCACTACCTCCCATCCGAAGACTGGGTTTAATAGAACTTAATCTACGAGTATTGAACGTATGTGAAAAAAGAAGAGCTAGAAGGAAATGGCAACAGCACAGATTAACCGAACATAAAATCAGATTTAAAGAGTGCACTAAACGACTCCAAGAGTTGCTTGCATATGAAAAAACTGCATATCTTAAAAATTATCTGGTAAATCCCGATGTCACACCAATCCTTATCGCGCTGCGAAAAAGCTTAAACCACCCGTTAAGTTTAAACCACCTCTGCGCACTTCTAAAAGAGGTTGAGCAGGAAGTGATACTAAAAAAGGTAACTTGTTTGCAAAGCAGAAAGCTCCAGGTATTGATGGAATTAGTAATAAGATGCTGATGAAATTGCTCTCGTATTGCAATTAGAATCCTTCTATTTATTTTGTATGCCATATTAAGACTAAAATATTATCCACACCACTGGAAGCTTGCCAAGGTCAAAATGATTCTAAAGCCGGGCAAAGATCTTACGAAGGCTGAATCAAAAGTCTACTATCAAAAATGTCACAACTTTTCGAAAAACTGCTCATGACAAAATTGTCCCCAATTCTAGTTGGTAGTGGGTGCATCCCAGACCATCAATTTGGTTTTAGAAGTCAGCATAGCACCATTGAACTAACGCATATATTGGTTTAATTTATAAGAAGAACATTTGCGGAAAAGACGTATTGTTCTGCCCTGTTTATTGATGTTTCTCAGGCATTTGATAAAGTGTGGCATGAAGGCCTTATTTTAAAATTGAAATCATATCTACCAATAAATTTACTGAAGCTATTGGAAAGAAGACTTCATGACTGTGACCGAATCTATATTATCCGTTATGCCACAGGGGAGCATACTGGGGCCAGTTTTGTATTTGATTTATACTTGTGATATGCCTTTGATTGATTGATGATATACATACATCTACATTTGCCGATGATATACCCTGCTTTAGTATGCACGAAAGCCCTCGAGAGGCTTGGCAAAATCTACAAGAACATATACCACAGCAGGAAATATGGATAAGCTTATGGAGAATTAAAGTAAACGAACAAAAGTGTGTTCAGGTAACATTTCCCCTGCGAAAAGATACTTTCGTTCCCCAATTCGCATCAAAAATCAAGTTGTTTCTCAACATTCACATGTCAAATACCTTGGTATACACCTTAATCGACGGCTTATATCGAAACACCATATTGACTCAAAACTAACACAAATAAAAATTAAATAAACTCAGATACATTGGCTAATTGGTAGAAATTCAACACTCAGTCTAGATTGTAAACTTTTAAATACAAGTCGCTTTTGAAACCAATATGGTGCTACGAAATACAGCTCTGGGGCACTGCTTCAGCTTCAATATAGAGAGCATCCAACGAAGGCAAAACAAGATTTTAAGACTAATTAGATCGGCTCCATGGTACATCAAAAATTCAAATTTACATCGTGATTTAAATATGCCACTAATGACTGAAGAAATTGAAAAATGGACAGGCAAATACTTAACAAAACTCGATTCCCATCCTACATCCTTGCTCGTAACATCTTGAATTCTACTGGACACATCTGCTTAAAAAATATAGACACTACGGCTCTAATACTCAACACTCCAAATGAAACAGCTTGAAAATATTGTTGTGCTTAATACGACATTTATGTATTATTGATTACTGTCACTAAGTTTATGCCTAACACTGGTTGGGCCTAATTATTATGTCTGGATTTAAGATTTGAATACTTATTGTTAGTTCATTTTTTGAAGATACAATAAATAAATATAAGGATGCAAAAAAAATTCCTTGCAATGAAAATTTTGTGTTTTAATTTTTAATTCTCTCGTATATGAAATACTAAGCATTAGTAAAAAACTTCCGAGCAAACCCGGGGTGATCGGATAGTAAAGGAATAAAAAGCATTATGTTACCATATAAAGCAACTACAAAAACGTATACAGAATTGATCGAAGCTATCACACCACGATTTAACTTTAATAATTGTGCGCAAAAGCGAGATGAATCTGTCAGCAAATTCATCATGAATCTAAAGTTAATTGCAGCCCAATGTAATTTAGGTACTTTTTAAAAAGAAGCATTGAGGGATTGAATGGTATGCGGTGAAAGATGTAGTCAGCTACAAACAAAGCTATTGTCAACCGGAAATTTAACTTGGGAAGAGGCATGCAAGATAGCGCAGTCGTTTGAGTTGGTGAACAAGAAACAAAAGGGCATGCAGCCATCTTCGTCGTACGATATAAATAAATTAAAACAGCAGTACAAACAAAATTACAATTTCCAGCAGAAGCCTAACCAAAAAAAAATCGGTAGAAAAATGTGGAAAGTGTACTTCAAGGCACACTGTTGGGAGCTGTCCGGCAAAGAACTGGAGCTGTGTCAAATGTGGAAAAAGGGCATTCATCCAAGGCCTGTTTTTCAATATATAATCGGAAGGATCAGCAATACACATCTCCAAATCAATTTAAAAATCAACAAATAAATGAATTACTCGTAGACTACAAATTGGCAACAATCAACTTGATAAACCGAGAAAACGAGTCGTTATTAAGAAGAGTGTTTATAAATTACAAGAATGTGGTAATGGATGTTGATACGGGAGCGTTAGTGTCTGTAATTTGTAGCATAGATTATGAATTTTATTTTAACAATGTAAAATTATATAAAGTAAATTACTTCCCAATTACAGGTTGCGACAGGTTCTATGGTTGAGCTGATGGGTGATATCAGTATTGGTAAATGGAGAAAAGTTGAAATTATTAGTGGTTAAATCGAGTCACCGATTTACTCCATTATTGGGAAGAAATTGGTTGAGCATCATATATCCTACACGGCGTAAGTTTTTCAGTGATCAGAGTGGTAAGTCTAGTGACAATTTTTTTCAGAGCATCTGTCAGTCGAATATTAAGGAGGAGTTGATATGTAAATTTCCCTCGTTGATTTTGAAAAATAAGAATCCTATTAAACAGTTTTCTGCTGACGTTTCTGTTCAGTCAAACCAACAACCTAAATTTTATGAGCCATATTCGGTACCTATGGTTTTAAAGTCGAAAGTAGACGCAGAATTGTAAAATATGTGTGAAGAAGGTTTTATACAACCGGTTCGATATAGGGTGTTTTTTATTGAGGTATAGAACTTTAAGTTGGCATCACTTTTTTAACTGGCGGCCATTTTGTCAGCTGTCAAGTGATTAATATTTAGTTTGGTTTGCCATTTCATCATGAACAGGTTGACAAAAGAACAACGCTTGCAAATCGTGCAAATTTATTTCGAAAATAATGGTTCAGTTCGCGAAGTTTACCGCAAGCTCCGTCCATTTTATGGTCGACATAATCGTCCATCAGAGCAATTAATTCGGTTAACCATGGATTGGCCACCAAGATCGTGTGATTTGACACCATTGGATTATTTTCTTTGGGGATGTGTGAAGTCGCTCGTCTACGCCAACAAACCAGAAACGTTAGGGGACTTGGAAGCCAACATTCGTGGCGTTATTGCCAACATACGGCCCCATATGCTCGAAAAAGTGGTTGAAAATTGGACCTGTAGAATTGGCTTTATTCGAGCCAGCCGCGGCGGCCACATGCCCGAAATCATATTTAAACGTTAATGGCATAAAATTATCCTTCCAATAAAGCCAAATTGATGGACATTAAAACGATTTTCTTGTGTTTTATTTCAATTCGAAGTTCTATACCTCTAAAAAAAACACCCTATATAATAAATAAGCGGCGCCCATAGTGTGTGTTTTGAAAAAAGATTCAAGTGTAAGGATGTGTGGCAATTTTTAAGTTACGATAAATCCAGTAACTAAAACAGATGTATATCCACCTACGCAGAAAGTGTCCCTACCAAGTAATTCAACAAATGCTAACACAAGCTTTAATTTCAGTCGCCTTGAAGCCACTGCAGATAATCTGGTGCAAACTATAAACAACTTTACAACAAATATGAGTAGCATGATGCAAGAAATGCTGCGAATGCAGAATACACTGCTTCAAGCATTAGTTAATAAGCCATGAACACGTTAAAAATATGTTTCTGGAACGCAAATGGCATTCGCCAATATAAAATTGAACTTGAGCACTTCCTCATGGAAAAACATTTTGATATAATGTTGGTCTCTGAGACCCATTTGACTTCGAGAAGTATTTTTAAAATTAATAGCTACACTCTATATGATTCAAAGGACCCGAGAGGAAGAGCATGCGGTGGATAAGCAATTCTAATAAAGTCGAGACTCAAGCACTATATTCTTGACAACATTTGTGAAGAATACCTACAAGCAAAAAAAATCTGTATTGAAATTTTTTTTTCCAATTTTGTGATATCATCAATTAATTCCCCTCCCAGATTTTCAATCACTGAGGATCAACACGAGAATTTCTACAAATCTCTAAGGCCCTGTATCGTACCACCTGGCGACTACAATGCAAAACATGCGTTCTGGGGTTCGCGTCTTATTACGCCTAGAGGTCGGGCGTTGTTCAACACAATTTCAAAAATGGTCTTGGACGTCATTTCGAATGGGGAGCCCACTTACTGGCCTACAGACGTACAAAAATTTCCGGCTATTATAGAATTTGGCGTCATGATGATGTTTATGTTGATGTTTCTCTAGATCTCTCCTCCGATCACTCTCCCACTATCGTTACAATCTGTAACAAACTAAGAAGTGATTTACCTCACTCATATGTGAAGATGATCACCCCAACATAAAATCAGGTTGAAAGAGTGCACTAAACGACTCCAAGAGTTGCTTGCAGAAGAAAAAACTGCATCCCTTGAAAATTATCTGGAAAACCTCGATGTTACATCATCATCTAATCTCTTTGTGGCGCGCTGCGAGAAAGCTGAAAACACCTCTGCGCACTTTTACTGGAGGTTGTGCAAGAAGGCGATACTGGAAAAGGTAACATATTTGCTGAGCATTTAAAATCCGTATTTACCCCAAACACATTTACGGGCGTTGATGATTTGTCGTGTGTAGTTGCTCTACCCCCTCGACCCTTGAAGTTTAAGATGCGTGATGTACAAAAACTAATTACTGAAATTAACCCGAATAAAGCTCCAGGTATTGATGGAATTAGTAACAAAATGCTGATGAATTTGCCTCGTATTGCAATTAGAATCCTTCTATTTATTTTTAATGCCATATTAAGACTAGAGTATTATACACACCACTGGAAGCTTACCAAGGTCAAAATGATTCCAAAGCCGGGCAAAGATCTTACCAAGGCGGGATCGTTCCTTTGCGCTGCTTCCCAATGCATTCCTTCTATTCAGCCTTAACGCAATGTCTGCACTCCAAGCTACAGGGCCGCCGCGAGAGAGCATCCGCACTACCATGTTTTATGCCCCTACCCGCTCAATCCATGGTGCTAGCTGACCTTCCGGATTTTTAAACTGTAACAAACTTTGAGCAGATTAGTCGGTCCTTAGTGTAAAGTGCTGGCCATACATGTACTTATGGTAGTGTTTAATACACTCTAACACTGCCAATAGCTCTCGCCGTGTCACACAGTAGTTTTTCTCGGGCTTCGAGAGGGTTCGGCTATAGTAGCCCATGACTTTTTCTACCCCATTAATTACTTGCGAGAGCACTCCGCCGATATCATATCCGCTCGCATCACTATCTAGCACAAACATTTCTCCTTGAACTGGATATGCTAAAACTGGTGCCGCACATAGTAAACCTTTTAACGTTTGGCACTCTCTTTCTTGCGGTTCACCCCAATGGTACGGTCGAGATTTCTTGGTCAGCTCATGTAAACTGGCTGCCACGTGGTATTTTATCCTCATCTGTGGAAATCCCATTCGCCGTGACACTGTATCCTAAGTACTTCACCTCTTTCTGGAACAGAGCACACTTTTTCACGCTAAGCTTTAGGCCAGCCACTGCTATTCGCTGAAGAATTTCTGCCAGGTTCTTGAGGTGCTCATCAAATGTTTTTCCCATCACAATTATGTCGTCGAGGTATACTAAGTAAGTCTTCCAGTGCAGTCCCTTCAGTACTCTCTTCATGAGGCGCTCAAAAGTAGCCCAAACGGCATCACTTTGAACTGCCATAAGCCATCACTCGCACTAAAGGCAGTTTTCTCCTTATCTTTCTCTGCAATTTCTACCTGCCAATATCCACTTTTTAGGTCTAATGTGGAGAACCATTTTGTACCAGCTAGTGTGTCCAACGTGTCGTCAATTCGTGGTAGCGATTAGCTATTCTTCTCAGTGACATCGTTCAGCTTCCTGTAGTCCACGCAGAATCTCGTGCTGCCATCTTTCTTTTTGACTAAGACAACAGGCGAACTCCAGGGAATTGACGACGTACAGTGGACCATTTCGGGAGATGGCGGTCAAAAATATATAACTTTTGACTGGATTGGAATTTTGTATTGAGGTTTTTTTTTGTTCACTAGGTGAGACCATAGGCTTTAAGTTTAAGATATAAACCTTCAAAATCGAGCGGTTAGAGAAGTAGTTATGATAGATTTAAAATGCATTTTAAGTTTTAACTGATTTTTGGTACAAAAGCGAGGTATTAAAACTTGTTTAGAAGATTTGTTTTGCACAAAGTCTTATATTTTCTGTCACATTTACAACTTATACTTATTAAAAACTTAAATTCTTTCAGAAAGTGCCAAACTTTGGCCCCCGTAACATTTTTAGAACGGAGGGCCAAAGGTTGGTTTTTGAAGAAGTTTGAGTTAAAAATTAGCTTATCAAGAAGCGAACATCCAAAATGCAAACATTGTTATAAATTTTCCTTAAATAAAGAGGTTTTAATGAAGAAGACATAGGTTTCTATTTAAATAAAAAAAAAAACATTATAAATATTGTACGCAAAATTTTAATAAATTTCTAAACTTAAAAATTAAAATTAGTATTATTTAAAAAATTTTAGTAAATATTTCTTCTAAATAGCTTTGAATTTCATCTTCTAGAAGTAGTTTAGCTTCTAGGTCTAATTCAATAGAGCTAGTTTTCCATTTTTGTCGAATATTGGACATATATGGATCTGATGTGCATAATAAAATAGTAATCAAGTCTTCATTAGTACAGCATCTGGAAATTTTTCGTGTGTTGTGCTCGCGAAAGAATCTGTAGTCTTTGTTTTTTTTTCTTGCGCTTCTTCGACAGATCTCCTATTAGTAGCATATTGTATTGAATTATTTGTTCCTCATGGTACAAAATTTTGTGAACTGTGGGTGGCATATATCTCTAAGAGTATTTTTCGTTGTAAAGTATAGCAGTTTTTTTTGGCGTACTCTCCAAATTTTTTTGCATATATCTTTCTGCTGCATGCTAGAACTTGTAATATAATGTTGAATCGTCTTATTAGTTCCAAGTCTACACCTGTAATAGATGCTGCAGCTTCTGGATCTGAAAAAAATCTCCTTTCTGTATTTCCATCATTTGAGTTTCCTTCTCCTTGCTTTGGCTGATCGATCATTAGGCCTAATTCTAAAATTTAATTTAATAATCTAATTTGAATTTAATAATCATAAAAAAACAAAAAAAAATCCCTAATTGCGGTATGCTTTTTAGTTTTGTAGTTTTACCTGTCGAGTGCTTGTTACATGCCTTTATAAACATGATAAATCTATTAAAAAAGCAAAGTATACTTGTGACCTCAATTATATAAATTTACTTTATTTTAAGTAGGCAAGATATTTTTGTGACCAGCTGTACATGATTTAGAAATACCCATATCCATCTAAAAACCATCTTTCATAATAGCGGTTTGATAAAAAAACTAATACTTCAAAAAATAGCATTACAGAAAAAACATTTTTATAACTATTTACTAAAATTTTGCAAAAAAAATTTTGACCTTGTGTCAGAAAAATTGTTCTGGTAGTCACGGTCGGATCGTCCCGGGTGTACAATGGGGTATAGGCGTTTAGAGTGCTAATCTTTTTTGTTCCCTTTTGACCTGTGAAAGTTATGCTCTGTTAAGTGGAAGAGTTTAGGACTATTTGGACTATTTTAAAAGAACAAAAAAAAATTAATTTCTAAAAATTATAAACACTTTACTTTTCTTGTACTGAAAGCTAACAAATAAGGTAATTATACAAAATTTATTTCGATTGAATATCTTATGAAACAAAAAAGTTATAGATGTTTGAAAATCAAAAGCTTACTAAGAAATTTCTCATTTAAGCAAAATACTGAAAATGTCCGTTTTGAGTCAACCTGTTCACTGTGATATAGTTGAAATAAAGTTTTAAGATTTTGGCTCCCGAGGTTTACTAGTGTCTACTTTCGAATGAACTTTAACATTTTTCAATCAGTGACCATAAAAAAATTACTTTTGGCCGCCATCTCGTAAAATGGTCCACAGTGCGACGGCTCGATTACCCCGCTCCCTCCATTTCATTGACGAGCTCTTTGACCTCATTTCTCTTTGCCAGCGGTACACTTCGAGGTGCCTGGTTGATTGGCTTATCATCGCCTGTGTCAATTTCATGTTTAACTATGGATGTCTTTCCTTGACTTTGACCTGACCAGGCAAAAACACAGGCATGTTCCTAAGCAGCTGCTTGGCCTTATTTCTATCGGGAGCTGCTACTGCTGCTACCCATTTCTCCACATGCACATCAAACATTTCACGGTCCTTGGCAGACATTTTGGCAGGATCCTACTTTTTCTCCAAATTTATTACTGCTTCTGCTGGAACGCATCGGTCAATTTCGGAATTCTCAATGATTACTTTTTCTTGGCCGGATAAGTTGAGCACAGGGACTATACCTCCATCGATGGTTTTCACGAGGGCCTTTGCTGTTATCACGTCGTTCTTTATATCTGATGGTTATACTACCAACAAACGGTTGTCCGCACAATCTCCTTCCATACGAGCCCATACCAACGTTTCAGCCTGTGGTGATAACTTTTGCTGTCCAACAGCCACTAGTCTAGTCTTCTAATGTGTGTCTAGTTGTCATACACAACATCAAGGGCTATTTCCACATTACGCCAAGTCATTACTTGTTGCCCAATGTTTAGGCTGATGCTATGACTTATCATAAAATCTGCACCAATGATAACTTCGTCCACAATATCGGCAACAATAAACACATGTTTTACGCTGATGTTGGCAATAGTCACCTTTGCTTCTATTTTACCATAGACAGTGGCAGCGGTTCGCACTTTCCTTGCACTATATCGGGCCTGGTAATAGACTGTGATGCTCCAGTGTCTATGGTAAAAATGTGTTTCCGCCCGTTGATATATCCACAGGCCGTAAGATTACTGTTTCTCTGCTGTATCACTGATATGGACATTGTGGGGCCCTCGCTTGTGGGAGGTAGCTCTTGCCCCTTAGAGCTAGCTCGGTTTAGTTTAACGAGGACTCCTGAGCTGTTTGTTGGTTTACTCGCTTAATATTTCTTGGCGGCGAAGCGGATCTAGATCTCTTCCTTCGTGACCTGCAGTTTCGCAGGAAATGCCCGTCTTTACCGCAGTTAACAAACGCCTCTATTTTAAAGTGATCCAGGAACGGGTGATTTTTGCCTGGGTAGGTAAGCTGCACTAACCGCTCGATTTTCATGGCAAAATCTTGTAAGGACTCATTGGGCTTCTGTGTTCTACCTCTCAATTCCATGCGGTAAATTTCACGCTTGTGTTCACCTCCGTACTTACGTTGTAATGCCGCCATTATGTCCTCACAGTTGCTCCTGCAGTTCACGGGTACGGTTTCTAGCACTTCTGCTGCGGCGTCTTTTAAGGCCAAAATCAACTATATGGCCTTCTATTCATCATCCCATCCATTTTTGTTTGCAACTGAAACTTGAAGATGTTCAATGATGCGTTTTCAGCAAAGCAGGGCGTCTTTATTCGGCTAGAAATCTCTGGAACAACTCGCAGTATACCACCTTGGCATTGAAGATTGACGATTTTTGCATCCAATTCATGTACTTTCTCGTCAAGGCCAGCAATTTCTAGACTGTGAACTTTATTTTCTAGCTCTGATATTTTCTCGTCAAATTTGCTAACTTCAATGCCATTTATTCTCTTAGTTATGGCCTCAGAAAATTCCAAAGGCTTCTCGTTCGTAGCTCTAGATATTTATTGTACTTCAGCTAGCATTCGCTCGTTTTGAGCTAGAAGTCTCGCATCCATTTCGCCTAGAAGTTTCTCGCTTGTGACCTTAGAAGTCTCCTGAATTCTCGCGTCCATTTGGCTTAGAAGTTTCTCATTGTTCGCTTTAAGAAGACTCCTGGGGGTTTACTCTCTATTGCGATGCGAAAGAAAAATGTTACGAAATCGCATCTATTATTCTTTTCTTTCGCAAGCCTGGTATCACCGCACTCTGTAATGCGAAAGCATCTGTCAAAATCGTCCGATTATCGCAAATATCTTGCGATAGGTAAATATCAACGCAAAGGGAGAAAAACTAAAAAAAAATTTAAAATCAAGGTGAAATATAGTTAACCAAACCATAGCATTCATACTGGTCTGCTGTTTTTGGTTAAGTGTAAGTGCTTGGTTTTGGCAAATCTAACCATCAAAACCATTATAAATCAAATTTGATATGGTTGGAACGTAGTATTCTTCCAATGCCGAGCAGACTTCTAAGCAATGTGAGACTGTGAGACAAGGTATGGTCCTGGCCAATTTGATGTTGATATCCGCCTTGGCCAAGTAAATTGCTCTGGATCTTCTTGAAGCTTTCAGCTCGAGTTGAATAGCATTTAGAACATACAGAAACGCTTCCTTATTCAAACGGATATTTTGAAGAGAGTATATTGGACTTATCTCTTAAGACTTGTCCTACACGGTCGTTTTCCTCATCAAAAACTATTTTACTTTCAATTAAAAACTGTTACACTTCACTTTTTCCTAACTTTTCTATTCTGAAAAGACGTTTATTACATATCGCAGCATTTTATTACTTTCAATCTTTGCCATATTTCCTTTTGCAAAGTCAGTGCTGCCACTTTATCAAAGAATTTTGAGAAAGGATTTGCGAAAGTAATAGAGAGTAGCAAATTTACATCTCATCGCATTTAGCTTTCGCATCGTAAGTGCTTTCGCATCGCAATAGAGAGTAACCCCCCTGAAATCTCTCATCCATTCGTTCAAACCTAGTTTCCAGTTTCTCATTATTTGCTTTCATTTCGCTCATCATAGCAGCTAGCAACACACTAATGTCCATACTGCTTGTATCCGCACGGGAACATACCTCTTTTTCTTCTTTTTCATCAAACTCATAACTTTCTATGTCGATGTTGCGCCGCTGGAACTTTTCCAACAATCTTTTCTGTAGTTCGACCTTGTTACCAGTTGTTGGCGAATCCAGATTAATCAACTTTTTCTTGAGTTGCTCCAACTTAAGCTCTTGAAACTTCATTTTTCCTCAAAAACCAATTACTACGTTTAACCTTTTCAAACGTATGTTGTTTTATACACATTTAACATTTTCAAACGTGTGAGGTTCTTCTTTTCGTATCACTCTCACTTTACGTTTAACCCTTTTTAAACGTATCGCATGTATTTGCAAATCCCATTTCTGACACCAATTGTTACGTTTTTATTCCTTAAAATCGTTTTTCCATGGACTCAAATATTTGTAAATGAATAAAAGAACCCAGTGTAGTACTTAGAGTTAAGAATGGTACAAGTTTTAATTTACAAATGCACTTAAACTAAATTAATCAAGAGCTTAAATACACAAATACAGCTTAAATATTCGCAACTGGTTACCACTACGCCTTCCTTCCTGCTGCGCTAGTATTGACGCAATTCCTCTTTGTCTGCTGCTCGTCCCACACGAGACTCATTCTGTTTACGCTCTTTGTTTGTACAACCAAAATGTCCCACTGCTTTATGATAACACACACTTATGTACGACTTTCAACGCTTTTAACTGAGATTTACTCTTTCTTTACAACAATGAACTGAACTCTTTAGTAGACAAGTCTTTTAAATGATCTCTTCACAATAGAACAATAGACGCTTTAATTATCAACTGTCTCGCCGTTGGATGCGTTACCCCTTTATATAGTTCGCAAAAGGTCACTAGAATGTTTCAGCAAAGTCTAAAATGTTGTTTACTAAGCGCGCCATTAATTCATCTGGTAACTATGTACCAGAGATCTTCATCATTACGAATCAGAAGGCATAATTTTGCATTTTCTAAAATGTATATTGAGCTAGCACTTAACAATCAAGAAATTTATTATTCGACATATTGTCATAATTATATTGTAAGTGAAATTTATTTGCTGGTGGTTAAGCGATATCTATATGCATTTCATTGTTGCTTTAACAAATCGTCAGTAGACTTCAACCGCACATTTTGAACAGTCACAAACCTCTTATCTTATGCAAAAACTTTCAAAAACTATTTGAGAATTGACAAATAATAATATTTTTAAAAATTACAAAAGCAAAATAAACGTAGTAGGTTTAGAAACACATACTAAACCCAGCAAATAATTTTTATTCGATATGAATCTATTTTATTTTTCTACACCTTTATACAATTAGAAATCCATTGAATAACAATAAAAGTATTTATAAGGCAAAATGAAAAAAATGATAAATTTTTTTTATGGGCCTCCAAAGATTTATGTGCGCCCTAAGAAAATTGTGTCCTCAGTTTTTGGCCAACACCTTATTCAGCTAGCTCTAAACTATCGAACAAATCTTGTTAACATCTTAAACCCAAAAAATAGTTATTTCGTACACTCTTTTGTTGCAAGTAAAAAATTTGTTTTCACTTTTAAGAATAACTTATAGGGACTCCTGATTTTTTGCTACCAATATTGACAAAGTTGTAGCTTGACTCTTTATCTTTATTTTTTATCTGCTTCCAGAATTAATGAGCCAACTTCCAAATTACAGGCTATTGAAATTCCTCCTAAAATAATTGTCAATTCTTCATCATTTATTATCGTTATATTTCCTCCGCGTATGTTTCGAAATGTGTATAACGAAAGTCAAACGTCAAATGAATAAAAAAACACTAACACACACAAAGCTGTGTATACGTATACATTTTATGTCAGATGAATTAGTCCCGTGTAATTTGGAAAAGAACAAAAATTGTGCAGCTTAAAAATTGTTCTCGTGTAAACAATGAGACTGTTATTAATAAATGCATCCCACTGCTTGCAATTGCTATGCATTCATATGATTCACTAAAGCAATGAATCAGTATAATTGTTTTGAAAACTTCTTAAAACCATTTCTGACAAATATAGTTTAATGTAATATTACAAAATAAAATAGCTAGGATCACTTTACTTTATAAATTATTTGAATACGAGAAAAACTATTAATTAATACGCAATGTTTTATTAACTTAAGACTTCCTCTAGTCAACGTGCTTTTGTGAGTTATTTGATTACTATACAAAACAATCAAACAACAGTAAGAAAATTTGTTTTATTTTTACTAACAGCACTCAAAAAAAGAGAGTGAGTTAATGACAGTCAGTTGCTAGAGAGGTTACTCTGCAAGCAATATCATTAATACATATTGATGTTAAAGAACAAAACAAAAGCATTGTAAAAGTGGGTGGAGAGCGAAAGTGAATCAACTCATACAGATCTCTGCTATGTACATACATGTGTATATGCATACGTGGTGGTTGCTTGCTGGTATACATTTCTTTTTCGTTTGAATTAACATGTACTCGTATGCATGTACATACATATGTGAATCTTCTTAATAAAGGTGTCTTTACATGGTAATACAATGTATTACGACATGTCAAAAAATGCTGTAGATTATACAAAATCTTATCATGTAAAAGCAAAATGTATAGAGAGGAGAGAATACGGATAGAAAATTTGACAAGCGGTCGGTAAATGTTTATTTTCTAGACCATTTTAGAAACTTAAGTATTCTCATCACACCAGAGGTGTATTTCAAAGTAAACATTGGCAGCACTAATGGTAATTATTGAATTTCGAAAGTGTTGACACTTTTACAAAAACAACCAAAATCAACTCAGGAAATTTTCATGTTGTTTTTGTAAATATTTTACGACTGCAACCATCACCTACTTAACTGGTACAGCAGAACCAAACAAACAATAAATAAACTTTAAAAAAAAATTATATTTTGTAGTAAGATTACATTAAAATTATAAAATGTTTTCTCCAATATTTAATTTTATAAGTACACACATCTTTTTTGCAATTTTCCAATTTTTGTTATTAACTCAACAGTTTAATATATTTGCTTGCATTTTACTTGTAGTATCAGTGTAAACATGAAAAATACCTACAACAGACTTTTGTTCTCTTTTTTTAACACGGAGAGAATTTCATAATATTTTGATTCTACAAAGTCGTAATACTTTGCAATACCATGTAAAGATACCTTAAGCAGACGCTTTTATACTGTGTTCAGACATGCATTTTTAATTGAGTCAATTTAAATTTAATTGAGCAATTATATCAGTAGTAGGGAACTGCCAATTCTGGGCCAATTAAAATTATTAAATTGTAGGCTGAAATTGTTAAATTGTGGCTGAAATTGTGAAATTTTTGTAATTAAAATTTGAAAATTTTAAAATTCTTGGTGTGTGTGTTTTCGGCGGCGCTTTGATGTTTTTGTTTACATAAAGAGTTTTTTGTTTACATTAACCCTTGTGTGAACGGGTGATTTTTTTTTTGTGGTGACATTAATTGTGTGAACGGGTGATTTTTTTTTGTGGGGGTGGATTAAGGGGTTTCATAAGATTAAGATTTCATAAGTATACATATATGCCGACTGGAAAATCATGAGATGATTTTTCCTAATACCAATGGAGGGAGTTGTGAAACTTAATTTTTCCTAATGCCTACGGCAATGCATGATTATTTTTCCTAATGCCGACGGCAATGCATGATTATTTTTTTCAAATGCCGACGGTAAAACATGATTTTTTTTTTTCAAATGCCGACGGCAATGCATGATTACTATATTTCTTAATGCCGACGGGAAAATGATTTTTCCAAAGGGAAAATTGCCAGTGTTGCCATACTGTATAAATTTGTTATCGTAATACTATATCAGTAATATCAGAGAAAATATATTTGATGACTACTACGCGATTCTCATATGAATCGTGGGAACGTGTATGTGTGATTTCCTCACGCTAATAAATTATTTATCATACCGACATTTTATGATGTAAAATGTTCTCATGTATGTGAACACCCCTAAAATGTTCTCATGTATGTGAACACCCTAATGCTTGTGTGTGGGTGGTCCAGCTTGATTGTCGATGGTAATTGTATATTGTGTTTATTTGTTTAAGAAATATATTTGTATGTATGTATGTATGTATGAATGTATAAATGTATGTATGCATGTATGAATGTATGAATGTATGAATGTATAATACATTATATTTTATACATTAATACATTTATATTTTGCAACGTAGTCATTTTCTTTGTCTACAATTCTTTTAAAGCAGAGGATTTTCAACTAAGTACAGTCATCAGCAGAGAAACAAAAAATAAAAATTTGCAAGTAAGCAAAAAAGTTAACTTCTCCTCCTCCCCACTTCCTTCTATTCTCTTTATGTAGTTTGTATTTGAAATAAGAAAACACTTTTACATTTTTTTATTTTGTAAACATTTATTGTTTAAAATTTTATAAAATTTTATAATAATACATACAGTAATATATTCTTAAGTATAAATATTTTAAAAAGTGAAAAAGTTCATTTAAAACAAGAAATAAGAGAAAAATAAGAAATAAGAAGAAATAAGAGTAAAATAGCATTTCTTAATGCGCATACACCAAAATTATGATAATTACAATAAAAATATTCTGGATACTTGATTTCCATTTGTTTAAAGTTGATGCAGCCTATATTCTCAACGTTAAAAATTTTTCGGTGTAAATTTTTTTCCAACCATCGTCTTTTTTCTTCACCTTTTACATATGTATATTTTATACCACTTTGATTCTCTTTGCTTTTTTATTGATAAGCATTTAAAATCAAATGGTGGTTTTATAATGAAGTTGTTATATTCATAATTGTTGAAAACAATCGCTACTTCTTTTGCGATGAAATCGTTTGAATTAGTTTTGAAACCTTGTACGTCTATAAAAATTATGTTATTTTCCATGTTATTCAATTTATAACACTTTTCGAACTTGTCCTTTGATGGGTATATATTCTATTATACGATCATGAATAAGAATGCAGTAAGCTGATGCTTTGGTGCAATATTAGTTGCTGTTTCAAATTCTATTTTTATATCAATCGGTCCATTATTGAGTGATTCATTCTGATGACTGACATCTACTACAATAATAGGAGCTTTTGTCTTAAACTCTGATGCAGTTAGAAGCGGTTGAGATTCTTTCATATAGTAGCTTTGTTGGAATCCTAGATACATATCATATAGAATTGCATAACGTTAATTTTTGAACTTTATGTTAAGATCATCATACGGGTATGAAACTGAATTTAAATGTACTTTTAAATTAGTCAAATCACAATGAACAAATTTATTTTCTTGTTGATAAGAATCAACACAAAACGGGGGCGTTCTCTATTTGCAGCCAGTTTAACATTCCAAATATGGCTAGTTCCTGTGTTTAATTGTGGATTAATATGACAATCCCAACTGCGAAATGCCATGGGTATAGAAGCACCATTGTTAATAATTTTAATCATATTCAATTTTCTAAGGTCAGATAATTGAACATGCGGTATTCTCCATGAGATGAGTGAAATTGTAAGTTTAGCTTTTTCAGTAGAAACACTCGAGCGTACAAGATCTTCGTCGTTCTTATTGCGCAAGAGTATCAGTATTTAATATAACTTTGTTGTAGTCTTCAGCGAATCCTAGAAACATTTTTAGAGGTACATAGAAATTGAAAAATCCATTTGCAAGAGTGACATCGTCAATTTTGTTCCATCCAGCATTTTGCATCACATTGCTTTCGTTTGGTGATAGAGAATCCAAGTTCTTTATGGTGCTCGTGGCTCCTAAATATCTTGTATGATCAATTTCAATTCCATTGAGCTCATAGCGAATTTCATCAAATAGATATACTACAAAGTTGTTTTTTAATTTAAAGTTCTCTGAAGAAGAAGATTTAGGCGCATTATCATCGGCAACAAACCCCTCTACATAAATGTAGCTCTCACTGGGTAGCACGTAGAAATCTTGATTTTGTATTGAAATTCTAATTTCATCATTATTGTTGTAAGATTGTAAGTATGGTACATATGTATGATAATCCTTTTTGATTATATTCTCATCAGAGAAAGGTTTATCTACGACATCTATTATTGAACTCATTTTGTCTTCAATTTAAAATTCAAGGACTTTAGAAAATTTTTATTTGATGTTGTTAGTGCTTTCTGTTGAAGTGGTCGCTTTAATGTTCTTGTTGTTGTTCTTACTGCTTTATTTTTCAATCTATTTGTGTTGTATATTAGCATTATTTAGTTGACCTCAAATGTATTCGTATTGTAATTTCTTCTCCTCGAAAATTAATTAAATCACCGTGTTGATCAACTACTCTCAGCGTTAGTGAACTTATCTCTCTGGTGTTCACAGGTAAATAGATGAGATTTCTTGGAACCTCATCTATTTTATAGCCTGGAGGCACATTAATCGGAAATTCATGAAGTGTATGCGATTTGGAGTTATTCATATATGTGTTAATAGCGATACCACTTTCAATTCGCAAGAGATTCACTTTAAAAATATTAACTGGAAGATCTGAGTGTTAGGATTTTGCTATTGAATCCTAAAAGTTTTCCAATTGTGTTGTCTTTATTAAAATATACAGGATCTTTGGAACTATTAACTTTAACTTGCATTGTATTGTTATTGGCTTCAATAAAAATCTTATTTTCTGGACAGAGTCTTCTGTATTGCTCTTGTATAAAATCTACAATATCATTCAATTCGTAAGATCCAATTGGTATTTCAATTGTATGTTCCCCTATATGAAACATATTGTTGTAGGTGTCTACATTTGGAATGCTGTTGTATGAATGAAAATCAGTTATAGCACACTCATATGCACCATGTAATTCAATAGGAGGAAAGTAACTAGCAGATAATTCTGAGTTAGAGCTCAGAGTAAGTGTTATTGACATTATAACAGACTGATTACAATTAAATAAAGTTTAGTACACAGTATGGTTTATATGCATAATTTACATATTTATTTCATTTTCTTATTTTAAAATTAACATTAGTTTCTTAATATTACTGCTATTGTTGTTGATGATGGTATTCAGCTATAATATTTCGTTCCTACTTATCCAGGAATTGTGTTGATTAGAAAATCCCAACCATTTAACGTATGCCTCCTTTCCTTTAGTTTTAAGAACCTTTTCAACTAGATATGTATTTGGATATCTAGTTTTCGAAAGTTCTTCAGTATAGAATCCACCTTTAATAGGATTACCAAGATAATCTTCTAATATGAATGTTGTAGGATTTGTATTTTGAACTCTTGTAATTGTGAAAATTTCTGTAGTCCAATTTGGAGTATAACCTTTTTCAAATGTATGCTTATATTTGCTTATGCGTACATGATCTCCAACATTAAATTTCGACATTTTGTACATCTTCAAATGACTGCATGCTGTATTTAGTAGCTTTTCCTCATTTGTTGAGTTGACTTTAATCGGAGACATTTTAATGGTGCGATGAACTTTTCTATTGTATGCATTAATTAAATCTTTGTATATATCAATCCACTTATATGAACCATTAAAGCTAAATTCTTTCCACATCATTCCTTTCAATGTTCTGTTAAATCGTTCTACTATTGATGCTTTCATACTGCTATATGTTGAGTAGTGATTAATGTTGTATTTATCCATTAATTTTCCAAAGTGTTTGTTGAAAAATTCTTTACCATCATCTGTTTGTAAGTTTTTTGGTACTCGTCCTAATTCAAAAATATTTTCCATCGCCTTGGTTGTTTCGAGTGCAGTTTTAGTTTTTAGTGGTACTGCCCATGCAAATTTTGAAAATGTATCAATTACAGTTAACAAAAATCGATAATTTCTGTTTTCTCTAGAATAGATTCCCATTTCAACTAAATCAGCTTGCCAAAGATCATCTATTCCTTTCATTACAACTCTACGACGCATAAAAACTTTTCGAGCTTGCTTATGTAGTTCGTTTACTAAATTTCTTTTTGAAGACATTAAGTTGTTTTACAGATTTTTTGGAGAGTGTTGTGATCTACTTGACGCACTTTCAGCTATTGATACAAACATGTAATTTTCCAATCTATAAATTTTCTCATTAAGCTGCTCAATTTGTTCTTCAAAGGATGTTTTAATTTGTAGAATATCTTTTTAAATTTTATAATTTTCTTCTATATCTAATTTTATTTCGCGTTGTAGCTCCTCGATTTGCATTTGAATATATTCTCGAATTATAGTATTATCTTCTTTAAAGTATGTTAATAATTTCTCTTCTAATTTTTCGATTTGAGTTTGCAGAAACAATTTATTGATAACATCGTTTTCCTCCAGAGCTTTTGCAACATTTTTGATTCTTTTGTTTTGGACATCAATGTTGTTGTTCGTATCCATAAAGAACCCCAGCAGTTTAGGTGCATTTTTGGAAGAAATTATGCTGCTAGTATCGTTTAAATAGTGTCCAAATTTATCAAAAGACATACTTTATTAAAGTTAATGTATTATATTTGCTTCACGTAGTTCTTCAATAATTGATACAATCTCATTATTGTGATTAGTATGACCTGCACCTTGTGATGCAAGCAGTAGTCGAAGACGATCTACTAACTCATTTGGATCGTCCCAGTATATATAGTTTGGCTTATGGACGTTAAATTCCATCATTCCATCACCTAAATAACTACTTTTTGACTTAGATCCTGTTGATTCGTTTAAATTCTTCTGGTTTTTCTCGTCAATAAATTTCTTAATAATATGTTTGTATTTATATCCTCTAGTACCCTTAATTTGACCATCAGGTTTATAGTCCCTTCTATATGCATTAGTAGTAATTAAAATCTTTTTATAGATTTCGAGTTCAAATTTATCATAATTTTTTGGTATTTTATGAAACATTAGAGAAAATAGTCCTGGTGTTAGAGCCCATATTTGACCACCAACTTGTATTTTATCTTCATTAAGTTTGAGGTTACTATCACCAAATTTCCATTCATTATTGAAATCTTTATGTGGACCATAGTTTGTATCTAATTCATTTCTTCCTTCCAAGGCTGATAAGTCAGTATAAGTATCTTCTGTATTGGAAGTCTGTGAGTAAAAATCATCTTCATCATCGTCATCATCATTCACAGTATTAGCATCATTAAACAAGATGGTATTATCGAATATTGTTCCTTCTGCTAGTTTCTTTGGTGTACTTGTCTCTATCTTGACTGATGTTTTTTCAGGTTTAAAACTTGTATTATTTTCAACTTCTGTCTTCATTTTACTTTCTTTTTTTATGGGAATTCTTTTAATATTTTTAGAACTATTTATGAATTCTTTGAGTGGTTCTGTTATAGGTTTAAATGTATCTCTTAGTTGTTCACGTGTATCTATTTCACCAGTTTTTATACTACGAAGCTTTTTCTTCAAGACATTTCTTGTCAACACCAACTGTTTTAAAATTTTCTCATCCATGTTTAGCAAATAAGAGGTATCAGCTATTAGATCAGGTATTAGCTTATCAGGACCTGGTCTGGTTTCCAGATCAGCTTATCAGGACCTGATCTGGTTTTCAGATCAGCTTATCAGGACCTGATCTGGTTTTCAGATCAGCTTATCAGGACCTGATCTGGTTTTCAGATCAGCTTATCAGGACCTGATCTGGTTTTCAGATCAGCTTATTAGGACCTGGTCTGGTTTTCAGATCAGCTTATCAGGACCTGATCTGGTTTTCAGATCAGCTTATTAGGACCTGGTCTGGTTTTCAGATCACCTTATCAGGACCTGGTCTGGTTTTCAGATCAGCTTATCAGGACCTGGTCTGGTTTTCAGATCAGCTTATCAGGACCTGGTCTGGTTTTCAGATCAGCTTATCAGGTATCAGATGAGGTTATATCAAATAGATGTATCAAGTTTAAAGTTAGATTAATAACTAGAGGTAATTTTTATGAGTAGTTGCTTATATAGTTATGAAATAGTCAAATTGCTTTCTGTAGCGACCATCGTTTAATTCGTTATCTTTGCTTATCATCAAAAATCCATATTTATCCTTCCAACATTCTCGACAAATTTCTTGAAACTTTTCATAGCTCATATCGCTGGCAACATGATCCTTATAAACATGCTTCATATTTGTCTCATCTTGCTTAAACATTATAATAACATTTGCATTGTCTCTTATTAAATGCTTGGGAATTCTGGTATATGTTTGACACAGGTAGAATGAATCAACATCCCTATGTCGCCCCATACAAAAATATGTAAGTATATTATTCTGCTTTTCACATGCAACATCATCAAATATCA
Organism: Nowickia ferox; assembly: GCA_936439885.1. Taxonomy (NCBI): domain Eukaryota; kingdom Metazoa; phylum Arthropoda; class Insecta; order Diptera; family Tachinidae; genus Nowickia; species Nowickia ferox. Next base: position 37,458,711 of record OW387027.1, read on the forward strand.
TAATTGAATTAGTTTTAGCTTCGTCAGGTGGAATAACTGATTCATTATCGGTGAATGTAAAATACCCCATACCTTTAATTGGTGAAATTAGTTTCTTCAGGTATTCATATTTAGGTTGATAGAGAGATTTTGAGTATAAATAGATGTTTTCAAACTTGAGTCCATTAGGACTTTCTAGCAAGCCAATCATAACATTAGTCTTTCCACAATTTGATGGTCCCACTATTAGAGCACGAATAGAATTTGGTAAGAGAGGACTATGCTTTATTTTTGAACTGATGTTCGCTGAATCATCAATATTACGAACTAAAATATTTTTATGTTGTTTTACTAACTGCATTTTTGTAACTAAATGCATTTCATATATATTACCTCTTATATAGGAAAAATTAGATAATATGGTTATACGATATCAGAAAACTTTTAGTCATAAAAACACCGTCATTGGAGGAGGAGGTCTAGTAGACAAAATAATAAACTCTCTACCTGTTGAACTTCATCTACCTGGATATCAGTACTGTGGACCTGGAACAAAACTACAAAAACGTTTAAATCGAGGTGATAAAGGAATTAATTTATTGGACTCTGCATGTAAAAATCACGATATTGCTTATTCCAAAAATAAGGATTTAAGTAGCAGACATAAAGCTAATAAAATACTTGAAAATTCAGCTTGGGATCGAGTTTTATCAAAAGATAGTAGTCTTGCTGAAAAATCATTTGCATATATGGTTACTAACGCAATGAAAGCCAAAACAAAATTTGGTATGGGTGTGGAGAAAAAGAAAAATTTAAAAAAGAACAAACTAAATGTTAAAACACTATTTAGAACATCAGTTAGAGCTGCAACAAAAATACTAAAAAAGGAAAAGCCATTAGATATTAACTCAGCTATTAAAATTGCACGAAAAACTATTAACAAGCCATTAAAAGGAAGAAAATCTCAAATTATAGTACCACGTGTGATACGTGTCCCAAAAATTGGTGGTTTTTTACCTCTAATGCCGATTTTAACTGCATTAGAGGTAAAAACCACCAAAAACTATTAACAAGTCATTAAAAGGAAGAAAATCTCAAATTATAGTACCACGTGTGATACGTGTCCCAAAAATTGGTGGTTTTTTACCTCTAATGCCGATTTTAACTGCTCTGGGTGCAATTGGTAGTCTAACAACTGGAGGTGCTGCCATAGCTAAAGCTGTAAATGCAACAAAGGATGCTAAAAATCAACTTGATGAAGCAACTAGACATAATAGAGCGATGGAATCTATAGCAGTTGGAAAAGGACTTTACTTAAAACCATATAAAAAGGGTTATGGTTTAGTTCATAAAGAGGAATCAAAAAACTCTTAGAGACGCTGCCCAACAGACCACTTTCTGATGTGGACCTAAACCGTTTCTCTATAAATATTCCATATTTTAGAGGTGTTTTCATGTTGAATACTCTACCAAAACAAACAAAGAAAATTGAATGTGGAATAATCTATTTAGATGTATCAACAGGACCTGGTACACATTGGATAGCATATTATAAAAACATCAATGAAAAAGAATATTTCGACAGCTTTGGAAACTTACAACCTCCTTCAGAAGTAGTCAAATATCTTGGTACAAATATAAAATACAACTATAATCAACATCAGAATTTTAATACATTTACCTGTGGACATTTATGTCTTAAAATTCTTTATGAAATAACTGAAAATATTAAATAAAAACACAAACATTTATATTTTACAAAACTCTTTAATGTCTTTTTATTCATACGTGTGAGGAAGGACCTGATACTTGTAGATGTACAATATATTTTTTACGGAAAAGTATATTAGAACATCTAATAATTGGATACTATGAAATGTTTCCATCATTATAAATAAAATATTTAAGAAATTAAATTAAATGGTATTATTAACAGAAATAAAATAAAATAAAATTGTATTATTAAAATATTCCTTGTTTTGTATTATTTTTTCTAAAGGAAAATTAGGAATCATCTGTTCGAATAGAAAATAACAGAAACTTGCATGTAGTGAAAAATATAAGGACATATCCGATTATCTAAATTTTTGGTCTTTACGAAAATATCTAATGAAATTTAATGGAATTTCATAATATTGTGAAATTCAATTTTTCTTGTGCAGAACCTCAAAGAAAACAAGACTGTGCATGTTTAAGCGATATGAAAACAAGAATTTGCAAATAAGCAAAAATAAAATTTTTTTTGATCCAACGAAGTAAAGCCAATAAAGAAATAAACACCATTCCATTCTTTTTTCAATATTTTATTTCAAATTTTTTCTTAAAAATTCATATAGATATGTACAATAATTTTTCTTAAAAAATAAATAGGATTTTATTTACAATAATTTTTCTTATTAAATAAATATGATTTTATATACAATTTAAAAATTAACTAAAAATTAATTAATTTTAACAATTTTCTTGCATTCTAGCAATCTCATCTAGCAACATATCAAGTTCGTATTCAGGGTTAGTTTCCTTAATACGAAAATGATACCATGCATATGTATTAATGTTATTTGATCTAATTTTTCTCTTATCATCTCCATAACTTAAGACTACCTTATTTAGTTGACTAGTATATATCTGATGTAGCTTAGATTTAAATGTTAACATATTATCATACACATTAGTGTTATTAAATAAACAATTTTTATAAGTAGCTAAACTATATTTATCTAATATGGCTCTCTTTACCCCCTTCGATTTTTTAACGTCATTTTGATTTTGTACACTGAATGAGTACATTTTTGATCGCAGCCCAACAAATTCTGTCATTATTTTACCGCAATTTTCATCCTTCATCATACCAATGACTTTTTTATTTACTAGTGGAAAATTATAAATATTGTCTGTAGGATAGTCCGATGTATCAAATTGTTCTTGTATGTCATTTTTGATGTCAGCGTAAAAGTCGTCCGTTTTTATTGAATATATAAAAGAGTCCGTGTCCATATAGTTCAATGAGAGTTTTGTCTTAAACTTAGGTTGCATGTACCCGTAATGGAAATTATACATTTTCCATTTGGACAGCTCGAGTACACAAAATCCTAAGTAAATTGGTTTATTGTAGCAGGTTTTGACTCTAGTCATTTCGATTGCTACTAGATCTTCGGAAAATATAGATAAGCTATGAAAATTTGGTTTTGATATCCAATCTTGGGCCCCCAAACGATTACAATTCGTTCTCTCCCAACTATTAACAATTTTAACATCTCTCCTCTTATCCACATTTTCCATGGTTTTACCATACACTGCATTATTAAGTAGTTTGAAAAAATTTTTTTCAAAAGCATTTTTAGCAGTGGCCCTATGTCTGGTATTTAGGTCAATATAGCCTTTTAACCATGGAGATTGTTTAAATGCTAGAATACGATGAGTTTTCTTTAAAACTAAGCCATATTCTAAGCACTGTTTAAGAACTATAAAGTGTATCACGTATGATTGCTTTGTAGAGAAATCGGTTATCAACTTGCTATACTTCGCTTGCATAACTTTTTTATTTTCAGCGCAAAAAGGAAGGTCATTATGCAAGTCGTGTAAATGAGAGGGATAATCCAACGTGACCTCATATACATAACCGTCTGTTCCATTGTCAGCTATGCTGTTTGGGTCCAGATTCAGCTCGTCTTGCGATAACCATCTGAACCCACCATGAGGAAGATATTCCGACATCGCCCAACCATACAAATTGTTAGCGTCTAAATAGACGAGAAATTCTGAGGGCTTCTCTTTATCGAAATCTTCCAAATATTTGTTATTCGCTTTCGAATATATTTGACTACACTGTACGATCCCTCCACGTATACCTTTTTTCATAAAATTGTACATGTCTATGTCTGGCAATAATTCTAATTCAATTTTTGTGTATTTGAGCATTGCATCCCAGGAAAGGCCAGGTGCTGTATAATATTGGTATGTATCGAGCTCATAAATACCTTTGCAAACTTTTCTAAAGTTCTCGAAAATATCTGTCAGTAAGAGGACATCTGTTTTTAAGTAAAGTTCCATGTAATCTTTAAAATTTTTGCAGCCAAAAGTATTACATACCTCTTCAGCATGTGAGTATTCCTCTAAAGAACACTCTTTATTGTTCAACTTATTAAAGAAATCACTGCGTGAAGGCAGCTGACACTCATCTAATTTTTGGAATGAATTTAGGTACTCATACGGGAAAATACCTTTTTTCTTAATAAGCTGAAATTCTTTTTCTGACTGAAATAAGGACCTTATAGTTCTGAAATCATTATCCGACAAATTGCAGGCTAATGATTCCAAACTCTCAGCCATAAAGCGTATTGTATCAAGAAATCTTATTTCAAGCTTATGGCCATCACTCATTTCTGTAAATTGGGAGAGGGATATATAAAGTTCCTTATTGAGAGGGAGTACTTTCAGTTGCATTGAAATTTCACCTAGATCTTTAATAAAAAGATGTGAGTCATAATTTGAGTAGTTGTGAAAGTAAACTGGTATAAACTTGGGGATTTGGTAATTTAAATTACAGTTATTGTGGGCTGCACCTCTAAATTTACCACTAATATGACAATGACCTCTAACGCGATCTTTACCTAGAAATTTTTGACAAATATGACAATTCACCGCACTATAAAAATTATAAATATCAGAAGGGGATAAAGTATCCATTTGTCTATTATTTACTAAGTGACTATTGTATATATCCTCACAATCTTTAATTAAATATGATACAAATTTTTTTGAGGCATCTTTTCCTGTATATATCCTTAATTTATCTAACTTATTGCTATGGAGACACTTAATATAATAGCTAAATGCACAAGGAGTATGCTTTTTGACTAGACTAGTTTTATTACTTACACTATTACTAACTTCTTCCAAGATGCATTCGAAGTCCGCATATACCACGAAGGGTACATCCATTTTTCTTTGATGTCCCTTGAAGCTCAGAATTGCATCCGGACCTGACGGCATAGTTGTAACAATTTTACCGCACTCCGCCTTATGATTTGTCATACCATTTTCGATGTGGGTTTACTGGAGACAGCTGTTGCAGAAATGTAGTTCGTGTCCGTTCTTTGTTATCTGATTCCTTAAAAGCCTGTGAATGATAAAAAATAAATAAAAGTTTATAAGTTAAATGTACATAGTATAAAGTATATAAACAAGTATTTGTATCTTTAAAATAAAGAGTTGTATAATTTTTTAACTTACCTTGATATATTCTTTATCAATATGTAGTGATGACCTGCAGCATTCTCTAAAAGTAGTAAGTTCACATGATTTATTTTCTCATCTTTGGTCACATAATAAGGACCGATGATCTGATCTGCTCCCTCATCATACCCAAATACGTTCACACTTAAAGTCGGATTGTTTGCCTCAAACTCTTTGATTTTGTTTAGTGCTAATGGGTACGTTAAATTTTTGAAATTTAACGCTACACCATTTCGCGTAACAATCGTCTCTGCAGCAATGTCAGGGATATTATACGATCTGCAACGTTTTGGGTGATCGTATTTGGTTGTATCCATTGCAGCAATCAGACACCACTTGAAGCAATATTCATCATCGTTTTGTATACTGATGCAAGCCTTTCTTCTCGGACTATGCGTGACAAAGTCCAACCAGAATCTCGCTCTTCGAATTCGGACATTTTGGTTGAAATCTCCTCAACCTGTTTACGTAATATTTCTTCTATATTGTCTGCCATTGTCAGTAAACTCATTTTGGCTACATGTGATATTATGCACAACTCCAATTCCTCTCCAACAATTTTTATATACTCGGCCACAATACTCACATGAAATTTAATTATTGAATGTTTAGTTAAATTCATTTGAAGTCTCTCCATAAAAATATTTTTGTTTTCCTTAATAAACTCTTCCAAGAGAAGTTGGTCTTTTTTATTTAGAATTGCATATGTGGCGATATGATTTTTGAAGGCTTTCGATATTTTATAATATCTCACATTATTTTCTTCTGTCCTGACATGGGGAGTACTCATTGGAGTTGGCAGAGTTTCTTCTCCTATTTCTTCTACATCTACTTTTCCATCACTTTCCGGTAAACTTATGTCCATAGCGTCGTTGTATAAGGTCCCTCCAAGGATATCCACACCTTGTTGTTGAGCTTGTTGTTGTTGTTGCTGCTGCTGCTGCTGCTGCTGCTCTTGTTGATGATAAGTAAGAAGTTGCCATTGCATCAAATTGGAAAACTGCTGCATTTGGTTATCTGGTGTGACGGGATTATAATTGTAACTTGGATACTCATATTGCATTGGTACTCCTGATCCCAAAAACTGATTATTCCATGACATTGATGTAGGGTAACAGTTAGGCATACCGTATTGTTGATGATTTATTGGTAGTTGATATTGGGGGTACTGTAAAGAGGGTTGTTGCTGATGATGAAATGTATTTAGCTGCTGCTGATGATTTTGAAGAGATGACTGCGGTTGCTCTTGATTTCTCTTGATTTCTCTTGATCCTGCATACTATGATATTTAACATGGTCCAAAAAGGACTTTTGGTATTTATATACCTTATGACATCTATTACACATATATCCAGAAGAACTCATTTTTAATTAGTTTATAGAATTTATATTTGAATTTAACACAATTGCTGATGATACTACTTGTAAATACAATAAAGTACTGATGTGTTGGTTATAAAAGTTGGCGTATTTATACGAAAATTAGTAGCAGTAGCCTTGCGGCATTCATAATTTTTACTTTTTGTTTCTCTGCTGATGACTGTACTTAGTTGAAAATCCTCTGCTTTAAAAGAATTGTAGACAAAGAAAATGACTACGTTGCAAAATATAAATGTATTCTACACAAGCACAAAATATTCCACGCACAAGTTCCCACGATCGCACATTTATACATTCATACATTCATTTATACATTCACACATGCATACATACATTTATACATTCATACATACATACATACATACATACAAATATATTTCTTAAACAAATAAACACAATATACAATTACCATCGACAATCAAGCTGGACCACCCACACACAAGCATTAGGGTGTTCACATACATGAGAACATTTTAGGGTGTTCACATACATGAGAACATTTTACATCATAAAATGTCGGTATGATAAATAATTTATTAGCGTGAGGAAATCACACATACACGTTCCCACGATTCATATGAGAATCGCGTAGTAGTCATCAAATATATTTTCTCTGATATTACTGATATAGTATTACGATAACAAATTTATACAGTCTGGCAATACTGGCAATTTTCCCTTTGGAAAAATCATTTTCCCGTCGGCATTAAGAAATATAGTAATCGTGCATTGCCGTCGGCATTTGAAAAAAATAATCATGTTTTGCCGTCGGCATTTGAAAAAAATAATCATGCATTGCCGTCGGCATTAGGAAAAATAATCATGCATTGCCGTCGGCATTAGGAAAAATAATCATGCATTGCCGTAGGCATTAGGAAAAATTAAGTTTCACAACTCCCTCCATTGGTATTAGGAAAAATCATCTCATGATTTTCCAGTCGGCATATATGTATACTTATGAAATCTTAATCTTATGAAACCTCTTAATCCACCCCCATAAAAAAATCACCCGTTCATACAATTAATGTCACCACAAAAGAAATCACCCGTTCACACAAGGGTTAATGTAAACAAAAAACTCTTTATGTAAACAAAAACATCAAAGCGCCGCCGAAAACACACACACACAAACGTATATATCAAATTTCCAAGAATTTTAAAATTTTCAAATTTTAATTACCCAAATTTCACAATTTCAGCCACAATTTAACAATTTCAGCCCACAATTTAACAATTTTAATTGGCCCAGAATTGGCAGTTCCCTACTACTTATATCTAGTGTTCACATATACTCAATTTAGCTTACTCAATTATCATTTGACAGCTGAAAAAGAAAACATTGTTTTTATTTCTCTCGCGAAAATGCGTGTTTGTAAATTTAAAAAATTGATGCAAATTCGGTTTTAAAAGAAATTTTACTAGTATATAACAGAAATGTCGAACTCTTTAAAATTAGCAGTGCTTAAGAAAAAATAAATACGAAAAACTTGATAATTCCATAGTATTAGAAAGCAGGGGGGTTATTATGTAATTCGATTCGAAAAGAAAACTGTTCGAATGTGTATGTTATTAACATTAAAATTCGAAAGCATTTCCGCTCGAATCGGATTACATAATAACCCCCCAGCATATATTGCTCTTTGCATTATTGGACAAAACACCACTCAAATGTCACTGTAGAAGTTAGAAAATTATAAAAAAAATTACCTTTTTCATTTCCTTTTGCTTTATTTATTGACTTAATTTTTGAAATTTGGTCCGCCATTTTAGGAAATTGTTCTACTCACTGAACACAGTTCTCAATAAACATACTCATGACCAGGATTGCATTTCGAGTTTACGCAATTAGTGATACAATTAACTACTAATTGCTCAATTTATTAATTGACTTTGTATGGTAAATTGTGCTTAATTAAGGCCTTAATTGAATAAAATTCACTAATTGAGCAATAAAGGCGTATGTCTGAACACAGTATTAGTTGTTTCGGTTGTTTACTTTTAATCACGCTTGTATGTGCTATTGTTCTAGTTAGTTCTTTGCATCGACCCTTTAGGAATATTTTCCGTAGCACTTGCGTTAACCTTGTTGGAATATTTTTGCGTAACAATATCAACCGTGTAGGAGTCTTAATTTTCTTTTATTAATATATATTCACAAAAGAGTTCACAATTAAATTTAATAGTTGAATGTTCTTAGATATTACTCTTTAATAACCTTATCACTTTTTCATTATATTAAAAAAGTTTTCTGGTATCAAATTACCTTTATTTTTATTTTCTAAAATATATGATGATATCCGATTTTTGAAACAAGACTTAATATTTCGCACATCACAGTCAACTACTTCTGAACTTTTCACCTTGTGAGTATTTGATGGTATTTTCTTTTTCGCACAACTCACAATAAATGTTTTCTGTAACATCATTTGTAGAATGATCTATTAAGTGTGTACGTCGCTGGAACTCCGATTGGTTTGTAAAATGCGTATAACAGGTTGAACATTTGAATGAGAACGATGACTGTTCATGTTGCAACCTGATATGTTTTCTCAAATTTCCATTAAGAGAAAATTTTTTCAGCAAAATTCGCACACAAAACTTGCCATTTCTTTTTTTTCTTTTTATATGTTGTTACAAACGTGATTATAAGAAAATTGATGTTTGTTTATTATCATCAGAGGTAATTATACTATCAAAAATTTATGTACATATGTATGCGAGTCGTGATTTCGTTTGTTCGGGTCGCACAGTGTCGTGATTTCATATAACGAGTGGCCATAAATAGAAGGAGTGGTTATAAAGAGTTGAAATTTGGCACACGTATTTTATTTGATAAAAGAAAAAAAATATTAAAATTTCAAAAACTTTGGAGCAAGGATTCGTATCCTTCCCATATATCGTGAAATTAAAAAACGTCATAAAAGATAGAAAAAAGTCCGAACTTCATGAAATTTTGTATAGTCATTTAGTTTGATACCCTAAATGATTTGATAAAATTTTATCCAAATCGGAGCAAGGACACGCCTATCTCAAAAATGTCCTTTTTCAAAAAATTAAAAAAAAAGTGAACAAAAATTAAAATTTTTAAATTAATTTCATACACGAAACACTTGTAACAAGAATAATGTGTGTGTCAAATTTTATCCAATTTTAATAATTTTTACCAATTTTTTATATTAATTTTTTTTAATAAAATTTTTGGCGATTTTTTGTCTTGAATTTTTTTAAAAACGAAAAAAATTCAATGAAAAAAATTCAAATGGAAAGTAAAGTAAATGTTACTTTTTAATGTTTACACTTGTTTTATTATTTAAATAAATTATAAAAAATAATGTTTTGAACAATTTTTATTTATTAAATACAATAAAAAAGAAAATGTTAGAATTTGTTTACTCTATTCATCCGAATCACTTTCTTCAAGCTGGTTTATTAAATTTTCTTGATTATCCGCATAAATATTATTTTCCTCAATAATGAAATCATTTATTTCTTCACAACTCCTTTTACTTATTTTATCTTCTTTTCTATGTATAGATAACTTTGGTTCAGACTGCAAAACCATTCTTTCTGTTAGGTCTTTATTAGTATTTGTACGACTATTTTTTCGAGTATGGTTTAAACGAGTTTTTCTAAAAATTTTATGAGTGGCTTCTATAGCTTCCTCAGATAACATACCTACTGGAATCTTGGAGTTTTTTATAAATTCTGCTCCATGAACTAGTATTTTGTGGACAGTAACAGGCATACAATACCAAGAATATTTTTGAACATATAAATTCCATGTTTCTCTAAGCAGCTGTTGAAAATTTATAATATTTATTGTTTTACTGCTTGAAATAGTTTTTAAAATCAAAGAAAAATTTTTAATTAGTGATGGGTCAACCTGCGTTATGCTAGATGAGACATCAATGTTGCTGAAAAACCGTCTCGCAGTATTCCCATCATTTGTTGTACCAAAACCGGTTTTAACTTTATCTACATTTAATCCAAGCTCCTTTTTAAAATCTTCGTGAATTTTAGATTTTCTTTGATTTAAAATTTGCTTATCATAATTTTTTGAAACTCTCCAAATTTTTAGAGGCAACCTGTAAGCTATGTGTAATATACACTCAAAGAATTTTATCCATGCATGTAATGTTGATAATCCGTGTTTATGTAATTCTTCTCTTTTTTTAAGGTCCCTCTCAAATACTTGAATTAAATTCATTTCAGTGGGTTTTGCACCGCAAACAAAACAAGAAGAACTGCTTTTGTTATCAGCTAACACATTAAGAACAGCTCCATCTACCATTGTTAATCTCATGTCAAAATGAACGGTAAGGTTTTTTTTATCAGAAACATAATCAAATGTTTGCAAATTATCAATTTCTTCCTGAATAATTGCCCTTGTAGTTTTAACCAAATCCGAATTTTCTTTTTCCATATAATAGCATATTGGACGACAATACCTTATTGAGGAATGTTTTAAATTATTCCATAAACTGTTTTCTGTACCCCAGTCTAAAAATCTTAATGGAACAAATGAAGCAACAAATAAATATTCATCCCGCGAATTTGGATCATTAAACTTTTGTTTGTAATTGCTATGGCCTGAACTACCATCAAATCCCCATTTAATTTCCAAAACTACATCATTTTGGGTTTCAAAATCATTTAAATCTAATAAACTTTTGGCTGTCATATTTAGAAAATTTTGTAATGGTATTTTTACTGACGTTTCTGATATTGATATATTTTCCGGAATATATTTTTTCTTTGCTTTTTGTAGACTATAATATGATGGAAAACAGTTCTTGTGCACATCATTTACAACCGTTCGCATATTTTCATATTGTCTATACGATAGATCATTATCTATTAATAATGCTAAAGCCTTTTCTACGGAAATAGAAGTTTCTGGAGTTGGGCTAGATACTCTTTGAACAGCTCTTCGTAATTGCTCAGGGCATGTAGACCTCACAAGATCATCTACCTTTCTTCTTTTGGTTCGTTCAGAACTTTCATTAAAGCCTACTCTTGGTCTTCCTTTACGACTTGTACTTGGTCCCTTTCTGTAGCATTTTTCCCAACTTTTTTTTATTCTAGCTAGAATTGATTTAAGTCTTACAATACTTTTCTGTTGCAATTGTGTCTTAAATTTATCTTCTAAATGATTTTTAATTTCCGTAAGGGCTAGGGAATGTGTTGTATGTTTGTGCCAAATATTGAAAATTTGCCTAATTTGCACTTGCCTTGACACTGAAAAAGTAAAAAAAATTGACTATTCTGCCAAGCTCTGCAAAAGAGACCCATTTTTTTTAAATGTACATACTTGTATCAATATTATATTAAAGTATCAAAAATAAACTCGAATAAACTTTTTTTTAGACCTTCTATAAACTTGTAAGTTGTAAACAATTAAAAAAATTTCTTTCTGTTTACATTCAGAATAACGGTACAAAACACATGATGAATTAAATGTAAAAAAAAATATGTTACTATATTTTAGTAATGTCATACTTTAATATTTATAAAAAATTTAACTGCATTATCGACAATTTACGTTAAATTAACCCATTTGTATATACGCTATTTTTCACGTTTTTTGTGTGCATATTGCATACTTACCAAAAACTTTCAACTTTGATTGGCTATAACTATGTCAAAAATATTTTTTTTTCAAAAATTCTTTTTGATTATTGTAATTTGAAATCTAGTTTATTAAACTGTTTTAACAGATTTTTAAAATTCCAAAAGTCGTTTTTTTTATTTTTGGCCGCTGACACCACACAGTGGGTCGTGTCGACTTGGGCAACATTGACTCGAAAAACAAGAAACGATTTTAGGTGTAATATATGTATGAGGTCTGAACAAAAAATAACCGTTATTTTCAAATTTCGTGAGTTACGTATGTTTGATTTTCGCAGCTGTTAAACATCGTCAACGACGATCCAGATTTCCTCAAAAAGGTCATAACTGGTGACGAATCATGGGTGTATGGCTATGACATTGAAACCAAAGCCCAATCATCCCAATGGAAGCGTCTAGAAGAGCCAAGACCGAAAAAAGCACGTCAAGTTCGGTCAAATGTGAAGGTTTTGCTTACTGTTTTCTTCCACTGCAATGGCGTGGTGCATCATGAATTCTTGAGACAAGGTCGTACGGTCAATAAGGAATACTACCTTGAAGTTATGCGCCGTTTGCGCGAAGCAATTCGTCAGAAACGCACAGAATTGTGGAAAAAACATCATGGATTTTGCACCATGATAACGCACCAGCTCACACATCGATGCTTGTGCGTGAGTTTTTGGCCAAAAACAAAACCGTTATCATGCCTCAACCACTGTATTCAGGAAATCTGGAACAGCTCCTGAGCGATGTCCATGCGACGTTGTTTTTGCTCAAAATTTAGTAAAAAATCGAAGAGCACACCAAAACACGACTAACCTTTTTATCTGTCAAAAACAAACTGATATTGCCAACATATATAACAGGCATGTGTACCAACATAACAAAAACAAAAATGCGAAAATCAAACATACGTAACTCACGAAATTTGAAAAAATTTTTTTTTTTTTATGCATACATATATTTATTTACTGTATCTTCAAAAATGAACTAACAATAAGTATTCAAATCTTAAATCTAAATATAATTATTAGGCCCGACCAGTGTCGGACATAAACTTAGTGATAGTAATTCATAATACATAAGAGTTGTGCAAAGCAAAAATAAAAAATAAAAATAAAAAAATAATTTCAAGCAGTTTCATCTGGTGTGGTAAGTATTAGAGCCCTTGTGTCCCTCTTTTTTAAGCGGATGTGTCCGGTAAAGTTCAAGATATTTCGAGCAAGCGGATTAGGGTGTGACTCGAGTTTAGTTAAATATTTGCCTGAGTATTTTGCAATTTCTTCAGTCACTTGTGGCATATGTAGATCACGATGTAAATTTGAGTTTCTTATGTACCATGGACCCGATGTTATTAACCGTAAAATTTTGTTTTGTCTTCGTTGGATTTTCTCTACATTTGAAGCTGAAGCAGTGCCCCATAGCTGAATTCCGTAGTACCATATAGGTTTCAAAAGCGACTTGTATATCAAAAGTTTGCAATCTAGACTCAGGGTTGAATTTCTACCAATCAGCCAATGTAACTGAGTTAATTTTAATTTCATTTGTGTTAGCTTAGAGTCAATATGGTGTTTCCATGTTATCCGTCGGTCAAGGTGTATACCAAGGTATTTTACATGTGAATGTTGAGCAACAACTTGATTATTGATTCGAATGGGTGAACAGGTATCTTTTCGCAGAGTAAATGTTACCTGAACACACTTTTGTTCGTTTACCTTAATTCTCCATAAGTTTAACCATAATTCCAGCTGTGTAATATGTTCTTGTAGATATCGGGAAGCCTCGTGAGGGTTTTCGTGCATACTAAGGCAGGCTGTATCATCAGCAAATGTAGATGTATGGATATTGCTGCTCAAAGGCATATCACAAGTATAAATCAAATACAAGACTGGGCCCAGTATGCTCCCCTGTGGCACACCGGATGAGATTGATTCGGACGCACTCATGAAGTCTCCTTCCACAACAGTGAACTTTCGAGCAAGAATATAACTTTGCAGAAGATTAACAATGTTTATTGGTAGATATGTCTTCAATTTTAAAATTAGGCCTCTATGCCACACTTTATCAAATGCTTGAGAAACATCAATAAAGAGGGCAGAACAATACTTCTTTTCTTCGAGTGTTCTTCTTATAAATTGAACCAATCTATGCGTTTGTTCAATGGTGCTATGCTCACTTCTAAAACCAAATTGATGATCCGGTATGCACGCATTATCAGTCAAAATTGGGGACAATTTGATCATAAGTAACTTTTCGAAGAGCTTTGACATTGTTGGCAGTAAACTTATTGGCCTGTATGACTCAGCCTTGGTAAGATCTTTGCCCGGCTTTGGAATCATTTTGACCTTGGCAAGCTTCCAGCTGTGTGGATAATACTCCAGTCTTAAAATAGCATTAAAAATGAATAGCAGAATTTTAATTGCAATACGAGGCAACTTCATCAGCATCTTATTACTAATTTCATCAATACCCGGAGCTTTTTTTGGGTTGAGTTCAGCAATTAGTTTTTGTACATCACGCATCTTAAACTTTAAGGGACGAGGGGGTAGAGCAACTACACATGGCAAATCAGCAACACCCATACATGTGTTTGGGGTAAATACGGTTTTTAAATGCTCAGCAAATATGTTACCTTTTTCAGTATCGTTTCTTGCCCAACCTCCGGTAGAAGTGCTCAGGGGTGGTTTAAACTCAACGGGTGTTTTAAGCTTCCTCGCAGCGCGCCACAAAGAATAATTAGATGCTGGTGTAACATCAAGACCTTCCAGATAATTTTTAAGAAATGCAGTTTTTTCAGATGCAAGCAACTCTTGGAGTCGTTTAGTGCACTCTTTAAACCTGATTTTATGTTGGGGTGATCTGTGTTGCTGCTATTCCCTTCTAGCTCTTCTTTTTTCACTTACGAGACGTTCAATATCCGTAGAATAAATTCTATTAAACCCAGTCTGCGGGTGGGAGGTAGTAGCATGTTCAGCAGCCTGTTTAATATTTCCGTTAAGATTCGCAATGTTAGATTCAATATCATCGGATGTACTTAGCGTTATGTTTTCTGTGCAATGACTACTAAGATATTTTTTGAATCTCAGCCAATTAACACGATTGACCATCTTCACATATGGATGAGGTAAATCACTTCTTAGTGGATTACAGATTGTAACGATAGTGGGAGAGTGATCGGAGGAGAGATCTAGAGAAGCTTCAACATGAACTAAATCTCTAGAAATATTTTTCATGACGCCAAAATCTATAACATCCGAAATTTTTTGTATGTCAGTAGGCCAGTAAGTGGGCTGCCCACTCGAAATGACGTCCAAACCCATTTTTGAAATTGTGGTGAACAACGCTCTACCTCTAGGTGTAATAAGACGCGAACCCCAGAATGTATGCTTTGCATTGTAGTCGCCAGCTGCTACAAAACAAGGTCCAAGAGATTTGAAGAAATCCTCGTATTGATCCTCAGTGATTGAAAATCTGGGAGGGGAGTAAATTGATGATATAACGAAATTTGTACAAAAATTTTCGACGCAAATATTTGTTGCTTGTAGATTTTCTTCACAAACGTTGTCAAGAATATAGTGCTTGAGTCTTGACTTTATTAGAATTGCCGATCCACCGTATGCTCTTCCTCTAGGGTCTTTTGTATCATATAAGTTGTAGCCATTGATTTTGAAAAGGCTTCTCGAAGTCAAATGAGTCTCAGAGACCAACATTATATCAATATCTTTTTCCGTAAGGAAGTGCTCGAGCTCATTTTTGTGTTGGCGAATGCCGTTTGCGTTCCAGAAACATATTTTTAACGTGTTCATGGCTTGTTAATTAATGCTTGAAGCAGAGTATTCTGCATTTGAAGCATTTCTTGCATCATATTAGTCATATTTGTTGTGAAATTGTTAATAGTTTGCACCAGATTATCAATAGTGGCTTCAAGGCGACTGAAATTAAAACTTGTGTTCGCATTTGTTGAATTACTTGGTGGGGGCACTTTCTGCGTGGGAATAGAATTTATTTTAACAGCATCGGCATACGATACACGTGAAGTACTAGGTTGGCTCATTGGAGGAAAAGTGACAGAGTAAGCGTTAGTTGATTGAGCTGGAACTAATTTAGGTTTTTGACCCATAGCCTGTTTAATGAAAGAATACACAGGGCATCCTCTGTAGTTAGCGGTGTGATTGCCTCCACAATTACTACATTTTTTTCTGCTTGCTCTTTTGGCTTAGTACAGCTAGCAGTACCATGCAATTCACCGCAGATAACACAAACTGTAGGTAAATTGCAATAGGATTTTGTATGGCCATATTCTTGGCAATTATGGCACTGTACGGGACCTGAACGCTTACGTGGCTCTTCAACTGTGATTTTTCGGTGTAATAGAAACTTTACATTATAAATAGGATGCGTAAAATATACTTAAGTATCAAACCAAAAAAGTTTGTCTTAAGTAGAACAAAAAATAAGCAAATTAAATAACATGTGCAGAGTTAGTAAAGAACAAACGACAATGGCAAGACTGTTGTAAATTTAGAGATGGTAAAAATGAGCTTTCATTACAAAAAAGCTTTCAGCAAGTTGTAATACGATGAATCAAAACAATTCACATACACCATTTGCCATAATGGCTGAGTATATAAGGCAGAAATCTACATCAACTGAAAACACACACAGTGGACCAAACACAAAAGAACGCTGATGATGAAGGTTTAGTTTCCTTCGAAAACAGCAAGTTGTTCCGTTCAACTATGTGTCTTTCAGAATATTTACAACTAACTTTGGTGTTATTTGTTCATTAATAATTATCACATGTAATTTGGCTTACAAAGCGATACGAACTTTAGCCTGATCAAATCATAAATATAGAAACAAATGAAGTTCGAAAAAAATAATTAAATTTAAATTAAAAACTAAATAAAAATATACATAAGTATCAAACCAAAAAAGTTTGTCATAAGTAGAACAAAAAATAAGCAAATTAAATAACATGTGCATAGTTAGTAAAGAACAAACGACAATGGCAAGGCTGTTGTAAATTTAGAGATGGTAAAAATGAGCTTTCATTACAAAAAAGCTTTCAACAAATTGTATTACGATGACTCAAAACAATTCACATATTCCAATTGCAATAATGGCTGAGTATATAAGGCAGAAATTGACACCACACACAGTGGACCAAACACAAAAGAACGCTGATGATGAAGGTTTAGTGGCCTTCGAAAACAGCTAGTTGTTCCGTTCAACTATGTGTTTGTCAGAATATTTACAACTAACTTTGGTGTTATTTGTTCATTAATAATTATCACATGTAATTTGTGTTACAAAGCGATACGAACTGATCAAATCATAAATATAATTTAAATTCTTGTTGAATGAAATATTTTTATTAATTAATGTGAGTTTCTAAAGAAGAGAACAAAAATTTAATTAGACTTTATTTCATTGAAAATTTGCGTTAAATAGCTGATGTTAATAACAATCTCTACCCCAGTAGATAGACCTGGGTGCTGATGAAGTGCGTGGCTGCACAGAAAAATATCGGTATTTCCTCCAGCTAATAAAGACTAATTTAATTTTTCGTCTCTTCTTTAGAAACTCACATTAATTAATAAAAATATTTCATTCAACAAGAATTGAAATTACTGAACTTATGCCTGACTAAGAAATTATTTCTGATTAAAAATGCACTATAGTTCAACTAAAAATTTAAATTGTCTCAATTATTTATTTACCTTTGGTAAATACTAGCGTTTTTAATTATTTCTGTTTTATATCTCTCTGAATGAGATTTCATGATTTTTTTTTGTTCGAACAGGCGAGTAATTTTGAACTTTTGTTCGAATATTCAAACAAACAAAGAATAAAAAAATGTATTCCAATAATTTTAAAAAAGTTTGCAGGAAACCACACGCATGCGTATTATTTTAATTATTTTTATTAACAAACAAAAAATAATTTATTATACAAGAAAAACAAATAATTTTAATAACAAACCATGGTGTTATACAAAAATATGGCAACCATAGCTGTGTAATGGAGCTGTGCCAAATCATGTGCTCATTTTCGTTCATTTTCTAAAAAAGGACGAATTCGTTAGTAGATAGGTAATGGAGGAGGCAAAAACCCGTCTCTTTCTAACAATATATCTATGTCTTTCTATCTTTGTTTCTTGTGTAAGGTCATGTTTTGTGGCGTCACATATGAATATGTGTGTGTGCAATAGAGAGAGAGGGGCATTGGTGAGTGTTGGATCTATGTGTGCCCGTATCAGAGAGGTATATCAATAATTGATAGCGCTTAGTTGTATGTGTACATATTTCTTATTTTTAATATTCTATGTATGGATGTATGCATGGGGATGTTAGACAGAGATAAAGTTTTTCTCCTGCTGGAATAGATGCTCCCCAATAAAAAATTTGCATGCCGCTGTATTACTTGATCTACATACTTATTGCTAAGCTTATCACTTTTTATTCTTAGTGTGAACTAGGACTTCTATTATTTGATCTTGATTTTTTTTTGTGTGTGGTTACATTTTAGCGTTTGATACAGTTCAATTGCTTGGATGGTAATTGTATACATGTATGTATGTATGAGTGCATGTGTATCGATTTGTAAATGCATGTGCGTAGCTCAATAATTTTTGGGTATCATAGAAATGGTTTAACGTGCTGGAATAGCTGTTCTCGTAGTTCAAATTTGTTTGTTGATGCTAATTGCTTCTACTGTTGTTATTTTTTCTTCTTCTATTACTCTGAATGCAAGCGGTTGGTTTACGATTACATATGTACATTAGGGCGGTTCGATTTAAAAATCGCTCAAATTACAAGGAAAATCGTACTCTAGAGATCAAAATAAGAAACTTTGCCGAAGTAACCAAACCTCTAAAATGTATTTTGATGTCCCGATCAGTGAGCTGCAATTTTCATGGTTTTTGATGATTTACTCATACAATAAACTTGTTTTATTCAAACTTCTATGTGAACAAGCGCTGACGTTGAATAAAATCAAAGTAGTCAAGTTCGTTCAAATTATTTTAAAACACACACACACAAACATGTCAAAGAGGGGTGGAAAATTGGTGGTTTCTTTTTGTTCCAATTATAAAAAAGGTGCAACATTTCGTCGGCTTGTTTCTGGTTTGCGGCACAGTATATTGAAAATACATTATGTCTGCAGCAAACCAGAAACAAGCCGGCGATTCGTTTAACTACGAGTTTGAAAATTTGCTTGTTTTTATGGTTAAGCGATTGTCTATATGCATTTCGTTCCCGCTTTTTGGAACTTATCAGTAGACTTCAACCCAAAACATTTTTGAATTTAGCTAACAAACTTCGTATGTTTATAGTATAGTGTTTTTTCAACAAAAAGACATGTTTTTAGGATATTGATTACGTATGATTATTTTTCCGATCACTCGTTGCAGTTCCCTGGTCCCGACTTTTGATCCGAAGAGTCAAATTGTTTTTTACAAGAAAAAATCAGCGAAATGGCTATGTTTTTTTATTTTTGGAGTTTATTTTTCTCTTTAGAACTTTATTTAGGCAGAATGAAATGAAAAAATGAGTTTTACTTAGTAATAGAAAAGAAAATAAAAAAATTATTGTTTGAAGTCTTTTTTGCTTTAAAGTCTGGGCAATTTCGCACGGCTCTCTAATGTCGTCACCATAAAAGCCTCTATATTTCCCGGAATAACTCGTTTGGAAACGCTAGCTAGCAATTCAACGTGTCGTGTGATGGAATTTTTGGATAAAAAAACGGTGTATCATCTTGATTTAAATATTCTTTCAATGTATCGTACGGAATGCTTCGCGTGATTGGTGGTTCAAATACGTTATTTATAGCATTCAAATTTATCATTTCCGTGTAACTTGTGTAATTAAAGTTTATATCTGGTTTTTTATAAACTCTAACTTCCGTTGGGTCTTCAACATCAGTTCGATAGCGTAGAATTTTCTTGATAGCACAGTCTCGCTTTTTTTTTTTGCTATCATCAAACAACATTGATAGCAAGATATTTTCCGAATGCGCATAATATGAATTATCTTTAATTACTTTATTGACAATACTGCGTAAATGAGGTTGTAGAAACAGTGACCAACTAATGAACTTGAAAAATAATGCACTACCGTACACGACAGAGCTGTAATACTTGATATTGAAGTACATTGGCACATAGCATTTAATTATAAATTCAACCAGAATCCGTAAATTTTCGGATGTATGTTCCGTTGTTACATACAATTAAGCCAGCGAGAATGTACAATTTGCGCTGGTTTGATGTTAGCCAGATCCACCGAAACCACGCCGCTAGAAGTTTCATGAGCCATGTCGTATAAGTACTTCGAATCGGTGAAAAATTCCATTTTTTCTATTTTTCAACTCAATTTTCTGAAAGCCGTCCACCACCTGAAATATATAATAATAAAATAATTAAAAACGGTTGACAATTATAATAAATGGGTGATAGCAATAACTTACCGGAAGAGTTTCACAAGTTTTGATTTGACGGCTCAGTTTTCCGCTTGCCGATCTTGGTCCAGTGCTGGTTGATTTATCCAAAGCTTCAAACAAATGCCGAAACGGAAGTTCGTTGAAGTGTAGAAGCCAGAAGGCAATTCCAAGGTGTGGGCCAGTGTTTGTTGGCTCACCGTCGGTGCATATGCCAATTAATGCATCCAGTGATATATTTTTATCGTTGAAAAAATCATTTAATTTGGTTGTTTTGTATTCAGCGGTTTCATGTTCCAGTCTTACGTAACCAATCAATTCAGAATTCGGTTCTCTCAAAATAACATTATAATGTTCTTTTACCATACTAGTATGATAATTCTCATCAATTTTATGTCTGATTAAAGTATCATCTTTTCTGCCATCGAATGAAAACGCTAACAAATTGGTATTATCTAACCGTTTGCGAAGCACTTCCTGTCCGCAAATCTCTTTTTCTCTGCGAACTTTCGATTTATCCATAATGAGAGGTTCGCCATGCTTATCTTTCATTTTTAAATCTTGGAAAAGAGCGGTTCCTAATGCTGATACTACTCTATCAGGCACACCAAATCTGTCACATATCAAGGCAAAGTTAAAACAATCGTATCTTTCTGCGTATTGTGAACTTGTGCTTGTATCCATACCTTCTTGAAGCTATGGCATCGGTATGTTGGCATTGGACATAGACGTTGCTCCTTGCTCTTCAATTTTCATCATAGATGCAGCCACTGTTAGTCTTCTCTAATTATGTTGATCGTGTATAAACTCTTTGAAGCGTTCTGGAACCAAGCCGCATGCACATGGAGCTGCCTTCAAATCGCATTTACATGTTCCAATATGAAAAATTCTTTCCAGAGATTTTAGAAACTCTGGAAATATTGGGTTTTTCATTTTGCTCTTAATTTGTTCTTGATATTTGTCAAGCAATCTATTAAATTTAATATATACACAATTTTTCGCCATAATTTCCATAGCAAGTTTTTCCCAAATTCCAATCAATTTATTTTGTACTTCAATAGTGAATGATTTATAAGAAAACTTTTTTTGGTCTGTTTTAGCACGTTCGCTCAACTAAAAATAATATCTCAAGATATCCAGATGGGTTGGTAAATTAAGATCACTCAAATCAGTAGACACACCAAAAGCAGTAACATCATGCTTGGGTATATGACTCATTGGGTTTTCGATAGTTGTTGTGGCTTCATCTTGCGGTGTACAGGATGGTGGATTCATTGTAATATGATGAATGTTTAAATAATAAACTATGTAGCTTACGCTTTGAGTAGTTGTAAAATACTGAATTTTTATTATAAAACATTGGACTTAAATACTAAAAATGAGAACCTTAAAACTAAATAGTACATAGTATGCGTACCTGATTTTAGGTATGCTCTTTACTGCATACAGCTACATATTGTAAACACATGGAAAATAACAAAAGAATCTAGTTTCATTTACATATGTTCTGACTAAATAAATTTCTAAAGAGAAAAATAAACTCCAAAAATAAAAAACATAGCCATTTCGCTAATTTCTTCTTGTAAAGTGCCAAAAATTTTGATTTTTTGAAATGTTTGTATGGGGAACCCCCCAGGGGTGGTTCCAGTGGGTGTGCCACTGGCATAGGTGGGTCGGCCCTTCAAAATTAGTGTGGGTCGGTCATACATTTTGACTTGATTGAGGAACTCTAAATGGGTCAAAATTAGATTTTTCAAAATTTGGCCCTTCGGATCCAAAGTCGGGACATCAAAATACATTTTAGAGGTATGGTTCCTTCGGCAAAGTTTCTTATTTTGATCCCTAGAATTCGATTTTCCTTGTAATTTGAGCGATTTTTAGCCTCCATACAAATCGACCAGCCCTAATGTACATACCATATAACCATATCGTCACATTAATTCCATAATTTTCACTTTAATAGAAAATGTACATATGTACATATATTAAAATACCTAAAAATAAATAAAATTAATAAATAAATACTATAAATTAATATTTTTTCATATTGAAATAAGAAATTTCAACATGACTAGACTTTCGTTAATGTTTCTTATTAATTCAATTTGGTTTTTATTGATTTTAAGCAGTTTTTTCTCTGTGTGTATGTACATTCAAATGCGTATTTGACAATTTTGATTTTATGCATATACAAACATACACACATATGTATGTATATATATACATACATACTTATGCAAATGTGCTGATATTGCTTTTTTCCCATTTTATAATATATTCAAGGGATTTTTTAGCCGTTATGTGGTTTTATTCTTTATTTTTATCGTTACTGGTACATACTACATATGTGTGTCTATTGGATACTTTTTTATCTTGTTGTTTTTTCTCATACGCATGTACATACATATGTACATGCATGCAGCGATGCCAACTATTTGTAACCCAAACGCGCTATTCCCCTTCGCAAAACGCACTAGAACGCGCTAAGTTGCAGCATCGTCAACTATTTATTGCCAAAACGCGCTATTTTCCTACGCGCTAAATTAAATTTTAATAAAATTCGATGTATTTACATGTGTATTAGTAAATACAATTGATTTTTTAGTAGCTCTTTTCAGATTTTATAATATTGTTTCTTCGAAATTATATCCTAAATAATAATACAGAATCAGAATTGCCTTCGAAATAATCGAAATCCCTAGTTTTTATTTTTATTTTATATGTCAAACTTTGTAACAGCTTATATGTATATAAATTGTCGAATAGTTTTGCGATTCAAATGCTTTCTATACTTCAGCTAGAATAGATACTTAATAAGTTATATAAATTTTTTTGATCACGAATTTTCATGAAATTTCAAAATATTTGCCATTTACAGTATTAAAATGCGTTTTTAATTCTAACCACAGTCAAGGGAATTTTATTTGCGACAGCTGAATTATTATCCAATTTAAAAAATCTTATGAGTTTTGAATACTAGAAAATTGTTAAATTTATGCAAAAAAAAGTAAAAAAAAATATTGAACTGAAATGATACTGACTTTATTCAAAACGCGCTAATTTAGCGCTTTTCTTAGTAAACGCGCTAATTTTTTTAGTAAACGCGCTAAGAGTAAAAAAGCGTGTTTGGCATAGTTAAAACGCGCTAAATCTAGCGCGAAACGCGCTAAATTGGCATCGCTGCATGCATGTGTATATTTTGCTCAGCAAGTTTAAGCTGGCTGCATCTTGGTTCGACTTGTCGCACACTTACATTCAACACAAAAACAAATTTTCATATTTTGTTGATGTTTCAAATGTAAGTGTGCAACAAGTCGAACGTTGTCGACATCGTGAAATTGGCCCTTAATGTTTTGCAAATTTAGCGATTTGTTTCTATGTAGATACTAGGAGTGTGCGCAAGCTATGAAAAAGTGCACAGTATTGTATTTTTTTCAAGAGCGAATATTGTTTGTAATGGTGATCGTAATTGAGTGTGAAGCAAAAATAGAGAACAATGAAACAAAAAACACACAAAACCATTGTACAACAGTTCAATAGACAGTTGTGTCAAGTGTGCAATATTTTTATTGAGCACTTCATAGTGCACCATTCTTCATTTCACAAACTCAAAATTTCATAAAATCTTAAGTGATAATAAAACTTTACCATTGTGAAAGATAGTTAGGGAATTCACAATGAGTATATTAAAATTTTAATGTGGCAACATTGAGCCATCTTAATTTTTTATTGTGAGTAGGCAACGATATAAATGCACATACGGTGTATATTAAAGTCAGGCAAACACACATACATCTTTACATTATTTACATATTACTTTATAATATGAGAGATGGAGAATAAAATGCATGTTTATAGGAATGCTTATGAGAGACTGAATTATTTTCTTCCGTACGTATTAAAATAACAAAATTTGTTAAATTAGAAATTATTGTTGGATAAATTTTTCAAAATAACTTTTGTTCTGCAAAAAATACAAATATTTTTTCACCAACGACAGCTGCGCTGACAGTTTTAGTTTAACATTACCATATTGCCATATATAAAATGACATGCTTTTTATACTTTTTAATTTGCCACCTGGTAATAAATTTGATTTACACACAAACAAAAACAACAAACTTGCCACATTTTAAAATTCTATTGTGAACTCCCTAATTATTTTAATAGATATTAATTTTATAGATATTTAATCAATAAATTATAAAACTTAGAACAGTATCGAATGCAAACTAACACGCTCAAACAATCTACATTGTTTGATTTTTCTTTTACACATACACATATTTTTACACTTGTGTGCTCATTTTACAATTGTCATTCGGTCTGCACTATTGAAATATGCTTTGACACTACAATAACTAATGCCTTCGCTTGGCATATAAGCAAATGCTGTTGCATGCTTTTGATAAAATTGAGCACCAGTTTCAGTGTTCTCATAAAATCAAGAGCACTAAAAAGAGAGAACAATTCAATAATATACACCATGAAGATTAAGCAAGCAAACATCTTTTAAAACTCTTAAGGTAGAGGTCCATAGCTCGCTTTTTGCGCGTTATGCTTTACAGGCGTTTCATCCTCTTGTTTCGTTCTATACTTTGTTCGCGTTGAGTTACATGCATTGCTTTTCATGCGCCATTTTATTTTTATTTTGATAAGCTGTGTGCGTTTGTTTATAAATACTTATAAAGAATATATTTAATTTTATGTGTAAAAAATGCCTATGAACAATTTCAAAAAAGAAAAGTTTTTGTGTACGGCCGTTGTATTTAGAACGGAATTTAAGTGGGTTTTTTGAAACCACATTTAAAAAATTAAAACTTCTGACCCTGAGCAATTTCGAACCGCGACAAGAATGTCTGCAGATGTCTTTGACTATTTATTCAGCATTTTAAAAGATAGTCTTGAGAAGAACTCGGCCAGGGCTATTCCAGCAGATTGTCGGCTGTTGTTGACTTTAATGTAAGTAAATTGAAAATTACATATAAATGTATGCACATTATTGGTTTAAGCAATAACTTTTCTAAGCAGCTATTTAATACAGATTTAGCGGAGAAGACACTAATATGCAAAATTTGTTACTGAGAAAAGTGTGGTGAGAAGTTAATTAAAATACTTTACTGAAATACTTTAATGAAAATATTCACATATTTTATAAGTTTTTTTCACTAAGAAATTTTTTTTATTGAAAAAAAAGAAAAAAATTATCCACGGCAAAATAATATTTATCGATAACGTAAGAAATAAAGTACAAAAAACAAAAACAAAAACAAAATTCTAAATAAAAATTAAAAAAAATATAAACAAAAAACACGCATTAGAATTTATATTCATTTTAATTGGAAATAATTGTGTTGATTTTGTTTTCTTATGTTACAAATGTGTGTTTGTATTTACAAAAATCGTTGCAGGTGCCTTTTTAAATAATATTTTAATTGTATTCACAAATAAATTAATTATATTTACAAATCTTTCTTTTTCTGTGCATACTCACGATGAATATGTATATAAACATCACAAGAACATTTGTTTAAAGAAAGTTGACAAAATGCCTAAGCCCGAAGATGTCTGCATGAGTTTCAAAATTTTTCAGAAATAGATGGATGTTCCATTTGTAGTTTATGCTGACTTCGAGGCAATTTTAGAAAGAATTGACGAAAAAGTAAGTAGTAATACTACAAACATGTTAAGTGTAGCTTTAAGAAAGAATATAATATGCATAGGTATTGCTTTGGGGAAGAAGCAGCAATTATGTTTGTTAAAAAAAATAGTGGAAGATGCATCAAACATCTTTGATGAACATTTATCAAAAACTAAATGTATTAATATGACTAGCGAAGATGTACAAGACCATAATAATGCACAAGTTATTCATATTTGTAAAAAAGAATTGATTAATGATAAAGTTATAGATCACTGTAATCTTACAGTAGTTATCGTGGGGCAGCTCATAATGTATGCAATTTAAATTATAGAGTACCTAATTTTATATCTGTTCTTTTTCACAATCTTACATCTCTTTTATCATCATCTTTCTTCAATCAAAAATGCTAATATAAAAGTTATACCCCTAAAAAAACATTATATTTCTCTCTCAGTTTATATTTCATTAAAAAAGAATCGTGGATTCGAAATACGCTTTATAGATTGTTTCAGGCTTATGGCCTCAAGTCTGAAGGCTGAAGTAGTTAGCACGTTGACTACAAAATCTAAGCTCTTGGGTTCGAGCCGGGTCTCCGACTTCATCAGATACTAATCCTAATGTAACATCAGAGCGCCCTCCTTCGTTGTATAGCAGAATCATTGGCGAAGTAAAATAACCAATAAAACAAAATGGCTACTAAAAACACAGCTTCAAAATTTAATACGCCTCATTTAACACCAGAAGGCGCTGCAACACTGCATTATCAAAAAAGCGTGCAAACAGCAGAGTTGTAAAAGAATGAAGCTTTCCTCAGTCTCTTCCTTCACAACCTGTCTTCTCTATCACTATCCCTTCCCTATCATCCTCTCTCACTATCCTCTCTTCAACTAACAGGTAGCACAAAGGGATCATTGTATTGGACCCAAGTGAGCTGGACTCTAAATTTCACAATTCCTTACCAGCAGCCGGCTAACCTAACCTATGTCCTCAAGTCTAGATTCTTTGTTAAAAAATTTTGACGTTTCTGATTTTCATACAGTTCGTGAAATACTTCCAAATGACAACCAATTTAAATTATTAAGAAGAAAAGGAGTGTATCCATACTCTTATATGGACTCTATATTAAAGTTTGATGAAACTGAACTTCCAAGTAAAGAGAAATTTTTTGATATTTTAAGCAATGACGAATTTTCTGTTTATGACTATGAACATATTCACAAAAAGTATGGAGTGAGTTCGATTGCAAAAACTGATGTCTTACTTCTTACAGACATTTTCGAAAAATATGTAAGAGTATTTATAATCTAGATCCAGCTCATTATTATACTGCACCAGGACTATCATGGATGCCATGTTGAGGACTACAGAAGTAACCTTAGAGCTAATTACAGACTGTGAAAAACATTCATTTTTTCAAAATGTTATAAGGGGTGCGCTAGTGCAGTGCTCAAGAAGATATTCAAAATCTAACAACAAATACATGAATGATTTTGATAATAATAATCATTCAGGATATTTGATGTATTTAGATGCAAATAATTTATATAGTTGGGCAATGTCTCAACCTTTAGGTTCTGGAGAAATTGAAGTCTTTAATACTATTTAGAAGTAGATATTGAGTATCCAGACTCACTTCATAACGAACATAATGACCTCCATTTTTTCCCCCAAAATAAGAAGTTAAAAGCAGACTTTACATTCAAAAGGAATTATGTTATTTATCATAAAATCTTACTTCAATGTATTTTAAACGGGCTTGTATTGCATAAAATACATAGAATATTAAGATATTATATTGCATTTGAGAAGGACTTTTTCAAGCTTCTTAATAATGCGGTTTATGGGAAGACTATGGAAAATGTAAATAAAAGAAGAGTGGGATTTTTTAAGTTTAAATAAATTCGGTGAAAATGTGTATGCAGTTGAGTTAAAAGAAATGGAACCATATTACGATAAACCAACATATATAGGTCTAGCAGTTTTAGAATTATCTAAATGGAAGATGTACGACTTCCACTACGGCTACATGAAACAAAAGTTTAAAACTACAATTTCTCTTAACTATATGGATACAGATTCTTTCATTTAGACTATTCAAACTGATCATTTTACGATGATATTCGTAATGATATTGATTCCAATTTCGATACATCGGATTATTTTGAAGATAATCAGTTCAGTTTACCTCTAGCAAATAAAAAGGTTTTAGGAATGATGAAGGATGAGAACAAGGGTGATATAATGACAGAGTTTGTAGGTTTAAGATCCAAAATGTACTTATTTTCATATTTGATCAGAAAGTGATATCAGATAAAATATTTGATTAGATCAAAAACTCACAAACTGTACATACAAGAGCTATTTAAAGTAGCCCTTAACTACAATGATGATAAAATAAATATTTTGGAAGATCATGTAAAAACACGAGCTTGGAGTCATTATAGAGATCGAGTGAGTGACTCAATGGCAGTTGACTAATCTATTGAGATGACATTGATGTATAACATATATAACAAAAATTAATTAAATATGTATATTTAATCGTGAATGTATATTTAATTCAAAATTTTTTTTTTTTTTGATGTTTATGTATTACATTATTACATTCATTCATTCATTCACTTTTTAGAATCAATCACATAGCCGTTTTTTGTATATTTATTTTTTATATTTTTTATTAAAATATTATTTCCATGTATACAGAAGTATATAAATTTGTAACATATATATAATTATTTAGTTTTTTCAACATTTTTATTTATACACTTGAATTTATATGTTTATATATTTATTATATATGTTTAAAATAAAACAAATAATATACTTAAAAATAACTCATATTAATTTGTTTACATTCTGATGTTTCTTTTTCAAATAAGATTGCATTTCGTAAGGCACAAATACCATTGCAGTGATAGCTGCAATAAAATAGGCTTGGATACATCATCCCCATTTGACTAAAGTTGATACAGCCAATATCTTCAATACTAAAAACACTTTTTTGCACCATTTTTTCCAACCATTGCATCTTTTCCTCGCCTTTAACATAGATATATGAATCACCTACATTAGCTCTTAGAAATTCGCAAATGCTTTTAAATTAGATAATGATAATATTTTGTTAACCAGTTAGCTTCTCTTTGCTTTTTTGTTGATAAACAGGAGGTTTTATCATAAAATTCATGTGTTGGTTATTGTTGAAAACGATTGCTAGTTCTTTTGTGATAAAATCATTTGCATTACTTTTCAAACCTTGTAAATCTATGAAAACTATATTATTTTCATCTTTTTTAATTTATAATATTTAATGAACTTGGCCTCTTATAGGTATGTATTCAATTAGACGATCATGAATAAGAATGCAGTAAGCTGATGTTTTGGCTGGAATATTTGATGCTGTTTTAAATTTAATTTTTATGATAATTGGTCCGTTATTAAGTGTTTCGTTTTGATAACTAACATCTACTACAATAATGGGTGCATTAAAGGTGGATTCACCCATTGTTTCGGAACAAAATTTTGGTCCGGAGAAAATGCTTTTATATGGAGTTTGACGCTTCTCTTTTTGGGAAAGAGAAAAGAAGAGAAAAAATTTTGTTCGGAACATTTTCTGCTTGAATTTGTTTCATTTTAATTTTTGTCCGGACATAATCGAACTGAGCTGCCAACTATTTTAATTTTTCAGCCAAAGTTGAACTGAGCTGCCACATCATGGTATATGAATAATAAAAGCACAGAGTACACATGTATTTATTACGATAGAAATAAAGGAAAATTAAAAAAAATATATATATATACAAATGGAGTTGAACCAAACAACTGCCACTTGTAAAATTAATACGCATCGTTTACACACTTATTTCATATGGTAGCTTTGATTTTCCAGGCAAAATGTTCGAAATGGATGGATCGTCTTGCAAAAAACTGTAAAAAAAATTTTTTCCAGACATAAATTTTGTTCCGAAACACCTTAACTCTTTAACTCTTGAGAACTTAGAAGAGGTTGTGATTCTTTCATATAATAGTTTTGTTGAAATCTTACATACATATATAGAATTGCGTAGCGTTAATTTTTAAATTTTATGTTAAGATCATCATATGGATATGAAACTGAATTCAAATTTACTATTATGTAGATTAGTGAGATCGCAATGAATAAACTGTTTTTCTTGTTGAGATGCAATCAATACAAAACTGGGTCACTCTCTACTTGCAGCCATCTTAACATTCCAGATGTGGCTGCTTCTTGCAGTTAATTGTGGATTTACATGACAATCCCAACTCCGGAATGATATTGGTATAGAAGCAGCATTTATTTATAATTTTAATCATATTAAATTTATTATGATCGGATAAGTGCACATGGGGAATTTTCTATGAGATTAGCGAAATTGTAAGTTTTGGTTTGTCAGTAGAAGTACTCTATTGTACAAGATTTTCATCATTATTGTTACGCAATTGTATTAATTCATGTTTACCATTTAGTATTATTTTATTATAGTCTTCCGCAAATCCTAAGAGCATTTTAAGGGGAACATAGAAATTAAAATATCCATTTTCAATATTAAAATTATCAATTTTGTTCCATCCAGCATTTTGCATGGCAGTACTTTCCGTTGGTGATATGGTGCTTGTCTGTCCTAAATACCTTGTATGATCAATTTCAACACCATTAATTTCATAACGGATTTCATCAGAGAGATACGCTACAAAGTTGTTTTTTAATTTAAAGCTTAAATTAGAGGATTTTGAGCTTTTATTATCTACAAAAAATCCCTCCATATACGAGGTTTGTTCAAATCGTATCGCGTATTTTGAATTTTCGCGGGTTTCGTATATTCGAATTTTGATTTTTTTGTGGCGCTACGTTAGTACTTATATCTCTCACTTATGCCGACAATTTCGGCCATTGAATGTTTGTTGACAGCTGCTTTGCTTGCACATGTTTTGGCTTGTCTTCGATTTTTACCTATTAAAAAAAATTTAACAAAGAACCTGTATCAAATTTTGTGTGAAAAACGAAATTAAGTGCGCGGATGCATTCCGAATGTTGACTGTGGCATACGGAGAAGCTACATTGGAACGTTCATCGGTGGCACAAAATGTTCTCAGAAGGCCGAGAAGATGTGAACGAGGAAACGCCCGAGCACTTCAACAACAGACGAAAAAATTAATGGAGTAAAGAAAATGGTATTGGTCAATCGTGGAATCACCATTAGAAAAGTTGCTGAGGACCTAGACATATCGACTGGTTCGTGCCATAAGATTTTTATGAATGATTTGGGCATGAGACGGGTCGCCGCGAAATTCGTACCAAAATTGCTCAATTTCGACCAAAAAGCATCGCATGAAAATTGCTAATGAGTTGTTAGACTCTGTCCACGACGACCCAAATTTGCTCCAGAGGGTCATAACTGGTGACGAATCGTGGGTTTGCAGTTATGAGGTGGAAACCAAAGATCAATCATCTCAATGGAAGCTGCCGCACAAACCAAGGTAAAAATCGAAGACGAGCCAAAACACGTGCTAGCAAAGCACCTGTCAGCAATTAACTGAACATTCAAAATGGCCGAAATTGTCGGCATAAGTGAGAGACATGAGTACCAACATAACGCCGCAAAAAAATTAAAACTCGAATATACGTAACCCGCGAAAATTCAAAATTCGAGATACGTTTTGAATACTGGGCAATACGTACAAATCTTGATTTTGTATTGAGACACGAATTTCATCATTTGTTGTATGATTGTAGATATGGTACATATGTGTAATAGTCTTTTTTTATTATACTGTTATCAGATAATGGCTTATCTAGTACATCCATTAAGGACTTGAGAAAGTTTTGATTTCATTTGGTTAGATTTTTTCGTTGGACTGATCTCTTCAACTTCTTTGATATGTTTGTGTTATATATTATCATTATTTAGTTGGTCTCAAATGTATGCGATGAGTTATTTCCTCTCCTCGGAAATTTATTAGGTCACTGTGATGATCAACCACGAGTGGAGCTAGTGAACTAATCTGTTGGGAATTGACTGGTAAATAAATTAGATTTCTAAGGATTTTATCTATTTTATAGCCTGGAGGAACATTAATACGAAATGCATGTAGTGTATGTGCCTTCGAATTGTTCATGCATGTATTAACAGCGATACTGCTTTCAACTCGCAAGAGATTTACCTCAATAATGATCATGGTTTAGGGTCAGGATTTTAGTATTAAATACCAAAAGTTTTCCAATTGTATTTTCTTTACTAAAATCTATTAAATCTTAGTCAGAAATAATTTCTTAGTCAGGCTTAAGTTCAGTAATTTCAATTATTGTTGAATGAAATATTTTTATAAAATAATGTAAGTTTCTAAAGAAAAGAAAAATTAAATTAGACTTTATTAGCTGGGAGAAATACCGATATTTTTTGTGCTGCCACGCATTCATCAGCACCCATGTCTATTGTTATTAACATCCCTACAAGAAGACTACTAGTCAATTGACTAGTAGCGATCACCGAAACTGTGGTCCACACAGTCCACAGTTAGTTTATTAAGGGCTTGGTGAAAAAAATTACCAAAACATTTGTGTACGTGTGATTTTTTATCTCTGTCTTACTTATTCAGTTCACTTAATTAAAACACATATATCTGAACCGCTTACTCTGCCTCTTTTTTGCCAGTCACTGATTACATAAGCATTGGTAAACTATGACTAGTCAATGTTTACATAGAAACTGGTAAAATGTAACTTTTAAGTAAATAAACATAATTTTTGTGTTATTTTAATTGTTTTTTATTATAAGAAAATAAAAAAATAAGTAATATACATTTATACATACATATATACAATCCAAAATACAGAATAACCTAGGTGGTACCACTCTAGTCTTCTTCACGCTTTTTCCTAGCTCCAACACACCTTTCTTTTAGTAAATATCTAAAATCTTAAAACAGAAATTTATAAATGAATAAATTACATTAAACTTTTCAATTTCTTTTATGTTACTTAACTTTCTTAGCACTTGTATAAATTTTAATTTCACAGACCGAAAGAATTGTATATTTTACAATAAAATGCGGTCTTAAAAGTTTTGGTATATGCACATTAGATGTTCCACTCTAACATACATGTTATAGAGGAACAAATATAATTTATAAATGTGTCGGTCATCACTATCGGTCAAATGAACAGTCAATTGACTGGCACTCTTAAATTCAATGGAAAATTATTGCAAATGTGTTAGTGAAAAAATTTCGTTTGTGTTAGTTTCAGTCATTAATTTCTTGTAGGGATCAGCTATTTAGGGACACTACGTCTCCACATAAACGACAATGCCAAGATTGTTGTAAATTTAAAGATGGTAAAAATGAGCTTTCATTACAAAAAAGCTTTAAGCAAATTGTAATACGATGAATCAAAACAATTCACATATTCCATTTGCAATAAAAGTTGCGTATATACATCAACTGACACCACACATAGCGGACCAAACACAAAAGAACGCTGATGATGAAGGTTTAGTGGCCTTCGTAAACAGCTAGTTGTTCCGTTCAACTATGTGTTTGTCAGAATATTTACAACTAACTTTGGTGTTATTTGTTCATTAATAATTATCACATGTAATTTGGCTTACAAAGCGATACGAACTTTTTTATTCAAACTCTTGAATTTTCTGTAGAAAATGGTATAATGAAAATGCAGAACATAGAAACACAGGTGCATTTTACAAAACGGATTTTATCAAACCCCTCTTAACATATAAAAAATTGTTTGGAAAAAATCTTTATAACATAAGTGAAATTTATTTGACTATTCAAAATGTGTGGTTGAAGTCTGCTGACGATTTGTTAAAGCAACAATGAAATGCATATAGACATCGCTTAACCACCAGCAAATAAATTTCACTTACAGTATAATTATGACAATATGTCAAATAATAAATTTCTTAAACCTTTATAACATTTTTATGATTCTCATAATTCAAAAACAATAAGTAATAAACAAAAGGTGGTTTCATTTTTACGATTACGGTTGTGTGCGCTCAGGCTGAATTGCTCTCTTTTGCTTTAGCTAACTGTAACGGATTTTTTTGGCGTAAAATTCCTAAATAATTATTTGGATTTTTGGTAATAGAAAAAAATTTGCAAGATACACAAACTGTACCTGCACAAAGGGTTATCCCAAATTATAGTATCGGTATTTGTAAGAGCTTCTTAAGCCGTATTAATTCATTTAAAAAGTGTTTGCGATAACGATACATAAAGATTAGAGTCATTCAGCTTACAAGTTAAAAACAATTTGCAATATTAATAAAAATTAGCAAGAAAGCCAACATTTTTATTTAAAAACAATCCGGACTTATTTTGTTATGTGTGCGCCCAATATATCACCGAAAAAAAACAGAACTGCTTCTGAACTTCATTGCAAAAGTTATATCAAGATTGCTACAATATATATCCGTACATATACCCAGGCAAAAATTGCCAACCGTACAAAAATTGTAGTACTGGGAAAGCACTTTTACTCAAGAAACCAGAACGGTTTGCCAACGTTACGGTTTAAAATCTGAAAAATTATTTGCCAATGTTTTTAAAAAAATTTTATTTGTTATTTTTTTAGTTTTTATTTATTTTTATATTAATGTACATTAAGTTCTTTATGTAAAAGGGTGATAGCAACTGTTTCATTTGGGCATTTGGTAAGAATACACTTAACATCTACCATGCTTAGCTCTATTTAAATTTTTTTTTTATCTAAATCTTTAACGATATATAATCCTACGTCCCTGGATAACAGTGGATACGTAAAAAAATCAAGAGTTTCTTTAAATATATTGCTTTTTAAGTAAATATTATCACATTTGTATACTGAAAGTTTGCTACTAAAAATTTCTGATATTACCATGACATTTCCATTACTTAGTAAACAGGTATTATCAGGAGGAACGGTTGTAATTTTATAGCCATAAATGTTTACAAAAGAAAATAGTGTTTTCGATTCAACTGTGTCTATAATTTTTTTTTATATTTGAGAAACTGTTTATATGGAAAATGTGCAATTTCTTTTGAATTTGCCCTATTGGATTTGTAGTTGATTTAACAATTGACTTTAAATACCCCAAACTATTTTCGAAGTCAAAAGCTGAAAATTGTGATAAAGAAGCTTCTACGTTAATTACATCATCTGGTATATGGATTAGATTATGTATATTCATGGTTTGCGAATTAGGGCCGTAATATCGAGGTATAAGTTCAGCAAATGATTTTAACAATTCTTGAACGTATTTTGATTTTAATTTGGCAACTTGGTTGACGACAAAATACGACGAAGTAAATAAAAGTAAAATTTTTTTGTAAATTTCAACATCTAATACATTTTTTATAGTAATTGCACCAGCATATAACAAGAAGAAAAAGAATTGTGTAGCTTTCCAGTTTGCTAAATTCGTTAAATCGTGTGATTTTCTTTGAAACTCAAAAGGTATACTTTTAGATACCATTAGTAGGTTTTGTTGAAGTGCTGATACATTTTCTTGTGAAATATAAGAGAATTAATTTTTTTACAGTTAGCTTTTGAAGGAATTGTTTACTAATTCCAAGATAAAGCATGTGCATTTCATCAATAACGACATGTTTTATGGGATCAAAATTAACAATGTCCAATAGTGGGCTATCTTCTTTTGTTAAGTGATGTTGAGGATTTGATTTTTTTTAGATGAATATGAGCGTTCCTCGCAAATTTGTTTCCTTAAATTCGCGTGTCTTATTGGCTGTCTCCCCTTAACGGTACACGTTTCGCAGGAAGAAATCCAGTGTGACCTCTGTAGCATTTAATAAAAGTACGGGCTGGCATATTGGAACAAAAATCTAAAATTACAAATTTTATAAGTTTTCCGTTCAATTGTATATCTATGCAAGAATAAAAAAAATATATA
This sequence comes from Nowickia ferox, assembly GCA_936439885.1. NCBI lineage: Eukaryota > Metazoa > Arthropoda > Insecta > Diptera > Tachinidae > Nowickia > Nowickia ferox. Next base: position 37,494,927 of record OW387027.1, read on the forward strand.
CATACATATCGGGTTTAACATATGAAAGTTTTTCTTTATACCTGCGCTAATGAAATTATTGGCTTCTAAAACGAACTCAGTGTTTTGAGATTGAAGTATTGGGAATGTATTACACTTAACAAGAAAATTATGTTGGGAAAGCACTTAAATTGTGGTTTTCATAGTGTTTAGCCAACGACGTAAAAAATAGTTGGGCAACCCCATCATGAGGTTATCATTTGTGTGTTGGCACAACACTCCAAAAGTAGAATTTGTGATGTTTTGCCAACGTTTGAACCACCTTAGGAAACGCTTTGCCAACGTTAACCCCATTGTATTTTTCTGCGTGGATACATATGTATATATATACATATATATATATACACAACATCATTATATAAATCGTATCAATCATACCTCGAACTATCAGCAAAAGATGGAAGTGTAAGCAGTGCAACTGGTGCAGTATTCCATACTATACTATTCCGATCTGGATAACCTGGCAAACGTTCTCGTATAATCTAAAAAGAAATCAATAATAAAAACATTTGTTAGACTAAAATAAATATCTTTACATAAATGTCAGTATGTATGTATATATACTAGAAATGAGCACTAATGCAATTTTTTAATAATGTTGCTCTTTGTGAGCAATCAACTCCATCCAAATATTGAGAATTTTCGTATAAGAGGCAGAGAGACAATCCCTTTTATTGTGATTGGCGATTTTTCGGCGAGTCAGAAGTTTTGTTTTAGATTAAAGAGAAATTAAGTTTGTTTTTTTAATCAACTACAAATAGTCGAATGTGAAGTTGAAAAACGCCAACCACAAGGGGGAATAAAATTCCAAACACAAAAATGTAAGAGCTGTACATAGTTGCCAGAAAATACGATTTGACTACTTTTTCTCGACAAAAGCTTAAGGTATAAAAAAAATTCATGTGGTAGCTTCATTTAGTGTAAAGTAAGCATACGAGAACATTCGCAGTTTGTATGAAGAGTTATGTGATAAATTCAGTCACAGTTGTAATGTATTAAAAGTGTAATGCACAAGCGTTTAGTGATTAAAGTATATTGATAATTTATTTAACAATTTATTTAGCTTATATACTAACAATGAGATGTTCGCTTTTCTTATTTTTACTTATTCTAATATACCTACATTCATACATTTTGAATTACATTTAGGGAGTTCACAATAGCATATTAAAATGTCTCTTAAGGTAGAGGTCCATAGCTCGCTTTTTGCGCGTTACGCTTTCTATGCATCTGTCAAAAAAGTAGAATCAATGTAATAGTATGTGACAAGTTACATTGCAAAAAGCGCAGAACGCGTAGGCGCATTCAAAGCAAAAAGTAGGTCTACTTTTTACTTTTGTACGCGTTACAAGCACCATGTAAGAAAGTCAGCTGTTCTTGAATGCTAAAGATGCTAAATAATACTTTATTTCTTACGTTATCGATAAATATTATTTTGCCGTGGATAATGTTTTTCTTTTTTTTTCAATAAAAAAAATTTCTTAGTAAAAAAACTTGTTTAATAAAATATGTGAATATTTTCATTAATGCGATGTATTTTAATTAACTTTTCACCACACTTTTCTCAGTAACAAATTTTGCATATTAGTTATTGATTACTTTTACGTACTGAGTGTCATCTCCGCTAAATCTGTATTAAATAGCTGCTTAGAAAAATTATTGCTTAAGCCAATAATGTGCATACATTTATATGTAATTTTCAATTTACTTACATTAAAGTCAACAACAGCCGACAATCTGCTGGAATAGCCCTGGCCGAGTTCTTCTCAAGACTATCGGCCTGGCCCACGATGTCGACAAGAAAGTTTCTTTCGCTTACTTACATTGAAAACAAAAACAAATTCTCTTGTTTTGTTTTTGTTTTCAATATAAGTAAGCGAAATAAACTTTCTTGTCGACATCTTGGGCCTGAATAAATAGTCAAAGACATCTGCAGACATTCTTGGCGCGGTTCGAAATTGCTCAGGGTCAGAAGTTTTAATTTTTTAAATGTGTTTTCAAAACCCCACTTAAATTCCGTTCTAAATACAACGGCCGTACCCAAAACCTTTTCTTTTTTGAAATTGTTCATACGCATTTTTTGCACATAAAATTAAATATACAAACTCGACTAACTCCACAAATTCTTTTAAAAACGCAATTTCACTATCCATTTTTTCTTTATAAGTATAGGGTGTTTTTTTTAGAGGTATAGAACTTCGAATTGAAATAAAACACAAGAAAATCGTTTTAATGTCCATCAATTTGGCTTTATTGGAAGGATAATTTTATGCCATTAACGTTTAAATATGATTTCGGGCATGTGGCCGCCGCGGCTGGCTCGAATAAAGCCAATTCTACAGGTCCAATTTCCAACCACTTTTTCGAGCATATGGGGCCGTATGTTGGCAATAACGCCACGAATGTTGGCTTCCAAGTCCCCTAACGTTTCTTGTTTGTTGGCGTAGACGAGCGACTTCACATATCCCCAAAGAAAATAATCCAATGGTGTCAAATCACACGATCTTGGTGGCCAATTGACAGGTCCATTCCATAATTGCTCTGATGGACGATTATGTCGACCATAAAATGGACGGAGCTTGCGGTAAACTTCGCGAACTGAACCATTATTTTCGAAATAAATTTGCACGATTTGCAAGCGTTGTTCTTTTGTCAACCTGTTCATGATGAAATGGCAAACCAAACTAAATATTAATCACTTGACAGCTGACAAAATGGCCGCCAGTTAAAAAAGTGATGCCAACTTAAAGTTCTATACCTCAATAAAAAACACCCTTTATTTATAAACAAACGCACACAGCTGATCAAAACAAAAATAAAATGGCGCATGAAAAGCAGTGCATGTAACTCAACGCGAACAAAGTATAGAATGAAACAAGAGGATGAAACGCGTGTAAACCATAACGCGCAAAAAGCGAGCTATGGACCTCTACCTTTAATATTGCAACGTTTCAACTGTATTACTTTAATATGGTCTGTCAAGTTTGTTGTTTTTGTTTGTGTATAAATCAAATTTATTACCAGGTGGCAAATTTAAAAGTATAAAAAGCATGTCATTTTCTATATGGCAATATGGTAATGTTAAACCAAACATTTTAAAACTGTCAGCGCAGCTGTAGTTTGTGAAAAAATATTTGTATTTTTCGCAGAACAAAAGTTATTTTGAAAAATTTATCCAACAATAATTTTTAGTTTAACAATATTTGTTATTTTAGTACGTAAGGAAGAAAATAATTCAGTCGCTCATAAGCATTCGTACAAACATGCATTTTACTCTCTCACATATTATAAACTAATTTGTAAATAATATAAACATGTATGTGTGTTTGCCTGACTTTGATATACACAGTATGTGTATTTATATCGTTGCCTGCTCACAATAAAAAATTAAGATGGCACAATGTTGCCACATTAAAATTTTAATATACTCATTGTGAATTCCCTAATATAATTCACAGAAAAAAAAATATGAATTTACATAGTCATTAAGGAGTTTAAACTAAAATTAAAGTTGATTTTTCGAACATAGAAATCAACTGAAATTTTTGTTTAATAACCTAAAAAACTTTGTAAATACCATTCCACCCTTTCACTTTTTTTTAAGAGAAGTAACACTCAGGTAATAAATGCCTACTACTATTACTAGGTGTTACCTTGTTTAAGAAAGGGATATTGATGGTGAAGGAAGAGATAGAGGAAAGCTTCACTATTTTACAACTCTGCTTTTTTGCACGTTTTTTTAGTAATGCAGTGTTGCAGCTCCTCCGGTGTTAAATGAGGCGTATTAATTTTTTTTTGTGTTTTGAAACTGTGCTTAGTAGCTATTTTATTAATTATTTTACGTCGCCGGTGATTCTGCTACACAACGAAGGAGGGCGCTCTGATGTAACATTAGGATTAGTATCTGCTGAAGCCGGTATAGTTCAGTGACCAGTAACTATACCTTCATCACTTGAACTTTCCTACAACAACTGATAGAAAGGGGCACTAATGAACATCAGAAAAATGCTTGGTGTTGTTATTTAATGACTGTTGGATACCGGGATCGAACCCAGGACCTTCGTTTTTGTAGTCAACTACTTCAGCCAACGTCATACCATAATTTTTGGAAATATAAACTATTAGTTTTGTGTGTGTAAGTTTCCTTCTTGATTTTTTCAAAAAGGTTTTCCTTATTAAAATAATAAGACTTCATTCTTGAAAAGAAAACGATAGAAATATCTTATTAATTTTTTTCTATTTTATTAGTGATTAGTCACTATTTTCTCTGTGTAAATACTTTATAACAAATATTTTTGTTATATTCAAATATACATATAAGGTTATTACATTTAAATATTCTATATAAAATGAATTACAAAACTTTTGTTTGTGAACCTCTTTCAAAGACGATTTTTTAAATAAATACCCAAAAATACCGTCCTCTAATCTTCAAAAACCCCAGAGTCGCGAAAAATCTCGAAATCCCGGGATTTCGTTTTTTGAAATCCCGAATTCCGGGATTCAGAAAACTAGTCCCGATTGGCATCTCTAATGAACATGCATCCTAAAGAAATTAAAAAAAAAGTTGCAACAAAAATTAAAAATTGTCCCAAGTAAAAAAAATTACCATTTTATGAGGAAACAAAATTCGAAAAAAAATTTTAAATTTTTTTCCAAAAAGTTTTCTCAGGATGCAATATCATCACAACATGTCTTTTAAGTCGATATATATTAGTGTTGTCATTCGAACAAAAATTATTAGAATATTCGAACAACTTTTTTTAATTTTTGTTCGAACGAACAAAAATGTTCAATTTAGAATAAAAAATTATTTGAATAATTTTTGTCGAATATTCGAACAATTTCCTTAATTACTTTATATAAAAATTATTTTACATTTCATAACTTTTTAACTTGTTAACAATAGGATTTTAAGTAATCAAATTACTCCAAATTATAAATACTTGTGTAAGCTTGTTCAATATGTTCCCTAAACGCATCTTTTGTTTTCTTGCTGGCAAAAAATAAATCCTCTTCAATGGAATTAGAAAGTGTCTTACAATTACTGATAAATAGTTAAAAAAAATAATTGCTTTTCTACAGATCTAATCAAAAGCCTCAAGAATCGAAATAATGAACGACGTAAAAAATCATTAAATGCTTTAATATTATTCCTGAGATTTCCTGTCCAATACTATCTTTTTAAAATATGCCACAAAAAGCGAAAAAGAGTACGCAAATACATACTTTGTTTTCATGAATATTTTGTAATCAAAATATCGCAAATAAACTGAAGTAAAATGAAGTATTAGATAAAATTTCTGAAGCAAATGATACCGTTTTATTTTATTAATAAAGTATGAAATTGTAGTAATATAAAAACCGTCAACAATATTGAGGCTGATTTAAATTATTTGGAAACTTCGAAAAAGAGATTACAAAACTGTATTTGCGTTTTAATGATATTTTAACTATATCACCAGCATTAACAATTTGCAAAAAAAAATTTCTACTTGTTCTTTTATTAAAAGTAAAAAAATCGTCTGCAAGCTAAAAAGTGAGATTATCTGCCGTTTTTAAATGACTATTTTAAAAGAAATCAATGATATATGAAACAATTTTTGTTAATGTGTATAAAAATATATACTAATTTCGTTTGGGTTTTTTATAATAATTTTTTGTTAAAATTATTTGTTTTTCTTGTATAATGAATTTTTTTTGTTTGTTAATAAAAAAATTAGATTAATACTCATGTGTGTCGTTTTTTGCAATCTTTTTTAAAATTATTCGAATACATTTTTTTATTCTTTGTTCGTTCGAATATTCAAACAAAAGTTCAAAATTATTCGTTGTTCGAACAAGAAAAAAATCATGAAATTTCTTTCGAACAAATATAAAACACGAATAATTAGCAACACTAATATATATCGATATAAAGGTTCCTAAATGATAGAAAACTGAAAAATTCCGATTTTTTTAATCAAGTTTTCAATCTTTATAATTTTTTTAACAAGAGCTATCATAACAAAATTTTTTAACATCATTGGATTCAGCGTAATCGAATTAAGTTTACGCGTTAAGTTCCCGGCTCGTTACAAAAAAATTTCGAATTCTAGCACAGTGTTATCAATTGAAAGAAAATTCATTACAGTAAAAAATAAACATATGTATGTATATTTAAATTTCGTTTTAGTTCCTAACAAACCTGAGCGATTGGGTGTCAAGGCTCGAACAAATTCTTCCCTGACATTCTCGTGGGACCCTCCGCTTTATCCAAATGGAATTATCAGCGTGTATAGATTGTATTTTCAATATGTGGAAGCTGCTTATAGTATTCCAAGTCAGTGTAGCAGCTATTCGTCCGATCCTGTTGGACGCGAGTCATCGGTCCCACCGCTATCAATCACGGACTTAAGACCTTACAGCAAATACAGCATACAAGTTGCAGCTAAAAATGAATTCGGTATTGGAGAGTATACACTGCCAAAAGTAGTTACCACAGAACCGTGGGGTATGATCAAATTTATATTAAGTATTATTCAAAAGAAAACTTTGAAATTAATTTTGCTTTTTCTGTTTATGTTCAAGTGTCTGATCCCATTACAAAGTTAACATCCTTTCCAAGTGGACCATCGGAAACGGACCAGGGGTACAAGGCATTTGTGGTATTAAGTTGGGTTTCACCATGTAAATCGAATGGTATTATTGAATATTTTCTTTTGGAATTTACCGGAGAGCGTAAGGATCACAACACTTTACATTTTCAAAGAGAATTTATTGCCGAGCTTGCCATTGATGGAACTTTTACATATAACGAGACGGATTTAAAACCTGAATATAATTATAATTTTTCAGTGTCAGTGAAAACGAAAGGTGTTGACATCTTGAGTGTACCTGTAAATGGTAACTTTGAAGCACCGGCAGGAAGTTAGTTGCATTACTGTTTTCAGTGCTTTTTGTAACATATTAACATGTAAACTAAATTTCAGTTCCTTATAAGCTGGATGTCCCGGAAATAAATAAAACTCGTGTTGAAGCTTATGAAAATAGTAACCCATCAAAAACGGCGATAGTACGTTTTCCCGCTACTATCTTAGAGTCCGAATCAGGAACTATTATATATGTGGCTTTATTAATATCACAAAAGGTAATTATTAAAAAAAAAGTCAGCCAACGTAGCAATGTTAAAGTAAGAAAATAAAAAACATGTTGATTATTAAGTTCTTGTTTAAACTTTGTTATTTGATAAACTGCTCATTTGTTTAAAGTTTAAAGGTAGGATCACACGATTGCCGCAATGCACCAATTAGTGCTCCATTTTATATGCCAATCGTGTGATTTTACAATTTATTGTCCCATACGACAATCCAGAACAATATTGTGGTGATTTGCTGCAATCAAATGCAACTCTGGTGCGGCAATCGTGTGAACGGTTGATAGACAACCATGCCCCAATAAAAATGCTAAAACTGCACCAATATTTATTGTGTTCTCGAGTGGCAATCAAAGAAGTCAATACGCGAAAAATTTTTAATGGTTTTTTGTAAGTACTGTAAACTTCAACTTACTTTATATATAAGTATAACTTATTTGAAGCGTTAATATGGAACTGTGATCCAATCTTTAACCCATATATTTAGCTTTTATTCGTTTAAAAGACCGAAAATCGCCTCTGTATATTTAGGGAGCAGAAAATACACAAAGCAGAGGCAGTTTTATTTCTTCTAAATGAATAAAACATTTTCACGCACAAATAAAACAGGGAAAAAAATTATTTCTTTTTAAAAGAAAACTATTTGCACGTAAAACAAAACAAACTAAAAACCACCACGACAGCTGTTTGTTTGTGTTGCCGCAAGTTAGAACAATCGTATGACTAGGATGCGGTAATTATTGCCACAAATTCATTCTTCGAAAATTTGCGGCAATCAGATTTTTCCAATTGTCCAATTGTCGACATCGACGTCACTTTAACACAATACTAAAAACTTGGGGCTTGTTTACTCGCTCTCGAAAACAATTTTGTGCTACGGGCAGTCTATTTCCGTTCCCTAAGGTCTTGAAAATATCATAAACCTGTTAACAGGAGTCAGTTGTTTTCGACAACGGGTACACAAGAGTAGTAGGGGAATCTCTGTTCTCCGCCAATTAAAATTGTGAAATTTGTGTGAAATTTTTGATTACATTAGTTGTGTGAACGCGTGATTTTTTTGGGTGACATTAATTACGTGTGAACGGGTGATTTTTAGTTTTTTTGTGGTAATGGATTAAAAATCATGAAATTGATTTTTCCAAATGCGGACGGCAAAACATCATTATTTTTTTTCCTACTACAAGAAGACGACAAAATTAATTTTTCCTAATGCCGACGGGAAGGTTGTGAGTGTTGCCAGACCGTGGGAATTTGTGTGCGGAATATTTTGTGGGAATACATTAAGGGGGTTTATAGGTTTCAAGTTTTTGTATGTGAATATGCCGACGGGAAAATCATGGAAATGATTTTTCCTAATGCTGACAGGAAAACATGTTTATTTTTTTCAAATGCCGACGGGAAAACATCATTTTTTTTCAAATGCCGACGGGAAAATCATGAAAATTATTTTTCCTAATGCCGACGGAAAATTTGTGGGTGTCTCTAGCTGTAGGAATTGAAGTCTGGCTGTGCTTGGTGGGGAGCGGGGTATGTCTAGCTGTAGGAATTTATTGTTATAATTGTTGCAATATGTATCCGTGGGAATGTGTGTATATTTATGTATTCTTGTGTGCTTTATTTAGGAATTTAAGGCTTATCGCGATTTATGAGGGGTGATTTGTGTTTATGTATGTCTGTAAGAGTTTAAGGGTAATCGTTATTTATGAGAGGTGAGGGGAGGGTGTTTATGTAATATCTAACCGTATTTGTGTGTATGTATGGCTGTATGAGCTTAAGGCTGATCGTGATTTGGATTGTTGAGATTGATCGATTGTATGTGACCTTGAGAATTTGTGTATGTATATCTGTAGGAATTTAAGGCTGACTGTGATTTGTAAAGGGGAGGGTGTTGTTGAAATAATTTTAATTTTTCGTAGATGAATTCCAGTATGTGTGTGTGTATATGATTTTCTCACGCTAGTATTTATATGTAAGTAGAAATAAATTGTTTCTCATATGAAAATTTTTTGCTATAAAATATTATCATATATCTGAACTTCCCTAATCCTAGTATGTTTTTCATATTGGAGGATTATATTGCTTTATATTTTATATTTGTCAAGTGTTAAAGTCTGTCGGTCAGAAATTTGTTTATATTTGTATAAATATTAATTTCAAATTTTGTAAAATTCTTGTGTACGATCGTGGCGACTTTGTGTGTGTGTATGTGTGTGTGCGCGAAAGTGTTTAGCTGTCTGTGATAAGTTTGTTTATTTAAGTACATTTGTCTTCTTCGACTTTAGTCTTTTCAAGCGCCAATAGCTTGGGGAACGGTTTGTATGTTTTCATGATGTAGATATGTAAGTGTGATTGTTAAAATCCAATAAATACTTGAGCAAGGGTAACAAATGTACATATGTATCTACAAATTGATTTTATGTATGTATGTATGTACATACAAATAAGTCTGTGGCTACCTGTTTAAATAAATTTTTTGTCATGTGCGGTCTTTTGTTGTTGTTGTAAATATTCGCCTTTTGTATAGATGTGAAATATCTTCATAGTTTTTTTTAATTGAAATTTAAAAACGTTGTATTAATTTTTAGATGTATTTACTTAAAAGTTTGTGAGGAGTTTCTGTTTTAAGTAAAATTTAGTTCCTTTCTAGTTATAGTAACTATAATATAAATATTTAATATATTTAATTTCCATTTGTTTAAAGTTAATATAGCCCATATATTCAACGTTAGAAATATATCGATATAAAATTTTTTCCAACCATCGGCTTTTTTCCTTTTACATTTATTTTAGAACATCTTGCATTGACTTTTAAAAGTTGACAAACATTTTGAAATGAAACTAATCTAGCAGTCTAGCTTAGGTGATGATACCTTCTTTGTTAGCCAATTTGCTTCTTTTTATTTTTTATTGATAAACATTTAAAATCAACAGAGAGTTTTATAATGAAATTGTTAAAGTCATTATTCTTGAAAACATCCGCTACTTCTTTTGCGATGAAATCATTCGAATTAGCTTTGAAACCTTTCACATCTATTAAACCATTTTTTTAATCTATATTACTTAATTTATAAGACTTTCCGGACTTTCTATTATTTGACCATCAGTAAAAATGTAGTAGCTGAGGTCCTTGCCTGCTTCAATTGGTTAGCTATTGACTAAAAGGAGCTTTTATCTTAAACTCTGATGCAGTTACAAGCGCTTGAAATTCTTTCATATACGAGTAGTAGCTTTGTTGGAATCTTAGATATATATCATATAGAACTGAATAACGTCCACTTTTAAATTTTATGTTAATATCATCATATGGATATGAGACTGAATTTAAATGTACTTTTAAATTAGTCAAATCACAATGAACAAACTTATTTTCTTCTTGAAAAGCGATCAACAGAAAACGAAGTCGTTTTCTGTGAATTCAGGTCTATCCTCTCGACGGTTCCTCTAGTATACAAGATGACTTTGCATGTCGGAATTTCTGGCTGTCCTTTGTCGGCGTTATGGGTAATTAAATGTTAAAATTTTAATTGCCCAAATTGTGCTATTTGATAATGTTACTATCTTTACATTAATAGGCTATATGTTTATTTTATGAATGGTGATCGTCTATGCTTTTTATTTAATGCTCTAGGTGATATGTTTTTTTTCATTGTATTAAAGTTTAGAGTATTGTATACATATTTCTGCTATGTTTAAGTATGCTTTGTGTTCATGTTTTTGGGGCCTTCATTAGAAAAACACATTTCAGCAAATTGAAATACGATGAATCAAACCAATTCACATATTCCATTTGCAGAAAAGTTTCGTATATAAGGCAGAAATCTACATCAACTGACACCACACACAGTGGACCAAACACAGAAGAACGCTGATGATGAAGGTTTAGTGGCCTTCGAAAACGGCTGGCTGTTCCGTTCAACTATGTGTTGTCAGAATATTTACAACTAACTTTGATGTTATTTGTTCATTAATAATTATCACATGTAATTTGGCTTACAAAGCGATACGAACTTTAGCCTGATTAAATCATAAATATATAAATAAAAATGAAAGTTCGAACAATAATAATTAAAAATTAACTAAATAGATAGTCATGGGCCAGTGGCAAAAACTAAATAAAAATATACTTATAGTATCAAACCAAAAAAGTTTGTCTTAAGTAGAACAAAAATAAGCAAATTAACTAACATGTGCATAATTATGTAGTAATGAAAAAACGACAATGGTAAGACTGTTGTAAATATAGTCATGGTAAATTTGGGGCCTTCATTACAAAAACACATTTCAGCAAATTGAAATACGATGAATCAAACCAATTCACATATTCCATTTGCAGAAAAGTTTCGTGTATAAGGCAGAAATCTACATCAACTGACACCACACACAGTGGACCAAACACAGAAGAATGCTGATGATGAAGGTTTAGTGGCCTTCGAAAACGGCTGGCTGTTCCGTTCAACTATGTGTTGTCAGAATATTTACAACTAACTTTGATGTTATTTGTTCATTAATAATTATCACATGTAATTTGGCTTACAAAGCGATACGAACTTTAGCCTGATTAAATCATAAATGTTTTATTTATATTTGGTTGTATTTTGAGTTGATACTATTTTTTTGATAAAATTTGTTTTATTCTATAATTTTAATTCGAAATAATACCAAAAAAAAATCGATAAATTTCAAAAAAATGGTGTTAACTCAAAAATTAGATTTTTTTGCAATGATTGGTAAAATTTAAAACAAAAACAATGTATATACGTATATATTTTCAAATGCAATTTGATTCCTATGGTATATTTGAATTTTTAAATTCTGTTAAAATGTGGCCACAAACAGTTTTTTGACTCTACTGAAAATTAAAAAATTTTGAGTTAATACCCTCTTGTTGATCAAGTGCGATATGTATGTAACTCATGTTATACAATCTTATTTGAAATATTTTGTTATTGTCTGTAAAAATTGCTAGTAAATAAATAAATAAATTTCAATCTCACGCAATTACTTCACAGAATTGCAACAATGTGCAGATGACATATGGAGCAATGAACACAATTTTAGGGTGGCCAAAAATAAAATCATGGAACAATGTTTACGTTGACAAAAAATCCGATTGTATAACGCAATATCAAACTACTCCAGCACATTGGAGTCCACGTTCGATAAGGTCCTTATCAAATAACGAAATAGAGTTTGTTATCGGAACAGAAGATTGCATGCGTTCATTACATGAGTTTTGCAATGGACCTCTTAAGCCAGGTGATTTAAAAGAAAGTTTAATATTTATCCTTTTTGTCAAACGTACAAATGTAAATCTACTTACTTGTTTTCCTAAAGATACTGAGTACAATTTAGTCATCCGGCTCTTTACGAAATCCGGCTACAACGATGCCGCTTTATTGGAATTTAGAACTGATGCCTTGATTGAATTGACAATTATACTGGCAAGTGTTTCCAGTTGCTTGATTTTGGCTTTCATTGCTGGATTTGCCTATTTATGGGTGACAAAGCGAATTAAATGGTAAGTAAAAAAGTGCATAATATTTAGCATGTACAATAGCGTACCCGTTATTTGTATCGGAAATTTTTTATGAAATGTTTCGAGGCTTGATGAAAAAAGTACTTTCCCAAAATTTCACGCCCCTGGGACCACGACATTTTGTGAAACTTACGTTTGAAATTTTTTTCATGCGAAAACTTGTCATCTGTGAAGTTTACAACATGCTTTGCCTTACCGATTTTTAACTAAATCATCTATTTACCATAATAAATAGCAGAAAGAATATCGAGAAAGGCTATAAATTAAACAATTTCGGTAAACTTTTCCGCTCCCTAGAACTATAAGTTGCACTCCAACTATTTTCGGATTTTACGAGATACACAATTGTTTTATTTTTACCTTTAAGAAAGGGATAGTGATAGAGAAGACAGGTGGTGAAGAAAGAGATGGAGCAAAGCTTCATTCATTTACAACTCTGCTTTTTGCACGTTTTTTAATAATGCACTGTTGCAACGCCTCTGGTGTTGAATGAGGCGTATTAAATTTTTGAAGCTGTCATTAGTAGGAGGGCGCTCTGATGTTACATTAGGACCAGTGACTATGCCTTCATCACATGAACTTTCCTACAACAACTGATACAAAGGGACATTAATGTTCATCAGAAAAATGCGTGGTGTTGTTATATGATGACTGTCTGATACCGCGCTTGAACCCAGGACCTTCGTTTTCGTAGTCAACGTGCAAACTACTTCAGCCAACACCACCCTTAAATATGTAAGCGCTTGCACGACATATCGTCGTGCCAAAAATGCATTTTGAGGAAATCGATGTTAACATACTTTTTTAAACTATTCGATAGGATTTTATAATTTTTATACCACACTAGCTACACCCGGTGTGTTTCGCTACCCCTATCATCTTAGGTACATATGACTTCTTTTAAATGAAGGGATATCTATACTTTACATTTCATTAAAATCGTTTTCAAAGTTTCGAAGGAGCAGAACTCGTCCCCTGCCCCTTTGCTTGCTATACTTTTGAGAAGGAGCATAGCGTATGTCTTCTTTTAACCGAAGAGGTATATATTAAAATTCACCAAAATCGAGTTGAGACTCAGAAATTATCTTCCTCCTGGTCCTAGTTACGAAAATGGCTATGGTAATTTTTTGACTTTTTAGACGCAAGTAGTAGGGAACCTGCGGGTCCTGGGTCAATTAAAATTGTGAAAATTTGAAATTTTAATTACCCAAATTTTAAAATTCTTGGAAATTTGTGAAATTTGATACCTACGAGGGTGGTTCAATAAGTCCGTCCGATTTTTTGTTTACATAAGGAGTTTTTGTTTACATTAACTTTGTGTGAACGGGTGATTTTTTTTGGGGTGACATTAATTGTGTGAACGGGTGAATTTTTTTTGGGGGTGGATTAGGGGGTTTCATAAGATTAAGATTTCATAAGTATATATGCCGACTGGAAAATCATGAAGATGATTTTTCCTAATACCAACGGGAAAGTTAAGAAATAATTTTTCCTAATAACAATGGGAGGGAGTTGTGAAACTTAATTTTTCCCAATGTCTACGGCAATGCATGATTATTTTTCCTAATGCCTACGGCAATGCATGATTATTTTTCCTAATGCCTACGGCAATGCATGATTATTTTTCCTAATGCCGACGGCAATACATAATTAGTTTTTTCAAATGCCGACGGCAATACATAATTACTATATTTCTTAATGCCGACGGCAATACATAATTACTATATTTCTTAATGCCGACGGGAAAATGATTTTTCCAAAGGGAAAATTGCCAGTGTTGCCAGACTGTATAAATTTGTTATCGTAATACTATATCAGTAATATCAGAGAAAATAGATTTGATGACTACTACGCGATTCTCATATGAATCGTGGGAATGTGTTTGTGTGATTTCCTTACGCTAATAAATTATTTATCATACCTACATTTTATGATGTAAAATGTTCTCATGTATGTGAACCCCCTAATGCTTGTGTGTGGATAGTCCAGCTTGATTGTCGCTGGAAAGCATATCTTTTGTTTATTTGTTTAAGAAATATATTTGTATGTATGTATGTATGAATGTGTGAATGTATGTATGTATGTATGTATGAATCTATGTATGTATGTATGTATAAATGAATGTATAAATGTATAAATGTGCGATCGTGGGAAATTGTGCGTGGAATATTTTATTGAATACATTTATATTTTGCAACGTAATCATTTTCTTTGTCAACGATTATTTTAAAGCAGAGAATTTTCAACTAAGTACAGTCATCAGGAGAGAAACAAAAATTATAAATTTGCAAGTAAGCAAAAAAGTTAACTTCTCCTCCTCCCCACGTCCTTCTATTCCCTTTATGTAGTTCGTATTTGAAATAAGAAAACACTTGTACATTCTTTTATTTTGTATACATTTATTGTTTAAAATTTTTTTAAATTTTATAATAATACATACAAAAATATTTAAAAAAGTAAAAAGATCATTTAAAGCAAGACATTTCTTTTGTTAGTAAAATAGCATTTTTTAATGCGAATACACCAAATTTATGATAATTACAATAAAAATATTCTGGATACTTGATTTCCATTTGTTTAAAGTTGATAAAGTTTAAAGCCTATATCCTCAACGTTAGAAATTTTTCGGTGTAAAATTTTTTCCAACCATAGTCTTTTTTCTTCACCTTTTACGTAAATTTTAGAACATCTTGCGTTGGCTTTTAAAAAATTGCAAACGCTATGAAATGAAACTGATCCAGCAGTCCAGCTTAGGTGATGATAGTTTTTTGTTAACCACTTTGCTTCTCTTTGCTTTTTTATTGATAAGCATTTAAAATCAAATGGTGGTTTTATAATGAAATTGTTATATTCATAATTGTTGAAAACAATCGCTACTTCTTTTGCGATGAAATCGTTTGAATTAGTTTTGAAACGTCTATAAAAATTATGTTATTTTCCATATTATTCAATTTATAACACTTTTCGAACTTGTCCTTTGATTGGTATATATTCTATTATACAATCATGAATAAGAATGCAGTAAGCTGATGTCTTTGCTGCAATATTAGTTGCTGTTTCAAATTCTATTTTTATGTCAATCGGTCCATTATTGAGTGATTCATTCTGATGACTGACATCTACTACAATAATCCTATTATGCTTTTGTCTTAAACTCTGATGCAGTTAGAAGCGGTTGAGATTCTTTCATATAGTAGCTTTGTTGGAATCTTAGATACATATCATATAGAATTGCATAACGTTCATTTTTGAACTTTATGTTTAGATCATCATACGGGTATGAGACTGAATTTAAATGTACTTTTAAATTAGTCAAATCACAATGAACAAACTTATTTTCTTGTTGAAAAGCGATCAACACAAAACGGGGGCGTTCTCTATTTGCAGCCAGTTTAACATTCCAAATATGGCTAGTTTCTGTATTTAATTGTGGATTAATATGACAATCCCAACTGCGAAATGCCATGTGTATAGAAGCACCATTGTTAATAATTTTAATCATATTCAATTTTCTAAGGTCAGATAATTGAACATGAGGTATTCTCCATGAGATGAGTGAAATTGTAAGTTTAGCTTTTTCAGTAGAAACACTCGAGCGTACAAGATCTTCGCCGTTCTTATTGCGGAGGAGTATCAATTCATGTTTTCCATTTAATATAACTTTGTTGTAGTCTTCAGCGAATCCTAGAAGCATTTTTAGAGGTACATAGAAATTGAAAAATCCATTTGCAAGAGCGACATGGTCAATTTTGTTCCATCCAGCATTTTGCATCACATTGCTTTCGTTTGGTGATAGAGAAACCAAGTTTTTTATGGTGCTCGTGGCTCCTAAATATCTTGTATGATCAATTTCAATTCCATTGAGCTCATAGCGAATTTCATCAAATAGATATGCTACAAAGTTGTTTTTTAATTTAAAGTTCTCTGAAGAAGAAGATTTAGGGGTATTATCATCAGCAACAAACCCCTCTACATAAATGTAGCTCTCACTGGGTAGCACTTATAAATCTTGATTTTGTATTGAAATTCTGATTTCATCATTATTGTTGTAAGATTGTAAGTATGGTACATATGTATGATAGTCCTTTTTGATTATATTCTCATCAGACTAAGGTTTATCTAAGACATCTATTACTGAACTCATTTTGTCTTCAATTTAAAATTCAAGGACTTTAGAAAATTTTTATTTGATGTTGTTAGTGCTTTCTGTTGAAGTGGTCGCTTTAATGTTCTTGTTGTTGTTACTGCTTTATTTTTCAATGTATTTGTGTTGTATATTAGCATTATTTAGTTGACCTCAAATGTATTCGTATTGTAATTTCCTCTCCTCGAAAATTAATTAAATCACCGTATTGATCAACTACGCGCACCGCTAGTGAACTTATCTCTCTGGTGTTCACAGGTAAATAGATGAGATTTCTTGGAACCTCATCTATTTTATAGCCTGGAGGCACATTAATCGGAAATTCATGAAGTGTATGCGATTTGGAGTTATTCATATATGTGTTAATAGCGATACCACTTTCAATTCGCAAGAGATTCACTTTAAAAATATTAACTGGAAGATCTGAGTAATAATATTTGTTGGGTATTAGGATTTTGTTATTGAATCCTAAAAGTTTTCCAATTGTGTTGTCTTTATTAAAATATACGGGATCTTTGGAACTATTAACTTTAACTTGCATTGTAGAACGATTTAACAGAACATTGAAAGGAATGATGTGGAAAGAATTTAGCTTTAATGGCTCATATAAGTGGATTGATATATACAAAGATTTAATTAATGCATACAATAGAAAAGTTCACCGCACCATTAAAATATCTCCGATTAAATTCAACTCAACAAATGAGCAAAAGCTACTAAATACAGTAGTCATTTGAAGATGTATAAAATGTCGAAATTTAGTGTAAGAGATCATGTACGCATAAGCAAATATAAGCAATATTTGAAAAAGGTTATACTCCAAATTGGACTACAGAAATTTTCACAATTACAAGAGTTCAAAATACAAATCCTACATCATTCATATTAGAAGATTATCTTGGTAATCCTATGAAAGGTGGATTCTATACTGAAGAACTTTCGAAAACTAGATATCCAAATACATATCTAGTTGAAAAGGTTCTTAAAACTAAAGGAAAGGAGGCATACGTTAAATGGTTGGGATTTTCTAATCAACACAATTCTTGGATAAGTAAGAACGAAATATTATAGCTGAATACCATCATCAACAACAATAGCAGTAATATTAAGAAACTAATGTTAATTTTAAAATAAGAAAATGAAATAAATATGTAAATTATGCATATAAACCATACTGTGTACTAAACTTTATTTAATTGTAATCAGTCTGTTATAATGTCAATAACACTTACTCTGAGCTCTAACTCAGAATTATCTGCTAGTTACTTTCCTCCTATTGAATTACATGGTGCATATGAGTGTGCTCTAACTGATTTTCATTCATACAACAGCATTCCAAATGTAGACACCTACAACAATATGTTTCATATAGGGGAACATACAATTGAAATACCAATTGGATCTTACGAATTGAATGATATTGTAGATTTTATACAAGAGCAATACAGAAGACTATGTCCAGAAAATAAGATTTTTATTGAAGCCATTAACAATACAATGCAAGTTAAAGTTAATAGTTCCAAAGATCCCGTATATTTTAATAAAGACAACACAATTGGAAAACTTTTAGGATTCAATAACAAAATCCTAACACCCAACAAATATTATTACTCAGATCTTCCAGTTAATATTTTTAAAGTGAATCTCTTGCGAATTGAAAGTGGTATCGCTATTAACACATATATGAATAACTCCAAATCGCATACACTTCATGAATTTCCGATTAATGTGCCTCCAGGATATAAAATAGATGAGGTTCCAAGAAATCTCATCTATTTACCTGTGAACACCAGAGAGATAAGTTCACTAGCGGTGCGCGTAGTTGATCAATACGGTGATTTAATTAATTTTCGAGGAGAGGAAATTACAATACGAATACATTTGAGGTCAACTAAATAATGCTAATATACAACACAAATACATTGAAAAATAAAGCAGTAACAACAACAAGAACATTAAAGCGACCACTTCAACAGAAAGCACTAACAACATCAAATAAAAATTTTCTAAAGTCCTTGAATTTTAAATTGAAGACAAAATGAGTTCAGTAATAGATGTCTTAGATAAACCTTAGTCTGATGAGAATATAATCAAAAAGGACTATCATACATATGTACCATACTTACAATCTTACAACAATAATGATGAAATCAGAATTTCAATACAAAATCAAGATTTATAAGTGCTACCCAGTGAGAGCTACATTTATGTAGAGGGGTTTGTTGCTGATGATAATACCCCTAAATCTTCTTCTTCAGAGAACTTTAAATTAAAAAACAACTTTGTAGCATATCTATTTGATGAAATTCGCTATGAGCTCAATGGAATTGAAATTGATCATACAAGATATTTAGGAGCCACGAGCACCATAAAAAACTTGGTTTCTCTATCACCAAACGAAAGCAATGTGATGCAAAATGCTGGATGGAACAAAATTGACCATGTCGCTCTTGCAAATGGATTTTTCAATTTCTATGTACCTCTAAAAATGCTTCTAGGATTCGCTGAAGACTACAACAAAGTTATATTAAATGGAAAACATGAATTGATACTCCTCCGCAATAAGAACGGCGAAGATCTTGTACGCTCGAGTGTTTCTACTGAAAAAGCTAAACTTACAATTTCACTCATCTCATGGAGAATACCTCATGTTCAATTATCTGACCTTAGAAAATTGAATATGATTAAAATTATTAACAATGGTGCTTCTATACACATGGCATTTCGCAGTTGGGATTGTCATATTAATCCACAATTAAATACAGAAACTAGCCATATTTGGAATGTTAAACTGGCTGCAAATAGAGAACGCCCCCGTTTTGTGTTGATCGCTTTTCAACAAGAAAATAAGTTTGTTCATTGTGATTTGACTAATTTAAAAGTACATTTAAATTCAGTCTCATACCCGTATGATGATCTAAACATAAAGTTCAAAAATGAACGTTATGCAATTCTATATGATATGTATCTAAGATTCCAACAAAGCTACTATATGAAAGAATCTCAACCGCTTCTAACTGCATCAGAGTTTAAGACAAAAGCATAATAGGATTATTGTAGTAGATGTCAGTCATCAGAATGAATCACTCAATAATGGACCGATTGACATAAAAATAGAATTTGAAACAGCAACTAATATTGCAGCAAAGACATCAGCTTACTGCATTCTTATTCATGATTGTATAATAGAATATATACCAATCAAAGGACAAGTTCGAAAAGTGTTATAAATTGAATAATATGGAAAATAACATAATTTTTATAGACGTTTCAAAACTAATTCAAACGATTTCATCGCAAAAGAAGTAGCGATTGTTTTCAACAATTATGAATATAACAATTTCATTATAAAACCACCATTTGATTTTAAATGCTTATCAATAAAAAAGCAAAGAGAAGCAAAGTGGTTAACAAAAAACTATCATCACCTAAGCTGGACTGCTGGATCAGTTTCATTTCATAGCGTTTGCAATTTTTTAAGAGCCAACGCAAGATGTTCTAAAATTTACGTAAAAGGTGAAGAAAAAAGACTATGGTTGGAAAAAATTTTACACCGAAAAATTTCTAACGTTGAGGATATAGGCTTTAAACTTTATCAACTTTAAACAAATGGAAATCAAGTATCCAGAATATTTTTATTGTAATTATCATAAATTTGGTGTATTCGCATTAAAAAATGCTATTTTACTAACAAAAGAAATGTCTTGCTTTAAATGATCTTTTTACTTTTTTAAATATTTTTGTATGTATTATTATAAAATTTAAAAAAATTTTAAACAATAAATGTATACAAAATAAAAGAATGTACAAGTGTTTTCTTATTTCAAATACGAACTACATAAAGGGAATAGAAGGACGTGGGGAGGAGGAGAAGTTAACTTTTTTGCTTACTTGCAAATTTATAATTTTTGTTTCTCTCCTGATGACTGTACTTAGTTGAAAATTCTCTGCTTTAAAATAATCGTTGACAAAGAAAATGATTACGTTGCAAAATATAAATGTATTCAATAAAATATTCCACGCACAAGTTCCCACGATCGCACATTTATACATTTATACATTCATTTATACATACATACATACATAGATTCATACATACATACATACATACATTCACACATTCATACATACATACATACAAATATATTTCTTAAACAAATAAACAAAAGATATGCTTTCCAGCGACAATCAAGCTGGACTATCCACACACAAGCATTAGGGGGTTCACATACATGAGAACATTTTACATCATAAAATGTAGGTATGATAAATAATTTATTAGCGTAAGGAAATCACACAAACACATTCCCACGATTCATATGAGAATCGCGTAGTAGTCATCAAATCTATTTTCTCTGATATTACTGATATAGTATTACGATAACAAATTTATACAGTCTGGCAACACTGGCAATTTTCCCTTTGGAAAAATCATTTTCCCGTCGGCATTAAGAAATATAGTAATTATGTATTGCCGTCGGCATTAAGAAATATAGTAATTATGTATTGCCGTCGGCATTTGAAAAAACTAATTATGTATTGCCGTCGGCATTAGGAAAAATAATCATGCATTGCCGTAGGCATTAGGAAAAATAATCATGCATTGCCGTAGGCATTAGGAAAAATAATCATGCATTGCCGTAGACATTAGGAAAAATTAAGTTTCACAACTCCCACCCATTGGTATTAGGAAAAATTATTTCTTAACTTTCCCGTTGGTATTAGGAAAAATCATTTTCATGATTTTCCAGTCGGCATATATACTTATGAAATCTTAATCTTATGAAACCCCTTAATCCACCCCCACAAAAAAATCACCCGTTCACACAATTAATGTCACCCCAAAAAAATCACCCGTTCACACAAAGTTAATGTAAACAAAAACTCCTTATGTAAACAAAAAATCGGACGGACTTATTGAACCACCCTCGTAGGTATCAAATTTCACAAATTTCCAAGAATTTTAAAATTTGGGTAATTAAAATTTCAAAATTTTACAATTTTAATTGACCCAGGACCCGCAGTTCCCTACTACTGACGCACATCATCAATGATCTAAATTCCATTAAAACCAGTTTGATTGTTTCGGCCTTCTGGTCGAAGTTTTAAAAATGTAAATAATCTATGCAACTGTTTAAGCGCAGATTTATCTGCGTTCTTTATTTTATTAAAAGCGATTTGAACGTTTCAGGGAGGCAAAAGTTTCCCTCCTCATATCGCCCTCCTAGTTCTAGTTTTGAAAATGTACAAAGACTATGTGAAATTTTAGACGCAGATCTGCCTATTTTCTAAATGCCAGTAAAATAGGTTTGAACGTTTTGGAGGGGCAGAAATTTCCCCTGATCGCCCTCGTGGTCCCAGGTTTTAAAATTGACGTTGTTTTTCTAACTTTTTAGACGCAGGTCTATCTATGTTCAAAATTTCAATAAAGATCGGTTTGAACATTTTGGAGGGGCAGAAATTTCCCCTATCGCCCTCCTGGTCCTTGTTTTAAAAGTATACATAGCATATGTGAATTTAACAGACGCAGATCAATCTATGATCTAAATTATATTTAAACCGGTTATATAAAGATGATCAATCATATTAATTGGATTCAAATAATATTGTGCGGAAAACATTATGCTAAGAATACCCGATGATATTGAATATAACATTGCCAACCTGAACAAAAAGATTAAACAGTCTGCTAAACATGCTAGTGCCTTTCATTCAAAGACTTTGTTTAATACAATTTATTGTACGGATATTGAACGTCTCGTATGTGAGAAACGAAGAGCTAGGAGGAAATGGCAATAGCACAGATATCCTCAACATAAAACCTGACTTAAAGAGTCCACTAAACGAGTCCAAGAGTTGCTTGCATATAAAAAAACTGCATCTCAATAGCTATCTGGAAAGTCTCCATGTTACACCAGCATCTAATCACCCTTTGTGGCGCGCTGGTAGAAATCTTAAAACACTTCGCCCAGAGGTTGGGCAAGAAGCCTCGTATTTCAATTAGAATCCTGCTTTTTATTTTTAATGCCATATTACGAATGGAGTATTATCCACAATACTAGAAGCTTGCCAAAGTCAAAATGATTCCAAAGCCGGGAAAAGATCTTACCAAAGCTAAGCCATATAGGCCATATAGGTTTCTCAGGCATTTGATAAAGTATGGCATGAAGGCCTAATTTTAAAATTGAGATCATATCTACCAATATACATTCTAAATCTTTTGGAAGAAAACTTCATGAGTGTGCCCGAATCTATATCATCCAGTGTGCCACAGGGAAGCATACTGGGGCCAGTTATGTATTTGATTTATACTTGTGATATGTCTTTGAGCAGTAATAACCACACATCTATATTTGCCGATAATAAAGCCTGCCTTAGTATGCACGAAAACCCTCACGAGGCATCTCGATATCTTCAGGCACATATTATTCAGCGGAAATATGGTTAAACTTATGGAAAAAAAGTAAGCAAACAGAAGTGTGTTCAGGTAACATTTACCCTACGAAGAGATACTTGTTCGCCCATTCGAATCAACAATCAAGTTGTTACTCAACATTTACATGTGAAGTACGTACCTTGGTATATACCTTAATCGATGGAAACACAATATGACTCAAAGCAAACACAAATGAAACTTAAATTAACTCAGATACATTGGCTGATTGGTAGAAATGCAACACTCAGTCTAGATCACAGAATATGAACCAGAATTTCCACCAGTGACTTATGAAAAATCGCCATAACAGCAGATGTAACATAACAGTAGATGTGTTTTTAACATATTAAATTGTGTAATTCAAGGCCAGTGGTCTTCCTCAACTACTGACTATAAGTTGTGGCCCAAATAATGTGGCACAGTTCCGTAATTAGATATGATACTTTCCTGGCATTTGGAAATATACATACATATGTAGCCACAAAGTTAAAACCAATGATAGACTCATCTGAAGGATATGTTTTTGTACACCGGAAGAGGTAGCAAATATAGCAATTGCTAAAGTTGTGCATGTGTTTACAGTATGGAGAAAGATACGTTTGTAAATTCCATCTCCATAAGGAAAGCCAGAAGTTTAGAATTAGAAGCATTAGCTCAACGAAAATTAGTTCTGTACTCACAATATGTGCATCACATGGGCGTTATGCGACACATGCATCAACTTGGCCAAGTAATCTAAGATAATGCTGCTAAGCGCTTCTATGTGCCTAACATTGGACGCGAACAACTTGTTTTGTATCCGCAAGTGCCTACACATATGCGTATAATTCCACGTTTGGCTGCACATGTGCCCTTGTGTTATAACTGGCCAGCAAACTATTCCAGCACCTTATATTGCTTTGGCCGGGTCACCTTTAACAGCTGTTGCTGCTCAACTGCGTGCTACCAAATCGAAATATGATACAAATGTACGCAAATCTTATTATGGAGCGGTTTGTGACATGGGCACCATAACAGATCCAACAGGTAAGTGGAAAAGTATATAAGCACATATTATTTAAAAAATTCAATTTGTTCTTATTTATTTCTGAATAGCGAAGTGATTGCTATATGAGACTAGAAATAAACTCCAGATGAGTAAGAGCCAGAATTTGCACAGAAGAAAGTGAAATGATTTAAACTGAAGGTGTTTTGGCCCAAATGCGCAAAGAATATAAACCTTTGCGCATTGGGTTTTTAATAAGATATGGTGGCTAACAAGCAGACGCCCCCCATAAATAAAAAAAAATGAGAAATTTAATAACATCATTACAAAATCATAATATGATTTACAAAATCATCGGCAGACAATGTTAAGTTACGACGTGAGTTGGAAGAATCAGTGACGAATGAAGAATCAGTCAATGCAAGATCTATTAAGACTATTGCAAAATGCCAATTCGTCGGTAGTAATACAAAATTCTTTGATAAACGCTCTTTTTACGAAAGATGAAGGAAGAAAATTTCCAATCACCCACACAATAAGTGCCAAACAATGTAACAAGCACATAGATGATAGGATTTAATTTAATTTAAAGCTATCTGGGCTGATGATTGAAAATGAGCAAAACCGATAATAAGTTTATACAAAAATAAATTAATATTTGTTACTTTTAATAAATTTCTTTATGTGTTTTATTTCATAGGAATCCCCTCTGCGGAAAAATGCAGTTGCTGCTTAAATACTTTGTTTTCTGTGGTGAAATGTCCGGATTTAAGGGAGGAATTCATTTTAAATCAAGTGGAAAGTTTGGCTGCTCTTAACAATATCATTAAAAGCATATAATACAATACTATGCAAAGCTACAGTGCCACAATCTTTTGAATTTGTTAAGTTATTAAGGCGTATTTGTAGTTATTGATGGGCATATACTCACCCCAAATTTTTAATAATAAAATCTTCAAAGAAAGAAGTTATGTTCAATTTTGGAATTGTTTTCTTATTTTTATTTTTAGATTTTTTTAGCAACTGTATAAATATGTACATATTTTTAGATCATCCCAAATTGTTACAAAAAGAACTCTGCACTACATACATATGTAAACAAAAGTAAATTCCAAAATTTTGCAAACCGAAAAACAAAATTAGAATATTTACTAATAGAATTTATTAAATTTTTTAACAACTTGAATAAAAATACTTTTACTTATACCACCAAAGTCTAAAGTTGTTTTCCTTGCAAACATACGTCCTTAGTTCTTAGGGGTCGAATGGTCTTTTTAGCAGCGATATTTCGTTTAGTTTCTTCCAGGTTTTCTTGTTGCCCTTCACTTTTAAAAAAAATTAAAATTAAAAAAATAGCATTGTTAAAATTGTGTTTTTAGTTATAAAAAATTTTCTTTTTTGGAAAACATGCTGTAAAAGAGCTTTTTGTCAATGGAAGTAAGGCTTTATGCTTATAAAACAAACGTTGAATGTTTTTTATAAAGTATTCTGTAGCCCGGAAAAGGGATTTTATTTATTGAAAAGTGATTTCTTTTTTGTCTCAAGTACTTTTAAAGTAGTACACAAAATTAACACATTTGCGTTCCAATTGATCCGAAAACTTCTTTTTTTGCGACTTATAAACTTGTGTTATTGTACATTGGACAAGACCACAATCGTCCTTTCCAATGTACAAAATTCCACATTGTCAATTCACTTCATATGCACACATTAGTCTTATTTCTGACAAGTACTTGTAAAAAAGAACACAAAGCGAACACATTTGGATTCCAATTGATCCGAACACTTCTTTTTTAAGCGGTTTGTTAACCAGCGTACTTGTATATTGGACAAGAACACCACTCCTCCTTCCAATGTACAAACTTCCACACAAACAATTCACTTTACGTAGATACAAATCACTTATTTTTGTTAAGAACTTGCAAAAAACATAAAAGGAACGAAACACTTGGAATCCAAAAGATCCGAGCACTAAATTTTTATACGACTTGTTAACCTGTGCTATTGCACATTGGACAAGACCATCATTGTCCCTTCCAATGTACAAGATTCCACACCTACACTTCACTTCATCCGTACACATTAGCCATATAAACAACTTATTTTCGTAGTGCACTTGCAAAAAGCGAACAAAATTGGATTCCAATTGATCCAATTACTTCATTTCAAGGTGACATGTTAACCAAAGAATTTGTACATTGGACCAGAACATCATTGTCTCTCCCAATGTACAAAATTCCACACATAAAACTCACTTTAAAAAATTTACTTTGCACAGTCTTCATATAAATTACTTACTTAGTTGGCTCTCTCGGGAACAAATTCAGCTTCTATCATGTAGGACAATCCATAGTGCATCTGTGGCTCCTAGAAAATAAGTATACATTATTAAAATCTATCATAAATCACTAAAAGAAAAAACAAATTTATACTTACATTTTCAATTTTGCTGTGTGATGCTCCCAGTAAATTGATGTTTTTTTTCACTATCACTTTTGTTTTGTTCACTTTTCTCACCGTTGGTAATATGTGGACAAAACAATCTACCAAATTTTGTCCACAAATTACCAACTTTGGGCAGGATTTTGGCACAATAACACTTTTTCCCCCACCTTGCGCGAAATCCTGCCAAGAAATTTTATTTTTCGTAAATACTAAATTTTAGAAATGTCAAAACTGCATACTTGGTGCGATAGAGAAAAATATAGAAAAAATCTCCAATGTTGCTATATCTATCGCAACATTTATGCAGTCGTGTTGAGTCTAATTGTTAGTCTATGGTATTAGAGCCCTTTTGTCTTTCTTTTTTAAGCGGATGTGTACAGTAAAGTTCCAGATATTACAAACAAGCGGATTAGGATGTGACTCGAGTAGGCTTGCCAGATTGAGAGTAACAAAAAGCTAAACATTTGAATCAAAAAAGCGGGATTATTAAAAAAAAAGCTGGACATTTTGAAATAACATTTTCATGAAAAAATAGTTACTGTTTTTGTTATACGAGTACAAAGAATCTTATTAAAAAATATATGTTTACATTGTTTTTTAAATTTTTTATATAATACTCTAATATACTATTAAAATAGCAAAATATAACTAAACTTAAATTCTTTCAGTTCAATTATCCATATATATATGTGCAGCTACGATCAAAATAATAGCAGCACGAAAGAATATGGGCATCTAACGTTAAAATTCAAAAGGGCTTATATTTTAAATGAAATCGAACATTATGGAAAAATAAAAAGTGTTGTGTAGATAATTTATCTATCTTTTGTTTACCTAAAAAAGAATGTATAAAGAGATTTGTGTTGTTAGAGAAACCCGTTTTTCAGTCCTTTTAATTTTGACCTTTGTAAAGTTTTTCCAACAAGATTTAAGCTGAAGGTCCATACCATCCGTTCCATGCGTTGTTGCGTTTTATGCATGTGCCAAAAAAGTAGAATCAGTGTAATTGTATGTGGCAAGTTACAGAGCAAAACGCATAGGCTTATTTTCTACTTTTGTATCCGTCGCATGCATCATGAAAAAGGGTCAGCTGTTTTTGATAGTCAAAGATGGCAAATTAGATTATATTTTCAATGATATCGATAGAAGTGTTCGTATAGTAGATTTAAATTTTAAATTTTTTTGCATAAAAAAGTTTTTAATAGAAGAAAAAACTTTTGTAATAAAGCTTAAAAGTATTTTCAAGAATAAAATACATTAAAATCAGTTTTTAACATAATTATTTCACGAACAAAATGTACATTTTAGTTATCGATTGCTTTTATGTACTGAGTGTCATTTTATGGCGCTGTGTCACCTTTGTTTTAACAACAAAAATACTTGGCGCATAAGACGTATTGCATGTAACCAAAGTGTATCAATATCAAGTGGCTTTATCAGCGCAGCTGATCGTCAGCTGACTTAACCCCATCCTTCAAACTCCATATAAAAAACATAAAATCTTAACCCGAACTCTCAATATTCAAATACAAATAATCCTACAACAAATTTGTATGTATGTTGTTGTAATGATAAGTCTGTTTGTTATTAATACACTTTGCATGTAACTTGAATTTAGAATCGGAGAGGACGTACAGAAACCCATACAACGCATCAAAGTGTATTAATACCAAGTGGCCTTATCATTACAACAACATACATACAAATTTGTTGTAGGATAATTTTTATTTGAATGTTGACAGTTCGGTTTAAGATTTTATGCTGTTTTCTATGGAGTTTGAAGGATGGGGTTAAGTCAGCTGACGATCAGATGCGCTGATAAGGCCACTTGATATTAATACACTTTGACAACGCATATGCATAGAAAAGATGGTATGGACCTTCAGATTTAGTATGAGATCAGCTGTTCAAGTGTTGGGTAATGTTAGTGACAATAGAAAAGGGAAAACACAAGAGTAGTTACAGAAACTATGAAAGCAGTATTATACAATACGATTTAAAGAATCGAAAATAGAAATGACACTATTGCAAATATATTATTATGTTCCCATAAAGAAATTTATGCAACAAATTTAAGATAATAAAATTAAGAACATTTTGTGGAAAATTGTTTTAGCTGGAAAAATTTTATTTTCGCTTGAAACTGGACAGGTACTTAAAAAGCTGAACAATCCAGCCAAAAAAGACCCCGATTGGCAACCCTAGACTCGGGTGTTGTTAAATATTTGCTGCGTGTTTCAAAATTTCTTTAGTCACTTGTGGCATATTTAAATATAATATAATATTAAATATATAAATAAAAAGATAAGTATTAATGAAATAATATTTTCCTACAATTTTTTGAAGAAGAAACTTTAAATTCATTATTTGCATGCATCATAAATCTCTAATAGCAAATGTTTCTTACTAATTTAAATAAAAAATTTCAATAAAATTAACATTAACTTAAATAAAATTTATCACCTTCTTATTTTTCTCTTTTTTTTATATGTAGTATGTAATTTTATATAACAAAGTGGTTTAAATGTAACTTCAAACAAAGTCAAGCTTTATAGGTATTGATATTGATTGATATTGGTATCACTTTTAAAATAAATTCGGCTTAAAGCGAACGTTTAGTAAAAATTACTGGTGATTCAAAGAAAATAAATAAACACTATGACAGGCTTTCTTATACACTGAACAAAATTAATATATAAAAAAAATTAAAAAAACAGTACATATGTAGATGAAAAAATCAGTACATTTGCTTACTGATTTGCTAGTTATGCTTTAAATAAAAATAATTACATGTACTGGTAAAATCAGTACCCTACTTAAGTCTATAGTACACGGCATTAAAAAGCCACATGCGCATGTGCCTCTGACGTAATTTTGACGTCATCACGAAGCTACATTTGCTACATGCCGTGTACTAGTAACATATGTACATGTAGATATTCATATGATTACAGATGTGCTGCCTCAGAAAATGTGTTCAATTCGGCGGCATGTAGCCGCTGCTAGTTTTTTTTCATGCTTATATTTATTTATTGTATCTTTAAAAAAATTAACTAACAATAACTATTCAAATCTTAAATCTAGATATAATAATTAGGCCCAACCAGTGTCAGGCTTAAAGTTAGTGATACTAATCAATAATACATAAATGTCGTATTAAGCACAAAAATATTTTCAAGCTCTCATCTGGAGTGTTGAGTATTAGAGCCGTAGTGTCCCTCTTTTTTCAGCGGACGTGTTCAGTAAAATTCAAGATGTTACGAGCAAGGGTATTAAGATGGAAATCGAGTTTTCGAGTTTGAGTTTTTTTTCTTCAGTCACTAGTGGCATATTTAAATCACGATGTAAATTTGAATTTTTAATGTACCATGTTATTAGTCTTAAAATCTTGTTTTGCCTTCGTTGGATTATCTCTATATTGGAAGCTCATAGCTGTATTCTGTAGCACCATATTGGTTACAAAAGCGACTTGTATATTAAAAGTTTACAATCTAGACTGAGTGTTGAATTTCTACCAATTAGCCAATGTATCTGAGTTTATTTAATTTTCATTTGTGTTAGCTTTGAGTCAATGTGGTGCTTCCATGTAAGCCGCCGATTAAAGTGTATACGAAAGTATTTGACATGTGAATGTTGAGAAACAACTTGATTGTTGATGCGAATTGGGGTACAAAAGTATCTTTTCGCAGGGCAAATGTTATCTGAACACACTTTTGTTTGTTTACTTTAAATCTCCATAAGTTTAACCATATTTCCTGCTGTGGTATATGTTCTTGTAGATTTTGGAAAGCCTCGTGAGGGTTTTCGAACATACTAAGGCAGTCCGTATTATCGACAAATGTAGATATATGGATATTGCTGCTCAAAGGCATATCACAAGTATAAATCAAATACAAAACTGGCTCCAGTATGCTCCCCTGTAGATATGATTTCAATTTTAAAATAAAGCCTTCATGCCACAATTTATCAAATGCCTGAGAAACGCCAATAGACAGGGCACAGCAGTACTTCTTTTCTTCAAATGTTCTTCTTATAAATTAATACGTTTGTTCAATGGTGCTATCTAGAGTATACTTCTAAAACCAAATTGATGGTCTGGAATGCATCCACTACGAAATAGAATTTGGAACAATTTTGTCATGAGCAGTTTTCCGAAAAGTTTTGACATTTTTGATAGTAGACTTATTGGTCTGTATAATTCAGCCTTGGTAAGATCTTTGCCGGGCTGTGGAATCTTTTTCACCTTGGCAAGCTTCCAGTGGTGTGGATAATACTCTAGTCTTAATATGGCATTAAAAATAAATAGGATTCTAATTGCAATACGAGAGCAAAGTCATCAGCATCTTTTTACTAATTCCATGTATACCTGGAGCTTTCTTCGGGTTGAGTTCAGTAATTAGATTCTGTACATCACGCATCTTAAATTTTAAGGGTCGAGGGTGTAGAGCAACTACACTCGGTAAATCAACAGCACCAGTACATGTGTTTGGGTAAATACGGATTTTAAATGCTTTGCAAACAAGTTACCTTTTTTAGTATCACTTCTTGCCCAACCTCCGGTAGAAGTGCGCCGAGGTAGTTTAAACTTGACGGGTGTTTTAAGCTTTCTGGCAGCGCGCCACAAGGAGTGGTGTGACATCGATATTTTCCAGATAGTTTTTAAGAGATGCAGTTTTTTCATATGCAAGCAACTTTTGGAGTCGTTTAGTCGGTCTTTTCTGATTTTATGTTGGGGTGATCTGTGCTGTTGCCATTCCCTTCTAGCTTTTCTTTTTTCACATACAAGACGTTCAATATCCGTAGAATATATTCTATTAAACCCAGTCTGCGGGTGGAAGGTATTACCATGTTCAGCAGACTGCTTAATATTTTCGTTAAGATTGGCAATGATAGATTCAATATCATCGTGTGTTCTTAGCGTAATGTTTTCTGTGCAATGACTACTAAGATATTTTTTGAATCCCAGCCAAATAACACGATTGATTAACTTCACATATGACTGAGGTAAAATACTTCTTAGTGGGTTACATACCGTAACGATAGTGGGATAGTGGAAGTGAAAGCTTTAACATGAACTAAATCCCTAGAAATATTATTCATGACGCCAAAATTATAACATCCGGAATTTTTTGTATGTCTGTAGGCCAGTAAGTGGGCTCCCCAATCGAAATGACGTCCAATCCCATTTTTGAAATTGTGTTGAACAGCGCTCTACCTCTAGGTATAAGAAGGCGCAAACCCCAGAACGTATGTTTTTCATTGTAGTCTCCAGCTGCTATGAAACAAGGTCCAAGCGATTTGTAAAAATCCTCGTATTGATCCTGAGTGATTGAGAATCTGGTAGGGGATTAAATTGATGATATAACGAAATTTGTACAAAAGTATTAGTTGCTTGTAGATGTTCCGCACAAATGTTATCTAGAAAATAGTGCTTGAGTCTTGACTTTATTAGAACTGCCGATCCACCTCATGCTCTTCCTCTAGGGTCCTTTGAATCATATAGGGTGTAGCCATTAATTTTGATTAGGCTTCTCGAAATCAAATGAGTCTATGAGACCAGCATTATATTTCCGTGAGGAAGTGCTCAATTTAATTTATTGCTTGAAGCAGAGTATTCTACATTCGCAGCATTTTTTGCATCAAGCTAGTCATATTTGTTATGAATTGGTTTATAGCTTGCACCAGATTATCAATTGTGGCTTCAAGGCGACTGAAATTAAAGCTTGTGTTAGCACTTGTAGAATTTCTTGGTGGAGACACTTTCTGCGTGGGAATAGAATTGATTTTTACATCGTACGTATACCATACATTTGTAGTAATTGGCTGGTCCATTTGAGGATAACATAAAAAGAAAAGAAAGAAAGAAAAAATAACACCAATTTTTCTTAATTTATTGCTTAAAAAGTTGCTTCTAAATTCTGTTATTATTAAACAAACAAAAAATGCTAAGCATATAGAGCTTGATGATAAACAAGATTTGTTTTATTTTTCTATTGGAAGAGAAAATGAATAGTGCTGACGCTGTACCGACTCGACACTCGAGCACGCAACACACAATTGACCGTGGGAAAAACATTGCGAATGCAAGGACGCGTTTAAACTTAATTGGTAGATCACTTCATGTCATAATTATCCTTGGAATAAGCACTTCCTTACCTTTAAATTTTCCTATGCTTATCTTTGCTTTAATAGCGTTCCTCATCAGCATTTTAACATACAATCTAGGTCCGGGTTTACATCTGTGTGCCATCTGCTACACATGAGTAAAAAAATCGTAACCACTAATTACTAATAAAAAATAATAATAATTATCACATGTAATTTGGCTTACAAAGCGATACGAACTTTAGCCTGATCAAATCATTAATAAAGAAACAAATGAAGTTCGAACAATAATAATTAAAATTAGCTGAAAA
Organism: Nowickia ferox; assembly: GCA_936439885.1. Taxonomy (NCBI): domain Eukaryota; kingdom Metazoa; phylum Arthropoda; class Insecta; order Diptera; family Tachinidae; genus Nowickia; species Nowickia ferox. The sequence goes on from OW387027.1 coordinate 37,528,042, forward strand.
ACTGTTTGATTCAGGCACGTATTTATTAATTTAAAAAGTTTCATACAGAACCAACAGACAATTTTATGGAATTCAACATGATTGGAAACAGTTTAAATCAATAAATACATGTCTGAATCAAACAGTTTTTCATTAGTAATTAGTGGTTATGCTTTCTTGTGCGCATGGCACACAAGAAATGTAAACTCAGCCTAGGAAATTAAGTCTGTCCTGTAGTAGATTCAGTCGGTATTTGCCCATTGCCCATGTCTAACAATTGATTTGAAAACACATACCCTGATTAATAATTGTGAAGAGCAACTCGCAAATGTTCTGTTATTTGAGAGTTTTCACTTCTTTGCGTAAAGATGATGACTTCAAGCAAGCGTTTATTTCATCAGCAGTAGTTGATCTTGGAATGACTGGCAGCGTTTGGCAAAAGTCTCCAGCCAATAAAATCATCATCCCTCCGAATATCTGTTGATTATTTCGCAAGTCTTTTAATGTTCTGCCAAGTCCTCTTATGCTCGTTTGTGAGCCATTAGACATTCAAACCAAATAATAATATGACGGCTCATCTACCGTTTGTAAGTTTTAAGGTACTTTTAGGGCAGAATGAGCAGTTCTTCCGCCCTCTAATAGGGTAGCAGCAATCCCAGAGGAGGCTACTGCAAGTGCAATTTGGTTGTGTGAGCGAACAGAAGAAAAATGGAGGGAAAATAAAAACGTTTTGCCTGTTCCACCAGTTGTATTGCGAAAGAAGATTCCTCCATAAGCTGCATTAACTGCTGTCATAAGAGTTTTGTACGCGTTTTTATGCTGGTTGTTTAAAAGTTGGACATTTGTTCTTACTGACTGACTTAATGAATTGTGATCATTTTGCCGTTCACGTAGAAATTCTTAGGTAAATGCTTCTTGTGTAGAACGATTTGGAGCTGACATTCCTAATTCTTGCACCATTTTTCTAGACATTCCTAAGCATAAGTTTTCAATTGAAATCAACGCTTCATTGAATATGCCCGTTGGACGAATACGATGCAAAATATCATCAGCCATATTTTCTTTATACTTGTTCCACCAATTGGGAGGATTATATGGAAAACATGTTGATATTGTTGACAAAAAGTGTTTCAATTTGTTGGGGCGTAGACGTAACAACAGCATCTGCTACAGTGATATCCCAATGATTATCATTCTGTAGCAAGCGTAGAAGGTGACAGGCTTAACTATATGTTGTACAACAATAAACGCATGTAAAAATATTCGTCATTGCACGGATGGACTGAGTTGACACGACCTAGTGCTTTTTACTTATAAAAACTTTTAACTGAAACTTATACTCACTAAAAATTATATAAAAACACACACACTAGTTTGAAAACACGGGTAATTTACATATATATATTAAAATTTTAACCTTTGGTATTATCCAACACGACTAAATTACATCACAAAGTAAATACCACTTATTAGGATATTTCTAAAGTTTAAGCGTTGGTTAATTTAAAAAATTTAGTGAAAAGGATTTATTATCGTGTTTTCACTAATACGATGTTACATAGAACATTGAGAAGTGAATGGGAAGAAATATAATAAAAAATTAAGAATTTTCCATTAAAAACTCATACTTAGAAAAATGAGAAGCGAAAAAGGGGGCAGTATGTTTAAAAAATTAGTTTGTGTTTATGCTAACATTTTCTCTTATGAAAAATAATGAGAAGTGAAAAGGAGGCAGTATGTTTAAAAAATTAGTTCGATTTTCTGCTAAGATGTTCTCTTATTAAGCAAAATGAGAAAAGGAGGCAGTACATTAAACATTTTACGTTTCTCTTTGTTACTTTGTGCTTAGAAAAAATAGTAGGCAATATATTAGAAACTTAGATTTTTCGAGTTTTAGCTAGAATTTTTAATTCTTTTTCTTTACAAACCATCTGGAATCGAATTAAAAAAAATCAGCCAAATCGCTCCAGCCGATTAATTTTTATCTATATAGATATGTTTCTGGACCCACTAATGTCAAAAACATTGCAGCTTTAGTGGAATCCTCCACCACATTTATTTTAAACAATTGATTCATTTGTTCTAAATATTCTTCAAAGTCATCACTAAAAACGAATTGATCAATGCTGTTCTTTTAATTTATACAAAAGATTTTAAGACCAAAATAATTTTTCTTTGTTTGAGTTTGAACATCACTGTATAAAATTTATTTATTCTATATATTAAAAAGAGAGAAACGCGTTGAAATTCTCACGTTTATTTCATTTTAGAAATGTATGGCAAACTAAACAATTTTTGAAAATTTGTTTTTGTTTTAATGTAAAGTTTCACTTCTTCGACACGTTTTCCTGAATAGCCATTAAAAAATCTCTTTTTTAAAGTTAAGACTTTATTGATTTGTGCTTAGTCCAATGCAAAGAACAATCCTCTGTAACACAGTTAGTGTCATTAATATTCGGTTTTCAGATTCACAATCAATTAAAAGTCGACCAAATAATGGCAACCATTTAAACTGAAAAATTTCTTTCATTATTTTATTTAGCAATTGAGTAGGAATATGAATTCATAAAAAATAATCGAAAAAATTATATCAGTAAGTAAAAACTGACAGATTATTTGAAGTACTTCAAAAAATGTTGTGTCATTAATATTCGGTTTTTTAATGAGTAAAGAAAAAATCAAGGGAGTATGAACCGTTTTGATTATAATTAGTCCTTGTAAGGATATTTATCTCATCAGAGGACTTCACTTAAACAATTTGACATATTTTCAATCAAAAAAATATACGATCTTGTTTCCGAATATCACTTTAGTTTTCCTAAAGTCGAGAATGTGTCACAGACTTTACGGGATGAATTTGTCACTCAAACTTTGATTAAGAATTATATCTACCAATTCTTGGGTAAGATGAACTATTTTGAGACAATTACATGCAAGCTATACCTGAAAGGGGCTGTTTTATGACAGGGGTCATATCCTTCGAAATACTGAAATGTGTTAAAAATATCTCGTTTGGCAGGATAACCTCTCTAAATCTTCCTAAATGTATTTAAATACTTTCTAAAATATAAATTTAGCTAAAAAAATATCAAATTTTCGAGTTTACATCCAACCATGCATCACCTTGTTACCCTCAGATTCTCTGGTCTTTGATCCTCGTTCAGTTTTTGCTACAGTATCACATCCGCTTATTATTAAAATTGCTATACAGTCTTTCATCATGAAATAATAGTGTAATGGAAAACACCCTGGTAAATAAGATCAAATAATTTTAAAGAAATGGTAAACAAAAGCATTACATGGTGATTATTATACTTACAATCAGGATTCTACATTATTGCAGTATCTGATATGAGCAAATGGGATCAAACATTAAAAGTTTTATTCATTAAATGTCAACTGCAGACATTATTTGAATAGATTAAGAGAAATTTATAAACATTAAACATTACATTAAACGAAACGAGATATTTTTAACACATTTCAGTATTACGAAGGATATGACCCCTGTCATAAAACAGCCCCTTTCAGGTATAGCTTGCATGTAATTGTCTCAAAATAGTTCATCTTACCCAAGAATTGGTATATATAATTCTTAATCAAAGTTTGCGTGACAAATTCATCCCGTAAAGTCTGTGACACATTCTCGATCTTAGTTGCAACTGGTATGAAAACTAAAGTGATATTCGGAAACCAGATCGTATATTTTTTTAATTCAAAATACGTCAAATTGTTTAAGTGAAGTCCTCTGATGAGATAAATATCCTTACAATTACTAATTATAATCAAAACGGTTCATACTCCCCTTATTTTTTCTTTACTCATCAAAAAACCGAATATTGATGACGTAACATTTTTTGAAGTACTTCAAATAATCTGTTAGTTTTTACTTACTGATATAATTTTTTCGATTATTTTTTATGAATTCATATTCGTACTCAATTGCTAAATAAAATAATGAAAGAAATTTTTCAGTTTAAATGGTTGCCATTATTTGGTAGTATTTTTATTGATTGTGAATCTGAGGAAGTTTGCTAACTAATTTTAATCTACAATATTACACTTATGAAAATAATTTAATTTTACGTTGTGGCTGTGGCACTTCCTAACGTTTATGTATTTAATATTTATTCTTTCTCTTTTTTTAATGCATTTGCTTTACTATGGAAGGAAACATGAGTCCTGTCATGGCATAGAAGATTCTTTTGGAGATATAATGGCTAAAAATTATGCAATTTTCTATCGTGAGCTAGCGAAGCCTGAAAAGATTGCTCGTGAATTTAAAGAGTTAACAGCTGTTGCCTTGGATCTTAGTTATTCCGCATCAGAAAAAGGCTATAATAAAAACCGTTATTCAGATATTTTGCCATGTATGTAAATAAAATTTTTTTATCACATAAATTAGTAACAACGTAAAATGTTATATTTTGTCGTTCTTTTTTCTTTAGATGATAAAAATCGTGTTATTTTGGATATCGATGCTGATGGATCGGACTACATAAATGCTTCATTTATAGACGTGAGTTTTGTTTTACATTATATGTTTTTTAACATATGCAAAAATTTCATGATTTTTTCAGGGTTACCGAAGGCGCAAAGAGTATATTGCTACACAGGGCCCTAAATCGGAAAGCACCAAAGATTTTTGGCGTATGGTTTTACAGCACAATGTAAGAGTTATTGTGATGGTTACTCAGTTCCGGGAAGGCGATGTTGTATGTATAATATGCTCGTGTACAACAGAATATTAGTTTTACCTGTCTGCTTTATGTTTTGCAGATAAAATGTCACGAATATTTTCCATTCAAATCCAAAGGAATTAATGTCAACGTTAAGAAAAAAGATACATTTGATTTGTACGACCGTACTGAACTGTCAGTCACACATGAAATATTTGGACTAAAACAAAAAGTTGTGCATTTACATTTCAAGAAGTGGCCAGATCACGGTTGCCCTACAGATCCTTCGTATTTGATAACATTCATACGAAAGGTAAAAGTTGAGCGAATACCAAGTTACTCGCCAATTGTAGTCCACTGTAGTGCTGGTGTTGGACGCACGGGTACCTTCATTGGGCTTGACATCATAATCCAGCGTCTCAAAAACGAGTCAAAAATTAATATTTATGAAACCATTAAGAAGCTACGATTTCAGCGTATGAAAATGGTTCAAACCTTAGCGCAATACACTTTTCTTTACACCTGCGCCTATGAACTGGTAAAACATAAAAACACCCGTTCCATTCTTAAGGAGGATATTAAGACACAAAAGAAAGTTAGTTTTGAAAAAGATTCGGAAGGCAATGCGAATGACACACGAAAAATTAGTGATATATCTCGCAACAGTTTTGAAATCAGTACTATCGCTGGGGATCCAACTTCATTCGAGCGATATAATCAAAACGTAAGTGGTTCTACCACTCAAATCAAATTAAATGGTGTTTTTAAAGACACAAATGATATAACGCACCGTTGTGATAACAATGAAAGTTTCATGTAAATTTAAATCCTTACAAAAATATATCCGGAATTTCGGCCATCAAATAAATGTATTGAGATAAAAATGTTGACCAAGTTCTACTTTGGCACAATACCTATTACTACAATCCGCCATTCATTATATAAATTTGTAATTGTCAGGGTGTCATATCATTTCTAGACAATTTGTTTACTTAACAAAATTTTTAAAGAAGTACATAGATATCCGTTATTATCTTCAGTATTATAAGGATAAAAATATTCCCAAGTAAGCAGGTTCCTTAGAAATGATATGACTCGCTCACGAGTAGAAATTTATATAATGCATTTCAGATTGTAGTAAAAGGTATTGTGCCAAAGAAAAACTTGGTCCAAAATTTTATCTCACTACTTTTGATGGCCGAAATTTTGGATATGAACTTGGCCTTTATGTTTTTGTGAGGATCTGATTACTTCTTGAAAAAGTTTCTATAATAAAACTTTTAAAACTTAAAATTTCTAGTATGTTTTATTTCTATTCATGATCGCTGTGTCAAAAGGTCAAAGTTACATAAAATAATAGATTATAGCGTGGGTGTGGGATTGTGAATCTTAAAAATGCACTATTGCTCATTACAAGAGAACCCTTATGTACGAAATTTCTTGCAAGTCGTCTGGATAGAAATATCTAAAATATAGCGTAAATTCTAGTGGGCGTGACCCCGCCTACTTTTCTAAATATAATAACATATTATACATTTTACCGAAGGATGTGCCCATTTTTGAAAACGCAAAATTATAGCATTGAGTAAATGCAATGTGCATGCAAAGTTTCAAAGAGTAGCTTGGGCTTGAGTTTTTGGGGTTTCTGATTTTTCTGGTTGGTAACTCAATTAGGCATATTTGTCTACAAAATTTCAGTTCTCTGAAATTTAATATTACTTTAAATGTTTATAGGCCTGGCCCCCCTCATCTTTCAATCTCATGATTATGCTATGGCTAGTGCTTATGGTTCATGTAAAGTTTCGTTGGAAAAGACTTATGAGAAATACAGAAGTAATAGATAAAAACTGCTAAGCCGAAGTACATGAAACAGAAAGCTAAGATTTATGGGTGTAGTCACGACAATTTTTCAAAACAAGAAATTGTTGCGTATGGAAATATTCAAGAAAATCTATCCTAATTTTGAGTTGAAAGTGCTTGTCCCCGCCTCCTGATTGAAACTTCCATGTTTTTACATTTTTCTTAGTGATCTCTGATCTAGATTTATTTTTGTATCAAATTTCAGTTCTCTAGTGCGAATTTGAGTTTAATGGGAATGGCCTGGCCCACCGTATACATTTTCTTGGTTTTTAGATTTTTCCATTGGCTCACTCATTTACACTTACTTGTGTATAAAATTTCAACTCACCAGCGCGAATTCTACCTTTAATTTTTATGGGTGTTACCACGCCTACTATTATAAACTCAACATTTTGAGCAGCGCTATCATTTATGCTCATTTTCGTAGTAATTTTACCTTTATTATCTTTCGATTTAATTGCATGTACACTTTGTTCAACAACCGCGGCATCTCTTTTTTTTAACTAATTACTATACAGTAGTTTTGATTTAGCTGCCTTTTGTTTAAGTGCACTTGGGACTTAACTGCCTAAAATGCTAAATTTCTGTCACTATTCCTTAAAATCCCATACAAATTAGTTTTTGGTAATTTTAAACTATTTTCATACAAAAATCAATGTTAGCTGCACATTGACTGCACAAAATATATTTTTTTCTGTAATTATTCTCCAAAATCCTTTTTAAGTGCATTTTTTACCTGCACATGAACCATATTTTTTTTTGGCAATTTTAAATTATTCTCATATAAAAAATTTAAGTTAGCTGCATTTTTTTAACTTTAATAAAAAATCAAACAGATAAATATGTATGTATATGTGTAAATGAAAACATATGAAAACATTTTTTGTAATGTACATATATACATATGTAAATACACTTTTAACACTTTTTTAGCTGCACTTTTAGGCAGGAAACCACAATTGTATACCTGCATATAAAGACAGGTAAGTAAGTACATTTAAGATAACAGCATTTTTGACTTATCTGCACAAAAAAATTGTGCAAAGTTGATTGTGCAGCTAAGTCAAAATTACTGTATGCACTTCGGTAACCATTTTGTCAATTGTGTATTTCAGCATCTTCTACATTTTGTAGACCCCGAAGAAACATTAAACCCCTAAAATATTTATCTTTTAATTTGCCAAACTCGAAATTATCACAATTTCGATTAACCATTGCACCATATGTAACATAGTCCATACTAGAACTTTTAGTGAACTGCAAGCAATTCATACGTGCACTAAAAAGGTATTACTTTCTTCCAAAGATAGCTTTCAACGTATGAAGAAACTGTATTCTTGATAGTGTTTTATATTTGTTCGAATGAAATTTCATGATTTTTTTCTTGTTCGAACGGACAAATAATTTTTAAACTTTGTTCGAATATTCGAACGAAGAACGAATAAAAAAATGTATTCGAATAATTTTAAAAAAGTTGGCAAAAAACGACACACATGTGTAATAGTTTAATTTTTATTATTAACAAACAAAAAATAGTTCATTACACAAGAAAATCCAATAATTTTAATAACAAGCTTAGAAATGTTATTAAAAACCGAAAGGAAATTATTTAAAAAGTATTGTTACGGAAATGACCGTCGAAAGAGTTAATGCAGCTATACACAAAAATATTCCAACAGGGTTAACCCAAGTTCTACGGTAAATATTCCTACAGGGTATATGCAAAAAACTAACTAGAACAATAGCACATACAAGCGTCTGCTTATTAAGAAGATTTACTTACATATGTACATACATACATGTTAATTCAAACGGAAAACAAATGTACTCCAGCAAGCAAGGCATATCAAACAGTTACATGCATCGGGCAAATTGCTCATCCGCTGATTTTTTGTTTACACGTTTATAACGAAGAATTCATTTGACAATTACTTTTGTGCCTTGTTTGATGCATAAAATTTTTTGACAATTACTTTGTAAAACTATGTGAGAAGCAGAGAGTTGCCACACTGTTTTCTCTAATGCATGTACCTGTAGTAAATGTGCCTTGTCCAGCAAGCAACCACCATGCATTGCGTCGTTAATGATGTATGTATGTACGCACGTATACATATATACATGTATGTATACATACATAGTTACCACATGAACAATAGTAAACAACATTTCAGATAATGATGATGATGTCTAGAATTTGCTGAAACATTCGAGTGGCTTTGTGCGAACTATATATATAAAGGGGTAACGCATCCAATGGCGAGTCAGTCGTTAATCAGAAGTCAGTCTTTACTTAAAGTTGTTTGTTACTCAGAAGACAGTTGATAATTAAGTTGTGTGAACAGTCTGTGCTTGCGATACAGTAGTGAGTTGATAGTTGAGTCTGTGCTTTACAATACGTGAGCTGGTAATTGAAGAAACTATAGTGACAGTTAAAGTCTGTCGTTGAATTGAGATCATGATACAATTATACAAGGTACTTGCACAAGCCCAGCCTGTTAATGTTTATAATGCATATAGTTGTCAAACTTTGTTTACAAGCTGTAAAAAGTATGTGTGTATGTGTGTGAATAAAATGATTACAGTGTTGCCAATGAATTTGCATATGGCTGTGTCTCCAATTACACATTGAAGAAAATTACACTACACATCTTTTGTGTAGGTTAAAATTAAAACAAAAATAAATAAAATAGAACCCAAGGTATAATTACACACAGATTATACATGAATCTCATTACATGGCCCACACATGAGAGCAGAAATTACACACTGTGTATTACACACATATTGGCAACACTGAATGACTATAATCATGCATGAATGCCGCGTCTGCAATTGTACTTTAGTTACCCTGTGATAGCTGTTTTTAAAAACAAAAGACATCTGCTTCTGATAATTATAGGTATGTTTCTACCAACAAAATACGTGTGTTTCTTGGTGTTGCAATTTTTTTGTAGTCGTGCAAGTACCTTGTATAATTGTATCATGATTGAGATTATTGTGGAGTCTATCGTGTCGACTGAAGGGTAAAGAGCTGACAAACGTGTGTAAGAGTGGAAAAGTAAAGCCAGCGAGTTGGTATTGAAGTATCAACTGTGAGTGTCGGAAGAGATAGTCTCGTGTGTGACGAGCAGCAGACAAGAAGGATTTGCGTCAATACCAAGGCATATCAAACAGGTACACTCATCAGGCATATTGATCATCCGCTGATTTTTTGTTTACACGTTTATAACGAAGAATTCATTTGACAATTACTTTTATGCCTTGTTTGATGCATACAATCAAAGCATATTTATGTAAAGTATATGCAGGTCTACAACAACTAAGAAAGTACAAAAACAACAGGCGATTTGTTTGTGTAAGAATAATGGATGAATGTCAAAAACAGATGGATACAACCAGACCTGGGCAACCTGTGCATTACTTTTGCATAAGCACTGCTTGAAAAACAAAAATTTTAGTGCAAATTTAAATTTGATGCTTGCAGTGCACTATTTTTTGCACTTAAATAAAATCTCTTAAAAGTAATGGATTAATATTGCATTAGCAGCTAATTGCACGACAAAAAATACACTAATTTTGTGTTGCCACTAAGCACATCATGAAGTGATGCAATATTATTGCACTATCACATATTGTACACAGTAAAATTTAATAAAACGTGAGAATATTTTTAGGAGAGCATAAATAAAAAATATAAAATACACTAAAGTTCATTGAGGGCACTTTTATAAATACGTACATACAAATTAACGAAAAAAAAACTGTCAATATAAATACAAACTAGATTACAGAACCAATTTTAAAAAAATTAAAAAGTTTCATACTTCAAGTACTTTGCATCTCGAGCTTATTTGAAAAACCGTGCAATTGACAAAAGATCAGAACTTATGTTTTCGTTTATTGTAAAGTTATATCTTAAAAAATGGTGATTTTATAAACGAAAAATTCTACCGCTTGAAACAATTTCATCAAGTTTTGTCTTTCTCTCAAAAAATTATAAAAAACGCGTAGTGATATGATTTTTCGTCTTGGATGACGATATGTACAAAGGAAAAAATTTACATATTTATGTATGTACGTATGTATGTTTTTATGTATGTACACATTTACGTTATATTTTGCACTATATGTTCCACTGATAATTCAATAATACTATTCATAATGTGTTTAGTGGTGCAAAAAATAGTGCACTAAAAATAACAATGCAATGTTGATGAATTACATTATGCTGATGATTCTTTACTATATGCGCACGATGAGTCTCCAATTGGAGCTTTAAATAAAGTTTCTCACCATTTAATGATTGTTAAAGACTATTACCATAAAAGGGGTATAAAAATTAATTCTTCAAAAAGTGAGTCCATTTGCATTAGAAATGCTTCAGGTAAATGTAACGGTTTTGTAGTTCCCGAGAGCAAGTTACTTCACCTTAATCTTGACGGAACAGAGATTCCTATAAGGGACAGAATTAAATATATTGGAGTTAATTTTAGTAATCTTCTAAAATTTAATAAACATGCTCGTATTGCTCTAGGAAAAGCATATAAAATAATGGGAATATTTTCACGCATTTTTAAAAATAGAAGTTTACCAACGAAAACAAAACTTTTATTCTATAAAACTAGCATTAGACCAGTATTTTTATATGCTTTTTCTATATGGTTCAGCATTTCTCCATCTGTTCTAAAAGAATTTGAGATTTTTGAAAGGAAAATTTTAAGATGTTGTATTGGAAAACACTTTCATTCCCCAAATAAAAGATATTCAAATAAATTTATTTATTCTAAATCAAAAGTTACTCCGGTCGGTTTATACATATGTTTGTGACATTATTCAACGATTTATCCTTAGAGTTCAGCATCATGATAATACCTTCATAAAAAGTATTTATGACAGCCAAAGTCGTTTTAATTGGTCCAATGGGTTATATAACTGAGCATGCTCCATCTTTTGATTTGAACAATTCAATTCGTTGTGCATAAATATTTAACTATCCTGGTACACACAGGGTATAGTTAAATATTTAGTTAGTTTATTTTTTTTTATAATTTTTTTTTTTTTGTAATTCTTAATTTATCATAAGTTAGTTTTAAGAATATTTTGGAGTAATATATAAAACTTACTCGAAATATGAAAGCTTTGGGAGCAGAAGCATATTTGATTTAATTTCATTTTAATGTATTAATTAATATACATATGTATATAACTGTCAATGGTTCTGTAAAGCTTGGTGCTGAATGCAATTTTACGTAAATCAAGATTTTACATTATAGTCTTAAGATATTTCTTTTTATAATTTACGGTTATTTATAAGTTTTTCTGTATAAAGAATTAAAAAAAAGGCTCAATAAATTTAAACTTAAAACTTAAATTGGGAAATTTTGTATCAGTTTGAACTTTTGGAAAAATTTCGTTTTGTATGCTATTAATAATAAATACACTTTGAAATATAATAGAGTTGTGCAGCTCATGAACGAACTAGTTCAATATAACGATTCACTTCAATGAGCGCTGTGAGCCGCTCAATTCACTGAGCGCTTTCAGCTCAGTACTGAGTGGTTCTTAGATTTGTATCGAACTCTTTCAGCAGCCCGTTTTAGACACAAACCTTTAATCAAACACAAGTCATTTAAATTGGTTATGGGATTGTGTCTAAAACGACCTAATGAAAGAGTATCACACAAGTCTTGTGCTTTTTTAGCAAATTTTTTGTGTCGCACAAGTACATCAAAAAAATAATTGATATATAGTTATAATATTAAAATATATGATATACTAAATAATTTTAATTTTGATTTTACATATATAGTATATATATGTACATATATTTATTAACAAATTCCGCTCATTAAACTATTTAAGTTTTATTTACATATATTTTATACTTCATCTCAGCGTGACCGTTGGACCGACTAAAGTGGCAATTTGAAACTTTTTCGACTGCCTTGCCACTTTTTGTCCCCCTTTTTTTATGAGGCGAATCTGATACTTTTTTGTGATATTTTTCCCTTTTTTTTTGTTAAATTGTAAAAAAATAATATGTAAATACCAAAAAAGTAGAAAATATAGATTTTATCATTAACTCAAATGTATATATTGTCCATAAAGCCGAAAGTGAGATGCATATGCATGTGCTAAAGGGTTTTTTGAGAATTATTTAATTATTATTAAAAGTAAACTTTTATCTTTTTATCAAAACCTGTGTAGAGAAATACTATCAAGAGTTGATTTTGAAAATAAAAAGTTTAGAGTACTAACGTATTTGGATCCATTATTTTTAAATTCTAATGAAGACATAAATTACGAGGGTGGATCAATAAGTCCGTGTTTTTTTAAACTTCCCTCGTAGTTAAATGAAATGCAACACTGTTCTCAAGTACCGCGTGTTAATAGACTACTGTCAAATTTTGAGCAAGTGTTGTCATTTACCCTGCGTTTAACAGCTGTTCAAAACAAACAACCTCGTGTATTTTTCTAAAAATGGAAAAAAGTAAATTTCGAGTGCTCATTAAACATTATTTTTTGCGAAAAAAAACCGCCAATCAAACCAAGGAAAAGCTCGATAAATACTATGGGGAATCTGCACCATCGATTTCAATGGTAAAAAAAAAATTATTTAGTGACGTGGTCGCACAAGTACAAATGTAGCTGAACGTTCTGGACGGCCAATTGAGGTCAGTACACCCGAAAATGTCGAAAAAAATCCACGATATGGTGTTGGCCGACCGAAGAGTAAAAGTGCGTGAGATTGTTGATGCCATAACAATCTCGATATTTTCCATTTTGTAAAACTATGAAAATGATGGTAGGGCTAATTTTAATTAGTCCTAATTTACACTATGCAAGTCTTATTGCTAAGCTGATTAGTTTGTTAGGATAGACGAGGGTAAAAGAAACGTTTCTGTTCCCCTCGTCTCTCTCTCCTAACAAAGCAATAAGACTTGCATAGTGTAAACTAGGTCTTACTATTGTTCGATCTTTATTTGTTTCTATATTTATGGCTCGATTTATTCACATGTGATAATTTTTAAAGAACAAATAACACCCAAAGATAATTGTAAATATTCTGACAAACACTAGCAGAACGGACTAACAAGCTGTTTTCGAAGGCCGCCAAATCTTCATCATCAGCGTTCTTGTGTGTGGTGTCAGTTGATGTAGATTTTTGCTTTATATACGCAACTTCAATTGGTATATATACGAGTATATGAATTTCAGGGGGCTAATCCTCGCATTCTCTTACGAGCGAATTCTGACTCGAACGTGCGGGAAAATTTAAAAAAAGAAACGTCATTTATGTGTAAAGAGCTCCCAAAATTTAACGGACTGTCCCAGATGTCACTAGAAATCGTTCGATCGAATACTTTTATTGAAAACAACAACAAATTTTTTAATGTTATTGTTGTTTGCAATACAAGTTGTCGATCGCACGATTTCGAATGACAGGCCGTAAAACTACAAGGGAATCAAAAACCACTTTGCTTAAAAAAAATTTGTTTACCACAAAGAATTACCAACAGGAAATGCTGGAGAAATTAGACCAACTTATTGATATTGAAAGGAGAAAACTTGAAATGAAAGAAAGGGAGCATAATATAAGCATGCCAATAAAAGAATTTAAATTAGGAAAATGAAGAAAGAGCTATAAAACCTGACCAAAAAGTTTAAAAATGATCTCAAGGATATCAGAACTGCTGAATTTTCGCTTGGAGCTTTTTGTTTTACACATATGAATTTTTATTTAGTTTTGTATACACTTGAGTTAATTTATAAGTTTTGTTTTTAGTCATCCATGCATACCAGAGCTGTTAAAAATTGCAATCAATTGTCATTACATTCAAAATTATTTCAACCAAATTTTTTAAATTTTTTTATTGATTTCAGATTTCAAAATAAAATGGAGTTCGCACAACATTTGGCAACTGCTTACTCGTTAAATTTTTAAAACTTCCCATACAATTTGCTGTCAATATTTTCAAAATTCATTTTACAACATAATACATAGAAAATGTTACCAATTTAACGAGTAAACAGCTACCAAACCTTGCGTGAACTCCGCCATTATACTATAAAAGGTTTTTTAAGGCGAATTTTTGTTTAAGTTTATATTGCATTTTCAATGGGGGCTATTCTGGAATACGCGTCGAATTGGTGAAAGTTACATGCACAACAAAAACAAAACTGTGTAAATGTAAAAAAAATTGTTTTTGTTTCGCATACAAGATTAACCGTTTTTAAAAGAGAGAGAAACGCGTTGAAATTCTCATGTTTATTTCATTTTAGAAATGTATTACAAACAAAAACAATTTTTGAAAATTTGTTTTTATTTTAATGTAAAGTTTCACTTAGCCCCCAATGTTTTTTTTTTATTTTATTTACATACATATGTATGTACATACATAGTTAAAAATTGCATCTCAGTTGCTTGTCGTACGTTTTCATAATTTGGCACTTTATAGAGTATGAATATATTATGTAAAGCAGCGCAAACGTTCGTTTGTCGTGGCATAATATGTATCTTCCAGCGAGTCTTTAAAATTCCAATTGTCCTTTCCACGACACATCTTGCCTTTGAATGCACCTCATTAAACTGTGATTCCATGGAGTTTTCCTGGGGATTTCGGTATGGCGTATTAACGCCATGGCTATTAAGGCATGGCTCACATTGATATCCAGAATCTCCTATAAATACAAAAATGTTTAATACAAATGCAATTTCTATATAGACAAGGTTTATTTTTATGTTCTTTTTCTCTAAGTTAATATATCATAGATTTAGAGCTAGTTTTTAACATAAAGATAAACTCTACTTGTCAGTTAACTGCAGTTTAAGCTTAGAATTCCGTTTTTCAAATAAACATTATCTAGTTAATGTCAAATGAAAAATATATGAAATAAATATTACTCAAATGAAAAAATCAGTTTTACTAAAAATTTTAATAAATAAATATATTCATACATAAATAAAATGAATGCTTGTTCATAACAAGATCTTAGTGATTATGAAATTAGAATAATTTATATAGGACAATTTTGAGAAAAATAAGAGATAAAAATAAGTCCAAATTATTTGTATGTGTATAATGAATTGGAGTTCTTGCAAAGATTTCGTTTAACAAAGAGGTCTTTGTATGCTGATTTTAGAATTAATTGGAAAGAAAGTCTATTTCGTTGGATTTAAAACCAGGGATCGCAAATAACGATTATTTTCCAAATTTAAACTGAAAAAATCACAATAATAGAGAAGTGCTACGGGCACAAGGAATATACCACAATACTCCATGTTACATGGACTACCTATAGATGCAATGATTTTTATCTTTTTAATTTTTATTTATTCCTCACAAAATAAGAGTTATTTTGTGACTTTTATTTATTCCTCACAAAATAACAGTTATTTTTTGATTTTTATTTATTCCTCAGAAAATAAAAGTCATTTTTAAAATGTGTTTATTAATTAATTTAATTAAACAAATAAGAGTTTTTGCATGGACTCTGGTGATAAATTCGAACTTAAATCTGTCAATATTAATTTTAGCGCAGAAAATGCTCTTTCTACAGAGACTTGTGTTGCTGGCGTGCTATGCAAAACCTGTGCCAATCTGTACAGGTATGGATATATATATTTTTTTCCTCCCAATATTTCATTACATCTGCATCCACGCAAATGGGCTTAGGATTGTAATTGTCTATTTCGGTTATCGCCCTTTTCATTTCCTCCTCAAAAAAGTCAGAAGACTTTTGCGTTGCATCATTCTTCACAAAGAGTAAAATTTATTAAATTCATGTACATTAGACCACCCAATGGGCCGAAGTTTTTATTTTTTTCGCTAAAACCCATATTGCATTTCATTTTTCTTTCATTTATCAAGTTTCATTTATCAAGCTGGTAACTCTTATGTGTTAATTATGAAGGTGTTGAGATATTTAGTACATTAAAAAATTTTGACAAATCAAAAAATATTTTTATGTTATGCAACAAATTAATTATAAAATACATAAGAACCGGTCTTAAAACCCTAACCAGCACAAAAATTTGTTTTTCGGACAAAATCCGTACCAAATATAAGAAATCCGGTTCCAAACCGGATAAAAATATCTTATATTTGACGCTGGTAATGTAGCTTTCCATTGGTGAAAGAATTTTTGAAACCAGATGAGCGGCTTGGGCGTGAAAGCTTAGCAAGAAACAAACTCACTTTCTTATAAATTGGTTGTTTTTGTAAATGAAATAAAATTATTTGTAATAAAAAATATCAAATTTGTTTTTTTTTTCAATTTAAAAAGGCATATTTTGTAAAAAATTTCATTTCTACACGTTTCCAAATTGTATGAAAAATAATGACAATTCGTTACAAACAATATGTTTTTCATACAAATTTCAAAAGGAAAAAATTATTGTACGAATATATGCAGAATCTATACTAAAGTCTCTATTTTTCATTTTATTTACAAAAACACTGAGTTATTTTTTTGTATTTTATTTACTGCCAGTTTATAGAAGCCATGTAAAAATTCTTGCTTGGCTATTTATATTGAAAACACAAACAAAGCACTCAAAATTTGTTTTTGATTTCAATGTAAATAGCCAAGCAAGAATTTTTACTTGACTTCTATGAACTGGCAGTTATTAGTTTAAAAATGACTTTTATTTTCTGAGGAATAAATAAAAATCAAAAAATAACTCTTATTTTGTGAGGAATAAATAAAAGTCACAAAATAACTGTTATTTTGTGAGAAATAAATAAAAATAAAAAAATAACTCTTATTTTCTGAGGAATAAATAAAAGTCACAAAATAACTGTTATTTTGTGAGAAATAAATAAAAATAAAAAAATAACTCTTATTTTGTGAGGAATAAATAAAAATCAAGAAATAACTCTTATTTTGTGAGGAATAAATAAAAGTCACAAAATAACTATTATTTTGTGAGGAATAAATAAAACTCAAGAAATAACGATTAAAAAGTAATTTTTAAAATAAAAATTATAACCGTTACGGTCCCTGTTTAAAACTTTATGATGTCTTTTAGTTTTATTTTTGGAGCGCCACTATTTTTTAAGTCCATATTATTTATTTTTTTTTATTTCCAAAAAAACTCGGAATTCAGTTATTGAAGTTTTTTAATAAAAATAAAGAATTGTCAAATCGCTTTTTAAGTGTTGCTCTATATTTTATATTTTCAAGATTGCCACATCTATATTGAAAATAAAGTATGACATTTCTAACTAAATTGGCAACTGTTAATCCACCACTGAAAACCAGCATGTTCGGTTAAGCCCCGTTTAAATTTGTTTCTTGGTTAACTCAAACGTGTGTTAAACTAAGTTTAACTAATTAGTAAACAAAAACTAACCCTTAGTGAAATATTTTTTGACTAAATTACATTAAATTGTTTTGATAATATTTTACTATCTATGTAATATGTACATACAGATATTAATTCCATAAAAGCACTAACTGAAATACTTCACTTTTCCTTAACTTAGAGCCAATAATTTCTTAATTTCTTTCCTCTGCGTTTTTCCACAGGAAGTAGTCATGGGCGGCACCTCCATATTTGGGATTAATGAGCAAGATTGTGTGATTGTGGTCGCATATGTTTAAATACAATACCGACGTAAATCACAAAGAAAACCGTTCATTGAACTTTACTTACGATCATTGAATTTATGCAATGGAAGCCTTTCCTATTAAAGAACATATGTTCATTTTTCGGTTTCTGCAAGCCAAAATGGGTTCCATCCACACATCCTACGACTGAAAAAAAAAACAGTTTTATTAACATTAAACATATATACATATGTATCTATGCACGTATTGCATTTTTATGCATACATACCTCCAGGAAAATTGTACTTCGCCATAAAATATTCTTTACAGCAACCATTATTTCTAGGATTGAATTTTACAAATAGCACTCTGGCTTACACCAATCAAAAAATCATTACCAACAGAATGTTGGAAGCTTCCAGAAGCCAAAAGCGAAAGTTTGGCTGCCAATTGGCTTTCGAAATTGAGTTTTTCAAAAATGTAAAAAAATCGCCTCTTAAATCAATAAAAGAATACATACATACTATTAGCTTTATTTCATCAACAAAAATATTTTAAACTTACTCATGGTTTGGAAATTTAAAGGAATGATGCCCATTTTTTCAGTTGGTAATCAAATTGTAATTATTTTTAAGTTCTAATTAAATACGAAATTGTGTTTTTGAGTGCATAATTAAATAATAATTAAATGCCCAAACTTGTGTAATTAAGTATTATTTAAGTTTTATCAGCGCACCATATGTTTTTATGCGTGTATGTGTTTACTGAAAACATACACATGAACATGTGGTCGTATTGAAAACATCATGTGGTCGTACTAGGAAGAATTTCCTTTAATTTTCATAAATATATATCATATACAATTCGTAGTTTTATATCATGGAATAAATAAATAAAAAATACATTCTGATGTTCTTTTGGTTTCATAAAATGTGTTTTTATCCGATTTTAATTTTCTGCATTTTGATAAACTAACTTTCTTATATACTTATGTTAAACAGCTGTTGTTTGAAAAGCCTTCCATAATACTGGGGAATTTTGCAGTGCTACCGTACTTTCAACGTAATTTAATAAGAACTTTAATTAACCACTGAAAAAATTAAATCGTATTTAATTACAACTTAATTTTAAATAAAAATGAGCTAATTACGTACTTAATTCTTAAGCTAAAAACTAGGAGTAACACTTCTTCCAATCTTTTTCCTTATAACATTAACGTTCTCTGCTTCATCTGAATCCGATGACGATGAATAAAAAAACAAAAGCGGATATATTTTCTTAATTTAATAATAAATTTACTACACAAATTATTTTAGCTAAACAACTATAAATAAACACATGCTTTTTGTTTACATTTTTCTTAAATATTTTCAGTGTTGGTTAACGTATTAAGGTAAATTTTATACAACACTGAAGCAATAATTCGATACGCTTCGTATCTAGTAATATCATTAGAAAATTATTCGGTAACGAAATTAATTTAGATTCGAATGCTATCTCGATCACGGCTGCGAGAATTAGGCCCCTGTTTATCACTTAATGTTTTATGAAATTTTGAGTTTGTGAAATGAAGTATGGTGCACTATGAAGTGCACAATAAAAATATTGCACATTTGACACAACTGTCTATTCAACTGTTGTACAATGAAAGACTATCGGCCTTATGTATAATCAAAAACTGGCATGAAGTTAGCATAAGTGACAAAATTGAACTACGTGTTGAGGAGTTCCTCTATGCAATTTGACGTTAAAAATCGCCGCATAATATAGTTTTAACACACGATTACATCCTAGCATGATTTTTAATGTAAAATTGTATGGCAAAACACGTTAAGACCTTGTTCAATTTTGCCACTTATGCTAACTTCATGCCAATTTTTGATTATACATAAAGCTGTATAAATATAAAGATGTTCTACGTCCATACCAAAGACTATAAATATAAAGATGTTCTACGTCCATACATTGTACTGTCAGTGCTTAATTTGCTGGTGGATTTTCTACTAAATCCATGTGTTTCAAAGAGAGTATTTTATTTTCTCAGAGCACTTATTATTCTCATGTCTTTGCTATTCATCTGCATATGCATACATGTATGTATGTGTGCCTTTGCATGCATAAGTATGAATGGATGTGTGTATTTTTTCTAAAGCAAAGAAAAAATATACACAAACAAAAAGAACTTGTGTTTTCGCACATATGCATATGTATATGGACATAAGCTACGTAGAACTTAATGTTGCCGATTGTTTATTTGTATGGCAAAAATATGTATTTTATTGTTGTACTTTTGCAAATACATGGATTCGCACCGATTATAAATTTACCGTTATTTGAATTTAATATCAGTGTTCAAAAACTGACAGCAGAAAAGCAAAAGTTTCAATTAATATGCTATTGCTGTGATCAATGAACGGTATTGCGATTTATTTACCTGGTGCAGTGTGTTTTTTTCACAATCACACTTGCATGACTTGTTTCCTACCCTTAAAAATAAATGTTTTAGCATGTAGGAATTAAGTTTTTAGCAATAAAGACCATACAATTATTTGTAAGAATAGCATAATTGTGGTTTTACCACAACGGGTGCAATAAAATGCACGTGTGTACTGCTGTCTGCATATCCCAAGTTTTGTGATTAAAGCACATACATATATTTTGCTGAAGCAGGTATATTGGAAAAACCCACATACTTTAAAAAAATATCTCTGGTAAACATTTTTTAATTTTATTACCTGCGTTTTTTTATTGAAAGACACTTGTTACTTTATTTTTCCTGATTAAGTCATAAAACATTTTTTTTTACATATTCAATTAGTAAAGGAAAAATTTGCATATGACAATTATTTACCTAAATAAATCATAAAACGTTGTGTATGAAGTCAAATTTTCTTATTCTACATCTTAACCCGTTGAAGATTAGGCAAAACTTCGACTGTACTACTGCTTCACAGTGAATATATTGTGCTTGAAAATATAATCTAGTGTGAAATAAAAAAAGTCTTAGTAATTAAATAAGTAAAAAAATATCATAATGAGCGAACTAACTGAAATTAAACAAAAGAATTTATCGCTTAAAACAGGCAATAAGTGTTGTTTGCCTCATTGTGGCAGATCCAAATGAAGTTTTCCAAACTTAAAAATCTTTCGTTTTCCATATTCCAATGACATATTGCTTAAAGCGTGGATAGAAAAGTGCAACTTTGACGAAAGCTTTTTGGAAAGATGGCGGACATTATATATATGTGAAAGACACTTTCCGTCAGAAAATATAGGAAAGAAATACTTGAAGCGCGACGCAGTACCAACTTTAAACTTGACTGATGACTCAGATATAGAAAAAGAAAACTGTTTATTAAGTGAAGATGTTGCTTTACCCTTATTTAGAAGTCCGCCTCATAAGCGCAAAAGATCGGAATCACCATCGTTTTGCACAAATTGTTATAAAAGTTGTAAAAATGAAGAATTTTATAGAAAGAAATATTTTAAAATGTTTAAAAAACTGAAGACTGTTTCGCAAGACAAACTTAAATTAAAGAAAAAATCCGAAAGTTTAAAAAGAAGGATAAAAACATTAGAAAGCAAAATAATGAATAAGAAATCTATTGAAGCCGAAGTTGATGAGTTAAATATAAAAGCGAACGAAAAAACTTTTTGCAAAATGCCGTGTGGATGTAATTAAACCAGCGCAAGTTTTGTCATATCCTTCAGAAATGTTTGTTCACGCTAAAAATCATGATAAAGAAACAGATTTTGGAAGTTTGTGTGCTCCATCAGACTGATTTTTTGCAGTGTGTAAGATTCACATAAAAGTTTTTGAAAATCTTTTTTCTAAGTCCAAAGAAATAAAAAACAAAAAAACTATTGTTGAACAATGCGTAAATTGTACCTAAAGTACAATATATTCCTTTTGGTTTGACGAGAGCAACGTATGCTTTAAGCACAGGATGGAGATGCTTAATTTATTAGCTCTTACACTGCTAAGAAAACATTCGTCGTGGGAAACATATAAATTCCAATCAACAAGCACTGAAAAACTGAAAATTTTAAAGCAATAAATAAAAAAAATATTGTAAGTATACAATTCAGATTTCGAAATCAAATAATTACATATATGTAGTTCGGTGCGAATCAACTTATTTGTAATTTTACAACAATAAAACACGTATTTTCACTCTACAATAACACAATCGGTCGCATTGGCTTTACGTAATTTATTTGCACATAAATATATTGTCAAAACAAGAAACTTCTTTTTGTAATTTCATATTTTTTCTCGTACTGACTGTGCTTTGAACAAGAAATATAACACACACACAAACAAATTTCTCTATAAGCATCATTTATGTGTGTGCATACATTGTATGCCATTCAACATTACTACATACATACTTATATAAAGTGTACAATCTCAAAAATTTTGTGCTCTCTTTGTTTGTGGTTTCTCTCAAATAACAAACAATATAATTTTCCTTTGTTACTTCCCCCGCAGCATCAATAAACGCAAAAAATTTTAGTTTTTATTTAATGTTCTACGTGGAACATCTTTATATATTTATAGTATTTGCTTCTAGTATATACATACATACATATATTAAATTTTTATTAATTAAATTTATTTTAATTATTTTTTTTGTGTGGGAATTGTTACAATTTAAGTTTAAAATTTTTTAACGCACTAGTAATCCCAAATTATTATTTTACTTATTAAGTAAAATATTTTTTTAATAATAATACATTGAAATTGATTATTGAGGGGTTTAGCTGGATCCTATGAGCATTTCACTGTTGCTAATGCAGATCATCAGGGAAACTTTGCACAAAAATTTCTTAGAACAACTAGAGCTAATAGCTGTTATTGCTATTTACATTTATTTTCTTTACATACTCTTACAACTACAATTTGAAGCTGAAAAAAAGTCAGCCAATGTAGTAATGATAAACTAAGAAAATAAAAAACATGTTGATTATTGAGTTCTTGTTTTAACTTTGTTATTTGTTGAGCTTCTAATTTGCTTAAATGAAAGTTTAACACATTTAATTAAAATATTTCATTCAACAAGAAATTACTTAACTTAAGCCCGACTAAGAAATTATTTCTGATTAAAATTCACTATAGTTCAACTAAAAAAATTTAAACATTTTCTCAAAAATATTTTACCTAATAAGTAAAATAATAATTTGGGATTACTAGTGCGTTAAAAAATTTTAAACTTAAATTTATTTTCATATTTGAAATACCGAAGTATATTTATTTGACATAAAGTCTTTGTTTATTTAATTTGAAAATTTGCTTGTTTTTATGGTTTAGCAATTGTCTATATGCATTTCGTTCCTACTTTTGGAACTCGTCAGTAGACTTCAACCCAAACAATTTTTGAATATAGTTGACAAACTTCGTATGTTTATAGTCAGACTCTTAATACTATATTGAGAATCACAGTATACAAACATAATAAGTTTGAAAGCTTCAAACAAACATTTTTACAAAACAAGCATCTTTATTCGATTGTCTATCTATTTTATTTTCCACCACCTTTTTTTCAAATTCAATAAATAAAGACTTTATGTCAAATAAATATACTTCGGTATTTCAAATATGAAAATAAATGTTTTATTTTTCTTTTTGCTTTTTAATACTTTTATTGTTGCCCAATGTGGCAGCTAATGGTAAAAAGGTGGTGGAAAAGGAACGAAATGCATATAGACAATTGCTAAACCATAAAAACAAGCAAATTTTCAAATTAAATTTATTTTATTTATTAAATTTATTTTATATACTAAATTTATTTTATTTATTAAATTTATTTTATTAAAGAATTTATATCAACATTAATATTGTTAAAAAAATATATGAAATACCGAAGTATATTTATTTGACATAAGATCTTTATTTAATTTGAAAATTTTGCTTGTTTTTATGGTTAAGGATTGTCTATATGCATTTCGGTCCCGCTTAAGGAACTCGTCATCAGTAGACTTCATAAAAATTTTTTTCCCAATAAGTAAATAAAAATACGGTTTAATATTTTTCGTCAATTACATGATTTTACAATTAAGCTAATAGTGTTTTCACACTGACGTGGTATTGATAAATATTGGTTTTAACGTGACAACCAACTGTTAAAATAGGGGTTTACCATATAAAATGGTAATAGGTTTTATGAAATACAATTTTATTTTCACCCTACTAAATTCAATGACCGGAACAGTGTTGTCAGTTGGGGATTTATCCCCAAATCGGGGATTTTTTTTTCGAAATGGGGATAAGAATTTTGGTTTGAGGATTCAGGATTTAAATGGGGATAACTTTTATGTTTTTGGGATTTTATGAGATTTTTTTGGGGATTTGTATTTTACTTAATATTTATTTTTTTATTTATTTCTCGAAATATTATAATTTCAATACATATTCCAATTGCTTTTTTTTTAGTTCATAAATAATATTAAATGCTAAATGGTGACAATGAAGTCTTCTTAACATTTGTTGTTAGCAAAATTTAATTCAGGTTTATTACAAGACAAACAGGTACTCGCATTGGGGAGATTGCTCATAAGCTAATTTTATTGTTTACACGTATGTACTATATAACTTAAATTATTTGACAATTTACCTTGTTTGATGCTTACAATTTTATATACAAATAACAAGCAACTTAAACCTGTTTTGGGCAGAAGCTTGTTCATATTAAGATGCCGCTGTATCACGGCCGTTTAAAGAACTGGTAGAGTATTGTATATACTAAATTTACTTTGTGTATCAACAAGCAACGCTTGCATTGAACGAGTTTTTTCGGCAATGGAGTCAATAAAAAATTAAATTAGAAACAAAATTCAGAGCTAAATTCTCTGTTACGAATTAATATACATTTTAAATATAATAGAATTTGTTGTGACACTTCTGATCTATCTCCAGAAGTGGTAAAATTAGTACAAATTACCGTTTTGAGAATTTTGGGGATAAAAATTGGAAAATTGGGGATGTCAGTTGAAAGAAATCTGGGAACCATGGACCGGAAACAGCTGAAAATGTTTATGCCATTCAATAAGAATAACAAAAATAAAATATACCGGAGAAAAAGAAACTTTTGGACGGAAAACAACGAAAATATTTTCATTATTCTCTGGAAGGAGAAAACAGACTATATTACTGACATTCGCCTGCCGATAAAAGAAAGTTTATTATATAATGTATGCATGTTTGTGCAGAAATTCAAGTTGCAAGAAAACGTTTGCAGAACGTTCTATAATTTCTCTGTCAAGAGGAAATTAGTTCATATAAAGTGGACAAAGTACTTTCAAAACTTCTTCCAAAAATTTTTGCAACAGTACCGTCAGATTGCATTAGCAATTACAAAATTATTAATTTCAATTTTAAACACAGAGCATTTTTTTTAATTCGCTTACGTTTTTTATACATAGCATAACAACTTGATTTCCAAGAAAATTTCTTCATTTTATATAAGTAGTTCCATAATTTTAAAATATTAGTTTACAAAATATAAAATAATTTCCATTTTAGAACTTATTGTAAAATTTGAGTTTTTCATGCAAACAAAAACAACCGTTGTAAAGGGTGTCAGATAAGTATTATAAAAAGCTGAAAAAATATTGCAACAAATTCACGAATTTTTACAGTACAATTATTTTATTTTGGACAAATTTATAAGACAGCCTGTTGTTTAAAACATGAATTTATCAAACTTGCAGTGGGAACGCAAAATCAGCTGTTTATGGTTTTAACGTTAAACCCAGTTTTTAACTTTCGGTGTGAAAACAGTATTAGTTTTTCTTGTTGTTGTGTGTTGTTTAGTTTACTTTAAATGGCAGAAGCAAGTATGCAAATTGCCAAAGTATCCCACATTAGGTGTTTCCTTCGGGAGCTGCAGACGCACAGCACAGTGGCGTGAAATAAAAAAAGGTGTAAAAAGTCCGCAACTTTTGAACTAGTGAACCGATTTCGATGAAACCAACTGTTTTGGAAAGAAGTTTTGAACTTTTGAGAAAGTATATTTTGAGGCACATATAACATGCTTAGAGCACCATCTTATCTCTTACAGTTTCAAAGTTATTTGACTTAAATTTTTTTTTTTAATTTTTGGCCATGACTTTTTTTTAATCGTTAGTACATAACTTTTTTATTACTTGACAAAAATCATTTGGTTTTATTGTTTTTAAAAGACATCATTACAATTCATATGAAAAAAAATGTTTGATATCTCAAAAATTGTAGCAAGGAATATTTTGAAATTTGGATTTTTGAAAATTATGAGAAAATTTTGTATATTTTGTGAAAAAAGTAATTTATAAAAACTTTGATTGATTCTGAGAGAAGAGGTATTAAGAAAGACTGTGAAATAAATTTTAGAGATTTTTGATGGTGCACCCTACATCCAGCATTGTTCGAAAATTAAAATTTTTTTTACAAAAAATCAAATTTTTGAATGTGATAAAAATATTGCACGCTCTTTTTTGTAAATTTATTGGTCTTTTTTTATTATTAACTTGTTTTAGGTAATCTGTAAAGCCTATAGTACACGGAATGTAAAAAAAAAACATTTGCATGTGGTTCTGATGTAATTTTGACGTCATCACGAAGCTACATATGCTACATGCCGTGTACTAACATATTTACATGGAGATATTCACATGCTTAAAGATGTGCTGCCTCAGAAAATGTGTTCGATTCGGCTACATGTGCCACATTTGTATTATGGAACAAAAA
Organism: Nowickia ferox; assembly: GCA_936439885.1. Taxonomy (NCBI): domain Eukaryota; kingdom Metazoa; phylum Arthropoda; class Insecta; order Diptera; family Tachinidae; genus Nowickia; species Nowickia ferox. Next base: position 37,554,838 of record OW387027.1, read on the forward strand.
TACTATAAATTTTACGGCGTGTAGCCATTACTAGTAATTTTTAAAAATGCAACCAACATGCAGAAAATTCTTCCGACGTCATCGCCACATACGCATGTGGGTTTTTACATGCCGTGTACCATAGGCCTAAGAAACTCTTGACATCCTAGACGTAATTGTAGGTAGGTGAGATTTTCTAAAAATGTTCAAATTTGTCTAACAGTTTTTTTTTCCAATAAAAAATATGAAATAAAATTATGAAATAATATATTAAGAAAGATTTTAATTTAATTCAATAGTATACACTTAGCTTTACAAACTGGAAAAAAATTGTTCTGATACCTCCAATACTTTTCGAAATATTTAAAATCGAGTTTTGATTACAAAATTAAACTTTCTACATTATTTCATTTTGCCTAAATTTTTGATCTCATTTGCTTTACTTCAAATGTTTTTTTAATTTTTTCTATGTAATCACAAAAGAAGACGTAATTTTCTATATCAGTCTTAAAATGTATATAATGGGTGTTTTTTATTGAGGTATAGAACTTTAAGTTGGCATCACTTTTTTAACTGGCGGCCATTTTGTCAGCTGTCAAGTGATTAATATTTAGTTTGGTTTGCCATTTCATCATAAACAGGTTGACAAAAGAACAACGCTTGCAAATCGTGCAAATTTATTTCGAAAATAATGGTTCAGTTCGCGAAGTTTACCGCAAGCTCCGTCCATTTTATGGTCGACATAATCGTCCATCAGAGCAATTAATTCGGTTAACCATGGATCGTTTTCGCACTACGTTTACTCTATGTGATAATACGCATCCGCAGAGACGTCGAACAGTGCGCACCGAAGAAACAATTGCCGCTGTAGAGCAAAGTGTTGAAGAGGACCCGAATGAATCGATTCGCCACCGTGCACAGCAATTGGAGCTTTGTCCATCAACTTTATGGAAGATTTTGCGCAAAGATCTTGGCTTGCGACCTTACAAGATCCAGCTTGTGCAAGAATTAAAGCCGCGAGACCATGCAATGCGTCGTGATTTTGGTGTATGGGCCGAAAATGAGATTGATCTCGATGCTGATTTTCATCGCAAAATTTTGTTCAGTGATGAGGCTCATTTTTGGTTGAATGGCTACGTCAACAAGCAAAATTGCCGCATTTGGAGTGAAGAGAATCCACATGAGACCCTTGAGACGCCATTACATCCACAAAAACTGACTGTTTGGTGTGCTCTATGGGCTGGTGGAGTCATTGGGCCATACTTCTTCCGAAATAATGCTGGAGAGTCAGTTGTCGTTAATGGAGACCGGTATAGAGCCATGATAACCGACTATTTTGTTCCCGAATTGGATGGCATGAATCTGCATGAGTTGTGGTTCCAACAAGACGGCGCTACATGCCACACAGCGCACGTCACAATCGATTTATTGAAGGAAACATTCGATGAGCGCATAATTTCGCGGAATGGACCTGTCAATTGGCCACCAAGATCGTGTGATTTGACACCATTGGATTATTTTCTTTGGGGATATGTGAAGTCGCTCGTCTACGCCAACAAACCAGAAACGTTAGGGGACTTGGAAGCCAACATTCGTGGCGTTATTGCCAACATACGGCCCCATATGCACGAAAAAGTGGTTGAAAATTGGACCTGTAGAATTGGCTTTATTCGAGCCAGCCGCGGCGGCCACATGCCCGAAATCATATTTAAACGTTAATGGCATAAAATTATCCTTCCAATAAAGCCAAATTGATGGACATTAAAACGATTTTCTTGTGTTTTATTTCAATTCGAAGTTCTATACCTCTAAAAAAACACCCTGTATAAATATAACACCTCAGGTGAAAATGTACGTGTTTTTCTGCTATTCAAACAAACCCACATTTTTTATGACCTCTTGTAGGTGTTATTAACAATTTTTTTTTAATTAATTACTTTTATTTGGCTCAAACATATAAAAATTAATACACACAGACAGTATATACACCCAAAATGACAAAGCCACCTTCACGCTCACCCCTATTACGGGTATGGTTTTACCTGATATTTGTATCCGTTGCGTGTAAAATACATGCCTATACATTTAAGTTGCGATGCGTTCAATGTTATCATTTCAGTTAAAGCTATCATGGAGATAATAATTAAAAATTAATCGCTCAGCAAATTGATATGAAAAAACCTCACTGATGGGACTACTGGGACAAGGTTTACCAAATGTTTTACACAATAACAATAACTACTACGTATGGTTTATCGGCTAACACCGATTGAAATTTGAAAAATCAGAATAGAAATAAGGATTGGGTATATGTATATAGAAAGCAGTTTGATCGGCCAAGTAAGGATTACGATAACGTTCGATACAGGTGCAAAAGGATTAAAGAAGAAGCCTTGATAAATACATTCGTATTCGGAAAATGAAATCAGATTCATTCAAATTGATTTTAGCGAGTTCGCAACTAGTGCAAAAGTTGCGGACTTTTTACCACTTTTTTTTTATTTCACGCCACTGTGCATAGGAAGTAAGAGATTCCAAGTTCCACACCCTGAGTTTTAATGGTCTCCACAGAGCTGCTTTACGACTCTTAGGTTTTCTTAGGTTGAGTTTACATCTGGCATTTCATGTGTGTCATGTGCCAAAAAAAGCGTAACCACTAAATTACTAATGAAAAACTGTTTGAGTCAGATACGTATTTATTAAGTTAAACCGTTTCATACATAACTAATAGACAATTTTATAGAATTCAACATGATTGGAAACTGTTTAAATTAGGGATGTAACGATACGCCATTTCGCCGATCCGATACCGATACCAATACTCAAAAATAAATATCGCCGATACCGATACGCATATTTAAATTGAGCTCAAGTAAAAATTAACAAAACTCAAGTAGAATAATTCTTCTATTATACAAAATAACAGTGTTTATTAATGAGCCATTCAAATCATCAAAATTTTCAGTACATTTCAGTTTCTAAAATTCAAATTTTCAAACTACAAAACGTCTGCAATATTTATGATTTTACAAAATAAACGTTGGCATTCAGTTTAGATTGGCTAAAGATTTAAAATTGATATTAATAAGACTTAAAAAAAAGAATTGAATTTCAATTCATGTTAACAAAAAATTAATTATTGTTTTTCACAAAATAACAGTGAAAGATTGAATGAGTCAATTCAAACTGAATGAGTCAATGAGTCAATTCAAACAGAATGTCATACTGTTTATTTTCTAAAATCATCAAAATTGTCAATACATTTCAGTTTCAGTTGTTCAAAAAACTCTAAAGAAAAATATAAGAAGTATCGGCGTATCGACAGTAAAATATCGCCGATATCGATATATCGGAAAACCAGCAGTATTGCCGATATATCGGTATTGGTATCGGTTGCATCCCTAGTTTAAATCAATAAATACATGTCTGAATCAAACAGTTTTTCATTAGTAATTAGTGGTTACGCTTTCTTTGGCACATAGCACACAGATGTAAGCTCCGCCTTACAAACACAACAGGTGTTGTACAGTTTGTCAAATAAGTGTTATAAAAAGCACGGCGAATTGAGAACAGGTGATCTCAACAGTCCTGATGATTATCATCTGTTCGAAGACTAATTGAACTGCTTTAGACCTCGACTGTCAAAATCTTTTTTATCTAATGCTTGTTTACATTTAAAGTGAACAAAAATTTAAGCGTTTTCCAAAAACTAAATTGTTCTTTACTTTGTGAGTGGAAAAACAAATTCAAGTCAACACACATTGCTTGCAAATGAACCTCTGGCATTTTGTTAAAGATGAATGGTTAGGATTATATGTATCTATACATAAATATTGCTTAGGCCCAATAATTGAGTTCTTAATTATGTGTCATTTAGCTAATTGCCACTTAATTTTAAGTTGCACTTAAATGCAGTTTAATTTTTTCAGTCATAAAATTAAATGCTCACTTAAATACTATGAAAGTATGGTAGCACTGAAAGATGTCAATAGTTCTAAAAGAAAACAGATGTTTAATGTAAATAACAAAGTTAGGTTATCAACATGTAGAAAGTTAAAATTGCACAAAAAAAATTTTATGAAACCAAAACAGCATCCGAACGGATTGTTCTATTTGTTTATTATTATATTTATTTTTTTAATACGACCACATGATGTACATGTTTTCAATAAACACACACAAACATAAAAACATATGGTATGCTTGAAAAACTTAAATAGAACTTATATAGGCAAGGTTGGGCATTTAAGTATTATTTAAATGTCTCTCAACTTTGCACTGAAAAAATTAATTTGTTACTTAAATGGCACTTAAAGATAAATGACACATAATTGATAAGTCAATTATTGGGCCTTAGAATTAACTTTAATGGAGCTAAATGCTGATAGAACATGGTTAGTATTTTTTATTTATACCTATAATTCTTAAATCTTGAAAATTAAAATTCTACTACTCCATCACTTTACAAATGCAGTTGGAAAGGAAATAGTTTGATGCTGCATTATCTGAATTTCGTTTTATTTACGGCCATGATGAGCCAGTAAAACACATTTTACGCCATTGATTCTGAATTCAACAAAAGCATCATATAGACTGCAATAAGGCAGCAAGTAGGGTTTCTTTGCATTGCTCCAAAATATCAAGATCATCTAACCAGAACCATATTTCAATATTTAATTGCGTTCCAGTATCACTTAACCTTGGTTCTAAATTTCAATCTTTACACTCAATGTGCAATATTTACTATAACAATTTTTAGCAAATAAACACTGTAACAATTTATAAACAATACGTGCGTACAGAAAAAAATTTTGTATCGGAATCAATCAGGATCAATAATTACATTAATTTTACAAGCATTGTTGATAGATGTACATAGATAGTAAAATATGTATTTTATAAATATGTATTTGTATTTCAATCAACTGGTTTTGACAGATTGGGTCTGTTGCAGCCAGATGAATTACATGTTGTTTTTAGTATTGTTGTAGCGATAAGGTCACCTGATATGAATTCGCCTTGGTAAAAAGTAACAAAATTACAGCAACGAATACACCTATTTCAAAGGGAGATTTATTTTATTTTAAAAAATTCATTAGACAACTTGTATGTTAAACCCTGAATTTATTAAACTTGTAGTGTGAACGCAAAATGAGCTATTTATCGTTTTAATGTGAAAACCAGGTTGTAGGTGTGAAAACACTATAAACATACATACATACTCTTAATTCTTACTAGTTATTATGCGGAATCTTCCGAGCTGCCAGAATACGCCGCTAACATTGACAATCCACCGCCATTAATTTTTTTCGTAGTAATGTTGTCGATATTGTTAGATTTTGTTTCATTTGATGTGCTAGAGTTCAGGGAATCTTTTATTTTTGGCTTGACTACAACAAGAGCTTGCTTACGTTTAATCAAATTATTTAAATTTTTGTTAGTTGAACTTGTTGAATGTTTATTTTGACTACCAACGGTACTGTCTTCACTTGTTTTAAATTGTTTGGCAGGTTTCAGCGTTACCAACGAGTCCTCCTTTATTTCTTCAATTATTTCTTCGGTGATAATTTTCGTGGCAGTTGCAGTGTCTGGTTTATGTTTAAATTTTATAGATCTAAGAAGAGACAATAATATTTAAAATGTTTAGCTATTTTATTTTAGAGGTGCTCATAAAATATGTTATACAATTAATTTAAAGGCATTTTATATTTTCCTATGTATTATCAAAATAGAAAAATTAAATTAAAACTAAGAGCAATTGTTTGTTGAGATGTGTTGAAAAAGTTTATTAGTGATGAAAACAAGATCATTCAAAATCTAGCATTTTTCTCTTCTGTAGAACTTTGATACAATAATCTATTTAGGTACCCGCGAATCTACAACAAATGCACAACAAATAAAACAATAGGGATTTTTATTGCTGCTTTGTGATGGCAACTGGCAACCAAGAGAAAACAAGAGATACATATTATAGAGTAGCATGAACAATTCCATCCATGAAACTACTGAAATGTTTGTTTACTAAGCCCCAACTTCGAATAAATATGTTAATACTGAACACACTTTTGCTTTTATCATACTGTGAGTGAAAATATTTCGCTTCATACTGTTAACACAAAGAGATTGTTCATTGAAACGACTTTTGTTTCATGCTGCTTTCTCTCATCTCATCTTTTGTTATTAATACGTAATAGCAATGTTGCCAATATAGTGAAATAATGGAATTTTTTGTATGCGTCGCACATGTGTAATAGCCCAGCAAAAAATTTCAAAAAAGGTAATCGGGTTTGGAATTAAGAATTTTTGGTGGAAGCTCTTCCCTACTGGATTACCAACTTCATGATTTTAACAAGGCGTGAGACTAAAATAATCGATTCTCGAGAACTTCTTACATTTTTTATTTGGCAACATGTTCACGTATCTATGAAATCTAAAAAAATCATTCTTCTCATTAATCAACTTCTATATATTTTTTTTTTAAATTTTATGTAATGTGTTTTGTAAGCGAGTAATGAAATTTGTCAATCAGAAAAGTAAGTCATTATAAGGCAATACATATGTATGTATATATACCATACATATTAGTAATACATATTTTAATTTTTCATTTGCATTTTTAAATAACATAAATCTTTAAACTATTTTAATACACATATTATTTATTCTTGTAATGAACTGCACACAACCCTGAAATGAAATGCTATGGAAATAAACACACACTTTTAGATGAAAAATGAAAAAAAGGAATTGGTTTATGAGAAATGAATGTGTTCTTAAGCAAATTTGATTATAAAACACAACCAAAGTACTCGTTTCCAAGAGAAAATAACTATTTACATATATACTTCCAAGCAAAAATGTAACTAAAAATTATTTTTGAAATTAATATTTGTAATAAAACTCAAAAAATTTGATTATCACTCTAATGTAAAAATACGAAATTTTAAACAACAATAATATTGCATTTAAAAGAAAGAAAATTATGTGTACTCTTAACTTATGTTTATATGTAATCCATTTCGTGAAAGCGAAAGATAGTATAAAATTAAATACTTTTATCTAAATGAAATATTTTACCGAAGTTGCAGATCACTCCCACTAATAAAAACTGAATTTAATTTAGAGCTCGTTAAAATTTGTTAACTTCCTTTTCGGCGATTATTCTAGTATTTTTCCTTTTCCTACAACTGGCAACACCGATCTTTAAAAGCATATTGTTTTTGCATGAACTTAATCGAGATTTACTCAACATATGTTCTGTTTCACATTTGTAAATGTTAGTATGCTCTTGTATAAGTAAACAAACCAATATCATTTTACTGCGTTCTTAACTATTGAGTGTTCATTGTTCTTGTTTCATAGTTATAAATCTGTATGAAATGGAAATGAAACGAATAAAAAATTATAGCGAAAGTTTCATGAACATCATTATCAAGGCTCATTTACTACAGGTACACGCATTAGAGAAAACACTGTGGCAACTCTGTGCTTCTCACATAGTTTTACAAAGTAATTGTCAAAAAATTGTATGCATCAAACAAGACACAAAAGTAATTGTCAAATGAATTCTTCGTTATAAACGTGTAAACAAAAAATCAGCGGATGAGCAATTTGCCTGATGCATGTACCTGTTTGATATGCCTTGATCATTATTTAGTTTCATGCATATGTTTAATCCATATGTACTTGCGTCTTCAGCTTTAATAGGCACTATGCGCGAGTTAAGTTAGTTAAAATACTCAGACATACTCATACATAAGATAAATATTATGATAAAAATACATATGTACGTATTAACCATAACAAAAGATTTAAGAAATTTATTATTCGACATATTGTCATAAGTTTATTTTAATTTGAAATTTATTTGCTTTAGGTCAAGCATTGTCTATATATTTCATTGGTGCTTAGCCAAATCATCAGTAGACTTTAACCACATTTTGAATAGTCACAAACCTCTTATCTTATGCACAGACTTTCAAAAACTATTTGAGAATTCACAAATAATAATCACAAATAATAATATTTCTGAAAATCACAAGCGAAACACAAGCAATCAATAGGCATAGAAACTATAACAAAATCCCAGCAAATAATTTATATTCGATATTTTATTTTTCTACACCTTCCAGCAAATAAATTTCAAATTAAAATAAACTTATGACAATATGTCGAATAATAAATTTCTTAAATGTTAAATTTAGATTTTATTTTTCATTTTGCCTTATAAATACTTTTATTGTTATCCAATGGATTTCTAATTGTATAAAGGTGTAGAAAAATAAAATAGATTCATATCGAATATAAATTATTTGCTGGGATTTTGTTATAGTTTCTATGCCTATTGCTTGTGTTTCGCTTGTGATTTTCAGAAATATTATTATTTGTGATTATTATTTGTGAATTCTCAAATAGTTTTTGAAAGTCTGTGCATAAGATAAGAGGTTTGTGACTATTCAAAATGTGGTTAAAGTCTACTGATGATTTGGCTAAGCACCAATGAAATATATAGACAATGCTTGACCTCCAGCAAATAAATTTCAAATTAAAATAAACTTATGACAATATGTCGAATAATAAATTTCTTAAATGTTAAATTTAGATTTTATTTTTCATTTTGCCTTATAAATACTTTTATTGTTATCCAATGGATTTCTAATTGTATAAAGGTGTAGAAAAATAAAATAGATTCATATCGAATATAAATTATTTTCTGGGATTTTGTTATAGTTTCTATGCCTATTGCTTGTGTTTCGCTTGTGATTTTCAGAAATATTATTATTTGTGATTATTATTTGTGAATTCTCAAATAGTTTTTGAAAGTCTGTGCATAAGATAAGAGGTTTGTGACTATTCAAAATGTGGTTAAAGTCTACTGATGATTTGGCTAAGCACCAATGAAATATATAGACAATGCTTGACCTCCAGCAAATAAATTTCAAATTATAACAAAAGATTACTACGTTTATACGCACGGTTTATTTGCAAATAAAACTGTAAATTGTTATTATATATATATATGGTTTTTATTGCGACTTACTAATTCAGAAAACTATTCACGATTAACGCACTATTTGCAAATAAAATGCTTGAGGTTGCCTCACTTACAAATGTTTGCTAATAAAAAACAAAAAATTTATAAGTATTGCACAAAAAACCATTGATAGAAGAAAATAATGGCAATAAAAACACATGCTTATTTGTTACTTCCCAGCTAAAAAAAAAGGGTGTTTTTTATTGAGGTATAGAACTTTAAGTTGGCATCACTTTTTTAACTGGCGGGCATTTTGTCAGCTGTCAAGTGATTAATATTTAGTTTGGTTTGCCATTTCATCATGAACAGGTTGACAAAAGGATGGACAGAGCAATTAATTCGGTTAACCATGGATCGTTTTCGCACTACGTTTACTCTATGTGATAATACGCATCCGCTGAAGTCGCTCGTCTACGCCAACAAACCAGAAACGTTAGGGGACTTGGAAGCCAACATTCGTGGCGTTATTGCCAACATACGGCCCCATATGCTCGAAAAAGTGGTTGAAAATTGGACCTGTAGAATTGGCTTTATTCGAGCCAGCCGCGGCGGCCACATGCCCGAAATCATATTTAAACGTTAATGGCATAAAATTATCCTTCCAATAAAGCCAAATTGATGGACATTAAAACGATTTTCTTGTGTTTTATTTCAATTCGAAGTTCTATACCTCTAAAAAAAACACCCTATACATATGTATGTATAATCCATATATTTGAATATATGAATGTATATACATAAATATATATGAATATGTATGAATTCATGTATGGAAATGTATGGGACTATACATGGCAAAACTATTATATATGTACATATGAATTGATATATGGACTATTATATGAAATGTATTATAAGATATGAGCCCATATATGGAAATTTAATTACGAAGCTCTTCATATGTGAATCCATATAAAAATGTATGCATACATGATATCTCACATAACACCGTATTTGCAATCAAAAAAGCTTGAATTTTATTTACTAGATCTTTTTCTTTTTTTATCACTGGTGAATTGGAAATCTATTAGAAAAACGGCGTGCAAAGTTTATATGCCTAGAACCTCAACGAAAAAAAAACCATTCTTGAAGGATTTTATACATTGTAACCCTATTAAATAAATCAAAATTACGGAATACTCTAGGTATTGTTAAGAAACAAAGTTCATATTACTGCAAAAAATTATATTGAAAACTAGCGTTAGTATAACAACCGATTATTTTTTCTTTTATAATTAAGAAAATATGCTATCATATATGGCTATATACCCTCATTTTTCGGATCCGAACCATATATGGGATTTCATATATGATCCATACATATTCTTTTAGCTGTGTGGGCAGCTATTTTTTTCATATTACATGTATTCTTGCATGTGGTATTTAATTTAAAGATTACTTCAAAATAAGAAACAAATTAGCTTCAAAACGTTTGAGCTATGCCAGGTTTGAATAAAACAATTTTTGTTTTAAATACGTAAATTTATTTATTGTATCTTCAAAAATGAACTAGCAATAAGTATTCAAATCTTAAATCTAAATATAGGGTGTTTTTTTAGAGGTATAGAACTTCCAATTGAAATAAAACACAAGAAAATCGTTTTAATGTCCATCAATTTGGCTTTATTGGAAGGATAATTTTACGCCATTAACGTTTAAATATGATTTCGGGCATGTGGCCGCCGCGGCTGGCTCGAATAAAGCCAATTCTACAGGTCCAATTTTCAACCACTTTTTCGAGCATATGGGGCCGTATGTTGGCAATAACGCCACGAATGTTGGCTTCCAAGTCCCCTAACGTTTCTGGTTTGTTGGCGTAGACGAGCGACTTCACATATCATATCCCCAAAGAAAATAATCCAATGGTGTCAAATCACACGATCTTGGTGGCCAATTGACCGGTTAACCGAATTAATTGCTCTGATGGACGATTATGTCGACCATAAAATGGACGGAGCTTGCGGTAAACTTCGCGAACTGAACCATTATTTTCGAAATAAATTTGCACGATTTGCAAGCGTTGTTCTTTTGTCAACCTGTTCATGATGAAATGGCAAACCAAACTAAATATTAATCACTTGACAGCTGACAAAATGGCCGCCAGTTAAAAAAGTGATGCCAACTTAAAGTTCTATACCTCAATAAAAAACACCCTATATAATTATTAGGTGCGACCAGTGTCGGACATAAACTAGTGATAGTATCTAATAATACATGGGTCGTGCAAAGCAAAAAAAAAAAAACAAATATTTACAAGCAGTTTCATCTGGAGTGTTAAGTAATAGAGACCTTGCCTCCCTCTTTTTTAAGCGGATGTGTCCAGTGAAGTTCAAGATATTACGAGCAAGCGGATTAGGGTGCGACTCGAGTTTTAAGTATTTGCCTGCGTATTTTGCAATTTCTTAAGTCACTAGTGGAACATTTAAATAACGATGCAAAATTTGAGTTTCTTATGTACTATGGAGCCGATGTTATTAACCGTAAAATTTTGTTTTGCCTTCGTTGGATTTTCTCTACGTTTGAAGCTGAAGCAGTGCTCCATACCTGAATTCCGTAGCACCATATAGGTTTCAAAAGCGACTTACACATCAAAAATTTACAATCTAGACTCAAGAGTGCAATTTCTACCAATCAGCCAATGTATCTGTATTAATTTTAGTTGCATTTGTGTTACCTTTCATTCAATGTGGTGTTTCCATGTAAGCCGTCGGTCAAGGTGCATACCAAGGTATTTCACATGTGAGTGTTAAGAAACTATTTGATTATTGATTCTAATGGGGGAACAAGTATCTCTTCGTAGGGTAAATGATACCTGAGCACACTTCTGTTCATTTACTTTTATTCTCCATAAGTTTAGCCATAGTTCCAGCTGGGTAATATGTTCCTGAAGATATCGAAATGCCTCGTGAGAGTGTTCGTGCATACTAAGGCAGTCTGTATCATCGGCATCGGCTTATATAAGACCCAAACGGCTCTTAAAATTTGTGGAAAAAATCAAAGTTTTATATAAAAAAAATTCAAGAAAATCAAAGAGTACAAACAGTGAAAAAAATTTATTTAAAATATTAAATCCCGAAAATCGCATCCAAGACCACTGTGCAAAATTTTTTTCTATTTGTTATTGGATAGTAGACAAAAAAAGAAAAAATACAAAAAAAAAAATTTTATGATTTGATCAGGCTAAAGTTCGTATCGCTTTGTAAGCCAAATTACATGTGATAATTATTAATGAAAAATTAACACCAAAGTTAGTTGTAAATATTCTGACAAACACAAAGTTGAACGGAACAACTAGCTGTTTTCGAAGGACACTAAACCTTCATCATCAGCGTTCTTTAGTGTTTGGTCCACTGTGTGTGGTGTCAGTTGATGTAGATTTCTGTTTTATATACTCAGCCATTATTGCAAATGGAATATGTGAATTGTTTTGATTATTCGTATTACAATTTGCTGAAAGCTTTTTTGTAATGAAAGCTCATTTTTACCATCTCTAAATTTACAACAGTCTTGCCATTGTCGTTTGTTCTTTACTAACTATGCACATGTTAGTTAATTTGCTTATTTTTGGTTCTACTTAAGACAAACTTTTTTGGAACGGAACAACTACCTGTTTTCGAAGGCTACTAAACCTTCATCATGAGCGTTCTTTAGTGTTTGGTCCACTGGAAAACAGCTAGTTGTTCCGTTCAACTGTGTGTTTGTCAGAATATTTACAACTAACTTTGGTGTTATTTGTTCATTAATAATTCTCACATGTAATTTGGCTTACAAAGCGATACGAACTTTAGCCTGATCAAATCATAAAATATAGAAACAAATGAAGATTGAAGAACAATAATTAAAAAATTAACTAAAATTAATAGCCAAGGGCCTGTGGTAAAAAACTAAATAAAAATATACTTAAGTATCAAACCAAAAAAGTTTGTGTTACGTAGAACAAAAAATAAGCAAATTAACTACATGTGCATATTAAAAAAACACAAATTACAAAGTTGCTCAGAATAGCGCGTAGGATATATGGATTACCAAAAGTCCACAAAATGGGTACTCCACTAAGGCCCATAGTATCTTCAATGAAAGTACCGTGTTACCAACTTTCTAAACATATTGGAAAAATTTTAAAAATTTAATATCTGACGTATAATATAAAAAACTCATCCCAACTAATAGACAGTTTAAAAACATAAGAGTCGATGAAGAAGAAATCTTAATATCATTGGATGTAGTTTCCTTATTCACCAACATTCCTGTACATTTGGCAATAAGAACAATAATGAGAAAATGGGATATTGTTCAAAAATTTACAAAAATACCTAAAAAATTATTTCTACGGATTTTACAGTTCTGTCTTACTGATAATAATTATTTTGTATACGACAATAATATTTACAGTCAAATATTTGGAATGCCTATGGGTAATCCTCTATCCCCAACAATAGCGGATATCATATTGGACAATCTTCTTGACGATACAATTTCAGAATAGAAACAAGAAAATATACATATAAAGTACATAGTAAAACATGTAGATGACATGTTGGCAGTAATTAATATAAAAGACAAAGATAAAATTCTCAGCTTGTTAAATAAATATCATCCGAAAATTAATTTCACTATTTTTTTCATATACAGGGTGGGCCAAAAGTTACCATGGGACTTAAAAGTTTAATAACTTTAGTTTATTAATTTTTTTTATTTCTTTTTCTCAGATTATATAATATACAAAATGGAAATTTTTTTACACTAAGTATGAAAAATAATGTCTCTTAAATGACCATCGTTTTCAGCTGCGCACTGATGGGCTCGTTTTAGAGCATTTTCCATAACATCTTTCAAAATTTGTGGCTGTAGCGTTCGAATTTCTGCAACAATGTTTTCCTTGAGTTCAAGGATTGTCTCTGGCTTGTTCACATACACTCGCTACTTCAAATAACCCCAAAGAAAATAGTCGGGTGCTGTCAAAACTGGCGATCGCGCTGGTCCAAATTATTTCCGAATTTCTGGAAATTATTCGCTCTCCAAAAATTTTACTTAAAAGTGCCATTGTTTCTCGGGCAGTGCGGGCAGTGGCTCCGTCCTGCTGAAACCACATACCAGGTATGTTTTCAAGAGCAAAACGTAAAAAATTTTCTATCATAAACCGATACCGCTCTCCATTTACGGTTACAGCACTTCCATCTTCATTCTCGAAGAAGTAAGGCCCAATGATATTTTCAGATGTGATCCCACACCATATTGTACACCTAATGGGGTGCAATTGGCGTTTATGAATGGCTCTTGGATTTTCAGAACCCCAGAACCTACAGTTCTGCTTATTAACAAAGCCATTCAAATGAAAATGAGCTTCATCACTCATAATCATAATCGCCCATCAGTGCGAAGCTGAAAACGGTGGTAATTTAAGAGACATTATTTTTCATACTTAGTGTAAAAAAAATTTCCATTTTGTATATTATATAATCCGAGAAAAAAAAAATTAATAAACAAAAAAGTTATTAAACTTTTAAACCCCCTGGTAACTTTTGGCCCACCCTGTATTTATTTATTGTATCTTCAAAAATGAACTAACAATAAGTAATCAAATCTTAAATCTAAATATAATTATTAGGCCCGACCAGTGTCGGACATAAACTTAGTGATAGTTATAAATAATACATAAGGGGCCATCCACATATTACGTAACGCAATTTTTCCGATTTTTGACCCCCCCCCCCTCCCTCCAGTAACAGATCGTAACAATTCTTAGACCCCCCCCCCCCCACTCCTCACAATAACGTAACAAGAACTTTAAAAAAATTTAAATTGTTTTAAGTTTTTATTAAAAAAAAAATTAAATTTAATTCATACACATACATATGTATGTATTTTTAAATAACTTTTTGTTTGAATTGAAGTAAATTTCTTTATTTAGTTATTACAAACTAATATACAAATATTTTTATGGCATTTTCTTAAGTATAAGTTTAGGATTTATGCATTTATTTATTTTATTTATGGGAAAATGCAAGTAATTGAGAATGGACGAATATTCGGGAATTCGAATACTTTTGTTCCTTTATTTTTATTTTCTGTTAGACTAACACAGTGCATAGACAAAAATCAAATAAGCTTGCAAAATATAAATAATAACAATTATGTATTTATGTACATACATATGTATATGCATATATTTATATCTATTTAACACTCATGATTCTTGATTTATTATGTATTTCTTTGATAAATTAAATACATAAATAAATGAAAAATCGAAGTGTTTTTGTACGAAATTAGTAAAATTTATGTTACGTAACAATTTTACAGTAAAGTTCAAGATATTACGAGCGAGCGGATTAGGATGTGACTCGAGTTTTGTTAAATATTTGCCTGCGTATTTTGCAATTTCAATGTTGAGAAAATCCAACGAAGGCAAAACAAAATTTTACGTTTGATAACATCGGCTCCATGGTACATCAAAAATTCAAATATACATCGCGATTTAAATATGCCACTAGTGACTGAAGAAATTGCAAAATACGCAGGCAAATTTCACTATTGAAACGGAAAAAAATAATTGCATAAACTATCTTGATACGACCTTGCATAGAGTAAACAGAGGGATTATTTTCGATTGGTACTCTAAGGAAACTTCGTCAGGTAGAATAATTAATTTTAACTCAACCCAACCAAAAAATGCAATTATAAATACCGCAAAAAGCTTAATACGCAGGGTTTTAAATATTAGCAGTAATTGTTTTCATGGAAAAAACATAAGGAAAATAACAACAATACTTAAAAATAATAGTTTCCCAATAAAATTAATAAATTCAACAATAAATGAAACAGTAAAAACATTATCCAATAAGCCTTCAAGTAACATAGAACAAAACAATGTAACAAATAATACAAAAAAATATTTCAGTGTATCATATATATCTGCTTTGACTAACACTAAAGAAATCAAATCAGCTGTGGAATCAAAACAAATACAATTTGCATATAAGTTAACAACGCTGGTAGCACTGCTACCAAAAATAATTTAGCAGTTTAAGCTCATTAATTATTTACTTCAACACGCGCTTCCGATCCAATTACGAAATTGCATTCTTGCTGAAATGATGGGAAAACAATTTTGCATGATCAGCGTCTGTATGCTTGCGCGTGTTGGTGTAACATGATCCATGGATTCAACGAGCCAACAAGGTTGGATGGAAACAGGCAGTCTTGGTTACGCGATCGTCCGATTCAGTCCGTTTGAAGTAGATAATTAATTTTATTAATAAATACTAATTTTTAATAAATAAAATTGTGAAATTATAAAAAGAATTTTTGTGTCAAATTATTCCTGGCGCAGTGGTTGCGCCGTAATAAATTTTTTTGAATAAAACTGTTTAAAATCCTTTAACTGGCGCCCGAGCAGGGACCCGCTTAAAAAACTGCGGAGTCCTCGAAATAAAAAATAATTTAAATAATAAAAATTTATTTCTGCGATCTCTACGGAGCCCTCCAGAAATTAAAGAAAAAATTAACAATCCTGCGATCTCTACGGAGCCCTCCAGGACTTATAAAATTTAAAAATAATAAATTTAGCACCTTCTTCGCTAATCCGGTATTCCTGGTGATTCCAAAGAAAAACTAATCGCAGAAGGTTACCGAGGCGAAAGTGTAGTAAACCGTACCCAAGTAGGTGTCCGCGAGTATCAAAACGGATTGCTAAACGGGAACAATACGGAGCTGCCGTGAGGTCCAAAGGATTTTAAACAGTCGCGTCGCGTAGCCTAACCAAGGCTCATTGGAAAAAATAATATACAAGATTACAAGATTTATAAAAAAAAAATTTTTTTTGAAAATATAAAATTGAATAAAAAGTAAAATTGAAAATTAAAAAAGGAAAAGAAAAAATTAAAATAAGAAAGAAAATATTTAAAATACAAAATTGAGTGAAATTGGAAATTGAAAAAGAAAAAATTTAAATGAGTTGAAAATATTGAAAGAAAATATAAAATTGAATAAAGAATAAAATTGAACATCGAAAAGGAAAAATTAAATAAGAAAGAAAATATTGAAAGAAAATATAAAATTGAATAAAGAATAAAATTGAACATTGAAAAGAAAAAATTAAATAAGAAAGAAAATATTGAAAGAAAATATAAAATTGAATAAAGAATAAAATTGAACATTAAAAAGAAAATTTTTTTTTTTAAGAAAATATTAAATTGAATAAGATTAAAAATAGAGAAAAAATATAAGAAAGTTTAAGAAAAAGAAGTGAAGTGAAAGTGTGCAACGATCAAGGATCTTCTTCATCGAAATTTTTTCAGTTATATCAGGTACGTGAAATTTCTTTCCCCCTTGTCAGCTCAAAATAAAAATAATGGAAGATTTGAAGGCAACAGTAACCACTATGACTGGAGCCATAAATCGCTTTATGGAACAACTTAGGTCGGTAGAAACTAGAATAGGGACTATAGAAGCGAGCCTCAGTAATAACGCAATAGGAAATGTTTTAAATAGGATAGAGCGTCTTGAAAGTAGACAGGGTGCCGCGGTAGCTCCAGTAGACACGGATGAAGGATCCCTTCAACGACCACGAACTGAAACAGAGTTGAAAGATATAAGCCGCCTTCCCGATAGTGTAAAAGAAATAAGAACTTTTGAGGGCAATCCGACTCAGTATGTATCCTGGGTTCATTCTGTGGAAACCATCCTGAAGGAAGGATAATCCGATTTATCGTGCAATTATACAGAGTGTCCGCCAAAAAATCATTGGTGCTGCCGATACAGCGTTGGTATCATACAATGTATTCGACAGTGATTGGACTGAAATCAAAAGAATACTTTCCCTTCATTACGCAGACAAACGGGACATCCAAACTCTGGAGCATCAGCTCAATCAGCTTTCCCAAGGATCCTCAACAATAGATGAGTTTTATTCTACTACTAATCATCAACTTTCGCTTATCATCAATAAACTTAAGACAGAATCCTACAGTGAGAAAACGATCAAAGCCTTGGTGGAGACGTACAGGAACAGAGCATTGGACATATTCATACGTGGATTGAAACCGGATCTTTCCCGCATGATTATTATACAGCGACCAGGAACGCTCCCTGAAGCGTACTCCGCTTGTTTGGAATTGCAAAACCTAACAATGCGAAATAACATAATTTATACCAAAACTAATCCTCGCGATACGATGTCCTCGGAAATAACTTATCGTCCTGGACCTCCGAGGCCATCCAAGTCATTTCCTGCGCGGTCGGGGTGGCAGAATCAAAATTCTCGGTCTAGAAATTGGCAATATAATAATTATTCTAACTTCCGGGTAGACGGATATTCGAACTATAATAAGCCAGCGTTACCCCCACGGTATCCGGCCATAAAACATGAACCGATGGAAGTCGATAGAACAATACAATCTCGTCGGGTAAATTACATCAACAATCCTAGGACAACGGAAAAAAGAAGTGCATTCGAACCAAATACGGGTAACAAGCAACCCAAACTTTATCACATAGAAGACTTTCCTGATAATAGTCATATAGCTGGGAATGGATTAGAAGAAACCTCTCGTCAGGAAGAAACTGTAGGTGACGTAAATTTTATGGGGGAAGGCCATCCAGCTTACCCTATATAGAATACTCTTCTGTTACCGGTGATACCTTATGTTTTTTGATCGACACAGGCTCTAACAAGAACTTTTGCGGTCCACGCTTATCATACGGTAGTGTAGTTTTAGATAAACCAATTAATATTCGAACAGTTGGAGGAGATGTTATCATAGATAGAAAAGTAATTGGACCATTTTTTAAATTTTTAGGGATAAATGAACCCATTCAATTTTATGTCTTGTCAGCATTAAAAACATTTGATGGAATTATTGGGGATGACACATTAAAAAAATTAGATGCTATAGTTGACAGAAAGGAAAATATTTTGGTTTTAAAAAATTCTTTTAAAATTCCCTTAAAGGAAAAAATAGCGACTGAGTCGAACTATATATTAGGCGAAGAATACCTACCAGAAGTTAAAAGAAGAATAGAGAGTCTTATTGGTGAATATAAATCACTTTTTGGACCTCTCGATGGTAGCGAACTTGCTTCAACTACCGTTCAGGCGGAAATCAGGACAAGTACGGAAGAACCAATATATACGAAGAGCTATCCGTACCCAGTCTGTATGAGAGAAGAAGTAGAGAATCAAATAAAAGAATTACTTTCGGAGGGAGTAATAAGACCCTCCAAAAGTCCATACAATTCGCCGATTTGGGTAGTGCCAAAAAAACCAAAACCCAATGGTGAAAAACAATATCGAATGGTAGTAGACTTCAAACGCTTAAATGCTGTGACGATTCCAGATACTTACCCAATTCCGGACATTACATCAACTTTAGCTAGCTTGCGTAAAGCAAAGTATTTCACAACAATAGATCTAACATCAGGCTTCCATCAGATATCCATGAAACCAAGGGATATTCCAAAAACTGCTTTCTCAACGGCAAACGGTAAATTTGAATTCCTCAGGTTACCTTTTGGCCTAAAGAATGCCCCGGCAATATTTCAGAGAATGATAGATGACGTCCTCCGCGAGTACATAGGAAAGATTTGTTTTGTCTATATAGACGACATAATAGTAATTGGCGAAAATATGGAAAATCATTTCAGGAACATAGCCACAATTTTTGAGAGGCTTCGCGAAGCTAATCTTAAGGTATATCTAGATAAAACGCATTTTATGAAAACTGAGGTGGAATTTCTTGGCTATATCGTTGGCTCAGAGGGAATCAGACCGGATCCCGCTAAAGTAAGATCCATCGAAAATCTGTTACCGCCTTCAAACTTGAAGGAGTTGAAAAGTTTTCTGGGAATGACCTCCTATTACAGAAGATTTATTCGCGACTATGCAAAAGTGGCAAAACCCCTTACAAACCTTACAAGAGGAGAACATGCCCAAATAAAATCCAGCCAGTCTAAGAAAGTGCCAATTACCTTGAGTGACGAGTGTTTAAAGTCCTTTAATGAACTTAAATCCATGTTAACAACAGCGGAGCTTCTGTCTTTCCCAGACTTTGAGAAACCATTTAACTTGACGACGGATGCTTCTAATATTGCTCTAGGTGCCGTTTTGTCACAAGGTGAAATCGGCAAGGACAAACCCATATCATATATTTCTCGATCCCTCAACAAAACTGAGGAGAACTACGCCGCAAACGAAAAAGAGATGCTGGCTATTGTGTGGGCCCTTGACAATCTCAGAAATTACTTATATGGTGCGAAAAAAATCAAGATCTATACTGATCATCAACCTCTGACATTTGCACAGGGAAATAGGAACTTTAACGCCAAATTAAAAAGATGGAAAGCGCGTATAGAGGAATACAACCACGAGTTGATTTACAAGCCAGGTAAATCGAACCACGTGGCTGATGCCCTTTCGAGATTAAAAACCGTTACGAATCATTTGTACCATTCTTCTACTGATACAGCGAGTGAAGGAATGGCTATGAGTTCGGATGAAACTTTAACCGCTTCAGAAGGTCGAGAAGACGATAACCTTTCCTCGACGGCAACAGTTCACAGTGCAGAACAAGATGATTCTGACGTGATGCCGCATGTGGAAGTACCTATAAACGTCTTTAGAAATCAGATTATACTGGGTATCGGAATGGACATGACTGCAATGGAAGAACCACACCGCGGATACACTAGACATTTTATTTCTTCAAAAAGTTGGTCTAAGGAAAAGTTAGTGACTCTACTAAGGGAAAAACTTCGCCCGAATATCCTTAATGGAGTGAAGGCACCAGAAGGTCTTCTTGGTGCCATACAGGAAATTTATGTTGATCATTTTTCTAAATATAAAGTGAGACTTGCACAGAAGTTAGTTACAGACATTACTTCAAAAGAACGTCAATTTCAAATAATTGAAACTGAACATAGAAGGGCACATCGTAATGCCAGAGAAAATGTTGAAAAAATTTTAGAACAATTTTACTTCCCGCATATGCGCGCTAATATTAAGAAATACGTTGCTAGCTGTGACGTTTGTAATAGGTGTAAATATGATAGAAAACCTCCAAGAATACATCACCAGGAAACACCTGATCCTAAATATCCATGTGAAATTCTTCACATGGACATTATGGAAATTCAAGGACAAAAATTTATTACCTGCATGGATAAGTTTACGAAATTTGCTAAGTTCTTTAGTATAAAAGATAGATCGTTGGTACAAGTGAGGAAAAAATTAATCAAAGTCTTGCATTATTTTACAGTGCCGAAAATTCTTGTTACTGATAACGAAAGCAGCTTCTTAAGCCCTTTAATAGAAACTTTCATTAAATCATTAGGTATCAAATTATATCTTACGCCAGTACAGAGGAGTGAGGTGAACGGGCAAGTTGAAAGACTGCACTCAACAATAATCGAAATCTATAGATGTCTGAGAGTTGAATACCAGAATCTATCAGTAAGGGAATTAATTGAAATCTGTCTCGATAGGTACAATAATACCATCCATTCAACAACAAAGAAAAGACCCCGTGACTTATTTTTCAATAGAAATATCGGAGCAAACTATGAAAACCTACTATCACGACAAGAGAAGGTTAATACTGATCTCAGGCACTTGCTTAAAAGAAACATGGCAGCCCGCAATGCAAAAATTAATAAAAAAAGACAAAGTCCTAAGAAATATAGAAAGGGTGGTAGAATCTATGTAGCTATCAAAACAATTAAAGGAAAAAACAAAGCGCTCTTTAGAAGGGAAATAGTTGAGAAATATAATAGAGTAACTGTGTTGACAAGGAGTGGAAGAAAAATTCACAAGGAACATATAAAAAATTTAAATGGCCAAAGTCCAAGCAAAAATGTTGTTCTTTAAATAGTTATAGGTCCTTATTCATCTCACTCATTTAAACTATATTTCTTAAAAATATTTTTGTACGATGCAATAGTAAAATTTTTTTCTTTTTTATTAAAACATTTATATTGGCATACAAAAGCACATCAAATACTATTTCCATATAAAGAAATAAGAGAACATCAGCTCAGGCCTGGTCAGTTTCCGGATGATGCACTAATACCATGCAATGGCGAGTTGCGTCAAGGCTTACAGACTCAATGGCGGCAGGGTATAAGGTCATCATTTAGTGTTCCGAGTGAACCGGGGAAATGTACATATACTGGCTGATGAAGAAGTATAACATATTAATAGAAAATCAAAAAATGGAAAAATTTTGGATAGAAATAAGAAAAAAAACTGTCATCTAAACATCTCACTGTCATAATGCCGCCTCATTTTTATCGATATAATTAACTTATTATTTTTCAGAAACTACATTTTTTATAATCATGAATCTCAAGTTTATTCTGTTCATCGCATTCAACCTGACTGCTTTTGCAAATAGTTTGCAAATCTATCAATACAAGATATCTCTGGTTTTACTAAAGATTGGCAATGGATGGGTAGTCGATGGAAACTTTAAACTAATACACGTCATCAACTTGGAACAGTACATGGACGTGGCTGCAAATATATCATCTCTCATTCAAAAACATATTCCGGCAAGCAAAAACAAAGAATTCATTTTACACCACATGCTGCAGATACAAGAACGCCTTAACGAATTGACAAATGTAAACAGAAGAACGCCTAGATCAATCGATTGGATCGGATCGGCTTGGAAATGGGTTGCTGGAAGTCCTGATTCTACAGACTGGAATAATATATTAAAGAGTCAAGAGAATATCATCGAAAATAACAATGAGCAATACAAAACCAACAAAGAGCTTCAGCAGACGACGAACCAAGTTGCGAAAAAAAATCAATGAAATCATCACCAGACTAAAGAATATCACGAGTGGTAAAGACTACACCTTAATAGAACAAAGTACCATCAATTTACACAAATGGCTCATTACTATTGTACATCTTATCAATACCAAAGCTTGAAAGGAACTATTATAACTTGCTTCTCATTAGAGCTGCTATTAACGAAGAAAAACAAATAGATTTACCGTTCGAGAAGGTGCTTGTTAGCGAGGATGAGACCTATGGTATCAAAGGTAACTGCCTCTTAATAAGTAATTCAACAGTCTGCCAAAGATCATCCGTAACTAAATTGAAGGAAGATGACTGCCTCAACCGCATTCTTAAAGGCGGATCAGCAAAATGTAAATACAGGCGTACGCAAGAAATTGTCGAGTTATTGAGTGATGACGTTATCTACGTGACAAACTACAAGGGTCTGATTAAGTCAAATGGCAAAACCGAGTTCCTGAATGGCACGTATCTTCTGCAACTCTCCAATGAGTCGGTAGTGATAAAGAATCATACTTACACGAGCAGTTCCATCACAAAATTTCAAGCTCTACCACCAGTACTAGCGAATATAACACATGAGGACCTGCTGTTGGACATCAAATATGTCCATGAGGTAAGCCTTAATAACATAAACCGATTGAACCAGTTAGGAGTGAGATTCAATGGTACCATTGGAATTAACATCATGATCATTGTCTCCATGACCTGTTGTATTGGATGGCTTTGGTACCAACAAACAAAGAAATTAAATCTTCCAGAGCTACGTGTCCAGCTACCAGTAATAGACTCCCAGATCTGCGGGACGCAGACATTTAAGGAGGGAGGAGTTAACAACGCTGGTAACACTGCTACCAAAAATAATTTAGCAGTTTAAGCTCATTAATTATTTACTTCAACACGCGCTTCCGATCCAATTACGAAATTGCATTCTTGTATGCTTGCGCGTGTTGGTGTAACATGATCCATGGATTCAACGAGCCAACAAGGTTGGATGGAAACAGGCAGTCTTGGTTACGCGATCGTCCGATTCAGTCCGTTTGAAGTAGATAATTAATTTTATTAATAAATACTAATTTTTAATAAATAAAATTGTGAAATTATAAAAAGAATTTTTGTGTCAAATTATTCCTGGCGCAGTGGTTGCGCCGTAATAAATTTTTTTGAATAAAACTGTTTAAAATCCTTTAACTTATAAGTCAAACACAACACTAAATAAAATATTTACAAAAGTTAAGGCGCCAATAAATAAACAACAACAATGCAATGTTGTGTGTGAATTACAATGCAAAGGGAATAAGGAGAACTGCGAATTAATATACATAGGTACAACAAAGAGAAATTTAGAGACAAGAATGAGTGAACATAAAAATGACATAATAAAACAAAAAACTTCAACCGCCTTATCTTCCCATATTATTAACAACAAACATACTGTTGATTTTGACAATGTGAAGATATTGGATATAGAGAATATAGAAAGAAAAAGATACACCATAGAAAGCTTAAGAATACAGCAAAGGATAGAAAAGACGATAAATATAAAAGAAGATAAATACTAATAATATCAATGCTAGTTACATTGTTGCAATAAAGTAAACCGATACCGTGTTTAATAAATTGTTTCATGTTTTTGTCGTTTACAGTTTTTAAATAAATTGGTTTTTTTAAACGGAAAAAAATTTTAATGTAAAAAATAAACAATTATTGTAAGTTGAAATTTATTTGCTGGTGGTTCAGCGTTGTCTATATATTTCATTGTTGCTGTAACAAATCATCAGTAGACTTCAACCACACATTTTGAATAGTCACAAACCTCTTATCTTATGCACAGACTTTCAAGAACTATTTGAGAATTCACAAATAATAATATTTTTGAAAATCACAAAAGAAAAATAAGCATAGTAGGCTTAGAAACTATTGTGACTATTCAAAATGTGTGGTTGAAGTCTACTGATGATTTGTTACAGCAACAATGAAATATATAGACAACGCTGAACCACCAGCAAATAAATTTCAAATTAAAATAAACTTCTGACAATATGTCGAATAATAAGATTTCTTCAATTATTGTAAGTTTTTATTTTATATAATATTTAAAAATTTATAACAAATGCAATGTTTTATCCAAAATTTAAATAGACGAAGAAAATCCCCTGAAGAAGTCAACAAACAATTGACGAAACGTTGGGAAAAAATGTAATAAAGTCGTTTTATTAACATTATAAATAACTTAGGCCTTATTAGCTCAAACAATTGGAACACAAACATAAACAGTATTGGCCAAAATAATTTAAAATTCAAAAAAAATATTTTATGTTTATTAAGAGCTTATTTAACAACTTTCTTTACGATAGTTGTCACAGACCTTTAATAATAATGACATATCTTTTAGAAATAAGGCAGTAAATAAAGACGGGAGCACAATGAATCCGTCATACGTTAAACTTTTTCAACTGACATTAACGCTATGACGGAAAAAGTTGGCACAAAGAGTACTTATATATAGAAGCATTTGATCAGCTTCAATAGGTTGGTTGTCCATTTTATTCATTAAATTCAACTTTTTTTTATTTATTTCTTTTATTTTATTTTTGCTGAAGCAAAACACAAAAACCTAAATCAGAACATACCAAGATAAACCATCCAATATCTGTCAAACTGCTCAACGTACGCAAAATGTTAAAAGTTGAATAGTTTTTGTACTTTGTGTTGACGGACAATTACTGAATGTAACAGACCTCATAAGAAACCATGAATTTCAACTTAGCTGTCAGTTGAAAGAGGCGAAGTTTAACGTATGACAGATTCATTGTGCCCCGGCCTCAACTCAATGTCTATAAACGATGCAAAATAAGTATTGTATTGCAAAGCGAACTTCTCATTACGAAGTTATGTGTTTGCTTAGTTGATTTTTTACTTTTTTATTTATTGTTTTTGTTGTAATTGAAAAACACAAACTTTTAAATATACATACATACATATGTATGTATATGGATGAGTTGAGTGAGTTGAATTAATAGGTTTGATTCCGTACTCCACATTGGGAGTCCGCGGGATCAGTGATGGGAATTGGAAATTTTGATTTCGTGCCGTATCTCTTTCTAAATAGTGCCAAAATTACTTTTTTATATATTTTAAATGTTTGCACTTAATGTAATAAGTAATTGTAAGCTATTTATTTTAATTCAACAAAGATTCTATCGGTATAACAGAATTTATTTTATTTTTTTCATTTTATATACATTACTACTATAAAAAGATATACTGTTATACTTAAAAAAGTCTTTAGCACGTATTGAAGATGCTAAATTTCTAATTACAGTCTACTTCTCATTTTACTTTTGCTCAAATTTCGAACCTAAAATATGCTTTCCATAATTAATGAAGCGTGCAGAACAGAAAGAATACCTTGAACGATTCGATGAATATTACTAAAAACTTGTTCATTGAAACTATTCGTTACGATATCGGAGAATATTTCCAAAACTCACTCACACTTATGTTCAAAGTATGTTTATATCAAGTAGATGTAACTGAAATTAATTATAATTATAATATCGAATCCTGACGACTCTCATTGACCTTATGCTGATAAACCTTGATTAAGTTTACAACTTTGTGTTGGAAAACTGAGTTTTTGGTTATTAATAGTTCAACTTAAGTAGCGCGATAAGTTTCTTCCATTGGAAGATAGTGTGTATTTATAATCTATATTATCAACTTGATCATCATCAATGTAGTTTTTGTTTTAAAAATGTCGACACAAAGGACGAAATAAAAAGGAAAGCCTCTTTAAAATTAAATGTGTACTCTTACATCTTCTGATTGCGTTTCAACATAAATATCATTTATTATTTTAAGAAGATAAGATAAAAACAAAAATACATCTTGCTTATAAAATACATCAAACTATTTCATATAAATTAAATTTTAGCATTGCATCCCACTGTTCAAGGACTCTATCTACAACAGTTTGGTGAGACCACCAACTTTGTCGGGAATACTTAAAAATAGGATGAAGTTCTGAGTTGATATATTTCCGAAAATTTATAAAATCGTCTTTTCGACATGAATTGTTGCAAAAAATTAATTTATTCCTACTAAGCTTTCAATACTTAAAAACGTAAAAATACAAGAAGATTACTTATTATTGCCACATTTCCCATCACTGCGCGGGATTCCAATTTTATCGAAAACTGTTCCCGTACTCGAAGTTTGGGCAAGTAAGGGAGCTTTTGAGAGAGTAATGTTCTTCCCGTAGTTTTTCTTTGGGCTAGTTTGTGCAAGCCGAAAAAGAATCAGCTGTTTTGAAAAATAACCAATAACAATGCAAAATTAAATTGTCTTAAACATTAAAGTTGTATCAAAAAGGTTTACAAACTAGTGGTGAACTAAGTTTTATGAGTTTTTATATTAAATTAAGAAACAAAACATTCTATAGAATGTATATTAAATGAAACTCATTATATAAGCGTAAATTTAATAGAAACAAACGTTTTTTGTAGTTATACACTTATTGATAACTTTTTTTTTTATATAAAGCACAAGAAACAATTAAAAATTTAATTATGTCAATTGAATTTTTAATTAAAAATACATATTTTTTTTAACAAGTGTATTAGTTGAAACTAGATTATAAATATTTTTGTGTGCATATTTATGCAACAGCATGTAAGTAAACGCATGCGTGTGTATGTACATAAGTATGTACGCTGTCGGAAATTCCGTTGACTTTAAACTAACTTTAAGCTAACTATTTCGCAACTAGTACTGGCTGACACTTGGATTACTTTTCAATGTAATCAATTGACTATTTTATCATTGCGATGTCCTAGGCGGTAACTTAAAGTTGATTTTTTTTAAATCACCTGATAGTCATTAAATTTAACAAACTTTTCTGGGTTTCGAACATGTATCATCACACGTTGTGTACTCAACGCGGTACTACCCAGCTAAGGTACTATTGAAAACATAGCAATCAAGAAATGTTTTTAAGAAAATTTTGTCAAAAATGTTCTTTGTCTTTTGAAATAGTTTGTTTGAAACACAATTATAATTTTGTTCTTTTGTTTTTTATATAATAAAAACTGCCTTCTTAATTTAACTATATCCTATGAATACTGAGATTATAACAGGTTATAGGCGAATCAAAAGAATCTCATGGTATACCGCAGTTTAACGGCTCGGGCTTTGATGATTGGCAGTTTTGAGTGAAGTTGCACTTGGACTCTTTGGGGTTATTGGTTGTTCTAACCGGCGATCCACCAACAGATGTTACGTTCGAGGGAGAAAATGAATATGCTGTGTCCGGAACTGAGAACCTTTGTGAAGAAAATCAAAATTTATCAAGTAATGTTGAACCTCCTATAAACAATTCGACTAATATAAATGAGACTCTTGATACAACTGGGGGGTTACTCTCTATTGCGTTGCGAAAGCAAATACGATGCGAAAGCTAAATGCGATGAGATGCAAATTTGGTACTCTGTATTACATTCGCAAGTCCTTTCGCAAAATTCTTTGATAAAGTGGCAGCACTGAGTTTGCAAAGGAAATATGACAAAGATTGACAGTAATGAAATGTCAAAATATGTAAAAAACGTCTTTTAAGAAAAGGAAAGTTAGAAAAAAGTGAAGTGTATCAGTTTTTAATTGAAAGTAAAATAGTGTTTGATGAGGAAAACGATCGTGTAAGACGCATCTTAAGAGATATGTAATTCCAATATACTCTCTTCAAAATTTCCGTTTCTGTATGTTTTAAACGCTATTCAACAGTAGGTAAAAGTTTCAAGTACATCCAGAGCAATTTTAACTATTATAAAACTAGCCGCCGCATTAAAATTACTTGGCCAGGATGGATGCCAACATCAAATTGGGCAGGACCATACCTTAGGTATATCGCAGCAGTCTCACATTAAAAGAATACTACGTCAGAACCATGTCAAATTTGATTTAGCTGCAGAACTGGAACAAGAAGTAAAAAAGCTCTTTACAACACTTGCGGCTGTGGAGCAGTAGATGGTACTCACATACAATCAGTTAGATCGGCCAAAAACAAGCACTTACACCTCTACACAAAATTGCAGCACAGTATGAATGCTATGATTTGGTTAATAATATTTCGCCTTGATTTTACATATGCATGTGATCACAAAATGAAATGTATTGTTTTTTATCTTTCTCCAAAAATAAAAATTTCATTATCAAATTTAAATATTTGTTCAGCGTATTCACATGTTTTTCTCTTTTTGCGTTTGATATTTACCTATCGCAAGATATTTGCGATAATCGGACGATTTTGACAGACGCTTTCGCATTACAGAGTGCGGTGATACCAGGCTTGCCAAAGAAAAGAAAAATAGATGCGAAAAGCAAATGCGCAAACGCATTAGAGAGTACCAATCGTTCGATTTCGTAGCATTTTTCTTTCGCACCGCAATAGAGAGTAACCGTCCTGAAGATGAGGATAATGTTAATGACACTACCGACATGAGTAGTTCTATTCGTTGCAGTAGTAGAGAAAAACGTTTACCTAAAAAATTATTTGGATTTGGAGCTTGCGTATCAAATAACACTCTTCCAGAAAATTATAATAGTATTAAATGCCTTGACGATGCTTATACATAAGTGGTTTAAAGCAATTAACAATGAACTTAGAGCAATGGATAAAAACAAAGTTTGGACATTTGTGGAAGCTCCTAAAAACACAAAGCTTATCAAAACAAAATGGGTTTTTACAATCAAAGAAGATGAAAATGGAAATACAACTAAATATAAAGCTCGTCTTGTTGCCAAATTATTTCAACAAAAATATGGTGTTGATTTTTTCGAAACATATGCATAACATGACAGACTTCTGAGTGTGAAAGTAGTCATCCTTATCGGGAACTTCTTGGAAGCTTAATGTATTTGATGCTATGTTCACGACCTGACATTTGTTACCCTATGGGAAGGTATCAACAGAACCCATTTGAAATACATTGGCAGCACTTAAAACGTATTGTAAGATACTTGAAACGAACAGCGACATCTAAACTTAATTTTAAAGTTTCAACTGATAATCCGATTGTTGGTTACGTGGATGCAGACTGGACATCAGATATAACTGATAGAAAATCTGTTAGTGGTTACATATTTAAAGTTTTTGGTTGTAGTAAAAAGCAACCAACTATAGCAAAATCATCAAGTGAAGCTGAATATGTTGCCTTGAGCTTAGCTACTACTGAAGCCATTTGGTTAAGAGGACTACTTAACGATTTAAATGTCGTACCTGAAGATAGTCCAGTTATTATGTATGAAGACAATCGTGGTTGTATTGGAATGGCAACAAATTTGGAAAGTAAACGTGCAAGAAATATTGATATTACTCATCACTTTGTTCGAGATAGTGTATTAGCAAAAAAAAAATCAAGATTGAGCATATTGGTACCCATCAGCAGTTAGCAGATATATTTACGAAAGCGACAGATGTAAATCGTTTCCGGACCTTTAGAAGTTGCCTGGGAGTTTGAAAGGGGGTATTGAAAACATAGCAATCAAGAAATGTTTTTAAGAAAATTTTGTAAAAAATTTTCTTTGTCTTTTGAAATAGTTTGTTTGAAACACAATTATAATTTTGTTCTTTTGTTTTTTATGTAATAAAAACTGCCTTCTTAATTTAACTATATCCCTTGAATACTGAGATTATAACAGGTACCATCTAAAATAACAGCAGCAAAATGTTAATATAAAACTGAAATGAGTTTCAAAGTAGCTGAAAATATGTTTTAAACATGGAAAGACTATTTAATTGTGGTTAAATTAATGTGTATTTTGTACTTTTGTTCAATTCAAGTTTTTAATGTACATACTGCTTCAAGAAAGAATAAAGAAGTAAGCATGTGTCAAAGTTACAACAGAGTTAACTAAATATAAGAGTTGCCAGACCCAGATATGTTGTTTTCCATATATAACAATAAGTTTGTTGGCTCTCACCTAATTCGATTACGTACTCAACTTAAGAATTCATTTTGGATTTGTTGTGGATGATATTGCAGTTAGCTTTTAGTCAGCCTAAGAAAAGTTAACAATAACTTAATTATTTTTGTAGTCAACCACACATTCTCCGACAGGGTATTTATTGGTGTGTATATGTGTGTCATATACACATGCATACATGCATTGACATTGACTTTAATGATAAAATTTTTGGTTTTTTCTGTTCCCGTAATTTTGCACATTTTGTGTATTATTGAGCAAAATTATAGCTTGATCTTATTTTACCGAACTTTGCCCAAAAAGTACGGGATCAAACCTAATTAATGTAAGTAGTAGGTTTTTTTCTGAAATTAGAAATGAAAACTGAGGTGATTTATGAGTGTGATGCATTAAACACATTCACCACAGCAGGCTACCGACTACAAAATGTCAAGGATAGAATACACATGTTTATATGAGAGTGATTCTTTTGAAGGCAGCAAGGCGACATGGCGGCAGGTTGCTGTATATGCTGATTTTGTCGTTGTAGTCCAATTAAACTAATTTCTATTTCTTTGGCTACAATGAGAAAATTCAGTGTTGCCAATATAATACAAAATGATGAATGAATGATATAGTACAATTATTTTATATTATTTAACAAAAGCAATCTCCAAAAATTGATGTAAAACATAAATTGATTCATTTTTATACTTTTACGTCATATAAGTACATTTTTAAAGAGTAATTTAATATTTATAAATGCGAAATATTTAAAGGTGGCAGTGCTTAACTATGTATTTATACTTAACTATGAGGTGCAGATGGTGTTGCTGACGTCTCCAAAATAATTAAGTAGCTGGCTACGAGGCGACAAATGCTGCTAGCGGCATTTGAAGTCGTGTGTTCGTGTAGCCTGCTGTGGTGAATGTGTTTAATGCATGAGTGTGGAATGAGTAGGGTTACCATTAGGCTTGCCAGATTGAGAGTAACGAAAGCTGAACATTTGAATTAAAAAAGCGGAATTGTTAAGAAAAAGCTGGACATTTTGAAATTAAATTTTCACGAAAAAATAGTTACTTTCTTTGTTATACAAACAATTTTATTAACAAATATATGTTTATATTCACCTGTATTGCGTATGTCGAGTCGAATATTCGTGCACGAGAGTTTTGTCCTAGCTTAAAGAAAACTTATACGTTACCTTTAATCTAGTACGAAAATCTCGCAGACGAATATTCGACTCGACATACGCAACACGGGTGATTGTTTTTTATATAATACTCTAATATACTATTAACATAGCAAAATATAACTAAACTTAAATTCTTTCATATATTTATGATTTAATCAGGCTAAAGTTCGTATCGCTTTGTAAGCCAAATTACATGTGATAATTATTAATGAACAAATAACATCAAAGTTAGTTGTAAATATTCTGACAACACATAGTTGAACGGAACAGCCAGCCGTTTTCGAAGGCCACTAAACCTTCATCATCAGCGTTCTTCTGTGTTTGGTCCACTGTGTGTGGTGTCAGTTGATGTAGATTTCTGCCTTATATACGAAACTTTTCTGCAAATGGAATATGTGAATTGGTTTGATTCATCGTATTTCAATTTGCTGAAATGTGTTTTTTTGTAATGCAGGCCCCAAATTTACCATCACTATATTTACAACAGTCTTACCATTGTCGTTTTTTCATTACTAATTATGCACATGTTAGTTAATTTTGCTTATTTTTGTTCTACTTAAGACAAACTTTTTTGGTTTGATACTATAAGTATATTTTTATTTTTAGTTTTTGCCACTGGCCCATGACCATCTATTTAGTTAATTTTAATTATTATTGTTCGAACTTTCATTTTATTTATATATTTATGATTTAATCAGGCTAAAGTTCGTATCGCTTTGTAAGCCAAATTTCAGCAAATTGAAATACGATGAATCAAACCAATTCACATATTCCATTTGCAGAAAAGTTTCGTATATAAGGCAGAAATCTACATCAACTGACACCACACACAGTGGACCAAACACAGAAGAACGCTGATGATGAAGGTTTAGCGGCCTTCGAAAACGGGTGGCTGTTCCGTTCAACTATGTGTTGTCAGAATATTTACAACTAACTTTGATGTTATTTGTTCATTAATAATTATCACATGTAATTTGGCTTACAAAGCGATACGAACTTTAGCCTGATTAAATCATAAATATATAAATAAAATGAAAGTTCGAACAATAATAATTAAAATTAATTAAATTCTTTCAGTTCTTTTATCCATATGTATATATGTGCAGCTACGATCAAAATAATAGCAGCCCGAAATAATATGGGCATCTAACGTTAAAATTCAAAATGGCTTATCTTTAAAACGAAATCGAACATTACAGAAAAATAAAAAGTGTTTTGTAGATAATTTATCTAGTTTTTGTTTTCGTCTATCTAGAACAGATTGTATAACGAGATTTGTGTGATGTGAGAAACACGTTTTTCAGTCCTTTTAAATTTGAAATTTGTAAAGTTTTTCCAACAATATTTAACCCGAACGTCCATACCATCCGTTCCATGCGTTGTTGCGTTTTATGCATGTGCCAAAAAGTAGAAACAGTGTAATTGCATGTAGCAAGTTACAGAGCAAAACGCATAGAACGTATAGACGCAGAGGACGGATAAAGTAGGTTTACTGTTGTATCCGTCGCATGGCATCACGAAAAAAGGTAAGATGTTTTTGATAACCAAAAATGGCAAATTGGTGGATTTAAATTTTAAATTTGTTGCATAAAAAAAGTTTTTAATAAAAGAAAAAGCTTTTCTAATAAAGCTTACAAGTATTTTCGAGAATAAAATACATTAAAATCAGTTTTTAACATAGTTATTTTACGAACAAAATTTTTTATGAACCTTCAGCTTTAGTATGAGATCAGCTGTTCAAGTCTGGGGTAATGTTAGTTAGTGATGATAGAACAGGGAAAACACAAGAGATAATACTTTCACCATATACCTAAGTAGTTACAGAAACTACGAAATCAGTATTGTACAATACGATTTAAAAAAGCGAAAATAGAAATGACGGTACTATTGCAAATATACAAAACAAAACTTTGTAAGAACAAATAATTTTCTAACCGAACAGACGAGAAACTTTTATTTGCTAACAAACAAATTTATTTTCTCTAAATGTTGTTTGCCCTCAAAAATATTTTGTGGTCAGATCTATGGCAATCAAAAATTTCATGTTTTTGGTCAAATGTTTTACAAGTTTAGAATTTTTTAAGTTTTAGCTTTAGAATTAACGAATTCACTTTTTTGAATTTTTACAAAGTAGATACATATGTATGTATGTATTTCATTTACCACAGTCATAAAATTCCTTTGCTTACAAAACTGTGCGACGTAAGGAATTCTTTTGAATTTGCATGCTTCGGCATGGTTTCAATATTTTTTTTCTGTAAATTTATTTCATACTGATACAGATACAGATATAAAGTAAGATCTAATTACATTGCATTTTACAATTTATGTATGCTTCAGCATGATTCTAGTTGAAGTCCATATTTATTCAGTATGTTTGTTTGATATTCATTCATACACAGATACATTCTTAAAGATTGGAAAAGTCCAATTTCTGAAGTTTATCTATATTTTCTAAAGATCTGATAGCGTTAGAAATGAATAGAGTGAAGATCTATTATAATAGTCCATTTACATATTTTAAAATTTCGTTTGCTAGAGCTTTCGAAATGGACAATGTTCAACTTTCACTATAAGAAGTGATAATATGATGTGTTGCTGAATATTATAGTTTGTTGTAATTTATTTTGAACGCTTAAGTTTTCACATTATTTCATTAAGTCCAACAAGTTTAGAGAATTTCCAGTACATTAAGTTAATTATCTTTCTTAAGACCTAACATTCCTAATCAATCCTTCAAAAAAAAACAAACTATATTTTTCCTTTTTAATTTTATTTTTACTTTCATTAAATTTCAACATTTTGATCATCTTCAAATTACTCTATACTAATTTAGCAGATTTTTCTCATTTGTTGATTTAACTTTAATCGGAAAAATTTTAATAGTGAGATTAACTTTTTGATGTTGAATCATCCAGAGCTGCTTTACGACTGTACAGCATTTTATTTAAATTGAGTCCTGAATTGATCAAATATTTATTAATTTATTTAAAATACAAATTCTTAAAACAGAAAGATATATGAAATCACATAAAAACATATGAAATACATCTTCAACATTTTAAGTTTTCATGAGAAATAATATGGGTTGCACTTGTTTCGAATGGAATTTACAATACCGTGAGAGGCTTAAAAAATTCGTATGTTTAGTATTCGCTTGAAATATTCGCATACATTTTAGCGAATTCAAGTAGCAGAAGTAAGCAAATAATTTGCGAATGCGAACATTTGTCACTTCCCTAAAATTCAGGGTAACATATTACTCTTTTAAAGGGAAGGACAAATTTCACATTTATTAGGAAATGGAAATTGATTAGGAGGTAGTACCTAAAAATTTAAAGCCATATAATTTCTGTAGTGATGGCGATAAAGTTGTTTTTATCTTAAAAAAGAAAATATGTTGCTATTCTTGATAAGAAAAGTTAATTTGGATTAATCACTTTAAACAGATAAATTTAGGTGTGCCTCGTTGGTTACGTTCGATTGTTGTCCTACAGTTTGTTTTTTTTAACGACTTCATTTTTATTATTTTTAAGACAAGGGAATTTGTATACTTAAAGGATGTGTAAATAGCTTGAGGTGTCATCTGTAAGTGCTAAGCTTTTACTAGAAACATTTACTTACTTCACATAATCTTCGTCTTCGCGTTCCTGCCTTTCGAGCCATTCTCTTTCTGTTTCTTTAGTATTATACTGCTGCAACATAGTATCGTAGTCAACGGTTTGTTGTCGTCGATTCAAGTCCCGCAATTCTTCTAATGACTCTAGCATTTCTATTTCGTTTCTCGACTGTTGTGTTCGATTTTCTAATAATTTCATGGGATTATTAGCTTCTTCTTCACGTAATTCTTCCTCTTCCCGACGGGCCTGCTCTTCAGCCATTTTTAGTGCCATAAAGTTCCTGGTGGCACCAGCTTCAATTTCGTAATCCGTATTTTGGGGGTCAGTTTTAAATGAAATTTCCTGCAGGCAACGGGTGCATTTTATGTAGAAACGATATATACGTATTCCCAAATACGTTTCATTTTCAACATCCTCTTTTCGAGCGTTGAATTTTTTACCCTTGTAAATATATTCTCCACATGTTTTGCATCTCATATTAAATGGTGCCATCAAACGTACAGTATATTGACGATTTTTGGCCAATTTCATACGAGGTATTTTAGCTGGATCAAAATCAGGAGGATAATATTTCTGCAAAATATTTAATTGCGAACTGTTCATAAAATATTAGCAGACAAATTTTACTTACATTCAAAACTTTCCGTTCCGACATATTTCTTCAATAATAAATATTGCTTTTCGTTCTACTAAATAAGAAAACTGGTATTGGAGTACATGTACATATATAAACCAAAACAATTACACTCCTATGTCGAATAGTTTATAAAAACGCCGTTACAAATATAATACTCAGTGTGACCAGATTCTAAAAAATTTTGCAGCTAAATTGACTTAAAGGTAGAGGTCCATAGCTCGCTTTTTGCGCGTTATACTTTACACGCGTTTCATCCTCTTGTTTCATTCTATACATTGTTCGCGTTGAGTTACATGCACTGCTTTTCATGCGCCATTTTATTTTTGTTTTGATCAGCTGTGTGCGTTTGTTTATAAATACTTATAAAGAAAAAATGGAGAGTGAAATCGAGTTTTTAAAAGAATTTGTGGAGTTAGTCGTAAAAGTAATCGATAACTAATATGCAAAATTTGTTACTGAGAAAAGTGTGGTGAAAAGTTAATTAAAATACATCGCATTAATGAAAATATTCACATATTTTATTAAACAATTTTTTTTTTACTAAGAAATTTTTTTTATTGAAAAAAAAATAAAAAAATTATCCATGCCAAAATAATATTTATCGATAAAGTAAGAAATAAAGTATCATTTAACATCTTTAGCATTCAAGAACAGCTGACTTTCTTTCATGGTGCTTGTAACAAGTGCGCAAAGATAGCGTCGACGAGTTAGCGTCGATTTTGGGAATTCAAAAACCGGGAAAAAATGGGGGGAAAATTTTGGGTATTTTTAAAAATATATTAAGAAGCCGGCATCAATCTTGGTAATTCAAGGGTGGAAATTAAAGAAAAATCGTGGATGAATTTTCCCATTAGCACTCATGGAGCCCCACATACGTTCATAAAGTGGACACTTTGGTGAACAAAATGAGCGAACCGTGCGAAAATTCTGTCCACCCGTTTTTGAGAAAATCGACTTAATCGAAAATGGCCAAAAAAAACCGTGGATGAATTTTCCCAGGAGCACTCTTGGACTCCCACGCCAAAACGTTATACATTCGTAAAGTGGACACTTTGGTGAACAAAATGAGCGAACCGTGCGAAAATTCTGTCCACCCGTTTTTGAGAAAATCGACTTAATCGAAAATGGCCAAAAAAAACCGTGGATGAATTTTCCCAGGAGCACTCTTGGACTCCCACGCCAAAACGTTATACATTCGTAAAGTGGACACTTTGGTGAACAAAATGAGTGAACCGTGCGAAAATTCTGTCCACCCGTTTTTGAGAAAATCGACTTAATCGAAAATGGCAAAAAAAAAACCGTGGATGAATTTTCCCAGGAGCACTCTTGGACTCCCACGCCAAAACGTTATACATTCGTAAAGTGGACACTTTGGTGAACAAAATGAGCGAACCGTGCGAAAATTCTGTCCACCCGTTTTTGAGAAAATCGACTTAATCGAAAATGGCCAAAAAAAACCGTGGATGAATTTTCCCAGGAGCACTCTTGGACTCCCACGCCAAAACGTTATACATTCGTAAAGTGGACACTTTGGTGAACAAAATGAGCGAACCGTGCGAAAATTCTGTCCACCCGTTTTTGAGAAAATCGACTTAATCGAAAATAGCAAATAAGGCCTAGGTTATAACATCCCTGTAATTATGAAAATGCCAATATGGCGGCTTATATTGATTTCATGCTTTCAACTCTTACACAGAGTTGTATTGAAGCAAAACAACAACGCTTTTCTAACACCACGACCACTCGATCAATTTGTACATAGCGTCTAATCGAAAATGGGTCACATTGAGGGTTTCATTGTAGATAACAGTGTCTGTGTAAAATAACTATAAATATGCAACATATCGTCGGTTGGTTATTGGTTTGCTGCACAGTATATATTTAAAATAAATTATGTCTGCAGCAAACCAATAACCAATACATTAAATGTTATACTCTAACATATATGTTAGAGTAGGTCAAGTACAATTAAAAAATGTATCCATCATCACTACCTGTAAAATGACCAACGAATTGGCTCTTGCTCTGAATTCAATATAAAATTGTTGCGAATGTGTTACTGAAAATTTATCATTCATGTTAGTTTCAGTCATTTATTTCTTGTAGGGGTTATGTGCATATATATGCACAAAAAACAAATATTTTTTGATGTACGTGCTCGCCA
This sequence comes from Nowickia ferox, assembly GCA_936439885.1. Taxonomy (NCBI): domain Eukaryota; kingdom Metazoa; phylum Arthropoda; class Insecta; order Diptera; family Tachinidae; genus Nowickia; species Nowickia ferox. The sequence goes on from OW387027.1 coordinate 37,593,227, forward strand.
CGTCTGAGCTTGAGCTCGGACAAAATTGTCAAGACAATACCATAACACTAATAAATGCAGTCTATACCAGAAAAATTTTTCTCTTGATAACGATTTGACTTTTATCATATATATTTAGCAGCTATTCACTAGCTGGAAAAATTATACCTTACAAATGTAAATATAATTTTAATTTATCTAAAGCGATTTTAATAAAAGTGCTTTTCTATTGATTTAATACAACTCTGTGTGAATCAGAGTAGAAAAAGCATTAAGCGATTAGCCGCCATATTTGGAAATTATTACAGGAATGCTACAATTCTGATGATAGGTACACACTTTGCAACATGCTATCGCAACATATTTATATCGTCGGTTGGTTATTGGTTTGCTGCATTTTGAATATTCTGTGCTGCAACCCATAACCAACCGACGATATGTTGCATATTTATAGTTATTTTACACAGACACTGTTATCTACAATGAAACCCTCAATGTGACCCATTTTCGATTAGACGCTATGTACAAATTGATCGAATGGTCGTGGTGTTAGAAAAGCGTTGTTGTTTTGCTTCAATACAACTCTGTGTAAGAGTTGAAAGCATGAAATCAATATAAGTCGCCATATTGGCATTTTCATAATTACAGGGATGTTATAACCTAGGCCTTATTTGCTATTTTCGATTAAGTCGATTTTCTCAAAAACGGGTGGACAGAATTTTCGCACGGTTCGCTCATTTTGTTCACCAAAGTGTCCACTTTACGAATGTATAACGTTTTGGCGTGGGAGTCCAAGAGTGCTCCTGGGAAAATTCATCCACGGTTTTTTTGGCCATTTTCGATTAAGTCGATTTTCTCAAAAACGGGTGGACAGAATTTTCGCACGGTTCGCTCATTTTGTTCACCAAAGTGTCCACTTTACGAATGTATAACGTTTTGGCGTGGGAGTCCAAGAGTGCTCCTGGGAAAATTCATCCACGGTTTTTTTTGGCCATTTTCGATTAAGTCCATTTTCTCAAAACCGGGTGGACAGAGTTTTCGCACGGTTCGCTCATTTTGTTCACCAAAGTGTCCACTTTACGAATGTATAACGTTTTGGCGTGGGAGTCCAAGAGTGCTCCTGGGAAAATTCATCCACGGTTTTTTTGGCCATTTTCGATTAAGTCGATTTTCTCAAAAACGGGTGGACAGAGTTTTCGCACGGTTCGCTCATTTTGTTCACCAAAGTGTCCACTTTACGAATGTATAACGTTTTGGCGTGGGAGTCCAAGAGTGCTCCTGGGAAAATTCATCCACGGTTTTTTTGGCCATTTTCGATTAAGTCGATTTTCTCAAAAACGGGTGGACAGAATTTTCGCACGGTTCGCTCATTTTGTTCACCAAAGTGTCCACTTTACGAATGTATAACGTTTTGGCGTGGAAGTCCAAGAGTGCTCCTGGGAAAATTCATCCACGGTTTTTTTTGGCCATTTTCGATTAAGTCGATTTTCTCAAAAACGGGTGGACAGAATTTTCGCACGGTTCGCTCATTTTGTTCACCAAAGTGTCCACTTTATGAATGTATGTGGGGGTCCATGAGTGCTAATGGGAAAATTCATCCACGATTTTTCTTTAATTTCCACCCTTGAATTACCAAGATTGTTGCCGGCTTCTTAATATATTTTTAAAAATACCCAAAATTTTCCCCCCCATTTTTTCCCGGTTTTTTAATTCCCAAAATCGACGCTAACTCGTCGACGCTATCTTGGCACACGTGCTTGTAACGCGTACAAAAGTAGAAAGTAGACCTACTTTTTGCTTTGAACGCGCCTACGCGTTCTGCGCTTTTTGCTATGTAACTTGTCACATACTATTACATTGATTCTACTTTTTTAACAGATGCATAGAAAGCGAAACGCGCAAAAAGCGAGCTATGGACCTCTACCTTAAGAAAAATCCTAAAAAATGACAAAATATAATTAAAGTTCTAATGCCTAATACTAAAATATAATATCTACTATTTTTTAATAAAATAGTTTCTTTTAAGTCTCTTTTTTTGCAATTTGTTCTTATATTTCCTAACTAATTTTTATTTCCTTTGAATGAAACCAAATATTCAAAAAAATTACAAATTATTTCTTGAACATAACATAAAAATGGCAAAATTGAGCATAGTCTCAACAAGTTGTGCCCTACAATCTGATATTTAAAATCATACCAGCATATAATACATTATGCGAAATTTTTAATGTCGAATTGTGTGGAGGTACTCGTTAAAACTTAGTTAAACTTCGTCACTTACGCTAACTGCATGCTAATTTTTCACTTTAAATAAATAAATGCTAAAAAAAGTATTAAAAGCAAAACAAAAATATTAAATCACAGACTATCCTTTAAAAATAAGCCCTATCTCATCTCACGTATATTTCGTTTATAAAAAACGTGTCAAAATTGGTTTTTATAAAATATTCTAAAACTTTAGTCGTTTTAACTTTTACGACTTCCAAAACGTATAGACCAAGGCATATCAAACAGGTACATGCATCGGGCAAATTGCTCATCCGCTGATTTTTTGTTTACACGTTTATAACGAAGAATTCATTTGACAATTACTTTTGTGCCTTGTTTGATGCATACAATTTTTTGACAATTACTTTGTAAAACTATGTGAGAAGCACAGAGTTGCCACACTGTTTTCTCTAATGCATGTACCTGTAGTAAATGTGCCTTGGTATAGACTTGGCTCGAACTCATTCATTCTGTCGCGTTTGGCACAAACGTATTATCAAAATCGCAAAGTATACCAGAGATGCCACGAGAGGGAAGATAATTGTGTTTTCGGATGTCAAGCACACACAGTCATCAAATCCTCTTTACGTTTTCTTTCGCGTAGTAAAGGGTCCGCCATCCAACGTTTTTTTTAACTAGTGCTTATTTCGTGAATGGAAACACTTAGCTCATGTCTGATTTGACAGATAATTAGTTTTATCCTTCCGCTGAACGATTATGGTTGTGTATACACTTGAACAACGCTTCGCTAAGTGGGCCTGCGATCGACTTACAAAAGATGCCGATTTTGCCAAAAAAAATCATCTTTTCAGATGAAGCTCATTTTGATCTTGGCGGGTATGTAAACAAGAAAAATTGTCGCATTTGGGACACAGAAAACCCGCAAGCATACATTGAAAAGCCGACGCACCCAAAACGAGTCACTGTTTGGTGCGGATTTTGGTCCAGAGGCATAATTTGGCCATTGTTTTCGAAAATGAGCAAGGAGTGGTCGTTACAGTAAATGGCGATCGTTATCGGGCCATGAACGAATTTTGGTTCACAAAAATTGAAGAGGAGGATATTGGCAACATTTGGTTTCAAGAGGACGGCGCTACGTGCCACACAGCCGACGCTACACTCGATGTTTTGCGCCCCGGTTTCTAAAAAAAGTTATCTGGCGGACCCTATATTATTTTAAAGTAATTCCATTTTATACTTTGTGGTCTCATTCACTGCCTATATTTTGTAAATAAATGGTAAAAATTATTATTTGTGAACGAAAATGCTTAAAACGAAGCCTCTAAAGGCCGTGATACACTAGCCTACACGATCGTTCGATTTTTGAGAAAATACAGCCCTGGTATGATGAAGTCTATGAACATTTTCAAAAGACAAAAACAATTCATCAGATCAGGGTTGTATTTTTTCGTAATTAGTGCGATTGTGTAGGATAGTGATTCATGGCCTTAATCATTTGAAAACAAATTTTAATCACTTTTTTAATACAATAATCTTTTTCGCATTGTGTTTTTTTATTCAATACCTCAAATTCCTCAATTTAATTTTGTACAAAATGTTTTCATATGCTAAAATGTATTTTAATTTTATGATTTGTGGTCTCATTCGTTGTCTGCTTTTTGTAAGTTGAAGTTAAAAATTAATATTTTTGTAGGAAAATCTTTAAAATTGAGTTTGTAAGCATTTGGAAACTAACTTTAATCACTTTTATAATACTAATAATGTTTTATACATTGTTTTTTTTAGTTCAACAGTACAAAATCTTTCATTTAATTTTTTAAAAGTGTTCAATTGTTCATTTCACTGAGGTAGTTTACACGTGCATAATTATGCTGGCACAACATACCAGTTTGTTGGCAAATTCGGTGAAGAGAGTGGTTTTGTATTTGGCATCATCAAAGCATATTTATATAAAGTATATGCAGGTCTACAACAACTAAGAAAGTACAAAAACAACAGGCGATTTGTTTGTGTAAGAATAATGGATGAATGTCAAAAACAGATGAAAGCAACCAGACCTGGGCAACTTGCATTACTTTTGCATAAGCACTGATTGAAAAACAAAAATTTTAGTGTAAATTTAAATTTGATGCTTGTAGTGCACTATTTTTTCACTTCAATAAAATCTCTTAAAAGTAATGGATTAATATTGCATTAGCAGCAAATTGCATGGCGAAAAATGCACTGATTTTGTATTGATGTGCTTAGTCATCATGAAGTAATGCAATATTATTGCATTATCAAATATTGTACACAGTAATATTGAATAAAACGTTAACCTATTTTATCAGATAGCACAAATAATAAAATAAAAAATACAGTAAAGTTCATTGAGGGCACCTTTATAAGCACATACATACAAATTAACGAAAAGAAAAACTGTCAATATAAATACAAACTAGATTTCAGAACCAATTGAAAAAAATTAAAAAGTTTCATACTTCAAGTACGTTGCATCTCGAGCTTATTTGAAAAACCGTGCAATTGACAAAAGGTCAGTACTTAGGTTTTCGTTTATTGTAAAGTTGTATCTTAAAAAATGGTGATTTTATAAACGAAAAATACTACCGCTTGGAAAAATTTCATCAAGTTTCGTCTTTCTCTCGAAAAATTAAAAAAAAACGTTGTGGTATGATTTTTCGTCTTGGTTGACGATATGTACATACATAGGAAAAAATTTACATATTTATGTTTGTACATATGTTTTTATGTATGTACATACATATGTACACATTTACGTTGTATTTTGCACTATAATGCAATAATACTCTTCATAATGGCGGTATACGATGTTTGATGCAAATTTTCGTGCGTTAGTGCAAATGCAAAATATCGTAGCTTTTATTTGGATTATGTATGTACTTTGTTGTTGGATTTTAAAGGAAAGCTACGATATTTTGCATTTGCACTAACCCACGAAAATTTGCATCAAACATCGAATAACGCCAATGTGTATAGTAGTGAAAAAAATAGTGAACTAAAAGTAACAATGCAATATTCATGCATTACTTTCAAGGGTTTTAGTTTAATGCAAAAAAAAATTGCACTAATATTATCAAAGTTAGTGCTAATTTAATAAATTTGCATTTGCATTGATTTGTTTTATTGTGGGAAAATGATCAATGCATTTGGTTATTTAATGCAATAGTCCCAGATCTGCATACAACAAAAAGGAAATGTATGGATACACAAAACCAAAGCATATTTATATAAGGTATATGCAGGTCTACAACAACTAAGAAAGTACAAAAACAACAGGCGATTTGTTTGTGTAAGAATAATGGATGTATGTCAAAAACAGATGGATACAACCAGACCTGGGCAACTTGCATTACTTTTGCATAAGCACTGATTGAAAAACAAAAATTTTAGTGCAAATTTAAATTTGATGCTTGTAGTGCACTATTTTTTGCACTTAAATAAAATCTCTTAAAAGTAATGGATTAATATTGCATTAGCAGCTAATCGCATGACAAAAAATACACTAATTTTGTGTTGCCACTAAGCACATCATGAAGTGATGCAATATTATTGCACTATCACATATTGTACACAGAAAAATTGAATAAAACGCAAAATATTTTTAGGAGATAGCACAAATAAAAAATATAAAATACACTAAAGTTCATTGAGGGCACTTTTATAAGTACGTACATACAAATTAACGAAAAAAACTGTCAATATAAATACAAACTAGATTACAGAACCAATTTAAAAAAAATTAAAAAGTTTCATACTTCAAGTACGTTGCATCTCGAGCTTATTTGAAAAACCGTGCAATTGACAAAAGATCAGAACTTAAGTTTTCGTTTATTGTAAAGTTATATCTTAAAAAATGGTGATTTTATAAACGAAAAATTCTACCGCTTGAAACAATTTCATCAAGTTTTGTCTTTTTCTCGAAAAATTATAAAAAACGTAGTGATATGATTTTTCGTCTTGGGTGACTATATGTATGTACGTATGTTTTTATGTATGTACACATTTACGTTATATTTTGCACTATATGTTTCACTGATAATGCAAAAATACTATTCATAATGTGTTTAGTGGTGCAAAAAATAGTGCACTAAAAATAACAATGCAATGTTGATGAATTACTTTGAAGGGATTTTAGAAATATGCAAGAAAAATTGCACTAATAGTATTAAAGTTAGTGCTAATGTAATAAATTTGCATTTGCATTGATTTGGTTTATTGTGGGAAAATGATCAATGCATTTGGTTATTTAATGCAATAGTCCCAGATCTGCATACAACAAAAAGAAAATGTATGGATAGACAAAACCAAAGTAAATTTATTAATTGATAAACCTTTAATATGTGAAATAAGTATAATAAAGAATACATATGTACCTTAATAATTAAATATAATTATTTTTAAATGTTTTGTAACACATTTTTTAAGTAAAAATTTATTTAAACTTTTTCACATACGTTTTCAGTATACACAATTGTGTATAACAAAGCAAAACAAAACAAAATGGCGTACAAAAATTGTAAACAACTTTTGACATTCAGGCATTCACACTACACGAGAAAAAAATTAATCACCTGAGTACTTGCATATACTTTATATAAATTTACTTTGCCAGCTTCACACCCGCATTAGCAGCACAAAACCAATACATATGCACATGCGAAATCACAGGTTCGGCGTTTTTTTTTTAACAGAGCGTATTTAGTTTTTAGTTGACAATCGTCGTGGAAACATGAATTTGAAAGAAGAATGGGGTTGGTCACGCCAACAAATTTAAACAGACTTAAGGTTCAAAAAAATTGTTTAATTTAACCATTTTTTTTAAGTTTAATAATAGTTTTTATGTTTCATCGAAGTTATTTCAAAAATGTTTATTTACTTCCTTATTTTTTTGTGTTGAATAAATCATATGGAAATAACATGAACAAGATTTTATTTATTTCTTAAAAAAGGAGTTACAAAATATAATTGTGGATAGTATAAGTATTTAGAACTATAAACATATCTTCACATGAATTCATAAAAGATATTAAAAACAATTTTTTAATTTTAATTTTTAGTAAATAGATATGGATTTATTAAAAAAAATATTTACTGCCTTATTTTTAAAAAATATTTGATGGTTATTCAAAGCTTAAATAACGTATTTTGTATGGAAATATTTCAATTAAGAGTTAAATAAGCATTAAATATTTTTTATGAATAAGGCAGTTTATTATTAAATAAATACACACGGACTGGACAGTATAAGTTCGATATTATTACCAAAGGGTAGTAAAACCCTATACTCAGTTTCAGGAATTTGGTGATCAATTTTTTTATGGGCCTCCAAAGATTTATGTGCGCCCTAAGAAAATTGTGTCCTCAGTTTTTGGCCAACACCTTATTCAGCTAGCTCTAAACTGTATACTTTGGCCTTTTGGGCTTGTATTACAGTCTGTTTTGAATAAATAAATAAACAAATTGTCCAACTCGAAATGAAAACGGCCAATGTAGGTTAATGTTTGTATATATTGAGTTTGTTTGCCAGCCGGTAAAGAAAAAGAAATCGTCTTGCATTGTGTAAACTAACTTGCATATGAGTGGTATAACATTTTGTCACCAATGCTCCACAAACTGATATATTTTATATATTTTTTAGTAACAAATACATTTCAATCTAACAAGAGATATACAAATTGATATTTACTATGTATTCTACCGTTTGACTTAAAACAAATTTTTCATAAATAAGTACGTTTACTAAAAAATCTTACCCTGAGTTTTAAGTTTATAACTATCCATTTTAACAATATATATTCTATAGTCTGTTTTGTACAATATATGAAGTAAAAATGTGTAACGAATGTACAATATTCACAAAATGTATATATATTTATATTTTTGTTGCTAAAAATAATAAATTTTTAGCGAAGTGAAAAATTATGGGTAAAATATTTTTTGTTGGAGGGAAAAAAGGGATTTTTTTTCTAACGTGTAGGGAATTTCAAAAATATTCACTGGCATCTCTGATATGTACATATATTTATTCATTTTAAGTGGGGTACACATTATCAACGTTGTCTTAATATTTTGTCCTTAGCATCACACACAGCCTTGCGCTTCATAAAAATATGTAAATTCCTTAAATAAATAGTTTTCTGCGTCCATCTTGTGTTGTTTATGCTTAAAAATATCTCTTGACTGACGCAGTCAAAAATTCAATATGGCCGCTGACTGTCACTCAACCAAAAAAATTCTGTGGGTGACTGTTGACTGACGAAATTCGTCTTCACACTGTCGATCAATGTAAAATTTGAGCAAAACTGTCACTCTTGTTCAATAGTGTGTACCCCACTTTGGAGAAACAGGCACTCAGTCTAATGTAAACATGTCATGTCTTAAACATTTTGGTTGTTATTTTGAAGAAATCGTTAAATAAAATATCACGTGTTCGTGTATATTTGTACATTTACAATATTTGTATATTGTTACAAAATTGTTATGAAAAATAGAAAGGATTTCAAATTTTTATGTAAATTTATATGTAAATAAATGAATCATTAACACTACGACCGTGTGGGCAATTTCTTGTGTCTTAACCAGTGATGGGAAAGTTGGTAGGATCGTACTTTTTTTTATACTATTTGGCATGAAAAAGTACAGTAGTAATCCTTCAACACATTTGATACTCTCACGGTCAACTTATGCTAGGAATACAACGAATTTGCTCTTCACGTATCCATGAATGTGTACGTTTTTTTACAGTTGATATCATGATATTTTTTCTAAATATATATTATGAAAATAATATTATAATATCTGTATAATACTAATATTGCAGTCCACACGTAATATTATTCTCTGTAATATGAAATTTGACGTTTGCTGATAGAAATATATTTGATATTATATCAGGTATAGACGCTATGTAACAAAGCATATTTATATAAAGTATATGCAGGTCTACAACAACTAAGAAAGTACAAAAACAACAGGCGATTTGTTTGTGTAAGAATAATGGATGAATGTCAAAAACAGATGGATACAACCAGACCTGGGCAACTTGCATTACTTTTGCATAAGCACTGATTAAAAAACATAAATTTTAGTGCAAATTTAAATTTGATGCTCGTAGTGCACTATTTTTTGCACTTAAATAAAATCTCTTAAAAGTAAGGGATTAATATTACATTAGCAGCTAATCGCATGACAAAAAAATACACTACATTTATATATACATTTACATTTATATATACATTGCACTATCACATATTGTACACAGTAAAATTGAATAAAACGTGAAAATATTTTTAGGAGATAGCACAAATAAAAAATATAAAATACACTAAAGTTCATTGAGGGCACTTTTATACGTACGTACATACAAATTAACGAAAAAAAACTGTCAATATAAATACAAACTAGATTTCAGAACCAATTGAAAAAAATTAAAAAGTTTCATACTTCAAGTACGTTGCATCTCGAGCTTATATAAAAAACCGTGCAATTGAAAAAAGATCAGAACTTAGGTTTTCGTTTATTGTAAAGTTATATCTTAAAAAATGGTGATTTTATAAACGAAAAATACTACCGCTTGGAACAATTTCATCAAGTTTTGTCTTTCTTTCGAAAAATTATAAAAAACGTGGTGATATGATTTTTCCTCTTGGATGACGATATGTACATATATGTTTCACTGATAATGCAATAATACTATTCATAATGTGTTTAGTGGTGCAAAAAATAGTGCACTAAAAGTAACAATGCAATGTTGATGAATGTCTTTGAAGGGATTTTAGTAAAATGCAAAAAAAAAATTGCACTAATATTATTAAAATTAGTGCTAATGTAATAAATTTGTATTTGCATTGATTTGTTTTATTGTGGGAAAATGATCAATGCATTTGGTTATTTAATGCAATAGTCCCAGATCTGCATACAACAAAAAGGAAATGTATGGATAGATAAAACCAAAGTAAGTTTATTAATTGATAAACCTTTAATATGTGAAATAAGTATAATAAAGAATACATATGTACTGTAATAATTAAATATAATTATTTTTAAATGTTTTTTAACACATTTTTTAAGTAAAAATTTATATAAACTTTTTCACATACGTTTTCAGTATACACAATTGTGTATAACAAAGCAAAACAAAACAAAATGGCGTACAAAAATTGTAAACAACTTTTGACATTCAGGCATTCACACTACACGAGAAAAAAATTAATCACCTGAGTACTTGCATATACTTTATATAAATTTACTTTGCTATGTAAGAAATGAATAATAAAAAAGAAGGAGTCGTAAGAAAAATTCAACGGCGGCTGTTAAGCAAATAAAAGAAACTTAATTATGCATGTTTGAGTATAACAGAAATCATTTAATTTCATTCTTTATATTAAATACACTTCAATTACTTGTTTTGTTGTGTAAGTGTGTAAGCGGATCGATAGCTAAAAATATTACGGCGGCTTCTTAGTCTGGACAGCAAGAAAAATAAACAAAACAACAAAATTCTCAATTCACAACAGTAAAGTATAAGTATGGAGCACAAAAAGCTATTTTTTGAAAATAAATTGCGTATGCGGCACAAAACGTATTTTTACTTTTACAATAAAGTAATATTAACTATTAACTTCATTTATGAAAGTTCACAAAAATGTTAAATTTTCTTCAAAAGATGTGTCGGAAGCAGTGGTGCAAATACCATCGGGTATATTTTGAGAAAACTTCAAGTAAATCTTCTTTGTCGTTTTTCTCCACTCCAGCTTTGTGGCGAATAGGCTAAAACAATTCTGAGGCGACTAAATGGCACGAGAGTAGCGTACGGAATTTGGTACATACCTCGCTTCTCTGCAAATTTCGCAAGGATTTTCTCTTACCAAAATTGTATGAAAACAAAAGGGACAGGTTCCACTAGTATCAAATCTTATCCAGGCCAAAGATTTATGGAAGTCTAAAAACTCTTCTTGTTATAACTTTAACATTTGTACCTACATATGTATGTATATGCTTTGTGTTCCGTTTTTATTTCTTTGTAAATGAGTTTTATATAATTATTTGTTAATAAAATTAAAAAAAAATTATAGTTTTTGGTACTCTCGGGATCAAAAAAGTACTAAAAAATTTTTTTTATACCAAAATTCAAATCTCATTTCCCATCACTGGTCTTAACACAAACAATAACGCCGGCAGAACGATTACGTCAAATTGCTGGTGTTCAACAATGTATCTAGAGGTGGCGAAATTTAAATTATATTTATTTTATTTATTTAAAACATTTTTTCTTACAGTTTTGTTAAAAAAAAATTAATATTAGTTTAATTATTATTATTATTCGAACTGCATTTGTTTCTATATTTAATGAATTGAACAGGCTAATGTTCGTATCGCCTTTTAAGCCAAATTACATGTGATAATTATTAATGAACAAATAACACATCAAAGTTAGTTGTAAATATTCTGACAACACATAGTTGAACGGAACAGCCAGCCGTTTTCGAAGGCCACTAAACCTTCATCATCAGCGTTCTTCTGTGTTTTGTCCACTGTGTGTGGTGTCAGTTGATGTAGATTTCTGCCTTATATACGAAACTTTCTTGCAAATGGAATATGTGAATTGGTTTGATTCATCGTATTTCAATTTGCTGAAATGTGTTTCTGTAATGAAGGCCCCAAATTTACCATCACTATATTTACAACAGTCTTACCATTGTCGTTTTTTCATTACTAATTATGCACATGTTAGTTAATTTGCTTATTTTTGTTCTACTTCAGACAAACTTTTTTGGTTTGTTACTATTAAGTATATTTTTATTTAATTTTTTTGCCACAAGCCCATGACTATTAATTTTAGAAGAAATGAAGCGATTGATTTAATAAAGGAGCATGATTAAATTAAGAATGAAGGGTCCTAAATTCATAATTGAACATTTTTCAATTAAGAATAAAACGTCTTAAATTAATACAAACGTAATTTTTTCACTAACACATTTACAACAATTTTATATTGAAATCCACAGTGACAGTCAATTGCTCTACTCTAACATATGTAGAACATCTAATGTACATATACCAAAAACTTTAAAACATAACATTTTATTGTAAAATGAACAATCCGTTCGGTCTGTGAAATTAAAATTTATGGAAGTGTTAAAAAAGTTAAGTAAAAGCGATAGTGAATAAAAGAAATTTCCAAAGTTTAATTTAATAGACATATACATATATTCCTTTTCCAAATTTTTGATATTTATAAAAATTAAGGCGTGTTGGAGATTGACAAAAGCGTGAAGAGGATAGATGACACCTACGTTATTTTGTGTTTTTGCTTATTTTTTATGCTTTTAAATATTTAACTTATATATATCTTTATTATTTTGTAATAAAAAACAATTAAAACAATAAAAAATTGTGTATATTATTATTATTATGCAGGTTTGACTAGTCTGCTATGACGGTTATATAAATCAAGACTACCCCATGCATCATTAATGATAAGTAAAAATACGGCAGAGTAAGCAGGTCAGATTTATATGTCCCATAGCAGATATTTTTAATTAGTTAGACAAAGATGCAAAATCACACGTACACAAAAGTTAACATCACTTGTTCCACATTACCCTTAACAAACTGATAGAAACTTACATAGACAAATCCATCACCACTGTCGGTCAAACGACTGGTCATTTGACTGGAAGTGTTCTTGCAGGGGTGTTAGCATTTTGTAAATTAACATAGTTCACCTTTATATTTATTGTCAATAGAAAAACTACTTCTAAATCTACTTTTTCATTATTTATTAGATTCCTGATATTAATACTTATGTATTGATAAATAGTATTAATTGTTCCATTTTTATATATAATAAATATCTTTTATAATTAAAAGTCGTGCATTTAATTTCAACCATATCGCGATTATTATTATCCGATATACAACAGATAGTATCCCAAAGATCAGGAGAGACCGCATATGTGGGTTAAGATGAATGCAGATACCAAAAAACCCATTTGTGTTTTCTGCAATCAGTTGTTCATTGAACTGCCAAATGAATCATTTGGAACACCAAGCTAAAACAAACACATGGCCAATTGCCAACAACAAATGATGTAAAAATATTCGAGTTTCTACCACAAAAAATACCCATTTTCGGAAGAAAGTGGCTATTGCTGAAATAAAGCTTGTTTTAAAGATGATAAGTTGAAACCACTCCTTGAAATCAATGGACAAATCGGACTGAAAGTAGACAATTGTCAGTCCATGCTGTCTGCTTTAAATTTATTTCAAAACGATTTAGAATACTGGATTACAGGAATTGGTACATATTAAAGGTATTTACTAACTATGCACAATGCCTTAAAAATAGCATAACTAATTTATACTCTTCAGAATCGATTTTAAAATTTTTATCAAAACTTTAAGTAGTAAAGTAATTTTTTTTAATTATGTGGGTTTTAAGTAAATAACTGATATCATACATGTCGAAAAAATTAAAATAAAATGCTAATGTTTTCTTTAATTTTTTGTAAATCTTAAGAACTGGGGCAAATTATGGCATTCGATATCGAACGAAATTTCCATTTATTTTCTATTAGAATTTCGATTGATATCAAATGCCGCAATTCGACCACTGTTTTATTATTATCATAGATTTTTTGATTTTTTTTATATTTAAGGCCGTGATACAAAAGACAAAATCAATTCATCACACCAGGGTTGTACTTTTTCGTAGATCGCACGACTTAGTATGATATTGAGTCATGGCCTTTATTAAGCGCTTATTTGACATAGTTCTATGGGAAATTTGTCAAATAAACCTGTAATAAACCTAAAATATTTTTTATGAATTATACCGATAATATATATGAGTAGGTGATTTGCAAAACTCGCTCGTTACACGTTAATAGAATTATGGAAAAAGCAAAAAACTTATAGCAGCTGATTAAATGAACCAAATTAGTGGAATACTTTAAATTCTTAGATGTTGCCGCGTCCAAAGTAAATTTATATAAAGTATATGCAAGTACACAGGTGATTAATTTTTTTCTCGTGTAGTGTGAATGCCTGAATGTCAAAAGTTGTTTACAATGTTCGTACGCCATTTTGTTTTCTTTTGCTTTGTTATACACAATTGTGTATACTGAAAACGTATGTGGAAAAGTTTAAATAAATTTTTACTTAAAAAATGTGTTAGAAAACAATTAAAAATAATTATATTTAATTATTTAATATTTTATTATACTTATTTAACATATTAAAGGTTTATCAATTAATAAATTTACTTTGGTTTTGTCTATCCATACATATCCTTTTTGTTGTATGCAGATCTGGGACTATTGCATTAAATAAGCAAATGCATTGACCATTTCACCATACTAAACCAAATCAATGCAAATACAAATTTATTACATTAGCACTAACTTTGATAATATTAGTGCATTTTTTTTTGCATTAAACTAAAATCCCTTCAAAGTAATTTATGAATATTGCATTGTTACTTTTATTTCACTATGTTTTCACCACTTCACACATTATGAAAAGTATTATTGCATTATAGTGCAAAATACAACGTAAATGTGTACATATGTACATAAAAACATACGTATATACATAAATATGTAAATTTTTTCCTATGTACATATCGTCACCCAAGACGAAAAATCATATCACTACGTTTTTTGTAATTTTTTCGAGAGAAAGACAAAACTTGATGAAATTGTTCCAAGCGGTAGTATTTTTCGTTTATAAAATCACCATTTTTTAAGATATAACTTTACAATAAACGAAAACCTAAGTTCTGATATTTTGTCAATTGCACGGGTTTTCAAATAATCTCGAGATGCAACGTACTTGAAGTATGAAAATTTTTAATTTTTTTCAATTGGTTCTGAAATCTAGTTTGTATTTATATTGACAGTTTTTCTTTTCGTTAATTTGTATGTACATACTTATAAAGGTGCCCTCAATGAACTTTACTGTATTTTGTATTTTATTACTTGTGCTATCTGATAAAATAGGTTAACGTTTTATTCAATATTACTGTGTACAATATTTGATAATGCAATAATATTGCATTACTTCATGATGACTAAGCACATCAATACAAAATAAGTGCATTTTTCGCCATGCTAATGCAATATTAATCCATTACTTTTAAGAGATTTTATTGAAGTGAAAAAAATAGTGCACTACAAGCATTAAATTTAAATTTGCACTAAAATTTTTGTTTTTCAATCAGTGCTTATGCAAAAGTAATGCAAGTTGTCCAGGTCTGGTTGTATTCATCTGTTTTTGACATTCTTACACAAACAAATCGCCTGTTGTTTTTGTACTTTCTTAGTTGTTGTAGACCTGCATATACTTTATATAAATATGCTTTGGCCGCGTCCTTGATTAAAACTCAAGAGTTGAAAAATTAAAACGTACTGAAGCATAGAAAAATAATAGATTAAAGTTTGGAACGAACGAGTTTTGCTACGAAATCTCGAAACCAACGAGTTTTGTTACAAACTATATGAAATCGTACTATGTCAGCCAGAAAATTTTATAATTATAATTTAAGAAATTTATTATTCGACATATTGTCAAAAGTTTATTTTAATTTGAAATTTATTTGCTGGTGGTTCAGCGTTGTCTATATATTTCATTGTTGCTGTAACAAATCATCAGTAGACTTCAACCACACATTTTGAATAGTCACAAACCTCTTATCTTATGCACAGACTTTCAAGAACTATTTGAGAATTCACAAATAATAATATTTTTGAAAATCACAAAAGAAAAATAAGCGTAGTAGGCTTAGAAACTAATACAAAAACCCAGCAAATAATTTATATTCGATACAAATCTATTTTATTTTCCTACACCTTTATACAATTAGAAATCCATCGGATAACAATAAAAGTAATTATAAGGCAAAATGAAAAATAAAATCCAAATCTAACATTTAAGAAATTTATTATTCGACATATTGTCAAAAGTTTATTTTAATTTGAAATTTATTTGCTGGTGGTTCAGCGTTGTCTATATATTTCATTGTTGCTGTAACAAATCATCAGTAGACTTCAACCACACATTTTGAATAGTCACAAACCTCTTATCTTATGCACAGACTTTCAAGAACTATTTGAGAATTCACAAATAATAATATTTTTGAAAATCACAAAAGAAAAATAAGCGTAGTAGGCTTAGAAACTAATACAAAAACCCAGCAAATAATTTATATTCGATACAAATCTATTTTATTTTCCTACACCTTTATACAATTAGAAATCCATCGGATAACAATAAAAGTAATTATAAGGCAAAATGAAAAATAAAATCCAAATCTAACATTTAAGAAATTTATTATTCGACATATTGTCAAAAGTTTATTTTAATTTGAAATTTATTTGCTGGTGGTTCAGCGTTGTCTATATATTTCATTGTTGCTGTAACAAATCATCAGTAGACTTCAACCACACATTTTGAATAGTCACAAACCTCTTATCTTATGCACAGACTTTCAAGAACTATTTGAGAATTCACAAATAATAATATTTTTGAAAATCACAAAAGAAAAATAAGCGTAGTAGGCTTAGAAACTAATACAAAAACCCAGCAAATAATTTATATTCGATACAAATCTATTTTATTTTCCTACACCTTTATACAATTAGAAATCCATCGGATAACAATAAAAGTAATTATAAGGCAAAATGAAAAATAAAATCCAAATCTAACATTTAAGAAATTTATTATTCGACATATTGTCAAAAGTTTATTTTAATTTGAAATTTATTTGCTGGTGGTTCAGCGTTGTCTATATATTTCATTGTTGCTGTAACAAATCATCAGTAGACTTCAACCACACATTTTGAATAGTCACAAACCTCTTATCTTATGCACAGACTTTCAAGAACTATTTGAGAATTCACAAATAATAATATTTTTGAAAATCACAAAAGAAAAATAAGCGTAGTAGGCTTAGAAACTAATACAAAAACCCAGCAAATAATTTATATTCGATACAAATCTATTTTATTTTCCTACACCTTTATACAATTAGAAATCCATCGGATAACAATAAAAGTAATTATAAGGCAAAATGAAAAATAAAATCCAAATCTAACATTTAAGAAATTTATTATTCGACATAT
Organism: Nowickia ferox; assembly: GCA_936439885.1. NCBI lineage: Eukaryota > Metazoa > Arthropoda > Insecta > Diptera > Tachinidae > Nowickia > Nowickia ferox. The sequence continues at coordinate 37,610,578 of OW387027.1, forward strand.
TGTCAAAAGTTTATTTTAATTTGAAATTTATTTGCTGGTGGTTCAGCGTTGTCTATATATTTCATTGTTGCTGTAACAAATCATCAGTAGACTTCAACCACACATTTTGAATAGTCACAAACCTCTTATCTTATGCACAGACTTTCAAGAACTATTTGAGAATTCACAAATAATAATATTTTTGAAAATCACAAAAGAAAAATAAGCGTAGTAGGCTTAGAAACTAATACAAAAACCCAGCAAATAATTTATATTCGATACAAATCTATTTTATTTTCCTACACCTTTATACAATTAGAAATCCATCGGATAACAATAAAAGTAATTATAAGGCAAAATGAAAAATAAAATCCAAATCTAACATTTAAGAAATTTATTATTCGACATATTGTCAAAAGTTTATTTTAATTTGAAATTTATTTGCTGGTGGTTCAGCGTTGTCTATATATTTCATTGTTGCTGTAACAAATCATCAGTAGACTTCAACCACACATTTTGAATAGTCACAAACCTCTTATCTTATGCACAGACTTTCAAGAACTATTTGAGAATTCACAAATAATAATATTTTTGAAAATCACAAAAGAAAAATAAGCGTAGTAGGCTTAGAAACTAATACAAAAACCCAGCAAATAATTTATATTCGATACAAATCTATTTTATTTTCCTACACCTTTATACAATTAGAAATCCATCGGATAACAATAAAAGTAATTATAAGGCAAAATGAAAAATAAAATCCAAATCTAACATTTAAGAAATTTATTATTCGACATATTGTCAAAAGTTTATTTTAATTTGAAATTTATTTGCTGGTGGTTCAGCGTTGTCTATATATTTCATTGTTGCTGTAACAAATCATCAGTAGACTTCAACCACACATTTTGAATAGTCACAAACCTCTTATCTTATGCACAGACTTTCAAGAACTATTTGAGAATTCACAAATAATAATATTTTTGAAAATCACAAAAGAAAAATAAGCGTAGTAGGCTTAGAAACTAATACAAAAACCCAGCAAATAATTTATATTCGATACAAATCTATTTTATTTTCCTACACCTTTATACAATTAGAAATCCATCGGATAACAATAAAAGTAATTATAAGGCAAAATGAAAAATAAAATCCAAATCTAACATTTAAGAAATTTATTATTCGACATATTGTCAAAAGTTTATTTTAATTTGAAATTTATTTGCTGGTGGTTCAGCGTTGTCTATATATTTCATTGTTGCTGTAACAAATCATCAGTAGACTTCAACCACACATTTTGAATAGTCACAAACCTCTTATCTTATGCACAGACTTTCATTTGTGATTTTCAAAAATATTATTATTTGTGAATTCTCAAATAGTTCTTGAAAGTCTGTGCATAAGATAAGAGGTTTGTGACTATTCAAAATGTGTGGTTGAAGTCTACTGATGATTTGTTACAGCAACAATGAAATATATAGACAACGCTGAACCACCAGCAAATAAATTTCAAATTAAAATAAACTTTTGACAATATGTCGAATAATAAATTTCTTAAATGTTAGATTTGGATTTTATTTTTCATTTTGCCTTATAATTACTTTTATTGTTATCCGATGGATTTCTAATTGTATAAAGGTGTAGGAAAATAAAATAGATTTGTATCGAATATAAATTATTTGCTGGGTTTTTGTATTAGTTTCTAAGCCTACTACGCTTATTTTTCTTTTGTGATTTTCAAAAATATTATTATTTGTGAATTCTCAAATAGTTCTTGAAAGTCTGTGCATAAGATAAGAGGTTTGTGACTATTCAAAATGTGTGGTTGAAGTCTACTGATGATTTGTTACAGCAACAATGAAATATATAGACAACGCTGAACCACCAGCAAATAAATTTCAAATTAAAATAAACTTTTGACAATATATCGAATAATAAATTTCTTAAATGTTAGATTTGGATTTTATTTTTCATTTTGCCTTATAATTACTTTTATTGTTATCCGATGGATTTCTAATTGTATAAAGGTGTAGGAAAATAAAATAGATTTGTATCGAATATAAATTATTTGCTGGGTTTTTGTATTAGTTTCTAAGCCTACTACGCTTATTTTTCTTTTGTGATTTTCAAAAATATTATTATTTGTGAATTCTCAAATAGTTCTTGAAAGTCTGTGCATAAGATAAGAGGTTTGTGACTATTCAAAATGTGTGGTTGAAGTCTACTGATGATTTGTTACAGCAACAATGAAATATATAGACAACGCTGAACCACCAGCAAATAAATTTCAAATTAAAATAAACTTTTGACAATATGTCGAATAATAAATTTCTTAAATGTTAGATTTGGATTTTATTTTTCATTTTGCCTTATAATTACTTTTATTGTTATCCGATGGATTTCTAATTGTATAAAGGTGTAGGAAAATAAAATAGATTTGTATCGAATATAAATTATTTGCTGGGTTTTTGTATTAGTTTCTAAGCCTACTACGCTTATTTTTCTTTTGTGATTTTCAAAAATATTATTATTTGTGAATTCTCAAATAGTTCTTGAAAGTCTGTGCATAAGATAAGAGGTTTGTGACTATTCAAAATGTGTGGTTGAAGTCTACTGATGATTTGTTACAGCAACAATGAAATATATAGACAACGCTGAACCACCAGCAAATAAATTTCAAAATAATTATAATTTATTATATTTTGAAAATTATTTTCATTTATTAAATTTCAGTAGTAATTTTGTACTTATAGAAATTTAAAAAAATAAAAAGTACGAATTTTTAAATTGATAAGGTGAAATCTTCATCTTCACTATATTCTTCATTATTTTCAAGATCTGTATTATTACTATTATTATCTAGGACCATAGCATAAAATTGCAGATCCTCATTGGTTCTCCAATTTTCTCCAAAATGTTTTGATAAGGGTTGCAACATATTTTTTCTTTTCAGTCTTAATGTCCACATTGATGGGAAGCAGTTCTGGAATAATTCCATTATTTGTCTTTCCTCGTTTCAAAAAAGGTTTTGGGGTGCAAAAGTTGGTTCTATAATTAATCTCCCCCTGTAGAGTAAACATTCCTTTTTCAGTTTTTTCTATTATCATTCGCTTTGCAGTTTTAAATTTAAAATGAAGTTGACCTGGTGCTTTTACTACAAAAAGCTAAATTTTTTTTACATAAAATATTAGTACATGTCGCGCTAAACGGTAAATATTGTTGACACATGCAAACGAGTATAAAAATGCAAGTCTAAAAAGTTATTGTAAATTGTCATATTCATTTTAGAATTTCGTCACTATAACTATCAAGAGCGCTTAGAATAGAAATATTGAAAAATATTTGTTACGAAACATAAAAAGAGAGAGTTCTGCATATGTCTGATGTATGGAACCAACCACTTTTACTGCTAACTGCTATCTTAACTCATATAAAAATTTAAAAAGAGCATACATTGTCACAATCTCTATAGTGCTTGTTATAAAATTTCTGAAGAACTACTAGAATCAATCATTATCTTTATTTTTTTAATTTTGTAACGAACTAGTTTTGCATCTCACCTACTCATCTATTAACAGTCGTCAAATAAGCAATTATAAAACTGTACTGATTCGGCAACACTAAACCGGCAACACGCTTTTAGCAGTTCGAGAATCAGTGTAAATGCCCACCAAGTACAACTCTGACAAACGAATGTGACACTGACAGATACCAATGACAAGTCCTGTCAAAGGCCAGGAGCTGTTTCCGGCTTTTATAATTTTGGACGGCGAACAAGCAGGTTGGAAAATAATAACTGGTAAGGTTTTTGGAATATTTAAAGTAATAAAGCCCCAATTAGCCAAGTCCGGGCAAACATTTTGACAGTCGGTAAGTTCAATCAAATTTAGTGGGATGAGGGTGATTATTGAAGATCTCTCAAATCGTAATGTTCTGAAGACGTGGCGTGTCTTCAGAAAGCTTTCGCCATCATCTAACGTCTTAATAAAATACGGCCAGCCAAACAAAGGAACAGAAATCAACTTCATTATATTTAAAACCAATTTCGACCTAAAGATGCTCAATTTTGTCCAGATTCAGTTAAAGTAAATGAAGTAACATTTGAAAGTCAAAATTTTTATTCAGTTAAATTAAATCAAATAACATTTGAAAGTCAAAATTTTTATTCAGTTAAAGTAAATCAAATAACATTTGAAATTCAAAATGTTTATTCAGTTTAAACTATCCACAAATTTCCTAGTTTCACATTCATTCACGCTGTTGTTTCAATAACCCGATAACCATTTTGAATTCTGTTTCTGAAGTTTATCCATGCCTGTGGAAAGGCAAAGAAACGTGAAATTTTTGGATAGTTATTGTATAATAAAATTCACACTTGAACAATAGTAGAGCAACTCGGTCAGGGTTTGGCCGTCGAGTAAAATTTTTCAAATAGGGAGCTGAATAAAGAATAAATCTTTTGAAGAATTTGCATTGATCTGAATTACAAGATCAATATAGCCATGATTAAATAAAAGTTTCTTACACAAACAAAACATTATCAAAGATTTATAACTTAAAGATTAATCGTAATAGAAGACCATATTATGTTATAATATTATACTATCATAATATTGTAAACACAAAAAAAATTAAAAAAAAAACATAGCCAAGTTCGAACCTAGGTAGCCTAGATACTAAGAAAATCAAACAATATTCTCTGTATTTAAATTTAGAATGAATATTAAAGAAATTTTTATTTGAAGTGGAGAAATACTTTTAGTAATGGATTATATAAATTTTAAATCGATCAGAGAGGTGAGTATCAGGTGGTGAGGTAAGGTAAGGAGTATTTTAAACTTTTTATTTGGAATGCCACGGATAGGGGAGGGAACTGTGCAGACAATTACACCACTGCCTTCGATGAACCCAGTGTGTATGAGGACACTAGCACAAATATATCTGTCATTCCAATTTTCTAGTGCCGCGACGAAGCCTGCGAGCCTTCGCCGTGCCGAATCAATAAGTTACCAGTGTGCGGTACGGAAAATGGATAGGTAAGAAATATATAGAAAAAAAAAGAAAAAATACTGGAATAGAAAGTGAAATTAAAAATCATGACAGAAATGGCGCCCAACGTGCGGCCCGAATTAGTTTGGCTTTTCTTTAAATATTAAGCTGATGAAGGCAAACCACATAAAAGTTAGCAGATAGTTTTGAGAAATGTAGAGCTTTATTGTTTAGGGAAGTTCACGTATAGCAATAGTAAATGTCATTGAGGCCCAGCTAACTCGATGGTCCAACCGGTTGCCATTGGACATTACTAGCAAACAGGCTGTCGAGGTAAAAGTTTTGTAAGTCTCCGGGATTCATGATTAAGTGCCCTGAATGCGACAATCTTACCGGCACAGTGTTCAGTGCGTCTTAGTGAGTCCAGGTATTTAGTCTTCGTAGATAACTGTAGCCACTAGTCAGTACATACAAATATTTTGAATTATGCAATGGAGTCTTGAAATTTTTAAAACGTTCTTAGCTTTGGCTCGTTTGGCAAACACACACTCATCTATTACACTCACTCACCAATTGATACGCCTGGGGATCGAAATTATTGTTCATCTGAGATTATTTAAGCTTTTATCGTATTCGTTTACGATTTTTATTTTGATTTATTTTAAACTTTTTTTCTCATTTAAATCTTTGAGAATTTATATAATGATTCACTTAAGCTTTGTTAAAACTTTTTATTTTTCCTATTTTTTTTATCGTTGGTTGATTGAAAAACAAAATTTTTTTGATTCATTTGAAGTTAGCTAGAACTTTATATTACATTTAAAATTTTTTTTGGTTCATTTGAAGGTGATCGAATTGATACCTCAAGCAACTACTTCACACGTACCGCGAGTTCAGCGTGCATTATTTCTTTCTAGAAAGGAAGTTAATGGAAAGGTCGGAATTATTAATTGACTACAGTTACAAGTTAGTATCTTCACTTTGATTTGAACCGCGCAAATTATCATCTTTATTAATTTTAATTTTTTTTCCGATTTTATGGGCATTTTGTTTTATCTTATTTAACCTTGTTTTGCGGGTATACATTACGGAGACGGTACTTCAATTAGAGTATTCGGGTCAAATATAATTAGGATAGAAGCTATTTAGAGTTAGCGTGCAGATGATTACTAGATCAAAAAGCAGAATGGAACCAGGCAACCTTGCAACGTCTACGGCAGCCAATGCGGCAACAACAAATACAGCTACAGCCTCGGCAACAAGCACTGGAGCAATTCCCCGACCGACGGATATGAATAGAACAGTAATCGAAAGAGAAATTGAGGAGATTTGAGAAACCAGTGGGGAAGGTGCATCGGCGAACAGTTCGGTTACAACGCCACCGTACAGTAGTATCACGGCAAGAGGAGTTGTGGAAGCTTTTCGTCAGGGCAGAGAAAATTTGAGACCCCCAACGAACAGCAACATTCGCCCAGAATGATCGAACGGAGCAAAAGCCATTTCACAAGAGGATTTACGCAACTTAGAAGAGAGACTTTTATATCTAGTACCGCGAAGAATGCAACAAAGAATGAATATGTATAATCAGGTCAGAGGAAATGCGGAACCGCGGCAAAGCAGCGATTTCGATTTCCCAGATTTAAGTCAACCACCACCAAGTGTGCGTCGAGTATCAGCTCCACAATTGCACGCTCAGATTGGGACGATAATTTTAACCCGTACAACAATAATTCTTCGAACTATAATGATAATTTTAGAACAGAAGCGTCAGTCCCCCCAAATCAGCAGTGCTCCACTCCACATAATACCGCGAATTATGGATTAAAAATAGACAAGTGGGGAATAGTTTTCGATGGCATGAGCAAAACGATTAGTATCGAGGATTTTGTTTTTAGAGTAGAAACATTGCAAGCTGATTTTGGATACGAATGGAGAGACGTGCTGAAATCTTTTCACCAGCTATTAAGTGGACCAGCCAGGGAATGGTTTTGGGATTTTCGAAGATTCAACAACATATCAAGGTGGAGGGATCTTAAAGCAGGACTGATCACGCAATTCCATCGTTTCGAAAGCGACTCTGACGTACAAAGAAAAATACTGGATAGGAGACAAAACAACCAAGAATTCGATGAATTTTATAATTCTGTGATAAAGTTATGAAACCAACTACGTAGACGATTAGGTGAGCAAGATTTAGTAACCGTAATGAAAGGCAATTTAAAAGCATCCATGGCGCAATTACCTTTCTCAGTACCAGTGAACGGCTTGGCACATTTTGCAAAAGAGTGTAGGCGCGCAGAAAACTTGCTTAACAATCAAAGACAATTTAGTAATAGGTACCCCCCACGCACAGTACAGTCACTGGATATCGACCCCACCATAAATGAAGAAATCCCAGAAATAGACGCGCTTAACGCAACAAGAAAACTTCAATGTTGGAACTGTAAAGCGGAAGGACATGTTTTTGTTGATTGTACGGAAGAGAAAAGAGTCTTATTTTGTTACAAATGCGGATTAGCAGACACCGTTACACCAAGGTGTCCCAATTGTCAAGGAAACTGCGGATCGAATGTGTCTCGGCAGGGGATGGAGATCCGTTCGAAAAACACATATCCCAATCAACAACACCAATGATAGAAGAAACAAGAACCAAAGTAAAAGATTTGACCAGCACAGAAAATGAAACCACACATAAACGAATACTACAAAGGAAAAATTTGCCAAGGCAAGACCAGTCGGAATATTTTAGAAAACCCCTAAGCGTTCGTGAAGAAGAATATGAAGCCGCCACAGAAAGAATTTTCGGTCCGCCGAATAAAATTTTGAAGATTCGTGAAATATGTAGAAACAGAAAAAAGGTTATGTTTGAAATTGCAGCCTCCACCATTTACGAAGGTCAAGATTCGAAAATCTACACAACCATAGAGATAAATGGACAGCCAATTCAAGGTCTACTTGACAGTGGGGCCACGGTGACGTGTCTCGGGAAAGGCTGTCTGGAATTCGTAGAAAAGGCAAAATTAGTGATTTATCCATTTAAGTCAGTAATAAGAACAGCTGATGGACGCCTGAATGAAATTACGAGGACGAGTGAGGGCAGACATTCAATTCAATGACGTTTACAATTCTATCGACTTTTATTTAGTACCAACCCTGCGTCAGAATTTATTCTTAGGGGAAGATTTTATGAAAATTTTTAAATTAATTCGATTTGAAGTTAGCGGTTTACAATCACAAGGAGATAACTCTTTTGAGGATAGTGAGGACTTGTTCCCAAGAATGCATGTGTTAAACAGGCCACAGCAGGATCAGTTAGGAAGAATTATTGACCTATTTCCTTGTTTTACGAAAAAAGGACTAGGCAAGACATCCTTGGAGGTGCATTATATCAGCACGGGAGAGGCCGTCAGTGTCGCCAGCGGTTCAGAGCCTAATGTTTGAGGAGCTGGATAGAATGCTGTCACTGGGAGTCATTGAGCCAAGCAAAAGCCCTTGGAACAATCGCGTTACTATGGTGCTAAAAGGAGAGAAATTAAGGATCTGTTTAGATGCCCGTCGGCTCAATGAACTGACAGTGATGGACGCCTATCCACTTCCACATATAGAAGGTCTCCTGAGTCGCTTAGACGATACTCATTTCATATCCAATATCGACCTCAAGGATGCTTTCTGGCATATACCCCTGGCAAATCAGTGCCGAGAAAAGACTGCTTTTACCGTGCCTGGTAGACCTTTGTACCGTTTTACGGTCATGCCTTTTGGGTTGTGCAATGCAGCCCAAAGATTATGCCGTCTAATGGAGAAGGTCATACCAGCATGATTAAGGGAAAAAGTTTTCGTTTATTTGGATGATTTGCTAGTGGTATCTTCAGATTCTGCCGAACATATTAAACTTTTGAGGAAAGTTGCTATTTGCCTAGATAGAGCCGGTCTTACCATCAACGTGAATAAGTCTAAATTTTGCTGCTGAGAACTGCGATACTTGGGATACATTGTGGGAGAAGGCATGTGAAACCAGACCCTGATAAAGTTAAGAAGATATTACAATTAAACAAGCTCGTAGCTTTATGGGAACCACGGGATTGTAGCGGAGGTTTATCCATGACTACGCTACCGTGACAGCTCCTATAACCGAAACGCTCCAGAAAAGCAGAAAATTCGTCTTCACAGAAGAAGCTAAGATAACGTTTGACAAACTCAAGACTTGTCTAACTGATAGTCCAGTATTGACGCATCCCGACTTTAATAAGACTTTTTATAACAATGTGATGCTTCTGATGTGGAGATAGGAGCCGTTTTGTTTCAAATGGATGACAAAGGGGGTGAACACCCAATAGCGTACTTCTCTAAGAAAATGTCGAAGGCACAGAAGAATTATTCCGTCACGGAGCGCGAGTGTCTCGCCGTTGTTTCCGCCGTAAAACGCTTTCGTCCCTATATTGAACTCTTGAACTTTGTAATTATTACCGACTACGCAAGCCTTAAGTGGTTAATGACGCAACGCGACTTAACTGGACGTCTAACCAGATGGAGCTTGCAGCTACAGGCTTTTTTATTTCAAATACAACATCGCAAAGGCGCACAAAATGTTGTCCCAGACACGTTGTCACGATACGATATGGACTCAATAGAGACTACACCTTTAATAGATTTAGAATCGCCAGAATTCCGACTACCAAGATTTAATGAAAACCATAGAGAATAACAGAGATAGCCTGCCTGACATAAAAAGTTATAGAGGGGCGTGTGTATGAACGCACTATACCGTACGACTCGAACGCTATGCGTGAAGAACATTGTTGGAAGTTGTGGGTACCAGCAGGTCTAACACAGGAACTAATAGTCAAAGCCCATGAGCCACCAACAACAGCCCATGGCGGCATAGGTAAAACCATTAATAGACTTCGGGAAAATTTTTATTGGCCACACCTAAATGTGCAAGTACGCGAGTATGTAAACCAATGTAACATTTTAAGTACCGTATGGGAAACCTGCCAATACGGTACTTAAACCAACGATGGGACGAGAGGCTGATGTCAATCGACCGTTTCAGCGCATCTACATAGACTTTTTGGGACCGTATGTTCGTTCGAAAAAAGAAAACAGTTTTATCTTTATAGTCTTGGATTATTTTTCCAAATATGTTTTATTGAAAGCCATGCCTAAAGCTAACTCTAAGAATGTGATCGAATTTTTAATAAAAGAAGTTTTCTATAAATTCGGTTGTCTGGAGACTCTAATTTCGGATAACGGTAAGCAGTTTGTGGGCAAAGATTTCGCTGAGGTAATGGCAAGTTTTGCAATAAAGCATCTGAAGATAGCAAATTACGCACCACAAGCAAACGCATCGGAAAGTTTGAACCAGTCTGTATTAGCGGCCATACGATCATATTTGACGACAAATCAAGTAGATTAGGATAAAAATCTGTGCCAGATCGAGTGTGCTCTTAGGTCATCCGTGCATACCGCTACAGGTGTAACCCCATATTTCTTATTATTCGGGACGAATATGATCACGCACGCATCATCGTACAAGTTAGCAAGGACATTGGATCTCCTTGAGGATTCAGAAAATCGTATTGACAGTCGTGGTGGATTTTTGGAACTAATTACGGACAAGGTGAAAAAACAGTTACACAAAAGTTATGAAGTATATGGCCGAAGATATAACACCCGATGCCGAGAGACTCAGTGTAAAGTTGGACAAGAGGTATTTCGGAGGAACTTTCAGTTGTCAGACTTTTCGAAGAAGGTGTCGGCGAAACTTTGCAAAAAGTTCATTAAATGCCGAATCGTCAAGCGAGTGGGACACAGCCTGTACGAAGTTGAAAATTTACAGGGCAAGAGCCAAGAAGTCTTTCATGTGAAAGATTTGAAGGCATGATGCGGCAATAAAGTTCAAAGGGATGATGGGGTAAGAAGAAGCAACAAGGTTGAACTTTATCATACTAGCAAATATGATTTGTATGGTATTACACCAGTAACAGGCGGTAAGTTCAATCAAATTTAGTGGGATGAAGGTGATTATTGAAGATCTCTCAAATCGTAATGTTCTGAAGACGTGGCGTGTCTTCAGAAAGCTTTCGCCATCATCTAACGTCTTAATAAAATACCGTCAGCCAAACAAAGGCCCAGAAATCAACTTCATTATATTTAAAAGCAATTTCGACCTAAAGATACTCAATTTTGTCCAGATTCAGTAAAGTAAATCAAATAATATTTGAAAGTAAAAATTTTTATTCAGTTAAATTAAATCAAATAACATTTGAAAGTCAAAATTTTTATTCAGTTAAAGTAAATTAAATAACATTTGAAATTCAAAATTTTTATTAACTTCAAACTATCCACAAATTTCCTAGTTTCACATTTGTTCACGCTGTTGTTTCAATAACCCGATAACCATTTTGAATTCTGTTTCTGAAGTTTACCCATGCCTGTGGAAAGGCAAAGAAACGTAAAATTTTTGGATAGTTATTGTATAATAAAATTCACACTTGAACAATAGTAGTGCAACTCAGTCAGGAATTGGCCGTTGAGTAAAATTTTTCAAATAGAGATCTGAATAAAGAATAAATCTTTTGAAGAATTTGATTAGATCTGAATTACAAGATCAATATAACCATGATTAAATAAAAGTTTCTCACACAAAAAAAAAACATTATCAAAGATTTATAACTTAAAGATTAATCGTAATAGAAGACTATATTATTTTATCATAAAATTGTAAAAACAAAAAGAAAACACAAAAAAAGAAAAAAAAACATAGCCAAGTTTGAACCTAGGTAGCCTAGATACTAAGAAAATCAAACAATATTCTCTGTATTTAAATTTAGAATGAATATTAAAGAAATTTTTATTTGAAGTGGAGAAATACTTTTAGTAATGGATTATATAAATTTTAAATCGATCAGAGAGGTGAGTATCAGGTGGTGAGATGAGGTAAGGGGTATTTTAAACTTTTTATTTGGAATGCCACGGATAGGGGAGGGAACTGTGCAGACAATTACACCACTGCCTTCGATGAGCCCAGTGTGTATGAGGACACTGGTACAAATAAATCTGTCATTCCAATTTTCTAGTGCCGCGACGAACCACAGCCCAATCCCGCGAGCCTTAGCCGTGCACGAATCAATAAGTTACCAGTGTGCGGTACGGAAAATGGATAGGTAAGAAATATATAGAAAAAAAAAGAAAAAATACCGGAATAGAAAGTGAAATTAAAAATCATGACAAAACTAAAAATTTATTTTTCTGATTACAAACTTACCTACATCATGCCCCAGTAATCAGTAATTGCTCTCGGAGTTAGTAAGTTACGGTCTGATTCATAAAAAATATTTTAGGTTTATTACAGGTTTATTTGACAAATTTCGCATAGAAATATGCCATATAAGCGCTTAATAAGCCTGAAATATTTTTTGTGAATAAGGCAGTTAGAATATTTACTTCTAAATAACACGTGTGTATAAAAGTAGTATATGAGTTCTCATAAAATGAATGTCTTTGTACTTCTTATACATGAAAAAAAATTTTTATTGAATGTTTTTGTTTGTTTTTAATAAAAATAACTTAATAAATATGCTATCTTATTTAAGTTTTCTTGATTTTGAAGTTGGCCTTTTTTTTAGAAATCCCTTTTTTGTTAATTTTTTTTGAAAATCCCCTTTTTGAAATTTTTGAACGGTAGCGATGGAAACATCTGTTGTTTGGAAAGCTTTCCATAATATTTGGAAAAATTTTTTTTGCCGTACTTTCAACGTAATTTAATAAGAACTTTAATTAATTAATTTAATTTAATTACGTACTTTAATAGTGGTTTCTTTTCTGGAATACGCGTCGACTTCGTGAAAGTTACATGGAAAACAAAAAAAAAATGTGTAAATGTAAAAAATTTGTTTCTGTTTCTCATGCAAAATCAACTATTTTTAAAAGAGAGAGAAACGCGTTGAAATTCTCACGTTTATTTCATTTTAGAAATGTAGGTCAAACAAAAACAATTTTTGAAAATTTGTTTTTGTTTTAATGTAAAGTTTCACTTTTTCGACGCGTTTTCCGGAATAGCCACCATTAAGTTAAAAACTAGGAGTAATTTATGATTAAACTAATTTATATTGCTAGCCTGTAAGGATATTGTAATCCATTAGCTGAATTATTATTATTAAATAAATTAATTAGTTATTTCTGACTTACTACATAAAAACTGAAAGCTTATTATAGTATGTTTCAACCGACTTTAAATCAAGTAGGTTTGTTGTTCGAATTTTTGTATTCAATTTATGTACGTGCTTTATTGTCTAAATCATGCCGGTGGAAACATACTATAAGGAATGTTTAATCAATTTTAAATATCAACTACATGTGAATAAAATTCACATTATAGGTGCTGCGCCAACCTTATAAAGCACGTACATGAACTGAACACGATAATTCAAACAACAAATTACTCCCAAGCTCGGTGGAAACACTTTAAAGTGATTTACTTAAATCTGCTTAATATAAAGTCGGTGGAAACATACTATTAATGTAATTTTTTTCGAAACTGTCAATCACTATTTATGGGTGACCCAGGGATGGAGTTTGTAATTTAAATGCAACGCAGGATTGCATACATAAATTGAGTTCGAAAAATAGTATTTTCGACATTATTTAAAATAAATCAACTACTTTGAGATGATTTATCCATATGCAAAATGAATGGTAAATCATGTATAAATTAACATTATTTGCACAAATCATAATGATTTGTCGAAATAATGCCGGTGAAAACATACTATTAAATACTAAATTTATCCTAATGTCCATTTTTAAAGTTGGTAATCAAATTGTAATTACTTTTAAGTTCTAATTAAGTACGAAATTGTGTTTTTAAGTTCATAGTTATATAATAATGAAATACCCCACCTTGTGTAATTAAATACTACTTAAGTTTTATGAGCGTACCATATGTTTTTATGCGTGTGTGTGTTTATTGAAAACATACACATGAACCTCATGTGGTCATGTTGAAAAAGTCATGTGGTCGTATTAGAAAGAATTTCGTTTAATTTTTATAAATATATATCATATACAATTCATGGTATCATATCATGGAATAAATAAATAGAAAAATGCAAAATGATGTTCGTTTATTTTCATAAAATGTGTTTTTATGCAATTTAAATTTTCTGCATTTTGATAACCTAACTTTCTTATTTATGTTAAACAGCTGTTCTTTGAAAAGACTTATGCCATAATTATGGGAAATTTTGCAGTAATTTCAACGTAATTAATTAAGAAATTTAGTTAACCACTAAAAAAACGTACGTACTTAATTATTAAATTAAAAAGTAGTGGTAAGTAAGCATAAGTTTTAAATACAACGAATTTTTGTAAAAAAAAAACAAGAAGTAACAATGCCTTCAGCTAGCAGCCAGTATTGAGTCATTGAATGCCTTCAAATTACACAAATAAAATATTAAAAATGATGTGCAGATTCTTAAGGTGGAAGTACATAACACGCGTTCAATGCGTTAATGCGATACAAGCTTCTGTCAAGAAAGTTGAAATAATGTGTTTTCAAACGTTGCAGTCACACTACCAAGTTCTTTTTTCAATTCGCTTTCAAGATTTTTACACATACTGCTTGTCAAAATTCACAAAAACTGAAAGCTGTGACGTAGGCCGCACGAAATTTCAAAGCAAGTTTTTCAGCAAGAATGCAAAATCGGGGGAAATAACTGCAATCCGCTGTTTTCTTGACTGTAACTTGAAACCCTCAGTTGAAAGCAACTTCTCGGCAAGTTTTAAATGTGTGAGTGTATTGGTAAAAAAAATTAGTGAAATTTTAAAATTTTAATGAAATCTTGATGGTGTGACACCCTAGTAAGGCAGATTACATAAAGAAGTTTGAGCCGCGCGTACCTCAGAAAAGTTGAACATTCTTCAACTTGCACGCGTTGTGTACAAAATGACAGCTAGTGCTGCCAGATTCACATGTTAACATACACAAAAATTATTAGAAATTACCTTTTTTTATTAAACAATTGATAAAAAAATGAATTACTTTTTCAAAAAATAAAACGTAAATGCAAGACAAAAAATAGTTCGCGAAGGCTTAAAATCTTACAACTAAAAAAGACTCAAAAGCGTGGTGTGTAACTTTGAAATTTTATAGCGTTAAGCGATTAGCAAGCAAGAAACGCGTTGCCGCGTACCGCATGGTATGTACCTCCATCTTTAGACTTTTATATTTTAAACAAAGAGGCTTCACTCAATACTATTTAAGGGCACCTGCTACGTTCAAAAATTACTCTTTTGGTAAGGACTCCAGTGTCAAAGTGTATTAATATCAAATGGACTTATCAGCGCAGCTGATTGTTAGCTGACCTTACCCCATCCTTCAAACTCGATATAATATAGCTAAAAATCTTAACCCCAACTGTCAACATTCAAATAAAAATAATCCTACATAATGTATGTTGTTGTAATGATAAGGCCACTTGGTATTAATACAATTTGTCCAGAAAAATTCTTGCTGTGCCTATATTTTTTTCAATATTTTATAGATTAATATAATAAGATTTGCGTGCAAATTTTACTAATTAAACTTTAAAAAATTTATTTTTCATAAATACTTTTTATTAACTTTCATTTTTATAAGTTATACAACTACAAGAAGTGAAAACAAAATCCAGCCAATTAAATCTCTCAGCTGTCATCTTATTGTTTAATTTACAAAAAAAAACCGATAACATTGTATTCTGCGACTCCGAAGACCGTTAAAAATTCAAGTTTGAACAAAAAACCGATAACATTGGTTTATTTAATACCATCGATACCGCGACGGCGGCAGATTATAACTATTCGGCGGCTAGTCTCCGCCGACTCTGTCGGTCGGCGCAGGTCTATGGCTGGCACGTGTTTCCAAACAATAGTTTTTATTGTATACGTTTAGCTTTAGGAGCGGTTGAATTTATATTTTCTTTTAATTTTTGAAATAGATAAGTTTAATATGGGGACAATGAAAACGTTTGATATCCATATGCTTCCAAGCGTTTTGGACTTCTCTGTATTTACTGGGGAAGAAATAAAGCGCCTCAGTGTTGTAAAAGTTATTACTGCTATGACATTTGATCCTTTAGGACATCCTCTACCTGGTGGTTTGTACGATAGTAAAATGGGTACGTTCGGGAAACGAATGGAACCTTGTACAACATGTCTTAATATACAGGCATGTCCGGGTCACTTGGGTCATATTGAATTAAACGTTCTAGTTTATAATCCATTCTTCATTAAGCTTGTACAAAAAATTTGCAACGTTTTTTGTGCGAATTGTCATAAAATGCAAACAAAAGGTAAGCATCTTTTCGTATCTTGGCGAAACAAATTTGATATTAATATTATCCATAAATTTCTGCAGAATTCGAAACTGAAATTCTTATTTTGCAATTACGTCTAATTGATGCTGGCTTTATTGTGGAAGCAGAGGAATTGGAAATTTACAAATCGGAAATAGTGATCAACAACTTTGAGACGTTCATAAAATTAGAGAATGGTGACAATGTACATCCCCGTATAGCTGAAATGCATCAAATACTTGCGAAAGGACAAAAAAATACAGTAAATGTGACGAAAACCTCATGTGCCTTTCGGGCAGCAATAGTTAATTCCGCTCTTCAACGACCTGCTGTCAAAAAATGTGTGCATTGTAAAAATAATTTCAGGAATATTCGGTATTTGCACCGTAAACTTGTCTATTACATGGGCATTGCTGAAATAAGAAGGAAGTGAGTGCACAAAATTATTGTTAGCGTTTTTACTTTAATCACGGAAATTTTTCATTGAAGATTTGACGGAATCGAAGAAACTAGTGGCCAACACAAAGTTCTATTTGCTGATGAATGTAGAAAGTTTCTGCGCCGGGTTTATCAAAACTACAGCGAGTTAATGCAACTACTCTTTCCTATCCTCAAAAGTTATATAATAAACACAAGCGAACCCGAAAATTCTCCAGTTGATATATTTTTTATGGATACATTACCAGTCACACCGCCTAAAGCACGCCCTTCAAATGTATTACACGATCAAATTGTAGAGCATGCTCAAACTGCACTTTATCGGAACATAATTGAAAATAACTCCGTGATGCGTGTGGTTCTAAAACATATTAAAGGACAAGTGGAAGAGTTGTCAGACGAAGCCAAGGTAAGCTTTAAATGTTTTGAATGAATGTTTGTAAAATAGCTGTCCTGGACAAAGTTGCCTGCCTCGACTTGAACAAAATCTGTGGTGTTAAAATTTAGTGTGTTATATTTGAAAAACTTGAGACTTACTTAAAACAGTGCGGAACAAATGCAGTTTAGTGAAGCAGCTCTAAATAAAATAAGAAGTAGCTTATGTGATAGAAAATTGAAAAATATTAAATAAAATATCAGTTGTTAAGCAGCTCTGGGTTGAAGAACAGCTCTCGCGTCATCGTAATTATTTCTTAAGTGCCGTCAGGCTTTTGTGTGTGTTTTCTGGCCTTCGAGAGTTTTTCGTCTCGCTCGCACTGGTTGACTTATCTCTCACGGATAACCTATATTCTTGCGGTTCTTTAGTGGAATTTCTTTAACAACCACGTTGCTACTTCCTTTGTGAAGGCATAGGTCGTGAATAGTCAGTCAAAAACTTTTTTAAAATACTGTTAATACCATCTTGGGCATATGGTCTAGTTATCCCGCCCATATTTGTGCAACAATACTTTAAAAATTTTCTTTGTGAAGTATTTATGAAATAAATAAATGAAATAAAATAGTTGGCGGCAACGCATATTTTTCGAGTTATGAGGGTCTGAACTTTCCATAGGAAACTCCGAAAAATCTAAAAAAAAAATTAAATAGCTTATCTATTAGGAAATTGAAAATAAGAAAAAAAAATAAGTGGCTTAAGTCTCAAGTTTAGGGGCACCTCTCAAAAATTAAAAAAAGTACCCTATCTTATAGAAAGTTGAAAAATAAGAAGAAAAAATTAAATAAAAAAATTGGCGGCGAGGATTAGTTTCCGAGTTATGGGCCTCTGAAATTATAGTACAATATTGTGATTATACGGTGTTTTCCAACGAATATGACCAATATTGGTATCATCTTAAAGCTTTTGAGAATACCTTTAATGAAATGGTAAAATGCATCCTTGGTCGGCCATGCAGGAAATCTTATTAGGTAAGAAAATTTTATGAGGTAGAAAATCTTTATTATGCTGCGCCGTGTTGGGAAACACCATAGTGGAGAAAATCCTTAAGACCGACCAAAAGCAAGAAAACGTTATTAGGCAAGAAAACTTGGCAATACAGAAAATATTTAGTAGGCTGCGCCGTCTCGGCAAACACCATGGTGGAGAAAATTTTTAAGCACGG
This sequence comes from Nowickia ferox, assembly GCA_936439885.1. NCBI lineage: Eukaryota > Metazoa > Arthropoda > Insecta > Diptera > Tachinidae > Nowickia > Nowickia ferox. The sequence goes on from OW387027.1 coordinate 37,628,915, forward strand.
CCGAAGGCCGGCAATGGAAGAAAACGTTGCTAGGCAAGAAACTATGCATTGCAGAAAATCTTTACTAGGCTGCGCCGTCTCGGGAAACACCATGGTGGAGAAAATCCTTAAACCCGGCCGCAGGTCGGCAATGGAAGAAAACGTTACTAGGCAAGCAACTATGCATTGCAGAAAATCTTTACTAGGGTGCGCCGTCTCGGAAAACACCATGGGGGAGAAAATCCGTAAACCCGGCCGAAGGCCTGCAATACAGGAAAATATTATTAGGCAAGAGAACTTTGCAATGCAGAAAATCTTTATTGTGCTGCGCCGTCTCGGAAAACACTATGGTGGAGAAAATCCTTAAGCCCGGCCGAAGGCCAGCAGTGCAGCACAACGTTATAAGGATAGGATCCTTTTTTAATTTTTGAGATGGCAATATTGGTTATATTCGTAGGAAAACACCGTATAATCACAATATTGTACTAGAATTTCAGAGGTCGTTAACTCGGAAACTAAGCCTCGCCGCCAATTTTTTTCTTATTTTTCAATTTTCTATAGGATCGGATACTTTTTTTTTTTTTTAATTTTTGAGAGGTGCCCCTAAAAGTCATTCGAATGCAACCGTTCGTTGCAAAAAAAAAATGTATGTTCACGGATCAATAAGTCCGTGACTTTTCGAACTTCCCTCGTAGTTATATGAAATGCAGCACTGTTCCAATCAAGTACCATCTGTCAAATTTTGAGCAAGTGTCGTCATTTACTTTGCGTTTAACAGCTGTTCAAAACATACAACCTCGTGTATTTTTCTAAAAATGGAAAAAAGTGAATTTCGAGAGCTCATTGAACATTATTTTTTGCGAAAAAAAACCTTCAATCAAACCAAGGAAAAGCTCGATAAATACTATGGGGACTCTGTACCATCTGACTTTCGTTGTGGTCGCACAAGTACAAATGACGCTGAACGTTCTGTACGGCCAATTGAGGTCAGTACACCCGAACATGTCGAAAAAATCCACGATATGGTGTTGGCCGATCGAAGTGTAAAAGTGCGTGAGATTGTTCATGCTATAGGCATTTCATATGGCAGTGTGGTTTCAATTTTAAGTGATCAGCTGGGTTTAAGAAAGTTGTCTGCAAGGCAAGATGGATGCCGTGACTGCTCTCAGTTGACCATAAACGTAAACGTGTGACAACTTCAAAGGATTGTTTGGAGTTTTTTAATCGCAATCTGTTTCGGCGTATATCCGATTAACTGGTTAAATAAAACACACTCGATGGTTAAATAAAACACAATAGTTTTATTCTTTAAATTTGGTGATATATTTTTAAATATAGAACTATATCTCTTGTATTTATTTTACAATAGAGAGTGCACACGTAGTGTATAGGAATGCTTCCAAAGATACAGTAATTTGTAACATAAAATATAATGTACATGTAACTGGCCAGCAATATTTAAAAACCGCTATCGGTTTATGCGATAAAGACAGATATATTCGATAAATGTATATACATATATACAAAGACATACATATATGTATATACGTATACATATATACATACATATATATACATATTAATAATAAATATTATTAGCTGTTTATATGTAAATCAAATAAAGTTAATAAATAACCCAGTTAACCAATTTACTTGGTAATTAAACACAATCTGAATGAGTTTTTGCGGCGTTTTGTAACTGTGGATGAAACAGGAATCGCTTTCTGTCATCCGGAGACCAAGCAGCAGTCAAAACAATGGGTTTCTTCGGATGAACCTGCTCCTAAGAAGGCCAAGGTAGTGGCAACAGTTTTTTGGGATATACGAGTGATAATCGACATCGATTACCTTCAAAAGGGAAAAACAATAAACGGCGAATATTATGCCAACTTAGACCGATTTAATGAGAATTTAAAAAGAAAACGACCCCATATGGCCAAGAAAAAAGTTCTTTTTCATCAAGGTAATGCACACGTGTGCTGTCTCAATGCCTAAACTGTGACTACTTCCAATTTCCAACCTCCAACGATGAAATTATTGACCAAACAAATGCCTATTTTAAGGACCTCGAAAGATCCTATTTTTTGAAAGGGATACAAAAACTGGAGAAATGTTGGACTAAAGCTATGTACAATATTGTTAGTAAAATGTGCTAAAAATTTCTTACAACCGTGTGAACTGGCAACTTTTGTCTGATATCGTTGCCAGAAAAAGCATTGTGAGTTCATTGCAAGACTATCAGCTGACAACATGGTAAAATTATACAAGGCACGACTACAACAAAATTACAACACAAAAAACACACGCATTTTGTTGGTAGAAACAAACGAATAATTGTCAGAAACAGATGTCTATTGTTTTTAAAAATCATTCATGCATGATTACATGGTAAAATTATAGAAAGTACATGTACAAGCCCAGCCTTTTAATGTATACAATGCAGAAAGTTGTCAAACTTTCTTTAGAAGCTGCAAAAATGTTAGTGTATGTTTTTTTTCATGCATATATTTATTATTTGTATCTTCAAAAAATAAACTAACAATAAGTATTCAAATCTTAAATCTAGATATAATAATTAGGACCAACCAGTGTCAGGCATAAACTTAGTGATAGTAATCAATAGGGAAAGGATTTTCATGTAAATACATCGCACCCTAAATACAAAAGGGGCACAACTCATAATTTTCCAAAACGGACTTTTTTCCATAAATTAATTCAGAATACACATCTCTAACTACTGCAAAAATTTCTTTCACATCACTATCTTCTTTAACTGGAAAAATACAGTTATGTCTATTTTTATGTTAAGTGTGTTGCTTCTGCACGATGAACTAAATAAACAGTTTTTTGTCTCTCCTGAAAATTTTAGTATTTTGAGTTGTGCCCCTTTTTTATTTAGGGTGCGACATGTTTTCTGTCGTTGGTCGTAGTTCAACGTAAATAAAATATCTTTGGGAATCAACAAATTTGCGACAAAATGGCATCGATTTGTTAGTGCATATTTTTGCATATATTAAAATAAATACATATTTTTGCATATTTCATTATAAATGTATATTTTTAATACATTTTTGATTGATTGATTAGTTGCAAAGTATTTTTCCAATTCTTACGACTGTAAATATGTGTGTAATTTTTTTTGGGCGCTCCTTACCGGTTCCGTGGTACTTTCATGTGGACTGAAAGTGTTTTAAAAGCTTCTTTGCGTATTGCAGCCTTTAAAGAAAAATATTCAGGGATACGAATTCCTCCCACAGCCTATAGTAATTAGATGGGGAATGTGGTTGAATGCTGTCGAATACTATACGAGTATTTATATTAACAAAGTTAAAGAAATTTTCAATTAAAAAAGACTTAAGCACTGAATTGATATTTGTGCACCCAGAGAATGGCTTTCGTGTTGACACTATAGCCCCAATTAGATGGTTTTGATTCTTTAACAGCTCAAATTGAATTAATTGAAGATGCGGTTAAAAAAAATTTGGGTTCTGAAAGACAGAATAAGTGAAGAAATTAAAAACAAATTAGATAAAGTTATACAAAAAAATTATGGACTTAAAAAATGCAACAAATTGCATCAATATTTTCAAACAGCTAAAATTTAGAAACTGAATATTCCACAAACGAACTAGCAGCATTTAAATATGCACCAATAACTTTGGCTGACGTGGCATGTTAATTTTTACAATAAAAATGTTTTTTTAGAAAAAATAATCAAAGATTTACCTTTGACAATTTACAAAAACATTTATTTATTTACGTAAATAAAAGTTCTTAACTTTATTTTATATTCCATATGATTTGAAAAAATGTTTGTTATGAAAGCAATGAAGCTGATTTTTTAAAGTTTTTATTGTTACTTAATGTTGAAAAAATAGTTAATAAATGCATATTTTATTAGTTTTTAATACATATTTTTATATTTTTAATGTATATTTTATGTACATAAAATGCGATTTTAAATGCATTAAAATCCTTTCCCTAGTAATCAATAATACATAAATATCGTATTAAGCACAAAAATATTTTCAAGCTGTTTCATCTCGAGTCTTGCGTATTAGAGCCATAGTGTCCCCCTTTTTTAAGCGGATGTGTCCAGTAAAATTCAAGATGTCACGAGCAAGTGAATTAGGATGATACTCGAGTTTTGTGAAGTATTTGCCTGCGTATTTTTTAATTTCTTCAGTCACTAGTGGCAAATTTAAATCACGATGTAAATTTGAATTTTTAATGTGCCGATGTTATTAGTCTTAAAATCTTGTTTTGCCTTCGTTGGATTCTCTCTATACTGGAAGCTGAAGCAGTGCCCCATAACTGTATTCCGTAGCACCATATAGGTTTCAAGAGCGACTTGTATATTAAAAGTTTGCAATCTAGACTCAGCGTAATTCCACGCGTGGAATTACGCTGAGTCTAGATTGCAAACCAACCAGCCAATGTACCCGAGTTAATTTTAGTTTCATTTGTGTTAGTTTAGATTCAATGTCGTGTTTCCATGTAAGTATTCGGTCAAGGTGTATACCAAGGTATTTTACATGTGAGTGTTGAGGAACAATTTGATTATTTATTCTAATGGGGGAACAAGTATCTTTTCGTAGGGTAAATGTTACCTGAACACGCTTCTGATCGTTTACTTTTATTCTCCATAAGTTTAGCCATAGTTCCAGCTGGGTAATATGTTCCTGAAGATATCTAGATTCCTCGTGAGAGTTTTCGTGCATACTAAGGCAGGCTGTATCATCGGCAAATGTAGATGTGTGGATGTACTGCTCACAGGCATATCACAAGTATAAATCAAATACAAAACTGACCCCGGTATACTCCCCTGTGGCACACCGGAAGAGATTGATTCGGGCACACTCATGAAGTCTTCTTCCACAACAGTGAATTTCCGCGCAAGAATATAACTTTGTAAAAGATTAAGAATGTTTATTGGTAGATATGTCTTCAATTTTAAAATTAGGCCTTCATGCCACACTTTATCAAATGCCTGCGAAACATCAATAAAGAGGGCAGAACAATATTTCTTTTCTTCAAATGGTCTTCTTATAAATTTAACCAATCTATGCATTTGTTCAATGGTGCTATGCTGACTTCTAAAACCAAATTGATGATCCGGTATGCACGCATTATTAGTTAGAATTGGGGACAATTTTATCATGAGTAGCTTTTCGAAGAGCTTTGACATTGTTGACAGTAAACTTATTGGCCTGTATGACTCAGCCTTGGTAAGATCTTTGCCCGACTTTGGAATCATTTTGACCTTGGCAAGCTTCCAGTGGTGTGGATAATACTGTAATCGTAAAATGGCATTAAAAATGAATAACAGTATTCTAATTGCAATACGAGGCAACTTCATCAACATCTGATTACTAATTTCATCAATACCCGGAGCTTTCTTTGGGTTGAGTTCAGCAATTAGTTTTTGTACCTCATGCATTTTAAACTTTAAGGGTCGAGGGGTTAAGCAACTACACACGGCAAATCAACAACGCCTGTGCATGTGTTTGGGGTAAATACGGATTTTAAATGCTTAGCAAATATGTTACCTTTTTCAGCATCGCTTCTTGCCCAACCTCCGGTAGAAGTGCGCAGAGGTGGTTTAAACTCAACGGGTGTTTTAAGCTTTCTCGCAGCGCGCCACAAAGAGTAATTGGATGCTGGTGTGACGTCGAGGTTTTCCAGATAATTTTTAAGAGATGCAGTTCTTTCAGATGCAAGCAACCCTTGGAGTCGTTTAGTGCACTCTTTAAACCTGATTTTATGTTTTGGTGATCTGTGTTGATGCCATTCCCTTCTAGCTCTTCTTTTTTCACATACGAGACGTTCAATATCCGTAGAATAAATTCTATTAAACCCAGTCTGCGGGTGGGAGGTAGAAGCATGTTCAGCAGCCTGCCTGTTAGATTCAATATCATCGCATGTTCTTAGCGTTATGTATTCCGTGCAATTACTACTAAGATATTTTTTTAATCTTGGCCAATTAACACGATTGATCATCTTCACATATGGGTGAGGTAAATCACTTCTAAGTGAGGTGCAGATTGTAATGATAGTCGGAGAGCGATCGGAGGAGAGATCAAGGGAAGCTTCGACATGAACTAAATCCCTAGAAATATTTTTCATGACTCCAAAATCTATAACGTGTCTGTAGGCCACTAAGTGGACTCTCCACTCGAAATGACGTCCAAGCCCATTTTTGAAATTGTCTCTAGGTGTAATAAGGCGTGAACCCCAGAACGTGTGCTTGCATTGTAGTCTCCAGCTGCTACGAAACATAGCCCAAGAGATTTGTAGAAATCCTTGTATTCATCCTCACTGATTGAGAATCTAGGAGGGGAGTAAATTGATGATATAACGAAATTTGTACAAAAATTTTCAACACAAATATTAGTTGCTTGTAAATGTTCTGCACAGATGTTATCAATAATATAGTGCTTGAGTCTTGACTTTATTAAAATTGCTGATCCACCGCATGCTCTTCCTCTAGGGTCCTTAGTATCATATAAGGTGTATCCATTCATTTTAAAAAAGCTTCTCGAAGTCAAATGAGTCTCAGAAACTAACATTACATCAATATTTTTTTCCGAAAGGAAGTGCACGAGCTCATTTTTGTGTTGGCGAATGCCGTTTGCATTCCAAAAACATATTTTTAAGGTGTTCATGGCTTGTTAATTAATGCTTGAAGCAGAGTATTCTGCATTCGCAGGATTTCTTGCATCATGTTAGTCATAGTTGAGTAAAGTTGTTTATAGTTTGCACCAGATTATCAATAGTGGCTTCAAGGCGACTGAAATTAAAGCTTGTGTTAGCATTTGTTGAATTACTTGGTGGAGACAATTTCTGCGTGGGAAAAGAATTTGTCTTAACAGCATCGGCATATGATGCACGTGAAGTACTTGGTTGGCTCATTGGAGGAGAAAGCATTTGCTGATTGAGCTGGAGCTAATTTAGGTTTTTGTCCCATAGTCTGTTTAACGTAAGAATATACAGGACATCCTCTGTAGTTAGCAGTGTGATTACCTTCACAATTACTGAATTTTTTTCAGCTTGATCTTTAGGCTTCGTACAGCTGGGAGAGCCGTGCAATTCACCGCAGATAACACAAACTGTAGGTAATTTGCAGTAAGTTTTTGTATGGCCATATTCTTGGCAATTGTGGCACTGTACGGGACCTGAACGCATATGTGGCTCTTCAACTGTGATTTTTCGGTGCAAGAGAAAGTTTACGCTATACATAAATTGGATGGGTTTAATTTTTTTTCAATTGTATGTCATTCGGCTCCAGTTCGACCCGAAATAGGGGTTGGGAGACCTTTTCTCTGTTAATTATATTAGTAACATTTTTAACCTTAAATCCTTTGTCGATAAGAGCACATTTTACTTCTTCGGCGTCAACATATGAATATATGCCCTTTAATACTATTTGTAGGCCTTTAGCACTTTTAAGTTGATAAGTGTAAAAATTTGTTTTGTTTTTTCAAATTCACTAATAATTTTTCGGAAATCTTTTTCATCATATATTTGGATCTTAGTTTCATCAATATTACCTCGTTTAATTGGAATGATGTGAAAAGTATTTTCACCAATGGCCGACAATAGTTTTTTTAGAAGCGCGTTAGAGTTTTTTCTCTCAGATAGGTGGTGGCTTAAAAGACTTTTGCGATGAGGCAGCGTGCTTGTCGTTATTGTCTTGCAATAATGAAAACCGATTTTGACGATTAGTAGATAATGTCTACTTTGGTGCAGATGGAATTATTGAAGAATTTGGGCTTCGCCCACGCTTTACCACGGTTATATATCTGTCCATTCCGACTTTACCTTGGGTTTAGTGCTACTGTTATCTGTTATGTGTATGTGTATGAATGAAATAATGATTACAGTGTTGCCAATGAATTTGCTGTGTTTCCAATTACACATTGAAGAAAATTACACTACACATCTTTTGTGTGGGTTAAAATTAAAACCAAAATAAATAAAAATAAAACCGAAACTATAATTACACACAGACTATACATGAATCTCATTACAAGGCCCACACATGAGAGTAGAAATTACACACTGTGTATTACACACATATTGGTAACACTGAATGACTATAATCATGCATAAATGCCGCGTCTGCAATTGTACTTTAGTTACCCTGTGATTGAAATTTTTAAAAACAAAAGACATCTGTTTCTGACAATTATCCGTTTGTTTCTACCAACAAAATGCGTGTGTTTTTTGGTGCTGTAATTTTGTTGTAGTCATGCAAGAACCTTGTATAATTTTACCATGCATGATTCTAGTCATTCAGTGTTGCCAATATGTGTGTAATACACAGTGTGTAATTTCTACTCTCATGTGTTGGCCATGTAATGAGATGCATGTATAATCTGTGTATAATTATACTTTGGGTTCTCGGCTGACAACAAATTGTCAGACATCTTACAATCGATTGAACACATTGTAAAATTATTGCCAGATATTTGTCAGACATTTTAATATTGTCAGATGTGCGAAAATTATGCATCTGATAATGGCGTCATTGTAAGAAAATTCTTTCTATAGGCAACACTGCATATGCTTTATTTTAAAGCAAATATAAATAAAAAATATATGCCGATAAAATGATTGCAATTGCTTCTTTATTGTTCATAATAATTTATATTTTCACTTTTTACATTTAACACAACCAAAAGCGATTGATATTTAACAATTTATAATAATGCGTGTGAACTGAAAATTTTTTGACTGACGATTTTGTTCGATGCATTTATTGTCATACAACCGTCTGGCAATAAATTGTAAGATTTTCTGACAAACTTGATCCGACCAATCATGAATATTCCCTAGGAATTTATTTCTCACGGAAAATAATTTTCTCGAGAAAACATTCTTACAATCATAAATTCCTGGGGAAGAAAAAAAGAGTAATACGTGGCATCACCGCATTATGAAACTCGTTGTTTTGCTTGTTTGTTGACATTTTGTTTCTACCTTTTTTTTTTGAGTGAGAGAGTAAACAAAAATTAAAAATATGTACAAAAAGTTTATAAATGATTTATTTGGGCATTATTTGTATTTTTCCAAATAAAAGAAATATAAAATACAAGTTTATGTACGAGCCCTAACCACTATTAATTCGTACACCAAGCATTTTTGGACAAGTCATCATTCAAAGCTAGATGTTTCAAAAAATAATATTGACTGCGACTCAAACGTTTAATTTTCTGGACAATTGTTTTATTATCCTTAAATATATATAAAAAAAAAATTACATTTTAGGCTAAATGTTTTAAAACAAAAACAAAAAATAAAGTTCACTATTTTTATAAATACATATTTGACCACTATTAATTCGTACAGTGGTTACTTTTGTTATTTAAAACTGCGTTACTCCTCCCTTGCTTTTCATAACAGTGTCTAATCGTTTTGGTATTGTAGTTATCAAATTTTTGCACTGTTCAGGGGTTATTGAGTCCTATATTTCCTGGATTTTGGCTTTCAGTGCGCTTACAATACGTTGTGGGTCATTTCGCAACTTCCTTTTCATTAGTGCCCAAAGATTTTCTATGGGATTAAGGTCTGGGCTTGACGATGGCCAATCCAATACATCTATTCCATTTTCTAACAGCCATTTTTTAATTATTTTTGCTGTGTGGGAAGATGCACCATCATGTTGGAATATATATTCGCCACAGTCGCCTAGTTTTGATACCGATGGAAGGAGATTTTCTCGTAATATATTAATATATTTTTCAGCATTTACTATTCCATTGATGAAGTGAAGCTGTCCAATAACCTTGGACGACATGCATCCCCACACCATGAGGCTAGCTGAGAACTTAACAGTGCGCTTTAGACAGTCCTTATTATATGCCTCTGTACTTTTACGAATAACCCTTTTTCGGGCATCACCAACACATACGTCAAACTTTGATTCATCGCTAAAAATAATGGCAATGGGATGTCTTTAATAAAAAAGGCAATGCGATGCCTTTGTACTCAAGAACGTTTTTCTTTTACCCGTAATAAACGTTTTTTCATTTGAAGTGCTGTAAGTAAGGGCTTTTCTTTGGCCTAAAAAATTAATGTAATGAAATGCTCTTTGCGACATCGAATGTAACTAACCTTATAAAGACCATAACCTATATTTTACGAGTTTTCCTATTGTTTCAGACCACTTTGAAGCTACGTCTCTAACAGTGTTCTGACGATTTTCTTTAATTATAGCCGCTAAAGCTCTTTTGTCTCGAGACGTAATTTTGGAGACCCGTCCTCTGTTTGCAACGTTATTGCTAAAATTTTTATTTTGTTCATATATTTTAATGATGCTTTGCACTGTTGATCTGGGAAGATTGAGATCAGTCGATATATCGCCATAGCTCTTGCCCGATTTGAATTTATTAACAATTAGGACTCGAATTTCTTCACAAACTGGCTTACCACGCACCATTGCATAACAAAATTAAAATAAAACAAGATAAATTTGCCTCTTTTTTGCTCTCTGACCTTTCTCTACATTTATTATAACGGTATATTTTCATTTTATGTTTATGATATTATTTTTCTTGCTTTTTTATGAATAATTTATACACTGTGCGAATTAATAGTGGTCAAATATATTTTTACAAAAATAGTGAACTTTATTTTTTGTTCTTGTTTTAAAACATTTAGCCTAAAATGAAAATTTTTTTTTATATATTTAAGGATAATAAAACAATTGTCCAGAAAATTAAACGTTTGAGTCGTAGTCAATATTATTTTTTGAAACATCTGGCTTTGAATGATGACTTGTCGAAAAATGCTTGGTGTACGAATTAATAGTGGTTAGGGCTCGTATATAAATTTTGTTTTAATGGAGTATTAACCATGTTTTTAGTACCAACAAGAAAAAGAGTTAAATAGTCAAAAGTTTATATATTTTTCAACACTATGTTGAGTTGGAGTCAGCTGTTTTCTTAATTTTACTAATTTTTACTATTTTTTCGTTCGCGTATTTTTTCGGCAATAGCTCTTTTAGAGTAAATTTTAAATTTTCGCAGAAATTACTCTTGAATGAATGAATTATTAAGTCAAACGGGACACTGCGACGAAAGTATATCTATTGTATCCCTTGCCAGGTGCTAGAGCACCTCATCCAGACCTACTTTCCTGATGCATCTCAGGATTGCCAGTGGGTCTAGTGTTGGCAGTTCCCAATCCTCCAATAGGTGCTTGCCCAATTGGATATATCTTCTGTGGCATAACGCTTCACAGTCCTTCAGAATATGCTCTGGTTTTTCATCGTCGTACTCACAGAATCTGCACAGACTATTACTCTCAATGCCAAGTCTGCTGAGGTGTTTTCTCATTTCTTCTCATTTCTTAAGGTATGGTCTAAGTGGCAAATATTTGCTCAAAAAACGTAACCAATAAATATTAGTGAAAACATTTTGATTCAGAAACGTGTTTTTTAACTTGAACTGTTTCATATACAACTAATAGACAATGTCATAGAATCCAACATTATTCGAAACTATATATAACTAACACGTCTCTGAATTGAAAACTTCTTCATTAATATTTAGGGGTTACTTTTTTTTGGGCAAATGTTTGCCCAAGTGTGACCATACCTTTAGATTGTTTTCACTCAGGGACATGAGAGCTATGAAACAATTTTGGTTATACGTTCCAATCATTAGCTTTGTATTAAACATATGCATGAAACTAAATAATGATGTTCATGAAACTTTCGCTATAATTTTTTTATTCGTTTCATTCTATTTGATACAGATGAATAACTATGAAACAAGCACAATGAACACTCAATAGTTAAGAACGCAGTAAAATGATATTGGTTTGTTTACTAATACAAGAGCATACTAACATTTACAAATGTGAAACAGAACATGTGTTGAGTAAATCTCGATTAAGTTCATGCAAAAACAATATGCTTTTAAAGATCAGTATTGCCAGTTGTAGGAAAAGGGAAAATACTAGAATAATCGCCGAAAAGGAAGTTAAAAAATTTCATTACTCGCTTACAAAACACATTACATAAAATTTAAAAAAGTAGAAGTTGTTTGGTAAGAAGAATGATTTTTTTAGATTTCATAGATTACGTGAATATGTTGCCAAATAAAAAATGTAAGAAGTTCTCAAGAATCGATTATTTTAGTCTCACGCCTTGTTAAAATCATTAAGTTGGTAATCCAGTAGGGAAGAGCTTCCACCAAAAATGCTTAATTCCAAACCCGATTGCCTTTTTGTGTGCGCTATTGCGTATTAATAACAAAAGATGAGATGAGAGAAAGTAGTATGAAACAAAAGTCGTTTCAATGAACAATCTCTTTGTGTTAACAGTATGAAACGAAATGTTTTCACTCACAGTATGATAAAAGCAACAGTTTGTTCAACATTATCATATTTATTCGAAGTTGGACTTTAGTAAACAAACATTTCAGTAGTTTCATGGATGGAATTGTTCATGCAACTCTATACTTTGTATGCCTCAACCCAGGGAGATTGAACCAGAGGTGTTCCCTATTACTCTTGATCTCCGTCGATATATCTTCCCGGATTTTGTCCAATCCGAGTCCGCAAAACGGTTCTGGTCCGACCATGGGTGTACTAGCCCCCTTCTGGCCATTTTGTATGCATTTTCATTTCCTACCACCCCGGCGTGTCCAGGAACCCAGCAGAGCCTTATTCATGCTGCTTAGCTGATTTAGCTTAATGCGGCATTCCCAAGCTAGCTTAGAGGTAAACTCATATGAGCTTAGTGCTTTGATGGCAGCCTGACTATCCGAGTAAATGGCTATTTCTTTCCCTCCGTAGCCCCTATCAAGATTAAATTGTGCGCATCTCTCAATGGCATAAATTTCCGATTGAAAAATGGTAGATTTTCCCAAGGACTCGTGGTAGTTAGTCCTTGGTCCAACGACTCCCACTCCAGAGCCTGCTGGCGTTCTGGAGCCATCAGTGTACCACCTGATGGTGCCAGTTCCAAAGGTACACCGAGGTTTTATTTCCCCCCATTCCCTTCTATTGGCCAGAACAGTTCTAAACCTCTTGTCGAAGTCATACACTTTATTCATCACGTCAGAGGGTTGCGCAAGTAGGGGAAATCGTTTTGCCAGGGATGATTACCCCATTGGCTAATTAGACAGTCCCTGTCTGTGCCCCTCCCAGCAATGCTTATTACTTTTTGTCTGGCAGCAATCTCTATCACAATCGTCAGAGGTGTGAGTTCAGTGAGGACTTCCATAGCCGCTGTAGGACACTTCCTCATAGCCCCTATTATACAAAGGCATGCTAGCCTCTGTAATTTCTCTAACCGATGTCTGGTCGTAGCCAGCCTGATCCTGTCCGAGCAGGCAACAGCACCATAAGTGATGATAGGTCTCACTATCATGGTGTATATCCATCTCAAGATTTTGGGTGTGCAACCCCATGTTTTTCCTGCGACAGATCTACATACCAATAGTGCTTTTGTTGCCTTGTCAACAGTAGCCTCTAAATGTTGAAATATCAGCTTTGATACACACCATTCTTTGACTGTCCTTAACCCGTTCTGTATTATATCACACAACGTTTCTTAAAAATTTCCTCTTGCAATGATAACAATGTCATCGGCATATGCTTGACATTCTATGCCATGCTCGTTAGTATATGCAAGAGTTCATCAACTACAAGGCTCCACATGCCTTGGAGCATCCCCTGGTCGTCTTTACTGCAACATATTCCTCTCCAACTTGGGTCTCCGCAGTTCTACTCTCAAGCATGGCCCATATCCATTAGGATGTGGTGTTCCCAACTCCTTTCCTTCTAAGCGCAGATGCAACGGCATAGTGCTCTGTGTTGTCGAAGGGCCCTTCAACATCCAGAAATGCACAGACCATGACTTCCTTAGCGTCCAGACAACTACGTATTGTGTTCGTCAGTTGATACAGCGCAGTCTCCGTTGAAAGATCCGCCCTGTATGCATGCTGCCGCGGATGTAGAGGCTCCCTACACAAGGTAGTTGATCGGATATAGTTGTCAATAATTTTTTTTAAGTATGACGGACGTTAAACTTATGGTTCGGAATGACTTTGGGAGTGTAATATCCCTCCTACCTATCTTAGGTATAAAGATCACCCTTGCCCTGCTCCATACCTGTGGTATGTAGCCGAGAGCTAAGCTACTCTTGGTTAACCTTATTAGGTGGGGCATTAGCTCCTTTTTCCCCTGCTGGAGAAATATAGGGAGTATACCATCCACCCCTGGAGACTTGTACGGTTGAAAGGTTCCAATAGCCCATTCTATGTTCCCTCTATGTCCTGCAGATGGTTCTGGTGTCAGCTCCTCTATACTACCCGGGAAATGAGTCGAGAGTAGCAATAGCGCTGGCCGCTGCCGGTGTGGTTGACATCTCACAAAAGTTCCTAATGTCATTTCTCTTCGCCTTCCTAATTGCGGTGTTGTAGGCCGTTAGATTTTCGGTATAGGTTCACCAGTATCCAGTACGCTTCGCCTTATTAAACAGCTTGCGCGTTTTTCTCCGGAGGTCTGACAGCTCCCTATTTCACCATTGTGCCTCTTTATTTCCATTAGTTGAGGTAAGGGGGCAGGTAGATTCATATGATCCAATGATTGCCCCGTTTACATTGTCTAATAAATACTCTAGCTCTAACTGGTGCCTTTTAACACTATCCTCCAGGTTGAACTTTAGGTGTACCCTATACAGGTGCCAGTCGGTCTTTTTCGGATTTCTGGGTGGAGGTGACGGTTCAGCATTCCTATCTATATTGAATCTTATAATTCTATGATCCGACATTGATGGTTCGTCCGAAACCCTCCAGTGCTTAATTACACTCGCCAAATAGGCGCTACCTATCGTCAAATCCAGAACCTCCTCCCTTGTCCTAGTTACAAAAGTGGGGGTGTTCCCTATATTGAAGATTTCTAGACTATTACTACATAGGAACTCTAAAAGACACTCACCTCTGTTGTTGATGTTGCTGCTCCCCCACATGGTGTGGTGTGAATTAGCATCGCACCCAATCAGCAGCGGTAAGTTGTTTCTGCTGCAGTGATCCACAAGGCGGTGCAGTTCTGCTGGTGGCACGCCCATATCTCCCGCCATGTAGACTGACACTACCATTATGCTCCGATGAGTGCCGTCTATGCACAATCTGACGATTATCGGCACCATATCTCGTGACATAAACTCTGAAGATAGAAGATAGTTAGTGCTCTTCCTTATCAGTATACATGCTCTTGGATGGTCTACTCTAAGATCGTATATTACCTTACTGTTTCCGCAGTATAATCCTTTGATTTTACCCTGGTGCGTCCATGTTTCCTGAATAAGTGCCACTCCCAGGTGTTCCCTGGTGAACATCCGCGCTATTACTGCCGAAGCAGCTTTAGCGTGGTGTATGTACACCTGGGCTATTTTGGCACTTATCCCCCCTCCGTAGGGTTCGGTGATGTCTCCCTACACAATCCTATCGGAGGGAACGCCTCAGTGGCTACATGCACCATAGCTACCGCCGCTTCGCCGTTGGTCGAACCATCTCCAACATTTAACCCAGCATCATGCATAGACGCTGTTCCACTATCTGCAGTATTTTTTCCTGCCGCCTTCCGCCCTCCATGTACGGTGATTTTCACGAACCTGTACTTCTGGATATTATCCCTCGACTTTTCAACGATTATAACAAATAATATCTGCCCCGTGCTTTTATCCCGGCATGCCTGTACCTTCCAAACCTTGGTGTTTAGCGAGAATTGCTATGGAATTTTTGGAGTCCTGCCCCGCACTGCTTGGCAGATACATCGTGATGGTGTGGCATGCAGGAATGTCTTCTCCCATACAGGCCTGTAGCTTCACTCCCTTCCAGGCGCTCAACCTCGGTGCTGTTGACCTAAGCCACTCCACCGTCTGCTTATTACCGCAGTTTATTATGAGCATACCTGGACGAAAGTGAATGCCCTCGAATTGAGGTTTGGTCTCTTCCCCCTCTAATAACTCTTCCACGATGGCCTCCTCAAGTTGAGTTAGTTCCTCACTTGATAATGAGGCCTGTGGGAAGTCCTCAGGTAGAATTGCGACCCTCAACCCTTCGACCACTTTGGGGTAACTAGACGCTTTAATTCCTACTCCAACAAACGCGGATGTTGACATATTGTTTCCAACTGTCCTGCGTTTGTTACAATTTTCTGGAGATGTAATAGCTTTGCTATCCCTCTTACTTGGTCTGGTTTTGCCTGAAGTGCTTTTCCTCTCTTCTTCAGGTGATAAACCCTGTGCCAAAAAGCGTGGCCTGCAACTATAAGCCTCCGCACCACGACAAGGTGACTACTGCGCGAAGAGAAATTACTCTTACTGCATTTTACTACAAAAATAAAAAAACACACCTAATAAAAAATAAAAAAATTTTGACAGAGGTCAACTGAGAGTTGACCGTTTACAAGCAGTGTTGTTGATTTAATAGACATTTTTAAGTACAACTAATTTTTATCATCTTTTAGGTAGTATATACTGGTGTGAGAGGAGAATCTTCATATGAAAAACTTTATAATGCTTGGCAAAATTTGCAAAATTCCATTAATATTTTACTAGACGCAAATATGTCTAGAGACGCACCATCATCAGCTGGGTTAAAACAAGTACTAGAAAAAAAAGAAGGTCTTATACGAAAGCACATGATGGGAAAGCGTGTAAACTACGCAGCTCGTACTGTTATAACACCCGACCCAAATATTAATGTTGAGGAGGTTGGGATTCCTGATATATTTGCAAAAAAATTATCGTATCCAATTCCTGTAACTCCATGGAATGTTGCAGATTTGCGTAAAATGGTTATGAACGGACCGAATGTACATCCTGGGTAAATATAAAACTACTTTAATGAAGTTATCTTCTCCATATGGAAATTATAATTTTTTATTTATTTATATGACATATTTCAGTGCCAATTATATACAAGATGAAAGAGGATACACAACTCTGATACCACCTGATAATGCGTCTAAAAGGGAAAGTATGGCGAAAATGTTGTTTAACTATCCAGAAAAAGGCATCAAAATTGTTCATCGCCATGTTCTAAACGGCGATGTTTTACTTCTAAATCGTCAGCCATCACTTCACAAACCGTCAATTATGGCCCACAAAGCGCGTATTTTGAAGGGAGAAAAAACATTCCGTCTGCATTACTCTAATTGCAAAGCTTATAATGCTGATTTTGATGGCGACGAAATGAATGCTCATTTGCCACAAAACGAAGTTGCGCGTTCTGAAGCTTACAATTTAGGTGTGTATAGTTCTTGTTGTTTTTTCCATTAATGTGCTTTGTAGTAAAGTGATTTTGTAGTTATACCTGGAATGTTTTGCCAATGATTGATTTTTATTGATTTCGATGTTGTCTTTCCGAAGTTCAACTTTACCGTCATATTGAAAGCAAAGCGGTTAAAAAGTTTTATTTGCAATATCTCGTATTTTGCAATAAAAATTTAAATACTAATACAAATAATACAAAAGTTTGAGTGTTGAAGTAAATTTTGCGACCATTAACTATTGACCTTGCGAAAAAATGGTAAATATGAAAATACATTTCTAGCATCGGAAGTAAGATATCGAAAACGGTGTTTATCCGTTAAGTTGAATTTGGAAGACCTCATGTAAATACATAAAAATCACCACAAAACTGCCGGAAAACATTCCAGGCATTTCCAATCTTTTAATATCAAATGATTATACATAATTGATGCATTGGTTCCAGTTAATGTTGCAAATAATTATCTGGTTCCCAAGGATGGTACACCTTTGGGTGGTCTCATTCAAGATCACATTATTTCTGGGGTAAAGTTATCTTTGCGTGGACGTTTCTTCAATCGCCATGATTATCATCAACTTGTATTTCAAGGTTTGTCCCATATTAAGAAGAACATCAAACTTTTATCTCCGACAATTATTAAACCTCTCAATTTGTGGTCAGGAAAGCAGGTATTTTTAATATATTCGAATCAAAGAAATTTCTATACCATATTTCTATTTAGATATTATCAACTTTAATTATTAATTTGATACCTGATGGTTACACTCCGATATCTTTAAACTCTGTGGCTAAAATTGGTTCTAAGGTAACTATAGAGTTATGCCATATAGTGTAATTTTCTATTATTATAAAATACAAATGACTTTACAGCATTGGATGATTACCAGAAATAGAAATTCTGTGTCTGGAGGCACACAATTAACCGAAAATCAAATGTCTGAAAGCGAAGTAATTATCCAAAATGGTGAACTTTTAGCGGGCGTATTAGATAAACAACAGTACGGAGCCACTACATATGGTCTAATTCATTGTATGTACGAGGTACGTTACTAATCTTCCTATTCAAAAAAAAAAAAAAAAATTATTAAAGGCACAAATTCTATATAGCTTTATGGTGGCGAAGTATCGACATGTCTATTGACGGCCTTTACCAAATTATTTACTTTCTTTTTACAACGTGAGGGCTTTACGTTGGGTGTCAAGGATATTCTAGTCACTGAGAAAGCAGATAAAAAAAGGCGCAAAATTATACAAGAGAGCCGAGAGATTGGCACTGTCGCATTAGCATCTGCCTTGGATTTGGAGGGTGTTCCCTCTTTGGATGTATTGTCAGAAAAAATGGAGGAAGCTTACACTAAAGATCCTAAATTTCGAGTTATTTTGGATCGCAAATATAAAACTATGTTGGACAATTATACCAATGAAATTAATAAGTATAAAATACCTCAAATATAATTTATTCATGCGCTAACTGATGAATTTATTTTAGAACATGTCTTCCCAATGGGTTGATAACAAAATTTCCCAGCAATAACCTGCAATTAATGGTTTTGTCTGGTGCTAAAGGTTCTATGGTAAATACAATGCAAATTTCTTGTTTGTTGGGTCAAATTGAATTGGAGGGTAAGAGACCTCCACTTATGATTTCCGGAAAATCATTGCCTAGCTTTACTTCGTTTGAGACTTCGCCGAAATCAGGCGGTTATATTGATGGACGATTTCTAACAGGCATACAGCCTCAAGACTTCTTTTTCCATTGCATGGCAGGTCGTGAGGTAAGTTTAAATATATCATTATCGAAAATGCAATGCGCCATCCTATCTAACAAAGAATTTATACTGGCTGTCCTGCTCTAATAAGGAAATTTTCAAACTTCCGATTTAATTTGTAGTCTCTAGTGTGTTTTTTTTTTGAAACAAGTTTTTTTTTTTGCTTCTGATGTGAAAATATTGAATTATTATTATAATATTGAGGCGATTTGCATTTTCTGTAATGATGTGTATTTCATTATAGAACTTATCGTACTAATAATAACGACAAATATAAAAAAGGGTCTCATTGATACCGCTGTGAAAACATCTCGTTCGGGTTATTTACAACGTTGCCTCGTTAAACATTTGGAGGGCCTTACAATTAATTACGATTCAACAGTTCGTGATAGCGACAACACTGTTGTCCAGTATCTCTATGGAGAGGATGGTCTTGATATTTTGAAATCAAAATTCTTCAATAGCAAATTCGGTACATCATTTTTAACACAAAATGCTTCCGTCATCTTGCGTCCTCAAGAATTGTCAAATATTAAAAATGAAGAAAATCTTTTAAAAGTGCAGCGTCACAATAAAAAGTTGCGCTCTTGGTTGAAGAAACGCAAGAGTATTACAAAGGCTAATGGCAGGCACATTTCACCGTTTACATGGTTCTCCGCTGAACTACGGAATTTAATCGAAATGGAACATCCTAACGAAATAAATGAAAAGACTGGAAGACGGAGCATAGATGAAGCCATTATCAAATTATGGCATAAGGCTGATGATGAGAATAAAAAGTTGTATCAAATGAAATATTCCCGTTGCCCCGATCCCACAAATTCCATTTATAGTCAAGATACAACATTTGGATCTGTGTCCGAGAAAATTGAACAAATTATAGCTGAATATATTGCAAAACATCCCAATAGAAAAGAAGCTGTTACAGATGTTATGTATATTAAAAATGTTAAAGCTCTAGCTGCAGCCGGCGAACCAGTAGGATTAATTGCAGCGCAATCGATTGGTGAGCCTTCAACTCAGATGACACTTAACACTTTCCACTTTGCCGGTCGTGGTGAAATGAATGTAACTCTAGGTATTCCACGTCTGAGAGAAATTCTTATGATGGCCTCCGCAAATATCAAAACGCCCTCCATGGATATACCAATAAGAGAAAGTCAGACAAAGGCAGCTGAAAAATTGAGAATATCTTTGAATCGAGTTACACTTGCTGATGTTTTGCAATGTATGTTTTGAAATATTTCGAGTTATTTGAAGTAAATTTCCTATTTATTATTTTATAGATGTAAATGTAAAAACCCAATTGGTTCATCAACCCACCAGGGCCCAAAAATATGAATTGACTTTTCAACTCCTGCCTCGTGAAGTGTATAGTGATGACTTTTGTGTAAAGCCTAAACAAATACTAAGATTTATGAGCAATAACTTTTTCGGTCTTCTATTCCGTGCCATCATCAAGTCCAAAAAATCAAAGGAATCAGTGTAATTATAATTGAATCGTTTATTTGAAAAGTGGAATAGAGTGAGAGTAATTTATAAAAATATCAAAACTTAAATATTGAAAAGTATTTACATTCAACCTGCTTTGCCATTGTCGAACTTCGACCTATTTTTTCACTATAGATAAATAAGTAAATATGTGTATAATGTTAGCTTTTATTAATTTTCTATTCTCAATTACATACATATGTACATATATGAGTTTTTCAAGGCCTATTACAAATCAATACTACAGTCGGCCAACCTGACAAGATGATAGACTCGATTATCAGTAAGCCATACCATAACATATTGAACTTAATTTAAAAATACGTATAATATTAATAGTTGCCTTTTATACAATAAAATCCTTGACTTCCGGGGCATGCATCGATTACACCATTGTAGGGAAAATTTTTTTTTTCAAATCTGAATTAAGTTGGCAGGTTAAACTCAAAAAATAATATTCAGATTACAGTTCAATTTTTGCTTCTTTGATGAATTCAATTAGCGAATTTTATACAGAGTAATTGCCACTTTCAAATATTTGCTTCAGATCTTTGTATATATCAAAAATTGTGTGTTTGTTTCTTATTTGTAGAAAAAGTCTGCATTCGAAAATAAGATGATTAGGGGTTTCAGGTACATGGCAGTGTTGGCATATATTCGAGTCAATGACCCTGATCTTGGATAGGTACACATTTCCAAAGTAATGTCCAGTCATCAATCTATTAATAATTTTGACGTCTTCTGCTTCCAAGGTTCCTGGATTACGAAACCATGGATTCCTTTGAATAAATGAAAAATATTTGCAAAATGGTTTCCTTTATCCCTGGATTTTTCAACAAATTCCTGATTCCAATTTTCAAGTAATTTATTTTTTATGATGTCGAAGGCTTCATTAGGGGTAAGATAAGTCATGAGCTTTGATCCATTAGGTTAGGTTAGGTTAGCAGGCTGCTGGTAAGGAAAGGTGAAATTTAGAGTCCAGCTCACTTGGGTCCAATACAATGATCCCTTTGTGTTACCTGTTAGTTGAAGAGAAGATAGTCAGAGAGGGTGATAGGGAAGGGATAGTGATAGAGAAGACAAGTGGTGAAGGAAGATGGAGGAAAGCTTCATTCTTTTACAACTCTGCTTTTTGGCACGCTTTTTTGATAATGCAGTGTTGCAGCGCCTTCTGGTGTTAAATGAGGCGTATGAAATTTTGAAGCTGTGTTTAGTAGCTATTTTATTAGTTATTTTACTTCGCCAATGATTCTGCTACACAACGAAGGAGGGCGCTCTGATGTTACATTAGGATTAGTATCTGATGATGCAGGTGTAGTTTTTAGTGACCAGTCCTTATGCCTGCATCACTACAACTTTTCCCACAACAACTGATTCAAAGGACACTAATGCACATCAGAAAAATGCGTGGTGTTATTATTTTTAATGACTGTCGGAGACCGGGCTCGAACCCGGGATCTTAGGTTTTGTAGTCAACGTGCTAACTACTTCAGCCAACGCCACCCTCTACCATTGATCCATTAATAACTGCATTTCTTGCAATGGAGTCTGCCCTCTCATTGAAGAAGATTCCAACATGACTATTATGTACATATCTCATTCGGAAATACATTTATACCCTTAAATTATGAAGTAGTTTTTTTTTATTACGACCAACGGTTCTATATATGCTTTCCAATCCGTTTCTCATTATACTCCTGTAAAGCCCTACTGTTGGCGTCTGCTTCCTTCCGAATATCATCTAAGCTCCACAAAAAGTTCTCTTGTATGTATTTACTTTGTCAATCACATTACCCCTTTGATCTACACTAAATAATAAGTTACTCGGCGTCATAAAATCTTTAAAATCCTTTGAAGTGATGCACAAAAATGGACGACTGTAATAATCAATATATTTTAACAGAGCAGCCTTGATTTCCTTTGTGCTGGTTATAGTACTGGATGTAATGTAACGAATTTCGTGAATGCAGCTATAATCACTAGAATATTTTTTCCGATTGCAATGACGGCAATGGCCGCAAGTGATCCATATGGACGGTGTGGAATGGTCTTGGCTCTTTACGAATGCTATGAAGAGTCCTTGCATTTTGTCCCTGTAGAACGGAGAACATAATACACTTAAGAAAATTCTTCCCAAATTTTCCTATTTTTGCCCTCATGTTCGGAAACCAATATGCCTTCTTCGTTTTCATTTAGCATTTGTCTATTTCCAAATGTCGAATTTGATCATGAATGCTCCGGATAAATTCAAACTTCATTTCCTTGGGTGCAATTAACCTCAAGTTACCATAACATTTTCTGTAAATAACCCCATTCACGATTTTACAATCCTTTAGGTTCTCACAATCAAGCCTCGTCTTTAATTCATAATTAGGCGTCCTTAGCTTGCTTCGCACACAATTGAAAATCAATATCCTTGCTTTCGATTGTGCCAACTGTTCGAAAATTAATTTAAACTAGTACCAGGTCTATGATGTATGGTGTAGTCAAATTTTTTAGCTCCAGAACCATATTGCTATCCTAATATTAACCGTTCGCCAGTTCAAAGTTAGTAGTAATGAATTACAGTCTGTTATAATCGAATACCTCCTAAATACTCGTATACTCGGAGAGAGTACACTATCGCTGGTGTCTGCAACTCGTCCCTCTGCCTCGGAGGAATTGGCCACTATTCTGCTTCTGCATTAAAATTGCTCGAAACCCTAATGCACCAGCATCGCAATGCAGCTCCGTTTCCCCTTTAGGAATGCGAGGATGTGGTATATGAGTGATAGAGTTGGGAGTGCTGTGAACAATGATGGAATATAAAAATAACAAAATACCAAACATTTATTGCTTTAGATTTATTATAATTTATACTTATATTAATTGTGTTAAAATTAACTCATACCAAATTTTAAGACTCTTGCTATTATAGTTTTAAAAATATAAGATTATTATTAATTATTTTGTATGGGGTGCCCCTTCACCTGGTCATACTCTATTTTGAACTTCTTCGCACCTTGCTCTCAAAAGAATCCATAACAAAGATATATTGTTCGTATGTGCGTGGCACAACCCACTTTGGGGTATAAAAAATGGACTTTGCAAATTACACTTATCAATTTCAACCTACCACTTATCGAATTGTATAGTTCTGAGAAACAAAAAGTTTTGCAAATTGACGAAAAATTTGATAAGTGCAAAGTGAAAAGTTGATAAGTTGTTTTGTGGAATAGGGCCCAGATATAGAACATCTTAGGGGTTCAGACTGGAAAAACCTGAGAAAGTATGCTGAGAAGATTAAGTTTAAAAGGTTTTCATGGTTTTTGTTGGGTATCCTCAATATTTCCTATCAAGAGCGCACACCATGGTATAAAAGCATATGTGTAATCCGAAACGGATTGTGTCAATTATTACTTCCTCTCTTTCAACCTAACCATCCTTAAAAGTGCATAAAGTGCGCGAGCAATACTCGAAAAATATCTAAAAAAATTTCTAAAATATGAGCTTAAACCTAAAATTTATTTTACCAACCTTGCATTTTTCGGCGTATCAGATCCCTATTTCTGAGACCAACCCCTTTTCTGCGAACCGTATCAAGGTTTTCTGTAATATATCACTATGTTCCTTTATCGTTTTAGATGCTATAAGAATCACCATTTCATTCCTTTGTAAGAAATCCCTGAACGTTTTACCCCCAAATCTCTTCAAAATAGCTGGATCATTTTTCAGTCCGAAAGGCATACAAAGAAATTCATATTTCCGTTAGGTATTACAAAGGATATTTATTTAATAAAAACCTTCTCAATTTTTACCGGATAAAATCCCGACTTCAAATCCTTAACAGAAAATAATTGTCACTCCATATGAGGACTGTCTACCTCAACTACCGGAAGAGGGTAATTGTACCTCATTATAATCTTATTCAAGGATTTGTAATCAATACACATTCTCATTTCACTCTACACTCAACTCTTACTTCTTAATAATTACACTGTGCTCGAATTCGAAACTTTTTTTTTTTGTAACATGCCGGAGGCCTGGTGAGTACCTAATTCTAGTACGCCGATTCCAATGGTGCTAACCACTTTTTAGATCTTGTTTAAAAAGTAACTAAGATTGGAAACTAAGTTAAATCGCAATTTTTTCCAGTTTTCTACCATTTATTAACATTTATATAAATATATATCGATTGAAAAGACATGTATTGATGAACTTAGAAATTGGAAAAATTAAAAAAAAAAATTTTCCGCCAAAAGAATCGAATTTTATTGGGGGCGATGTTTAGCTGCTTTTAACCAAGTTTTCAATCTTAATTATTTTTTAAACAAGATCTAACCTAAAAAATGGTTAGCACCATTGGATTCAGCGTACTCGAATTAAGTTTACCCACCAGGTCCCCCACTTGTTACATTTTTGAACTAGGACAGTGTTATACTCAGAAGTATATTTAAATATTATCTACAGTCCGAGAAGGATAATTTGCGTATAATGACCATTCTTCCTTACACTCGTGTTTCACATTTTTAATTTATGCATTATTAATAATTTTTTCATAGTTTGGAATTGTTCGATTCAAGGCATTGATTGATGTTATATTGTAAAAAATGTAAACTCTCGGTGAAGAATCTTGAAGACCCTCAATTGCATATTCAACAAATTCAGCTTCAGTAATTGCAATACTACGCGATATCTCTTGCACAGAAAGTACATAATGGTGTATGTGTTTTTATTCAATTTGATTAAATTCAGACAAATATTTAGTTTTTAAATTTTCCCATGACGAACATGGGCACAATCCACCTTGATATGGAGTAACTTTCATCCCCATCTGAGCATCCATGTATAGTGGTTACATCAAAATTATCAATCCATCTTGATATGGAGTACCTGTCATCTCCCGAAAACTTTTATATCTGAAAGTGTAATGTTCACTTTTTTCCTCATATGTTTGTGTTGTAATCTCAGTATTTAAGTCTTAATTAAATAAAGCGCAGATTTGGTAATTACAAATATAAAATTAATTTAATAAAGAGACGAGCGTTTTTCAACAATTGGATTCCAACAAACTGAGAAAATTTCTCTATTCTGGCCACTTAGAAAACTAATCAACTATCAAAAGATACTTTTTTTGATCCACTGGCCCTGCAAGATCAATGTGTATACGTTCCATTAGTCTTTGAGCTGTAAGCCAGGGGAGAAGTTGCATTCTTGGTGGAGATTTTTGCTGTGGAAGCACACGATACGCATAGCTGGACTTTTCTTTCGACGTCTTTGTCTATGTGTGGCCATAGCTTCGCGCAATAGCTTTTGTGGAACAACCGCCTATTTTAGAAGGCCACTACACCTATATACATCATCAGCGTTCTTTGTGTTTGGTCCACTGTGTGCGGTGTCAGTTGATATAGATTTCTGATTTATATAAGCAACTTTTATTGCAAATGGAATATGTGAATTGTTTTGACTCGTATTACAATTTGCTGAAAGCTTTTTTGTAGTGAAAGCTCATTTTTACCATCTCTAAATTTACAACAGTCTTGCCATTGTCGTTTGTTCTTTACTAATTATGCACATGTTGTTAATTAGCTTTACTAACCGGATCTCCGGCTTGTTACACTTTTGAACTAGCACAGTGTTTTTGTCCACGTTGTAAAAAGCTTTGAACAATTTCTTCATGAGCTTTGCCTTTTTAAAAGCCAATATTATGTACCGCTCTCAAATAATTACACATGTTTACAAATTTCGAAAAAAAATGTCGTTCGCTAGAAATAAAAGTTGTTTCTTTAGTTATTAATGATTGATGAAATAAAAAATTTTAAAATAATAGGAAGTAAAAAATCGAAAATTTATGATTTTCTTGTCGATTTTCGGTTTCGAATATTTGGCCTAAAAACCGCGGTTTCGATTTCGGTTAAAACCGAACAGCAAACGCTAGTTGGCAAAGTTGCATTATTGCTTTCGTTCTGATCGTTTTCCTTATTAAAAACGTTACCATTTTGTAGACAGTCTTCTTGATTTTCCTGCACTGTTTCAAGGGCGTCAGGGTTATGTGCGCCTATTAAGCTCGTTAGCGTGTTCCTTAAATGTGTTCACGTTGCTGTTTCTGAAATACTCATGCCAATGTTTGTGAGTTGAATTATCAATTCCTCTCTTGGATTAAATTTTTTTCTTCAGCATTTTCTTTAAATCGAAATCTTAAACTTCTCTTCAATCACGTATTTTCATATCTAGAATGTTTAGTCCGCTCACACCTCGTGTTGTTAGTTTTTTTTTTTCTATTCTCAATAACATATCGATGGCCTTAAGTAGAAAAGCCTTAACTCGATTTCTTACGAAATTGAGTTTTTCAGTGATTCCAATACATTTCACACTAATACACTTCGTCACAAAAATGTATTGCAATAATGTAAAAATAACGCTTTTTTACAAAAAAAGTTGCATTATGAATATTACAGTTTCTATTACGTTTTTACCTTATCAGCAAAAAAAAGACATGGAAAAGAAATAGTTGAAGCAAGTGTTCTACTGCAAATGAATTGGTTCAATTTAGGTGCAGAACGCATGATTTTAACACAGCGGTGTCATTAACGAGCATGGGTTCACATTTAACAAAACTGCACATCATTTAAATGAGTGCTAAAAGTTCCTATTCGATGCAAGTTCCCTGATTCGATGACGTTTTTCACGTAAATACAAAACATAAAAAAATTGTATCGCAGCCAGGACACGAACTGTGCCGTTCAGACTGCCAAGAATACTCTACCACTGAGCTATTGTATTCTTGATATTTGTTGGAGATAAAACTTGTTTTATGCAAATGTGTCAATGTGATGATTTAATTCCGTTTTTGCATGCCTTTTTTGCTGGATATTTATTTCAATGTATTACCCAGTTTGTCGGATGCATTTTTAATGAGTTCAAAAACTATAGCATTATTTACAATCTGCGATGACATTCAGAATGCATTCGAAGAAACAAATGCTCAAGAAATCATGAAACACTACTTCATTTATTTTTTGCTGTGTTCTCCTGTAAAGTTACAATTATTTGAGTTAGGGCCTTTCTACTTGAGAATAACGATACATATCGCTGTAAACAAGTAGAAAGGCCCTAACTCTTATTTTCACGAAATTGAGTTTTCAGTGATTCCAATACATTTCACACAAATACACCTCGTCACAAAAATTGATTGCAATAGTTTAAAAAAAACGCTTTTACAAGCAGTTTTACAAAGCAGTTGTACAAGCACTTCTACTGTTTATTATTATGTTTTTACCTTCTCCTGTAAAGTTGCAGTTCTTTGAGTCCGACCCTTTCTACTTGTTAAAAGCGATATATGTATATTAGAGTGGCCGTTATTTTATTTTTTTATTTCTTATATTCTATAAAATAAAAAACAAAAAAAATTCATAGCCTTCAAGCCTATTTTTCAATGTAATTTGTTTACCTATGACTCTTTTAAAAAAGCATTGTACAAGAATATATATGGAAATATTTTAGCTCCTCTAGTCAGCAACATTAGCCTCAAAGAAAATTTTTTGCTAAAATTAATATTTTAGAAAATAATGAAGAAAATAACCAACAAAATACCAAAAATTTTATACACCAGAACTATATTTATATGCATGTACAATAACAGCTTATATCTAATAAATTATTTCATACATATATTACGTATAGTCTAAAGAAAACTAAACAAAAAAAAAATTACATTGAATAAATGGACTTGATGGCCAACTTTGAGGGGTGGACGCACCCCTAAAACACAACTTATTGCTATGAATTTTTTTTTGTATTTTTTTTACATAGAACTGAACCGATTTTGGGGAGAGAATATAAGAAATAAAAAAAAATTCTTCATACAACTAACGGTCAGTAATGTATATGTATATTAGTTTTATTTATTTATTATGGTTTGTAAATCATTACTAGAATAATTTTTTTCTAAAGATAGTCAGGCAAGATGAGCTAAAAACGGATGGTGTTGCACTTCAGCCACTTTTCAAATAGGATACCGTTTGCTTGTAAAACATTCAATTTTGAGAAAATCAATTACTTTTATTTTAGTGTTGAAATTGGTGGATCCCAGAAGAAAGATTCTATTGACGACAAATTAGATGCGGAGGATTATGAAAATGGACCAAGTGAAATAAATAAAAAGTTAAAAACTAATGTTTCTGCTAATGACAACGATTCATCTGATGATGAACCAACTAACGATGATGGCGATGATGCTACGGGCATAAAATTAAAATCGCGAAAAGTAGATGAGGCTGAATATGATGATCCCGATGATGCAGATGAAGTTATAGATGGTGAGAACTACTTTATGACATTAGTTTTAAAACATTTTCTCAATTAATTTCAATTTAGCTGATGATTGTGATGATCCTAATGATGATGATGATGGCTTCTTTGATACTGAAGCCGTTGAAGATAATGATAAAGACGCTGACAATGAAATAGGCGAAAAAAAAATTGATAAAATTCTCGATAATACACTGGTGGAAAGTTATGTTTACGATAAGAAACATCACTTGTGGGCTAAACTGACTTTTAACGTAAGTGTTGTTTTTAAGCATAAAGTGCAACATGGGTTCCACATGAACTTCTCAGGGAAGTAATCATTTAGACTTATGAATATTTCAAATGAAAAAGTAAAGCATATATGTATGTATGTACATTAGGGCGGGTAGATTTTTTCTTCTTTTCTGAGAAAATTCTCTGAAGAAACCCTGTGTCTAAAATCATTGCGCCTCTCGACATGAAAATGTATTTTCTCTTCTTTAGAAAAACAACTTTTTTAAATTACAATTTACACGTACGTGCTCCCTGCTTTTAATTTTTTTCGCGAGATTTATCCATAATAATTGGGTCTTTAAATAAGGCAGGCGGTAGCCAAACAAGAAGCAGCTCATGAAGAGGAGAGGCGCGGTATAGGGTTTGATTTTAGACCAGAGTCCCGAAAAGTAGCGCACGCGTGGGGTTAGGTTAGCAGGCTGCTTGTAAGGAAGGGTGAAATTTAGAGTCCAGCTCACTTGGGTCCAATACAATGATCCCTTTGTGCTACCTGTTAGTTGAAGGGATAGTGATAGAGAAGACAAGTGGTGAAGGAAGAGATGGAGGACAGCTTCATTTTTTTTACAACTGCTTTTTTTGCACACTTTTTTGATAATGCAGTGTTGCAGCGCTTTCGGGTGTCAAATGAGGCGTATTAAATTTTGAAGCTATGTTTAATAGCCATTTTATTGGTTATTTTACTTCGCCGATGATTCTGCTACATAACGAAGGAGGGCGCTCTGATATAACATTAGGATTAGTATCTGATGAAGTCGGTATAGTTTTTTAGTAACCAGTGCCTTATGCCTGCATCACTAGAATTTTTCCCACAACAACTGATACAAAATACACTAATGCACATCAGAAAAATGGGTGGTTTGTTATTTTTAATGACGGTCGGAGACCGGGATCGAACCCAGGACCTTCGGTTTTGTAGTCAACGTGCTAACTACTTCAGCCTACGCCACCCTCACGCGTTTGGTTGCTACAACAACAATGAAGAGAGCAAGAGCAAATAAAATTATTTAATCTTGTTTGAGATTTTGTATGTGTAGTCGTCGCTTGTTACTAATGTTGTTGGTATGTAGAATGGCATTTTAGCAGTGTCGGCTAACTGACGACTGTAATGTAACGTAACTTCCACAGTAGGAAATAAACATCTGCATGAATGTTTTGATTTTCTGTCTATTGAGAATGAAGCGAAAACAGAACTCTAATTGAGAATACATCTAACGAACGAAACGAATATTTACTCTATTCGCTAGGAGGCAATCAATCGAAACGAAACGAAACACACATGGAAACATGAGAGAATAGAGACATGAGAGTAATGAAGCATGAGAGTTCGAATAGAATAGTACATCAATCTAGTTGTCGTTTGTTTCGTTCAAAAAAAGCGAAGCAAACGAAACATGGATGTCTTTGCCAGAATGACAAACGAAACACACATTTACTCTCATCTTTCCAAATTATTATGGAAACATTCGAATGTTTCGTTTTAAAAAGCGAATCAAAGGAAACATGCACATCTGTTTGAAAGTAAATGCGGTAATGTGTGATTTTAATCTTGAATAAAATCTAATTTTAAGATCGAATTCAAGATTTAGTTCTTGTAGACGTAGTCAACAAGTAGCATCTATGTTTTACGAGATTAGAGGTTGATCTCTCGTTGTATTTATAAATATTTATACATTTTCTGCAAGCTACAATGTTCGGTATTGCCTGCCCAGTATCATCGGAAACCTTTCCGAAAACTTCCCAAACTTTACTGCGACCTCGCTTACTTATGATTGTGAACTTGCCGTTAATAATGTTCTCTTTTATATTAGAATTTTTAAACAAACTACTATTGGAGACATCAATGGGACTGGAGCCTGTAGTTGCTGCCTATTTTGTTTGAAATAAAAAAAATTGTTGTTTCAGTAAAATTGGAAAATAGCCAATGCACATATGAATCAAATCAAAAATTTTCATTTAATTTGATTATAAAACCTATATTTTCAGTTAAAAACATTTTAAAATAGTATAACGCCTACATATGTATTTACCAGCTTCACTTACGTCCTGGCAATCCATTTTTTGAGTATCCTTCTTTCAGAAACGATGACAACAAACTACCGCATTTACTTCCAAACAGATGTGCATGTTTCCTTTGATTCGCTTTTTAAAACGAAACATTCGAATGTTTCCATAATAATTTGGAAAGATGAGAGTAAATGTGTGTTTCGTTTGTCATTCTGGCAAAGACATCCATGTTTCGTTTGCTTCGCTTTTTTTGAACGAAACAAACGACAACTAGATTGATGTACTATTCTATTCGAACTCTCATGCTTCGTTACTCTCATGTCTCTATTCTCTCATGTTTCCATTCTCTAACAGCAGCACCCATTTTTTCAGTTGCATTGCTCGTTTCGCTTTTACAAATGAGAATAGGAAGACTGTTTGAAAATTTGAGAATGTGTTGAACAGCGTTACAATCATACTCGTGCAGATCATTAGTAGGAAACAGCTGATCGATATTGTTATGTGAAAAGTAATGGAAATATTTATAGAGATGTAATGTAACGTAACCTACTTTTCATACAAAAATATCGATCAGCTGTTTCCTACATTACATTTACATTGCATTACAGTCGGCTAACTGAGCCTTAAGTAAATACGCAGTGCAGCGCCATTCTTTTTAACTCTTTTGGCCCTTTTACGCAAAGAGCTCTTGCTCTGAGCCATCATGTTATTAAAAAAGCAGAGCAAGAAAAGGAGTACCATTATTGGCTCTTTTATTGTGCGTAAAAGAGCCAAAAAATGCGCATTGCTCATTTACTGTGGTACAAAACACATATTTTCTCTGCAAAAGATTCTGTTGCGTTGTAACGGTTATTATGATATTTTTTCTTATAAACTTTTTAATAAACGCATCATAAATGTAAATGGATGCAATTTTATAAAAACATTAATAATTTTTAGTTTGAATTGATGTAGTAGTAATGTAGTATTTATTTTATTAAGGTTTTTAAATTATCTGAAGAATCTACTGATTTCGAGTTCTTCAATTGTCCTTTTTATTTGAGTTCTCTTCTAAAATAGGAAACAATTTAAATTTATTTGTAAAACAAATTGAAAAAAAAATTTTTTTTTACAATAATTTAACAATTTGTTTCTTCTAAAAGCTCATAAAAAATTCAAAATAGCAAAATATTGAACTTTTGACCATAGTTTGTAAAGGCAAATGTGTTAAGAATAAAATAAGTTAAATATTATGAAAATCGGCTAAAAATTTTAGACTTTACTAGTAATTTAGTCAAAACAAATTGATTAAAACACGTTAAGTTTTTTCAGAGCGAAACCTGTATTATTACCTAAAGTGATGTTTTGTGAGTTTGGGTAACTTACTAATAAAGTTTACAATTTCATTTTATTAGCTGATTTCATAATATTTACCTGATTTTATTCTTAACATTTGCCTTTACAGCCAATGGTCAAAAGTTCAATATTTTGCAGTTTTGAAATTTTATGAGCTTTTAGAAGGAAAAAATTTTTAAATTTTTGTAAAAAAAAATTAATTTTTAAATTTTTTTTTACGAATAACTAAAGTACCATTGATTTTTCTTAGCTTACTATATTAAGATGATTTGAAGCAAATTTGTTTAGTTACCCGATTAGTATCCGACTTCGGATACACTACCTTCGAGGTACGGTGAATTATACTCTCATCCCTCGTGAAAATATTAGGTACGCTCATAAAAAAATTGTGACGTGATGGAAAAAACCAATGATTAAGTTTGTTTTAGTATACTTAGATATATTCAAAAATGGAATGAATTTTTGAAGGGGAAACAAAAAGTTGGATTTCGTGGGGTTGTGTTATTAAACTAGAATTATTCAGTAATGATACTATTTGCTTTGAATTTATATTTGTTCCGAATTTGTTTTCGCATGGCGACAGTATAACTTAAAAAAACGTTATCGTCAAAAAAAAAACGAAAATACAGTCCTAAGCCCACACAACTTTTTAAAAATTTATTTTTATTAATATGTTTGAATGGATTTCTAACACATTTCTTTTTTGAAGATGTTTCTCTTCATATTGTTCTTCACTGTCACTTAATAGTCGAATTTGGGACTCAATTTGTTTTTTATGTACGTTCAAATAATGCCGTTTTATATTGAAAGTGTTTGTGCCAGAAATCAATTTATTGCATTCCAAGCACTGCATTTTGTTAAAATAGTATAGTAGGTATTTTCCATATTGACTTCTTCCATAATGGCTGTACAGAAACAATTTGCCTATTGTTATATATAACCCTAAATACATATGCGAATTTTCTTATTGTTAACTTACGAGTATGTGTTGGTGAGTAACAAAGTGTTACCGCTATCAGTTGGTATTGTTACACCCCTTTTAATCACAGACAGTCTAGTTTGCAAATTCAGCTGGGAGAAAGAAAGAAAAAGAAAGTATTCCTCCCTCTGTCTTTCTCCCACCTGAGTTGGAACTTTGCAAAGTAAAATCTCTGTGCATGAAAGGGGTATGACTCTACATGTGTAAAAAATCTACCTGCATTACTCACCGCGAAAAATATGTATGTGTATTAATTTGTATAAAAATGTTGAAATTTCGGCTCGCTGGTGCCGGTGAGAGAGACATTGACCTAGATACATATCCACTTTACAGTTTCAGGTACTCATCATACACATTTTTAATAATATTTATTATGTTGTTGATTTGAACTCTCCATAACTCACGATGCAAAAGTAGGTATGGAGTATGGCTAAGCTGACCAGACATCCCTCTTTAGACGGTATTACCCCGCTTTCTATAGGTCGATCCCGCCTCGAATTTCTATCCCGCTTTTTAGAGTTTGTTTTCAATTTCTTATTAGATTTTTATTAAGCTGTAAGTGTAAAAATTCATTCCAAATATTTTTATTGATTAATCAGCCAAAACCATTTGTGCTTCGCTATACCCCACGCAAATTTTGAAATAAAAAAAAACATTTTTTATATTAGAAGTGCTTCTCTTAGGGTTCAACCTTCACTATTTTGTAGAATACAATTATCATTATTAACACAAATAGTTATGAAGAGGTTAAAAATTTTCATTGGATTAGTTTCCAAGATTATTTTCTATCACCGGCAGAATCAGCAGAATTTCAAGTTTGTGTTTGAAGCTGATGGTGACACAGTTTTTGCTTCATTATTGACTCCTTTGTCTAATACATACTATTCTCATTATTGGCGTTACTGCTTACGAAAATTTTTAAAATTTTTTACTGTTTTGGCTTCCAAGATATTTTGAAGTCAATGCCTATTGCTCCTTCTACGGTATCAGTAATATGCTGCGAGCAAATCACAAATATCGGTAAACTGGTATTCTTCTTGAAGACAAACGAAAATTTAAATTCCGAAATTAATTCCAGAAATAATATACAACATCAACAGAGTTATCTCCCTATATAAGTTTTTAAAATATCCCGATTTTCTTTTTCTGATACAACACACATTACAAAAGTTCACGTTTTTTCCCTGCATAATATGCAAAGATATTAAAAAAAATTATATCGGAGGTATCACATTTAAAAAAATTGCGAAATCGATTCTTTCTTTTTAAAAAAAAAAATAAAAATTAACTAAAAATTATTAACCAATGGCCTGTGGCAAAAAACTAAATAAAAATATACTTAAGTATCAAACCAAAAAAGTTTGTCTTAAGTAGAACAAAAATAAGCAAATTAAGTAACATTTGCATAGTTAGTAAAGAACAAACGACAATGGCAAGACTGTTGTAAATTTAGAGATGGTAAAAATGAGCTTTCATTACAAAAAGCTTTCAGGAAATTGTAATACGATGAATCAAAACAATTCACATATTCCATTTGCAATAATGGCTGTGTATATAAAGCAGAAATCTACATCAACTGACACCACACACAGTGGACCAAACACAAAAGAACGCTGATGATGAAGGTTTAGTAGCCTTCGAAAACAGCTAGTTGTTCCGTTCAACTATGTGTTTGTCAGAATATTTACAACTAACTTTGCTGTTATTTGTTCATTAATAATTATCACATGTAATTTGGCTTACAAAGCGATACGAACTTTAGCTTGATCAAATCATAAATATAGAAACAAATGAAGTTCGACAAAAATAATTAAAATTAACTAAAAATCGATTCTTAATTGATACCATTACCAACGAACGACACTGAATTTTTATTTATATAGATAAATATTTTTTATTTTATAAATATTGTCGTGTATTTAAAAGCGTTTCTTCTGAGTTGAAGACTGTGTTTACAAAGTACATACGTAAAAGGGTATGTGCATATTATGCATACCGCTTTCTAAAAGATGTTTATTTTTAAATCCCCCTTTTTGATGGTATTTTCTTAAAAATCCCGCTTTTTGATCGATCATTTCCCGCTTTTTGCAAAATCCATCTGGTGACGTTAAGTATGGCTCATACAAATAGTAACACTTTCGGTTGAATTACGGAAATTCACGCCATTAACTGGTCATTAAAAAAATAATTCCAGGCATTCTCATCTCACTTGCAGTTAAAAAACTCATTGCGGGGATTTCCATAATTAAAATTTTCAATCGTTGAAAACCTAAAATTTTGTTATCATGGTATGGAATTATTGCTCGTACAGTTCTACTGCCTTATTCAGAAGAAAAATTTTTGGTTTTCCTTAAAAAGGCCTCAACCAAGTATACATATATGCGAGTATACGAGTACATATGTATACGAGTATATGTATATATATATATATATGTATATGATCTTACGTCCCTTGATGTGCATTAAAATATATTTTAAAAAGAACACTAATGGTGTTCTTTTAAATACCACTCTTCCAACCTTCAAAGTATTAAGCTCCGTTTTAATATTTTTAAGCGTAAGGTTAAAAAAGTTTGCTAGGACAAATTTCATTAATATTAGGTTAATCTGGGTGGTCCAAAGACATCTCATAGACCGGGTTGATACTTAGCGATACCAGCAGATGAAAAGAGAACCTGTAAGTATGGCAGCTAAGTTCATGGTGTCTGCATCGAATGACTCCCACACAGATTTAAAAAATTTTAGCAATCTCCACAATTCCACTCTCGATACAAGTTCAAGACTACAAAAAGTGTGAGCACCAAGACAGTTATATCTAGTGCAGTTGCTCCTAGTTAATGACAAAAGGAATTTAGTCGATTTGGGATCATAGAAACTCCACAGGATTTTAGAAGTTTTGCAAGTTTTCGTCGCACGCCACCATTTCTCCGCTGCTTCCCTCATCTTAGAGTCTATGATATCTTTAAGGTGTTGAATTGGTTTTCAGACATATACCGTTTCCTCAGCCGGTAATTGAATTCCCCTTTTGGCCAGTGTATCGGCCATTTCATTTCCATCAATTCCCATGAGTCCCCGGACCCAGAATATATGTACTTGTCTACCAGCACATAACATAACCGAGGAGTAATTGCAGTCATCTCAAATTGCTTTAATAGCTGCTTGACTGTCTATATACATGTTTACACGCGCATTAATTGTCAGAAAGATGAAGACTAACTCTGCTGTCATTTTGACTGCATAGATTTCCGCCTGAAAAATGCTGCAGTGATCAGGAAGTTTATAAGATTCCTCTATACGCTCCGGAGAGTAAACCGCAGCTCCCACCCCTCCATTCATCTTTGAACCATCAGTGAAACAGTTGAAACCAGAACCAATATGGTTAAGACTTTCAAGTTAGCCTTCTTCGCTTATAGTGATCTGTGGTTTGGGAAAAAAGTTCATCGCTGGAATGATGTAGTCCGAGCTACACTTCATGTCTTCCAGCAATCTATGTCCTGAGTCGGAAAACGGAAATGCGTGCTGCGTTCACTGCAGTTAGTTTTGTTGGTTTAAGGTCCAATATAACGTCTAAAGCTGCAGTAGGTGTGCTTTTTAAATCTCCAGTGATGAAGAGCTCTGCTAGTCTCTGGATACTTTCTAAATTTTTCAGGTATGCTTTTGGCTCAGTCGCCCTCCACCATATAACCTGTGGTCCAATACGTAAAAGTATGCGAAAGGCCCCATGTCCTGCCCATCATCTTTTTACATGCATATATAATGGTGACCTTTTTAACGCTATCTTCTATATTGGGCCTCCACGTCACGTTACTATCCAAAATAACCCCCAGATACTTTGTGTGTGTTTTGGGCGAGACCGATATACCATCTAATTTTGGTGTTTTCCATTCCTTGGCTTTCCTATTAGTAAAAAGCACAAGGTCAGTTTTCCAGGGTTTAAGTTCAAACCTACTCGCGTTGCCCATCTATTAATATCCCTTAACGAGGACTCTATTAGGAAGCTAATTGTGTCGAGGAACTTAACAGTTATGACAATGGCTATGTCATCCGCATATGCTGTATTCCTAGCTCCTTTACCCTCGGATTCCACGAGAATTTCATTAAAAACCATCGTGCAAAGAAGTGTGATAGAAGTCCTCCTTTGGGGGTTCCTCTGTTAGCCTCCTTGTTTACAATGGCATTGTCTAATACCGTATACTATTCTACAATTTAAGAGATTGCCAACCCAGTTCTTGACTTGCAAGTGAGCACCGGAACGATTTACGCTTTCCATAATTGCGTCCGTTGAGACATTATTGAAAGCGCCTTCGATGAAGACAGAATATTTGGGTATACAAATTCCTTGATGTGTATATCCAAAATTCTCTAACGTTTTCAGTAGAAAGGATGTCAGACTGATAGGCCTAAAGTCTTTTGGATACATATGGTTGCTCCTACCTGCCTTTGGTATGAGTACAACCTTAGCTATCCTCCATGACTTTGGCACATAATTCAGTCTGAGGCAGCCCTTAAATATTCCTATTACACAGGGAATTATCCTCTGTTTACCATTCTGTAGTAAAGCCGAGAAAATAGCATCTGGTCATGGTGATTTATAAGGTTTAAATGAATTTATGGCTCATTCCACTTTACTAAAGGAAAAGACGTCACAATTCTCAGTATCCAGTTCATTTGTCGTTTCTGAGCGAGGGGAGATCTTCGTGCGGCCTGGGAAATGTGTGTCCAGGAGAACCTCCAGCGTTTCCCGGTTGCAGCTAGTCCAATCGTCATTAATTTTACAAATTGTGCTAGGCACTGATGGATTGCTTTCAAACAGCTTCCTAATTCTGGCCGTATCCTTAGTTTTCACCATGTTACCACAAAAATTCTTGCATGAATTTTTCTTGGCCTTTTCCACCCTTTTTTTTAGGATTTCAGTGCTTTTTTTTAGTCCCTCCAGGACTCAAATTGGTCTATGTATCTAGCCAATCTAAAGAACTCACGCAGTTCACCTCTTTGTAAGTCTATGCAAGCTGATTCATATGATTATGTTATGGCTTTCGTTAGGCAATTAACAGACTTTTCAATATCAGCCTCATTCCTAATCGGTTTGCATGATATATTTTCGATGTTCCTCCTGTAATAATCCCACATGGTATTGCGTGGGTTCCTATACAATTTCCTAAGCTTTGAAACTTCACACAAAATTTTAAATGCTATGTAGCAATGGTCAGAGAAGGACGGCTGTCTAAACACCATCCAATCCTTTACTACAATATCTTCATTGTTAACAAGTGTTAAGTCTAATACGTTCGATGAGGTAGGACCTATATAAGTAGGCTCCTTCCCTCTGTTTACAATTACAAGGTCAGTTTGCAGTATGAATTGAATAAGTCACTCACCTCTATCATTGATGTCTTTGCTTCCTAAAGGTAGAGGTCCATAGCTCGCTTTTTGTGCGTTACGCTTTCTATGCATCTGTCAAAAAAGTAGAATCAATGTAATAGTATGTGACAAGTTACATTGCAAAAAGCGCAGAACGCGTAGGCGCGTTCAAAGCAAAAAGTAGGTATACTTTCTACTTTTGTGCGCGTTACAAGCACCATGAAAGAAAGTCAGCTGTTCTTGAATGCTAAAGATGTTAAATAATACTTTATTTCTTACGTTATCGATAAATATTATTTTGCCGTGGATAATTTTTTTCTTTTTTTTCAATAAAAAAATTTCTTAATAAAAAAAAACTTGTTTAATAAAATATGTGAATATTTTCATTAATGCTATGTATTTTAATTAACTTTTCACCACACTTTTCTCAGTAACAAATTTTGCATATTAGTTATCGATTACTTTTACGTACTGAGTGTCATCTCCGCTAAATCTGTATTAAATAGCTGGTTAAAAAAAATTATTGCTTTAAGGCCTCATTAGTTTTTACTTTTCGTTGTCGTTCTGTGCCGTTAGTTTCCGTATAAAATAGTTTGCAATTACTTTTTCTGTGCAAGGAATCAGCTGGCAACCTATAGAACTGATTTCAGTTGTATACAAAATATCACAACAAACAAATACATACACACTTTTGGCTGTCACTTAACGTTGAATTCTATTTTCTACAGATTTGTCCGCTACGGAACAGAACGAAACAGGAAAAACAAACCACACACACAGACTTTCAATTGAACAGAAACAAAACAGCTGATTCAGAACAGAACAGCACGTACAAACTAATTCTGCCTTAAGCCAATAATGTGCATACATTTATATGTAATTTTCAATTTACTTACATTAAAGTCAACAACAGCCGACAATCTGCTGGAATAGCCCTGGCCGAGTTCTCAAGACTATCTTTTAAAATGCTGAATAAATAGTCAAAGACATCTGCAGACATTCTTGTCGCGGTTCGAAATTGCTGAGGGTGAGAAGTTTTAAT
This sequence comes from Nowickia ferox, assembly GCA_936439885.1. NCBI lineage: Eukaryota > Metazoa > Arthropoda > Insecta > Diptera > Tachinidae > Nowickia > Nowickia ferox. The sequence goes on from OW387027.1 coordinate 37,668,728, forward strand.
TTTTTAAATGTGGTTTCAAAAAACCCACTTAAATTCCGTTCTAAAAGCAGTGATACGCTAGCCTACACGATCGTGCGATTTTTGAGAAAATACAGCCCTGGTATGATGGAGTCTATGAACATTTTCAAAAGACAAAAGCAATTCATCAGATCAGGGTTGTATTTTTTCGTAGATCGCGCGATTGTGTAGGATAGTGAATCATGGCCTTAAATACAACGGCCGTACCCAAAACCTTTTCTTTTTTGAAATTGTTCATAGGCATTTTTTGCACATAAAATTAAATATACAAACTCGACTAACTCCACAAATTCTTTTAAAAACTCGATTTCACTCTCCATTTTTTCTTTATAAGTATTTATAAACAAACGCACATAGCTGATCAAAACAAAAATAAAATGGCGCATGAAAAGCAGTGCATGTAACTCAACGCGAACAAAGTATAGAATGAAACAAGAGGATGAACGCGTGTAAAGCATAACGCGCAAAAAGCGAGCTATGGACCTCTACCTTAATACCGTATGATGCGCGTTTGCATCTGTGCCTATCACAAGTTTTGTTTGCTAATCGTATCTTGCTTACCCCCCGTCTAGACTGGCAATAAATATGTTGGCAATAAAGCAATAACGCCGCGAGTTATAATTATTGTCGAGAACTCACTTAAGAAAACAATTTGACTTTTTTCAATACTGATTTACAACTGCTTCATTTATTTTTTAAAATTGCTTTTATAAAAATTAAACTAATTACAAAAATGCTTAATCTAGATAAAATTTCTTGTTGCTCAATTAAATGTTCCAATTTATAACAATTGCTTAATTTGTAAATATGTATATACTTAAATATTTCATTTTTTATTAGTACAATTACTTAATGCTTAATTTACAATTACATACTTGGTGATAATTCTTAGGAAATTTATTAATCTACATATTTGGTTTTTGGTGGTTCATAACTCGCGCGCCGGCAAAATAGCGGAACAATATTGCTGATTGCTTTACTTATGTCAAGGTTATGGGAAATCGTAGCCACAATATAGAAAAAGTCAACAAGAAAGGTGCAAAACAAAAATATAATTCACTTGTAAATATCTGGTTAATCCAAAAAAATTTTTATTTTTATAAACTTATAACAACAAATTATTTCACTTTTAATATACATATATGTATATTTTCTCAATTTCACTAATATTATCTAAATGTCGAGTTTGACGTTTCATGTTCGCAATAATTGTCCACGAAAAACTGTTGACAATTATTGCCGCAATTATTGCCAGCACCAACAATGAGCTGTCTCCATTGGCTATATCAATATTTTGACATTTGCTGCAATATATGTTAACGAATTTATTGCCAGTCTAGACGGGGGATTACCGTCTTTGAGAAGTATGTATTGTAATTACGTGACTTTAGACCAGTAACCCTGTTCTACGATGAGATCCACGGCTCCTAGACTAACGCCACGTCATAGTTGCCCTCCTCTAGAGTGAGGAGAAGCTCAGTGGACGCTAGTTTACAATGTTGGAGGTTTACCTGAAGTATCTTTTACTCAATCGTCTAATCTCACCTTTTTAGAGTCCACATCCGGTTATGGGACCTCTCGTCTCGGTTCCTCTAACTTTAAGCCGGCTGTAGCAGGTGCCAATTCGCTCTCCAATTCCTCGGCTTCTATTGTATTTTCGTTCTTGTCATGTGGATGTCTCATCTTCAGACGTAGATAAGCACTACTTACGCCCCACGCCATTTCGCTTATAAAGAATGTTCTCGGCATTCTTGTTTATCTGCAGAATATATCTTTGGCCCTCTAACTTCGGTTTTGCTACATGCACCACCCTCCAGACCTTCGTCGGAATCTCTGGGTTTTGGTTTTGTAGAAGGCGAAGAGTGATATCCGGATTCACTACACGCGGAATTATAACCTTCGCTTTCGGTATGATGGGGAGGTCTTTCTTCAAAGCTGTGTTTGGAATTCTTTGCAGTCGACTGTGAGCCATCAACCGATCTATTCCTTTTGTCACTTTTCCGTCTCTCACCGGGGTTATCGCTGTTCGATTCCAGTCTTTTGAGCACGCCCTCTATACTATTTGCGTATCGGGGGTCAGTGGCCTCAAAATGTTTCTTATCAGCGAAGTGTTCACGGCCTTTAGCCACTGCTACCTTAGCCCACTTAAGTTTGTCTGATTATTCAGAAGACAGATCTTTCTGTAAGCCAATAAGGTGTGCAATCCGAACGGCTGCTTTATATTCTGAGAGAGCCTTATTAGCCTCTTCGTTCTTCGGAGCTCTCCCTTTTAATGGGAGTTGAGGTGGAAAACCCCGGAGACTTCAAGAGCTCGAACTCTGATTGTAGGTTGACGCATGTAACACTTTCAAGGTCCGATTCTGAATCGATCGAGGCACTTGAGTATTCCATGTTCTTAGATGTTATTATAGTTTGTTCAGTAGCACTACAACTACTGTGACCTGTTTCCATCCCAGTTAAAGTAAAGCGGGTGGTAAGCTTTTTATTGTTATTTCCACTAATTTTATACATTCCGTTTTATACATTTCGCCAAGTACAAAAAAAAAACGCCGACCCTCTAGGTAACAGACGCGGACCAGGAGGCCGTCTAATATGGAACAGACGCGCCTGGATTTTAATCGCCATTCCAATCCAAACCCATTACAAGAGAAAGACTCACAGACTGAATTGGAATAACGATTATTTCCTACCTATGATCAGAGCTCATTCCAATAATGTACACAATAGGCAATTCATTGCGACACTATGTTCATAACCCTGACCTTAGCCGTGTACCACTTAGTACACGTTACCAGCCAGTAGAAGGATTTCTTATGAATTGAATTGTTCTCTCTTTTTAGTGCTCTTGATTTTATGACAACACTGAAACTGGTCCTCAATTTTATCAAAAGTATGCAACAGCATTGGTTTATATGCCAAGCGAGGGCATTTGCTATTGTAGTGTCGAAGTATATTTTACTAGTGCACACCGAATGACAATTGTAAAATGAGCACACAAGTGTAAAAATATGTGTATGTGAGCGTTTGAGCGTAATAGTTCGCATGAGATACTGTTCTAAGTTCTATAATTTATTAATTTAAGGCTCTAAAAAATAAAATATGTATAAAAATAATGTCTGACGATGGATATAAAAGTAAAAAGTTTTATTATGACTTAATATTTTATGAAATTTTGAGTTTGCGAAATGAAGTATGGTGCACTATGAAGTGTTCAATAAAAATATTGCACACTTGACACAACTGTTTATTGAACTGTTGTACAATGGTTTTGTGTGTTTTTTCCTTGTTCTCTTCTTCCGCTTCACACTCAATTACTTTTACCACTACAAACAATATTCTCTCTTAAAAAAATACAATACTGTGCACTTTTTTACAGTTTGCGCACACTTCTAGTACATACATACATTAATATGTACATACATATGCAAATACAAAAGATTTAATGTTGAGAAAATAGATATTATTTATTTTAATACTTTATATTATTTAATTTAACAGTGGTTAATGTCAAAAAGAGCATACGTAATGAGCCGGTCAATGTACGCAGCACGCGGAGCAAAACGCAAAAGATAAACCAGGTTGCTCATTGCTCAAAGAGCATTCTCCTATAAATAAAGAGCAAGCGCAAATAGTGGTTTTGTGCTCCGCTGTTTGAGCATGCTCCACATCACAGAGCGCAATGAGCAAAAGAGAGCATTTACTTACCTTGCATTATAGTCTTTGTCATAGCGAGTATGCAAATGTTTCTAATAATGAAAGAAAAGAATTAATTTTAAAACTAAAATGAGCCGATTTATGGAAAAATAGTTGAAGATTATTGAGAATCTTAAATTGAAAAATTACCTGCCCGTTTTTTAAAAAGAAAATCATCCTTTGTGATTGATTTTCAATTGCAAAACGTTGCCGTCCATTCGAGGATGGAATGTTTTTCAAGTACATTCGTAACTAAAGGGGTACAAAAAGTATTTCAGTGCAAAGAGAGGAAATAAAGTACTACTCAAAAACAATCAACTAGAACAAGCATAAAGTATGATAGTGTATGTGCGGTTCACTGTTTTAGACCCATGGTTTCTTTGCAAAATTTTCTTAGAGTTATACGTAGATTTCGTTTTACTATACGATTTTTTAATTTTGTTTCATCCATGCAAATCGACAAGGCCTAATGTACATATGTATATCAAAGCCGAATAATAAAATAACTTTTGGGGGTTATTTAATTTTTATTCAATAATCTTTATTTTTGTGAAATGAAATAATACCCCAATAGCTTTCGAGACCTATTCCATTTTTGTTTTGGGGAATTATTTTATGTCCTGTGAATATTTGACAATAACAAAGCGACCGAATTTAATTGAATTTTTTTCTTTTATTTTACAAAACTTGATTAAATTGTGTATATTAAAATATTTTTTTATTTATCAAATGATAATTTCTGAAAACTGTATTCTAGCTTGATATGAAGCACAAACAACCTAACATTTCGTCCATTATAAAGGATTTGGCTCAGAAGACCGTTGTCCATGAAGTGGATAAGATTAAGCGTGCCATAATCTACAGCGCAGAAAGGGATGAACCAACTTTGAAGACAGATGGAATAAATATTGCTGAAATTTTTAAACACCATACTGTACTTGATATTAATCGTCTGTATACAAATGACATACACGCCGTAAGTCGTACTTACGGCATTGAAGCCGCTGCTCAAGTAATTGTTCAGGAAGTAACGAAAGTTTTCAAAGTTTACGGTATTACAGTGGATCGCCGGCACTTGTCGCTAATTGCTGATTATATGACATTCGATGGCACATTCCAACCCCTGTCGAGAAAGGGTATGGAGCATTCTTCCTCGCCTCTTCAGCAAATGTCGTTTGAATCATGCCTACAATTTTTGAAAAATGCTACAGGTGCCGGTTGTGTAGATGAATTAAATTCACCATCTAGTCGATTGATGGTTGGATTGCCAGTTAAAAACGGGACGGGTGCATTTGAGTTGCTATCAAAAATATGCTAAACGAACATAAAAAAAAATAATAATAATAAGTTAGTAATAAACTATTGTTTGTATAAAATATGTTTTATTTTCTCTTTTACACAGTACTAACTAACTAATGACTAACTGAAAATGTGTGTAAGTGATTTTATGAGACGGATGAAAGGGGTAAGGGACTCGTGTTACCGAGAGAAATGTATTCGCGTATGTATATGCATTTGTATATGAATCCCATTGATGTGATGCACTCTGGTGCCACTTTGGCCAACCGTGTCATAGACACAGGCATATCAACATCATATATGTACATTAGGGTGGCAACTATTTTGTAAAATGTCGAATTTGAAAAACTGCGCTCCCTATTTTTTTACACTTGGTTTAAGTATTTAATAGTTAAAATTTGAGCCAAATCGGACAATTCTAAACGCCGCCACACAGAGGTCAAAAGGTAAATTCGTAATTTTTTCTCAAAAATGTCATAAAATACGTATTTCTTCTAATTCAATAATAAAAATTACTAATAATATACTCTTTTTTTATTCAGATGTAAAGCTCAGGTAGTTTTTTTTTGTCTTAAATAATTAACCTTAATAATGCCTTGGGTCAGAAATTGCCCATTATTTTTCATACATTTTCTTATTTAAATACACTTAGTAAATTTCTTAATCATGTCTTAAGTTTTTTAAAACAAGTATTTATAATAAAAGATTTACATTATATAAACATAGTTATTTATATGTAAACTCGCCGTACAATCATTGTGTAAACACGCCTCCGAGTAAATACGCCATATATTCAAATATTTAAAAGGGGACTCCCAAACCCACATTAGTTAAACAATTACATAAAGCTTAAATTTATTTGCGTGTTTGTGTTTTAAAACGTTTCCAACTTTCGCGTGTGTTTTTTATTTTAAATTTATATCGTGTATGAAATGTCGACTTCAAGAGGAGAAATTTATCTAGTTGGATTTCCAAATTTCCAGATAACAGGAGCAAAGAATCATCAAAGGGACAATGCCTAAAAGTTTTATTTTTTAAAATTAGAGTAGCAAATTTAAGTGTAGAAGAAAGTGCTCGAATAGTTGTAAAAGAATGCTCAATATTTTGGGAAAAAGCTAAAATTCCGGTATAGTAATTTCACAGAGCTGTTAAAAAGCTTCTGGACTTGCATGAAGATTGGAGAACGCTTGTTCAAACCAGGAAAAGAGATGGAGACACGTATATAATCAGAAGGGAACAATGGAAAAGTGGCCTAAATGACTTATTTGATATTGCTCATAACGATGCATTAAGCCTAATTAACGTGGAAGAAGACAAACTGTTTCTGATAAATCAAAGATTAAGAGGTCGTCCTGGCAGCATGCTTGGAATAGATTATAAATTATTAAAAAAGAACGAAAAAAGTCGAAAAAAATTCCAGGCGGAGGAAGAGAGAAAGAGAAGAAATATGCGAAACCCATCGAAGTCAGCAGGTAATTATTATAGGCCTTTTACTAATGATAAAAAATTGTTAATATTTGTGTGTATGTACTAGAATTTTTTTTAATAAACCTTTTTATAGATGTGGATAATTTTAATTTGTAAGATTCTGAATCCGAATTCGAAGAAAGTGCAGAAAAAGGGAAAACTATGAAACTAAGTTGCAGTTTTAGATGCTTTAGCCTTAAACCCTAATGAATATGTGATAAATCGCACTTCTATGCGCCATCAACGAGAGGTTTTAAGAGAAGAGCTCAGCAAGAATATTGTTCAAAAGTTTAGAGCAATAGATCAACCACCCACGACACATTGGGACACGAAGCTTCTAAATAACATAACCGGATAGATGGAAGATCGTTTGTCAATTATAGCTACGCACCTAACATTGAACAAATTGTAAATATGCCTGATATTCCCTCTGGAACAGGTCTTGAAATATCTTCCGCTGCCTTTGACACTTTGGATGAACATAGTATTTTAGACAAAACTGACGCTTAAAATGCTGTATTAGCCCCACTAAATGATATAAAATTTTTACGCATATTGGAAGAGTATAAGAAAATAAACAAAAATATTGCAGAAAAAGCAATTACAAAAATAGTAAACCATTTATATTATTTAAGCGAGGAGTGTGTTGGATTTGTTTTATTCGATCCAAGGATTTGTGCAGAAACTAAGGCGAAGTTAGTAGAGAAAATGGGCATTGGAATATCTGAAGAATCTATGGAATACAAAGAGTGCGTTCCAAAAAGCTTTTACTAAAACCAGAAAATTTAAAATATTTTATTAATAGAGATGATTCAATCATTTTCGAAGCACTATTGTCTTTAAATACCTAAAACTTATTTAAGCGTTTCAACATTTCTGAGATATTTTTAAAATCAGATCCAAGAACTTGGAAGGATTCGGAAGAATATAGGAACGGGAAACACATCTTTGAAAACCTTAAGGTTGTTAATGACTGCGCATAAAGGGGTTTAAAATTAATTCAGGAATACCATCAAAAATTAACAAAAGATGAAGAGCAGCGACAGTATCTTTTTAAGGTAAAATACAGATTGTCAAGAAAATGTTTTGACATAGTTAGAAATTAAAATTAAATTTTGACTTTTATCGTAAATATTTTTTTACTTTTTTGCATTATGAAATTTTTTGTTATAGATTTCATTTTGTTTACATTTAAGTGAACGAATAGTTAGAAAAGTTATAAGCAATATGAAAAATGAGAGCATAAAAATTATATGAAAACCAAAAATAATCAAAAATTTCCTTGTCAAGAAAATGTTTTTACATCTTTGTATTATATAGTGAAAAAATAGGAAAGATTTTAATGTGTACAAAAATAAATATTTTTTGTGGCCGCCATTGGCATCAAATCGGCTTGTAAGACGACTTCTCATAGAAAAAATTTAGTTCTTGTTTCAACTTTGTCATTTGTTTAAATGAAAGTTTAACATAATAAAAAATTATGTTAAAAAAAATTAATTTCCAAATATTCTGCTGAGATTTTATCATATTCCCCTCGTATTACTGTTCTCAACTCCAATTAGTTCTTGAAATACCATTTGGAAATAATTTTTTTCAAATAAACCCATAAATTTTCAATAGGGCATAGATCTGGACCTTCAGATGGAGTATCCACAACTCTACCGCAATTGAAAATACACCATGTTCTTACAGAAAGTGCCTTATGTTTGGTGTCATTAGATTATTGGTGGGCACTGTGAATGTATTGGTGAACTGTTAATGTATTGAGGTTGCGAGCTTCCCACCAAACACAAATCCACACACAGTTAAAATATTAATTGAAAATAAAACATTTTCTAAGCAAAGAGTCAATTGCAAAAAACTTTTTCAAACTTTATTCTGGTATGGTCCACTGATACAAACTATTTATTTTTTTATTTTTTCAAAATAAATATTTGTATTTTTATTTAAAATTTCTCTCCTTCCCTACCATTAAACTTATGAATATCGCTATGAAAAGCATCATAATGTCTTTTAATAGCTTATTCCTTTTTTTCCCTTAAATCTTTGTGAATAAAGTCGGGGTTTATTTTAAGGATTTTCTTCCAAGTAGGAAACGATAGAAATGCTGATTAGAACAACCTTGAAAGGGAAATCCAATTATAACCACTTACCAAGAAGGATTATAATTTAGGGGGTTAAGAGAATGAAAACCAAAGACCGAGATTAGTTCAACAAACAAAGGGGATATTACCTTGTCTTCTGAGTAGGGTATCGTCCAATACAATACAAATTCTCCGACTTTTGCTTTTGGTTTATCATTTGCCTTTCAATTTATTTTCTTATTTACTTCAAATGTACACTTTGATAACATAAAAGGCATTGATTGTTACCAAATGCGTTATTTATAATAAAATATTTTTCGAATATCATAAATTTGAAAGGCAACACGTGTGTTTGCTGGGCAAATATTCTAGAAAAAAATATGTAAGCATCCGCCTCATGCGCATTCGTCGCTGTCTCATTGACGACTAAATTAAAGAGGGTAATGGTAGAATTACTGAAATCGTATCGTGCTGTTGCGTGTCAGCTGACAAAATTCGTAACATTTATTAAGCATGTTGATGCTTATTGAAAATGTGTTGGCAAAGTTTTTATACGTAAAAATCTACAGAAAATAGATTTTTACGTAGCAAACGTCAACTTCTGGCTTACATACATACACACGCACGTATAAAGCAGAGTAACAGCTGACACTTTCGCTGGCAGCCTCACGTTTTTACTAACTGACATACAGACTTAAACGATACGACAACTTCAAAAGACGATACGATTTGACTAACGAAGCCATTACTCGAGCTGTTATCCAAAAAAACACTTCAATATATTGAGGTAATGCCCTGCATTCATGGTATTCTCAATAAAGCAAATTTATACCACCTTTTACAGCATATACACCTCCAATCCATCAACCAAACTTTTTTAAATTTTACAGTTGGGCTTATGATTTCACTTTCCAATATTTTTAAAGATTTTTTTCCTATATACTTTGTTCGATCCGTTATTATAATAAAGCAAAAGTTTGGTTTCGTAGCAGAAAATCACATTATCGTAGTAGCCCTCAAGCTTGGAAGTATGCGTTATCGAAAAAGGCAATTGTTTTTCTTTGTGCTGCACTCTAAGAAGTGGGGATTTCCGAGCATTTCTCGAAGTACAGTCCATTCTTTTGAGCTTATGAAACTGATAAGCCAGAATTAGTTTTCGCTTTCTGTTCTGTTACGAATCAGCTGACTCTTTTGTTTATAGAAATCTAATACAAGTCGTGAGTTTTCCTGTTTCGTTCTGTTCTGTTTCGGTTCAACCTGTGAAAATCAAAAAATTTTTAAGTAATTGTAAGTGACAGCATAAATTAAATAAAAATATTTTGAAATAAATTGTGATTGTGCTTTTAGAATTCAAAAAAATAAATTTAAAAAAAAAAATATAAAATTATATTGAAACTTAACAATGGAAGAGGCAAAACTATTCGCTTTAGTGGAAAACTGCGACCCTCAAAAAATATTTATTTTTGTACACCTTAAAATCTTTTCTATTTTTTACTTGACAAAGAAATTTTTGAGTATTTTTGGTTTTCATATAATTTTTATGCTCTCATTTTTAATTTTGCTTATAACTTACGACTATTTGTTCACTTAAATGTAAACAAAATGAAATCTATAACAAAAAATTTTATAATACAAATATGTAAGTAAAAAAATATGTACGATAAAACTCAAAATTTAAAACGATTAATTATGTGAAAACATTTCCTTGACAAAATGTATATCACTGCATATTCTACTCAACGAACGTGAATCAAAGCAAAATACAAAAACTTAATTGTTGTGTTATGTTTTAATCAAATGAATTGATATTTATTTTTTATTAATAAAATATGTTTTATTAAATACAGTTAAACCTCGATTAACCGGCCCTCTATTAATCGGTTACATCTATTAACCGGCATGCGGTTCTTTTTATTTTTTCCCTCTATTATCCGTGTTTTAGATTTATACCTCTATTAACCGTGCTTTACATCTATTATCCGTGCAGCATTCATATGTTTTTAATTATGTAAATCTAAATCCGGTGTTTCCCCTTTTTAAGTTCATGTGCCCACACATAAGAACATATTTCCGTTTTTATTAATTTGGCACAGGCGATAGAGGCCTTTAATGTTCTATTAAAGTTTGTAGAAAATTCTCCAGTTATATCAGAAGCAGATAAAATCCAGATGCATCGTATTCAAAACCAATTATTGATAAAAAAAATTAAAACAAATAGGCAAAGTACTATAAAAGAATATTTTAAATGAACAAATATTTCGTCAGAAGAAATGCAAAAACAAATATCACTCCTTGTAAGTTTAGAGGAAAAGCAAAATCTTTGTAAAATGTAAAAATTGCAGACATGTAGTTTGATCAACCAAAGCATAATCAGTAAAAATTTAAATTTTAATGTTGTTGATGATACATACATATTTGATTTTGCATTCTCTATGACGATTTGTATATTTTTTATAAAAATATGTGGCATATTGAAATCTGTAGTTACATAAATCGAATGTTTAAATAAAAATAAATAAAAAAAATTTATTTCTGTATATTTTAATATAACCTCTATTAACCGTGTATTTCGATTATCCGTGCTGGTGCCGGTTTTACGAGAGCCGGATAATCGACGTTTAACTGTATATTCAAACTGTCTTATTTATTCCGTTGTTTTTTCTCTAAAAGCCATATTATATGAATGAAATTGTTATTTTCGCCTTTTATATCTACTTAAATATATACAGCAGTTTAACCTACTTGAACCAGTAGTGAACAATATTGTTGTTATGATTGGGACATGCGTTGACAAAGACTTGTCCTATAGCTTATAACATAAACCTGTACCAGCGCCGCCAGAAACATTTTGACTCTTGTGCCCAATTTAAAACGTCATGTCCCCAAAAAAATCCCCATTTCAATAGAAAAATTCTAATTAATGTCCCAAAAAATATTTTGTCAATATTGTTTTTTGATATAATTTTAAAATGATGTTGCAACTAAATACATAAGATAACCATCTAGTGTAATTAAGTCGAATATCAGTTCTCGCTGAACCTTCATAGTGAACAGACGTCTTAGCGGAGTTTTTTTTTCATATACATATTAAACAAACAAAAAATCATACAAAAAATATTCGTAATACATAACCGTAATACATATTAACTTTGATAAATAAGCAAAGCAAATATTGCTGATATTTTTTTTACATAGCAAGAAACAAAAAAACAAAAACAAACAAAAATCGCAAACAAAGTGCCCTTTAGGAATACTCTACATGAGTACCTCAAAAACAAAAAATTATGAAGTGAGTTCAAACGGCAGAAATGCATATTTTACTCTGAGCTCTGAAGCTCTTAATGTTAACAATAAAAATAAAAAATCTGATGATAGTCTTTTTCTAACGGCAAAGCCACTTTTTCGTCAGCGATCAACTTCGCTTTGTCCAATGCCAACTAGTGATTCGTTAACATTACAATTGCCTAGTACTTCTTCATATAAGTCAGCGATATCATCCCCTTCGGGCTCGTATACATCACTTAACAAAGTTATCACTACAGATAACAGTAGCACTAAGCCCAAGGTCCAAGTCGGAATGAACAGGTATATAACTTCAAAAATTTCATCTGCTCCAAAGATGTCTAGGGATAACAGCGCATCATCTACTAATCGTCAATATCGGTTTTCACTACTGCAAGACAATAACGACAAGCCCGCTGCATTATCACAAAAGTCTTTTAAGCCACCACCTATCTATCTGAGAGAAAAAACTCATTGGTGAAAATACTTTTCACATCATTAAAATTAAACGAGGTAATATTGATGAAACTAAGATCCAAATATATGATGAAAAAGATTTCCGAAAAATTATTAGTGAATTTGAAAAAACAAAACAAATTTTTACACTTATTAACTTAAATAATAAATAATAATAAATAGTATTAAAGAGCATAGATTCATATATGTTGACCCCGAAGAAGTAAAATGTGCTCTTATCGACAAAGGAGTTAAGGTTAAAAATGTTACTAATATAATTAACAGAGAAAAGGTCCCCCAACCCCTATTTCGGGTCGAACTGGAGCCGAATTACATACAACTGAAAAAAAATTAAACCCATCCAATTTATAGCGTAAAGTTTCTCTTGCACCGAAAAATCACAGTTGGAGAGCCACGTAAGCGTTCAGGTCCCGTACTGTGTCACAATTGCCAAGAATATGGCTACATTAAAACTTACTGCAAATTACCTACAGTTTGTGTTATCTGCGGTGAATTGCATGGTTCTGCTAGCTGTACGAAGCCAAAAGATCAAGCTGAAAAAAAAATGTAGTAATTGTGGAGGTAATCACACTGCTAACTACAGAGGATGTCCTGTATATTCTTTCGTTAAACAGACTATGGGACAAAAACCTAAATTAGCTCCAGCTCAATCAGCAAATGCTTTCTCCTCCAATTTTCCTCCAATGAGCCAACCAAGTACTTCACGTGTATCATATGCCGATGCTGTTAAGACAAATGCTTTTCCCACGCAGAAAGTGTCCCCACCAAGTAATTCAACAAATGCTAACACAAGCTTTAATTTCAGTCGCCTTGAAGCCACTATTGATAATCTGGTGCAAACTATAAACAACTTTACTCAAATATGACTAACATGATGCAAGAAATCCTGCGAATGCAGAATACTCTGCTTCAAGCATTAATTAACAAGCCATGAACACCTTAAAAATATGTTTTTGGAACGCAAACGGCATTCGCCAACACAAAAATGAGCTCGTGCACTTCCTTTCGGAAAAAAATATTGATGTAATGTTAGTTTCTGAGACTCATTTGACTTCGAGAAGCTTTTTTAAAATGAATGGATACACCTTATATGATACTAAGGACCCGAGAGGAAGAGCATGCCGTGGATCAGCAATTTTAATAAAGTCAAGACTCAAGCACTATATTATTGATAACATCTGTGCAGAACATTTACAAGCAACTAATATTTGTGTTGAAAATTTTTGTACAAATTTCGTCATATCATCAATTTACTCCCCTCCAAGATTCTAAATCACTGAGGATGAATACGAGGATTTCTACAAATCTCTTGGGCCTTGTTTCGTAGCAGCTGGAGACTAGAATGCAAAACATACTTTCGGGGGTTCACGCCTTATTACACCTAGAGGAAGAGCGTTGTTCAACACAATTTCAAAAATGAGCTTGGACGTCATTTCGAGTGGGGAGCCCACTTACTGGCCTACAGACATACAAAAAATTCCGGATGTTATAGATTTTGGAGTCATGAAAAATATATCTAGAGATTTAGTTCATGTCGAAGCTTCCTTATATCTCTCCTCCGATCACTCTCCCACTATCGTTACAATCTGTAACCCACTAAGAAGTGATTTACACTTTTAACTCTGATGCGAAGAGCAACGAAAAAAAAAATAAAACAACTGGGTTGAAGTGCAGTACACAAAAAGCATTGTCTCTTTATTTTCTACTTTCTTAAATACTATTATTTTGTTTATTGCTGCATCTTTGTTATTGGAAATGCAGCTATAAACATAAAAATTAATTGATTAAAATAAACATAATAATTCTTAAGAAATTTGTTTGGTGCATTTTGGCAATTGTTGCATTTTTGTTAGTGGAAATGCACCTGAACAAATTGTAACGATTCTTTGGAAAAAAAATACAATTAATAAAGTTATAAATAAATTATTGCTGCATTTTTGTTATTGGAAATGCAGCTATACAAATTAATTGGTTAAAAATAATAATTCTTAAGAAATTTGTTTGGTGCATTTTGTCAATTGTTGCATTTTGGTTAGCGGAAATGCACCTGAACAAATTGTAACAATTCTTTGGAAAAATACAAAATATATATATTAAAATTAAATTTCTTTGCAGCGAATAAAGTATTAAAAATAATTATTAAAATTCTTAAGAAGTTAAAACAACATATGTGTATGTGTATGATCAAAAATAATGTTAAGGGAATAGTGGGAGACACTATAACACCCCCACCGTTTGTTTGAGGCTCCGACGAAATTATATTATTTTTATTGGGTTATTTATAGTGGTTTCATTTTTTAATTGTAAGTTTGGAATATATGTTGTTTGTCTGTTCTTAAAGAAGTATATAAAAATAACTAAAATACATATTGATGTGATAATTGAGATATCTATGCTATAACTAATTATTTTTGAATTTTTATCTGTATGCAGTACTTGTTGCAGTGTTTTTTTGTACTCTATTTGTTTTAGATATAAAGATTCAATTTTTATGTCTGCTAGTGTTGTATTAGTAGTGTCTTTAATTTTTGTTATAAAATTAGGTAGGACGATTTTATCGTACAACTTTATTTTAACATTGCTAAAAGTTTTATTCAGTATGTTTATTTCACAATTTTCAAATTTGATTAAACAATTTCCTGTAATTCTTAATTTAGATTTGTTGCAATTATGGGATATT